>CM041217.1:28518117-29718117 GCA_023065735.1 Coffea humblotiana | reverse complement strand
CGCCATTTGATTTCAAGTCCCTTAGAGCCTTGACCTTCAGATGCGTCAACGTGACTGAGGAAGTTCTTCAGTTCTTCTTGCATAACTGTCCATTTCTTGAACGCCTGGTAGTGGATGGTTCTCATGATTTGGTAAATTTTGAAGTTTCTGGTCCATCTCTTGCCTTGAAATACCTGGAGCTTCACCATTTAACAAGCTTGAAATCTGTCAAAGTGTGCAATACGACAAATCTTGTATCACTTAAAATGGCTCAAGCAGAAGGGCTAGTGCTTAAGGATGTTCCCAAGCTTGTTGATGTAAACATTGCGGGGTGGTCATGGTCACATAACTTTCTCAGGGATGTAGCTGTTTCCTGGCTTTCCAGCTGCCTGTCGAAACTGGAGATCCTTACCTTATTCGACTTGTCTTCAACCGTTCAGGTCAGTCTGAACTTACATAAGGCTATACACCCTTAATAGTTTCAAAGATTCTATCTTTATACCTAGAATTTTTTTATTTTGAATCCTTGAAGCATTACATTTATTAAAAGGTCCCAAATTGCCTGAATTGCCTAAAACATCATTAAAAGGAGATAAAAAGATGTTCTTCTAAACTTATTTCAAGCATCTTATGCAAAAATAACTCATTGATCCTGAAGAAGAGCTAGTAGCATGTTTGAATAAAGATGGAAGTTTTCCACCTTGACAAATGGCGTTGGAGATTCGAGCGATTGAGAATAGGTCTGTAACGTTATGGTGTTTGTTCAGATTGCAATTGAATATGCTTAGCAACTTTATGCTGTGATATAGCCAAATTAAAGTTTAAGATGGAAAATGAGAATTGGTAGCAACATTAATAAAATGTATGAATTATGATTAATCTTTTGCTTATATCTACTTCCAACTTATATCTTGCTTGTTGATTTTACCTTTTGGTTTTTGGATCTTCCTAGGAAAGTGAGAGTTTCTTAAGCTTCCTCAACTAACGAGTTTTGAAGCAGTTGACCTTAAGGGTTTATACAAAAAGCGATCGCAGCTTGATTGGATATACTTCTTTGATTAGGGCTTCACCCAATTTGTAGAAGTTTGTATTAAAGGTATATTTTGTTCAGGGCAAATTGTAGTGTCATGTATTTGCTTGTGTCTATAGAGGTTTTGGTTGGTATTAATTAATTTATATTTTTTAGAAAAACAAGTAAGGGGAAACTCCATATATATTTGATTTTTTTTTCTGGGAATGGGGAGAATGACATAAACTTGAAGATTACCAAAAGCTCTCTCCTGAGTCCATTCCCTGAATCTCTGCCATTTGGGTTCGTGCGTTTAGACTTCAAGTTTCACATAGAGTAACTTCCCAAATAGTGGGATTTTTGGAAACAAAGAGTTCCTTAAAGGTGGGAGTTTTGGAAAAAAGTTTCTAATTGGAAAATTCTGCCAATGAAGGAAAAATAAAATTCGTTAATGACTTTTTTTTTTTTTTAACAGTCTCACTACTTGGTTTGAAAACATCTTTCAGAAACTATGATAGTTTGGGAATTACCTTTACTTGGAATGCAGCCTTGGTTCTCACTAAGTTACTGTAAGCAAGTAGTTATAAGTATTGGCACTATAGTATATACTTTTACTACAATACTGCTTTTTTTTTGCCCTTTTCTCTATCATTCTGACAAAAAATTTCTGTGTTTTTTCTGGTTGTGTGTCTAACATGGTTTGCTCATTATTACACCTTTCCCGTTTTGCAGCTGCAATGGAGTTTTTATATGAAGAGAAGTGACAGAAAGTTTAAGAAAGCCACAAGTCATCCGCATCAGCACCTGAAAATGGTTCAAATATCTGGGTACTATGGACGGAAAAGTGACCTTCAACTTATCAATTACGTCTTGAAAAATGCTATAGCTCTTGAGAATATTGTAGTCGACCCTCGTGAAGACTTGGCATATCGATTTCGTCCATGCATGGAGAAAATTGGACAGGGAGAAATTGCAAGAAGTTTGGCCAAAGAACAGCTAGAGGGAAAATTCCTTTTTTGCTATAGCTCTTAATTTTGATGCTACAAAAGTGTCAGAGGAGTTAGGAACATCAGATATTACACGGAAGGAGAGTCAGATACTATGCAAGAGGGAAAGGCATAAATATATTAGGTGGGTGGATGCAATGTTGAAATTGCATAACTCATTGGCGTTGGATGAATTCAGAAGTTGTTTTGATTTGAACAACTCCCATCAAAAGCACATTGATGAATGGCTTGGGCACGCTTTTGCTAGGAAAGTGCAATGGCTAGAGTTGAATTTGTTAGATGCTCAAGGGTTTCCAGGTGATTACGGTAGAACTTATACTTTTCCCCATGGACTAGTTGGTCTCAGAAGTGGAAAATCAACAGAAAAACATCCTGCTTCGGCGTTTGATTTCAAGTCCCTAAGAGCGTTGATCTTGAGACGTGTCAACATGACCGAGGAAGTTCTCCAATCCTTCTTGCATAACTGTCCATTTCTTGAACGTCTGGTAGTTCATGGTTCTCATGATTTGGTGAACCTTGAAGTTCTGGACCATCTCTTGCCTTGAAACACCTGGAGCTTCACTATTTAACAAGCTTGAAATCTGTCAAAGTGTGCAAACAACAAATCTTGTATCACTTAAAATGGCGCAAGCAGAAAGGCCAGTGCTTAAGGATGTTCCCATGCGTGTTGATGTAAACATTACGGGATGGTCAAGGTCATACAACTTTGTAAGGGACGTAGCTGTTTCTTGGCTTTCCAGCGGCCTGTCGAAACCATGGTTTGAAGACTCCGCTGAGTCGTCACCGTCTCGGCTTTCGCCGATACGATACCGTGACAAAACGATACCGAGATACTCAACTCGCCGAAACGTCACCGTGAAGGGTTGAAATAGCCGAATCACTCCGAGACATCCCGTGTCAACTCGAATTTTTATTATTTTTACTAATTTTTTAATTATTTTTGTTTATCATTTTTTTAGAATTTTTAGAATATTAAATATTTCAAAAATTCGCGTCTCGTCGAGACCGCGATCGATATGCCGAAACCGATGTGGAACGGTCCAGGCCGCGACCGCAACTTTGAGCCATGGTCGAAACTGGAGGTCCTTACCTTATTTGACTTGTCTTCGCCTTTGGATCAGGTCTGTCTGAACTTATATGGGCTATGCTCCTTTCATTATTTTCGAGCATGCTCTTTTTTACACCTGGAACTTTTATTCTAAATATACACTTAACGCATTACCGTTGTTAAAAGGTCCCAACTTTCCTGAATTGCTAAAAACTTTAGTAGAAGGAAATCAAAAAAATATGATCTAAACTTGTATTTTGAATATCTTATGCAATAATACCACTTTCATCCTTTAGAAGAGCTAGTAGCATGTTTGAATACATATAGAACTTTCACCTTGGTTAATGGTTTTGGAGATTCAGGCGATTTCAAATAGGTTTGTAACGTTATGATGTGCAAATTTTGAAATAGTTGTTCAGGTTGCTAAATGAGTATGCTTAGCAACTTCATGCCGTGGATGGACCAAATTTAAAGTCTAAATAAGATCCAAATTGAGGAGTGGTAGAAACATTGGAGGTGCAAATTGTGATTAGTCTTTTGTTTATAATTGCTTATACATACTTCTGATTTGTATATTGCTTGTTGATTTTGCCTTCTGGTGTTTTGGTCATCCTAGCCTCATGAGCAGATTCTCGAGCCTCCTCAACTATCGAGTTTGAAGCAGTTGACCTTACTGGTTTATGCATCGAAAGATCGCAGCCTGATTGGATATGCCTCTTTGATTAAGGCTTCACCCAACTTGGAGAAGTTCGTCTTAAAGGTATGTATTTTTCAGGGCAACTTTAGCTAAATTTAAAGTTACTGTGATTTGTAATCTCTGCATTTGCTTCTAACCGTGGCAGTCAGCAACATTGAACTTGGAATATATCAAAGTTTTGTCTATAGAAGTTTTGATTGGCAGTAATTGATATTCTCCTGAAAATAGGTCAGGGAAAAATTACCTAATTCTTGATTAAGGAACTCGATGTATTTTATATTTTTCCGTTCACAAGGGGGAAAATGGCATAAGGCTAAAGATTTCAGAAGGCACCTTCCCCAGTCCATTCCCTCCATTCAGTTTCGATATAGTACTATGATAGATTCTTAAAAGTAACAATACCGTGCTTTTATTCTAGAAAAAACTTTTCTTTCCCACCATTTTTTGCTGTTTTGTATCAACATGGCTTGATTATTATTGTCAACCTTTCATGTTTTGCAGTTGCAGTGGTATTCTGATATCAACAGAAGCAACAGAGAGTTTAAGAAAGCCATAAATTATCCTCATCAACATCTTAAAGTGGTGAAAATATCCGGATACTATGGTCGGAAAAGTGAAGTTGAACTTATCAATTATTTCTTAGAAAATGCTATAGCCCTTGAGAATATTATAGTCGACCCTCGTGAAGAGTTGACGTACCGGGCTCGTCCATGCAGGAAGAGCATTAAGAAGGAAAAAGTAGCAAGTTTTGCCAAAGAACAGCTCGAGGGAAAAAACCCTTCACATATTAACTTAGTGATTCTTTAGCTTTTATTTTTTGAAAATTGTTTACATTGCACAGGAGCCTTTTTTTTTTTTTGGTTAAGCTTTTGTATTCGTCAAGTTATTCCTTAATTTCCATACATGTCGTCATCTTTACAGATTTTGATATACATATGTTCTCACTTGATTGTAAGAACATTGATCTTGACATGTGTCAATTTTGGCCGTGGAAGTTCTTGGATACTTCTCGAATGTTGGCAATATAAACCAAACTTAAGAGTTTCTATTTATTTATTTACTAGTTTTATTGGAGTCAGATTTTTAGTAGTTGTGTGATTTAGAAATATTTGATAATTTTTTACACAAGTGGTTTCTTATCAAACAAGTCTGGCGGGTTATAAATACCATATTATTTAGAGTGTTTTTTCAAAAAAGTTCAGAAGAGTTTGGAAGATTTTTTTATTGTTTTGTGATTTTCTTGACTATTTTAAGATATCAATAATATTTTGAGTTATTTATTTCTCTTCTCTTCCACATAAATATTTTGAATATTTATTTTATTCCTTTAATTCTGTAACACTGTACGCATCAATTATTATTAGAACCCTAAATTTGAGTTCTGCATTGAATAATTGTCCATATCTTGAACGTCTGGCGGTGGATGGCTCTCATGTTTTGGTAAATCTTGAAGTTTCTGGTCCATCTCTTGCCATGAAATACCTTGAGCTTATCAATTTGGCTTGTATTATTTGAACAGTTTCAACAATAGTCACTCTCGCACTAGAACTTCAGTGTCAAGCTGTAGCACATTATAGTGACAAGTACGGCCCATGTTGCCCGAATTGCTTAAATTTCTGCAAAACATATACTTATCTTGAGCATCTTCCACTTTCACACTTGAGAAAAGCTAGTAGCATGATTAATTAGTTCTGTGAGTGTGTTTGGATAGTAAATTATTTGAGATAATTTTTGTCAAAAAATACTGTAGCACTTTTTAAATATGATGTATTGTGAAATAAAAAGGTGAAATCAAATAGATTTGTGTTATTGTGGTGAACTTTTCATACCGCAAAATGAGCATAATCTGCAAGTTCATGCTGTAAATTGACCAAAAATAATGTTCAAGATGCAAATTGAGAATTCATGGAAATAATGATTTTTTTTGTTTATAATTTTCTCATATTAGCTTCCAATTTGTGTAACCTTACTTTTTGATCTTGCCATTTTGTGTTTTGATCATCCTAGGAAAGTGAAAAGCCACTTGAGCTTCCTCAGCTAACGAATTGGAAGCACTTAATTTCTGCATCAAGAAATCACTGCTTGATTGGATACACTTCTTTGATTGGTCATTCTTTAGCTTCTATTGTTGAAAACTTTTACATGGAGAGCTAGCTATTTGTTTTGTAAATGTGAGTATTTATCAAAATTTTCCTTAACAAATACAACAATGCTAATATCAGTTCCAAGAATAAATTATTTTACATAAACCATAGGGCAAAGTATAATGATATCAATATATTTGAGAAGTTTTCACAACTACTAGTTTAATTAATGTGTGGGAAGCCTGTTTAGATTTACTTTCACAAAAACAATTTATAGTTTGTGATTAGTAGAGTAATTCTGGAGAATTAAAAATGGTAAACTAAACGTCAATTCGAAATAAATTATGTAGTTTTTGCACTACAGAAATAATCGATTGGGATAAAATATATTTGGAACGCAACATTTAAAATTTTTTCAATTTGAGGTGTGGTCTCAAAATACTTTGTGTAGCACTCAAAGTATTTGCAAAATAGGAAAAAAAATTCATGCACCAAGGAAGTTCAGTCATACCATCCCATCAAAAAATACCCTACAATGGGAAGCACACTAATTTGATATTATCAAATTGGTAAACTTTCAAATGTTGCCCACAATTTACCGCCTACCATGCAACATGTAATTGGACTCGGATATAATCCGAGCCAATTATTGAATCTTGGTCCAATAGTCAAGGAGAGACTCTTAAAGCTCTCGCATGCATTAGATCGACCCGTCTGATGTATGATACAAAATGCACAGTGCTTTTTGTTCTTAAAAATCGAGGGAGTGCGGTAAAAAAAAAATACAATGCTGCCAAGTAGTATTAGGTTATCTTTCCCGAACCATCACAATGCTGCCAAGTAGGGTTGACTCAGCCAATACCCATTGCAATGCTGCCAAGTACGGTTGACTCAGCTAATACTTTGACTAAAAGTATGTTCAATTTCGAAGTAGTTAACTAGCAGTTTTTCCATCGAAAGGCAATACGTAAAAGCTATTCTAAACATCCATTATTTCTAATCTTTTTCCTACCGAAAGAAAATAAGTGTGTTTGGACAGGAGATTATTTGTCCAAATTTATTTGCTTATATTATCATTATAATTTTCAATACACTTTTTTATTTTTTTAATTATATTTTTATTTCACATACATCACATCATAAAAAATATTACAGTAATTATTCTAAATAATATTTCAAATAATCTCCTGCCCAAACACAAATCACTGTCAAATACTAATAGTTGATTGAAAATTCTCAATAAATTTCCCTTCACAATGATAACAACTTCTTCCCTCAGTGAATTCTCATTGATACTACCACCATACTAGTACTTTACTACAGCCCAAATCAGTCCCTGCAGCAAACGCGTTTTAGTACTAGAAGGAGCAGACCATAAAAGTCTAGAGATAAAAAGGATAAGAAGAATGATTAATAATGACCATCGAGCCCAGTGTCTATGTTTTAATTCTGTACAGGCAACTAAAATTTGGCAGAGCCTGAATGAGTAGGCGATGGTGACATTCTTTCTCTATTAGTTGACGTCAATCCCGCACTCTATCCAAAAACCTCTCTCAATCTTGGCAGCCATTTTTTTTTAATTTCCTTATATATTTTAATTTTTTCCACTTTCATCTGATTGGTCTACTAATGAATTCCACTGTTGCTTGCCCAATCATATAAGCAACCTAGCAAAACTTCCTGGACAAGACCACGGCATTTTCCAGAGTCCACACTATATATTTTATACGTATAAATATAGAAACAGACCATTGTTAAATGATTTCAGTCTTTTGGCTAAAGAAGCAAAAGATATGTCCATCTCAGATGATGAAAAACTATCCCAGATGATCAGAGACTACATTGAGTTGGATCCATCATCTCCTATTTCTTCTTCAAAATCCCTCCAAGTCGATCAAAAGTCATCGTTCGTGTATTTACAGGTTTGTTTACAGTATCAAGATACTTCTAGTCTTGATATATACCTGCTGTTGCCAAAAAAAAAGGGGGTTTTGTTCCTTTTTTGGCTAATATTAATCGTTTTGTATGATTGGTTTTTTCAGGAAATTCTTGAGGGTGTAACTGTTGCCGAGTCTGAAATTCTTAGAAAAATCTTTTTGTACTGGAAAGATTTAGAGCCCAGCAAGCTAAGAAAATGGGTTGTTATGAATTTGGGAAAGGACTATTACGACGCTAGTCTTTGTAGGACTTCTTGGGTCACAAAATTTAATCGCTCTTCAGGTATTTCCATCACCAAACTTTGTGTGTGTTAATGTGGATTTTCTAGTATGTATAGTCAAGTAATCAAAATGTAAACTAAATTTCACGGAATACTGATATATTCTTCTTCTTCTTTTTCTTATTCTTTCCTTTGTGGGTTGATAGTTTTTGAATTTACAGGTGAATACGAGTACATTGATGTGATGATGAAGAATGATGATACAAGTGATGGTGCTGTGAGATTGATTGTAGACATTGATTTTAGGTCTCAGTTTGAGCTTGCAAGGCCTACACCAGAATATGAAGAACTCTCAAATTCTCTGCCTTCAATTTTTGTTGGGACAGAATTAAAACTTGAAAAGATAATCTCTTTGGTTTGTTCAGCTGCAAAAGAGTCTTTAAGGGGAAGGGGTCTTCACATTCCTCCATGGAGAAAAGCTAGTTACATGCACTCCAAGTGGCTCTCTGAAAATTGCAAAAAGATCTCATCCCCAGAGCTTGGGACAATCTAATTTGGCAATTTTTTTTGTGGGTTTGCCAAATTTAGCAAAAGGAATCTGCAGCTATGAAGGATCACTCATTTAGGGAAGAAAAAGTGGTCCTTTTTGGGCGTCCATACATTTTGTTTGAGTTTTGTAGACTCCCAAACTGTTTTGGCTACAAATGCGGATAAGTTTTTTGTTTATCTAAGGAAAAAGATATTGGAAAATGTTACTAATGCCTAGACCTTGTTTGGAATGTGATCTCTACAAAAAAAAAAATTTACCTCTTTCATAAATATATTTTTAATTATATTTTCATCTTACGGATGTCAAATTGTTACATTATATTTTTTCGCAAAAACTCCTGAGTTGTCGAGGATTGCCTTCAGTTTTGGCCGTGTTGTACGAAACTACGGCAATCATGTCTTTTACCTACCATATGTCTATGGTGTTCAATGAGTCAGTTTAGAAAGTAAAAAAGAAAAAGAAAAGACGTATACTTTGTGTTCCCATTTTTTTTTTTTTGCAGTTTTTTGGATCCAAAATTGTAGTTCATATGCTATAATGTTTATCTTTGTGCGTTTTCTATAAAGGAATTAAGTGTCATATTTTCGTCTTCACCTAGTGTGAATTTGAAAGGCTACAGGCCTGAAATATTTCGGCAAAAAATTGATGTGAGTAGTAAGTGTAATACCTTGGTGTACATGATGTCTTCATTGATGACCGTGACAAGAATGATAATTTGCAATGTGTTTCATGCAACAACTTGACTTGACTTTTCTTCCACATTCAGCAATTTTTAATAAGCTAGAGGTAAGTAGTTAATGACACTATTTTTTTTAATAACACAATATATTATGCTAAGTTAGCAGTTATAGTCATTCATTTCTATTATTTTCTTTCAAAGAGCACTAATTAGACATAACTGGTTTTGCAAATTATGTCCAAATAAACATAATTTTGAATATTTACATACACTACAGTCCTACATTCTGAATGGTACAAGCAATCAATATCATTAATAGCATATCTAACATCAGTATAGACTATATGTGAGGTAAAAAGGATTGCATTTTTCTGAACTTTTTTGTAGAAAAATTACTGTAAGAATTTGATATATATGAGGTAAAAAGGTGATTGAAAAATGTGTTCACGGAAAATATAGTAATTTTTCTTTAAAAATTTGCAATCCAAACACACCCGAACTCTCTCAAATAGATTTTGTAGTTTTGGAGACCGGATTACTTGGCTTCCAAGTTACAAGTTCCTTTGGGAGACATAAATGAACTTTTTTCTAATTACGTACTTTTAATTGATAGGAGTATTTTAAAATTCAATCTGTCTAATGGGTGCCCAAAAAGCACTCATTAAGATATTTCAAGTTTTAGATTTTTAGAAATATAAAATTAATTAAGGAAAGTATATATATGCAAGAAAATTAATTAGGAAAAGTGTATAAATACAAGAGAAAGTAATAATTGTTAATATGTGTAATAATTATTAATGTGTATGTATGCATGATACATTGGATGAAATGTAAGTGTGTTAACGAGTATCCATAAAGCACCGTTAGACAAACCTTTTAAAATTTAGTAGTTTCGAAGTACAAGCTTCATTTACAACCGGTGATGAACACGTTTCTTCCATCATAATTAGGTTGTAATTCTTTTTGGGTAATGTTCATGTTCTAGTTCACCCACATCATTTTATTGGTGTCTTGTCCTATATTACATTTTCTTTCTTTTACATAACAACACGTCTATCCTTTTCTCCACACTTGGCGTGAGGTTAACTACTATTTTATCGACAAAAGCAACCAATTTGATTCCATCCCCAGTTAGCTTAGTCATAATCTTTAGAGCTCGTTTGGACTGAAGCTTTTGAGAGTTTTTTTTTTTTTTGTAATTTTCCAATAACATGTCATGCACCTTTGGCTAACATATCCAAAATTGGTTTTTTTTTTTTTTTGGTTCAAATAAAAAGCAATAACACGCTAGCAAATAGGCCATGGACGAATTAAGTAGGAAATGACATTGAGAGTTTCATAAAAATGAGATTGTAAAAGGTACTATACACAAACATAAAAGTTAGAATTAAAACTAGGCAGACATGAGATTCACATGTAGATTGTTTTGACCAGTATAGGCTATGGATCATGCGTGAGTCACATTACTCAGTACAGTGGCACTTTTTTCTTTTTTCTTTTATGGAGAAAAGAGGAAATTGCAATTTTTTTGGAGTTTTGGAAAAAAGTACTATAACAATTTAATGTATGTGAAATAAAAAAAACAATTGAAAAATGTATCAACAAATATTCTCAAAATTTTTCTACTGGAAACTAACAATCCAAATAGGACTTTAGGATAGAAGTGCATTATAGAAATCTAGTAAGAACAGCTTGATCATGGGCCATAGAGACCTCACTCCTATCTAACTTTAATAATCAAAAGAGGTAGTGCTTTGTTAAAAAAAAAAAAAGAGGTAGTGCTTTATCTTTAAAGTTAGGGAATGGTGGGATAATAGCATAATTATTAAATCGACTTTGAGCACCGCACAGAGAGGTGACTAACTCACCAGTTCAATTGTAGGTTAGGCGGTTCAATTGTAGATGGCACAATAGCTATATTCTATAATATAATAATATATCTTAAATTATAAAAATAATATATTTTTAAATTGGTGGTTCAACTGACAATAGCTTTTTTTCAGTTTATCGATTGAACCGTTGGATCGTTGACTGATTAATGAATTTATTGTTTAATCGATCTAATTAGTAATCCAACTCGACCCCATGAACGGTTCACCGAGTTGATCGATTCAACAATCGGATCAGATTTTACAACTATAGATACTGGAACTCAAAGAATTACCTAGGCCCCTAAGTTCTAGAGTCTCAATTTCAACTATTAAAATTATCGCTTTTTTTTTCTTAATGATAAGGGAAGGGTGAAATTAAAAAAATGGAAAGAGAGAAGGAAGATTAGAACTCATGATTTCTAAGTTCTCAAGTTTCAATCTCAACTGTTACACTAAAACCTCCCCGGCATCCACGTTCTTGTCTATATCTACATAACTAGGTGATTTTACTTGATTTTGTTCGCATAATTTTGGAAGACCACCAACTTGGCCTCCTCAGCCCATAAAAGTAGCACATCAATGATGAGAACATGACATTCATCAACATTAAAGCAAGAGGTGCCACCATTTTCCACAAAGAGAAATAAAGAGGTCGTCAAAGAAATAAAACGATGACCATCACTTTCTCAACTCATATTTAATACGACTTGTTCAAGTTCAATCATCAAGCTTTCCAGTTTTAAATCCAGTTATCAAATGCCGTTCAGATGAGGTTAATTTTAACAATATATTTTTGTCCTTTCTAAGTCTAACAAAATTAAGATTGATATTTCCTTTTTTTTTCTTTCTTTTTTCATGAAGTACACTTGATGAATATATTTTATGCATCAATCATTACTATGTCGTTTTCGACTAATTGTAAAGTCAATTGCATGGGCAATAAATTCTCCTCCATTCCTTTTTTTTTTTTGTCAAAAAATTCTCCTCCATTACTTAAGTCATTATTATTCGACCTTTCTCTGTAAGTCTGCCCCAAAAGTCTTTCTTTTGATGTACTACTATCTTATCCGTTATCTTGATCGATAAGGACAAATTATATCAGAAGATTCTAAATCTGGAAATTGTATAATAGTATTGCATATTTTCAAGCACAGTTAAGTACGTGCCATTGTATAACGTTTTCTGGTGATCAAAATCTTCCGAATCTCACAATGATTTTCTAAATCCAATGAATTATGTAGGCTGATAGGATTGAGGAATTTGACAAAAGATTTGAAATCCTCTAAAATTCCTTTTATTGTTTACATTATTTAGAAGATATTTATATTTATAAATTATCAATTATTCTAACATTTAAAAAATATGTTAATTGTTGATGCATTACAAACTCAAATGCCTGTTAAGAAATTCAAACGATTAGAGCGATTTTATCAAATCTAGGCCTGTCAATCGGATCTAATGAGTCGAGCTTTCATAAATTCAAATTTAACTCATTTAATTTGAAACATTTTCGCGCTTCGGGTTATGAGTTTCGGGTTCATAAATGTGAAGTTCATACTTAACTCATATAATATTCGGATTATGAGCCTTAATCAGGAGTAACCCAAGCTCACTTATTACTCCTTAATTTTTTAATATAATTACTATAACTATTAAGTTGTAAAACTAATTTAACATTTATAAGACTATAATATTAAAACTAAACATGAACAAATAATAGTTCTCAAAAAGTATGTAAACCAAAACATTTTCAACAATATTTATATTTAATTCGTTCAAAATGCATGAAAAATAGTAATAAAACATGCGATCATAAGCCAATACATCTTTAAAAGTTGAAACTTTTTCTATAATCTTGTGATTTAAATCCAAATATGCTTGATGATTTGTGTTTGTAAACCAAAAAGAAATCAACCAATATTATGCCAACACAAAAATTTACTCAACCAATAAGAAAAGTTAGAGATTTAGTTATGGATTACTCATATTTGCTCTTAAAAAAACTCATGGAAGAGTTTTTAGATGTATTTTTGTATTTTATAATTTATATATATTTAGTATTTAGTAATAATATATTTGGATATATAATTATACATAATATCAAAATATAAATATTATATATATAGGTAATTAAAGGACCGGGCCTATATCGGATTTAAGTCTAATAAGGCCCAAACTCGGTTCATATTTAATTCGGGCCTAATTTTTATGCTCAAACTTAGACTGACTCACCAAAAGGTCGGGCTCATCGGGCTTTTTGTCGGGTCGAATGAGCTGAGCTTGGGTTGACCCAACCCCATTGACAGTCCTAATCAAATCATTCATCAAGTTACTCAATTCAAACGAAACCCAATAGATTTGTGAGAACTAATAAAAGAAACCAATACTTGAAAGAAAAAAAGAAAGAAAGAAACTCAATCATGTTGTTTAGGTGCACTACGCACCCATATGGATTTAGAACAATCCTTATAGAGAGGCACATTGATGGGAAACAAGATTTGAACTCTTGATCTCTCACCCCACAATTAATGTAGTAGCCAACTCCTCTAGAGGGAGTTAGTTCTATGTTAGTTGCTTGATTGATTGGTAGTTTCTTGCTTTTGTGTTTGAGTTCTTGCCCATCATACCCACCCTGCTGCTTATTGCTAATAAAAAGGGTGTTTTGCTAGGGGGAAAAATATTGAAAAAAAAAAAATCTCTCAATTCTTATTGGAGTGAAAAACAGATACTTACATGGCTATGATGGAAAAGTCTCAAAATTCAACACAATTACACTATGGGCAAATATAGACATCCATACATTAGTATCCTCTATTATAGAGTTTCTGTGAAATATACCGTTCCTTATGTACGTTTTACAATTGGGATAATTGCAGAAACCTCCCTTGAGGTTTCTCACACTTGCATTGCCCTACTCTGTGGTTTGAAAAATTGCACTGACCTCCCCTGAACTTACTAATCCTTTGCAAATTCAGTCCAAACGATTAAAATATTGTTTTAGGGAGTGAAATTAGAATTTTGTACCAAATTTGCCCTTTGTGCTACATGTCCAATGAATGACAAAGTACTACAAATCAATTAACAATTAATAAACTGTAAGGGGTGTAGTTTATGGGCAAATACGTATTACCCATTTAAAGTACCGACTCTTTATAGATATTGTTCTTTCAAACATTTAATTTATGATAAATATATCAATGTTTGTAAGTAAAATTCAAAAAGTGTAACAGTAATATACTTACAAAAAGGAAATCGGTAGGTTATCTATTTAATATAAATTAAATATTTAAAAAAAAAGAAATGGCCCATAAAGTATTAATTCTTTATGGCTTTTATCCATTAGATGAGTAAAGTATTGGCTCTTTATGGGCATTTTATTCTGAATCATTTAATTTATGTTAAATACATAAATGTTTGTAACTAAAATTCAAAAAGTGTTACATTAATATTTTTACGGAAGGAAAACTGGTAGGTTTTGTATTTAACAAAAATATGAGACTTTGTAGGCTTTGTACTATAACAAAAAACTGGTAGGCTTTGTTCTAATGGGACTTTTAGTAAAATGCCCTTCCGTAAAAATATGAGAGTACAAAACGGAAGGGCATTTTACTAAAATTTATGTTAAATACAAATCTTGTAGGCTTTGTAGTATAAGATTTTGTACAATGGAAATATAGGCTTTTTGAATTTTACTAAAAGTTTTTGTTAAATACAAAACCCACCAGTTTCCCTTCCGTAAAAATATTAATGTAATACTTTTTCAATTTTAGTTACAAACATTTATATATTTAACATAAATTAAATGATTCAGAATAAAATGCCCATAAAGAGCCAATACTTTACTCATCTAATGGATAAAAGCCATAAAGAATTAATACTTTATGGGCCATTTCTTTTTAAAAAAAATATTTAATTTATATTAAATAGATAACCTACCGATTTTCTTTTTGTAAGAATATTACTATTACACTTTTTGAATTTTACTTACAAACATTGATATATTTATCATAAATTAAATGTTTGAAAGTACAATATCCATAAAGAGCTGGTACTTTAAATGGATAATGCGTATTTGCCCATAAACTACACTCCTTAAAGTTTATTAATTGTTAATTGATTTGTAGTACTTTGTCATTCATTGGACATGTAGCACAAAGGGCAAATCTGGTACAAAATTCTAATTTCACTCCCTAAAACAATATTTTAATCGTTTGGACTGAATTTGCAAAGGATTAGTAAGTTCAGGGGAGGTCAGTGCAATTTTGCAAACCACAGGGGAGGTCAGTGCAAGTGTTAGAAACCTTAGGGGAGGTTTCTGCAATTATCCCTTTACAATTTTAAAAGAAACTTTAAATGAACAAATTAGCCAAGTAGTGATTATTAAAGAGAAGAGTGTCACTGAATTTGACAAGGTCTTCTGATTGATTTGAGTACAAAATTTACTTTATAGAGAGGGAGAATCAATGGGCCCAAATGTGGCCGAAATTCCCAATCGATTTGCAACTTTTCGAACAATTCTTTTTTAGAATCATCAAGACTAAGGGTACATACGATAGAATTGAAATCTAAAATATGAAATGTGAAATCGAGACTTGTTAAGCTATTGATTTATTAAACACTAAAATTTTAATATTTGATTGTATTCTACGTTAAGTGATAAGTGAACTGTTTTTCACTTATTTTTGGAATAAGTTTTACTTATAAAATATAGAACCACTTAATTAATTAAGATATTTTATTTTTTTTTATCAAACATGTCAGAACATATTAAGGTTTGAACTCACTAAATTTAAGTATTGAATTTTGCCAAACAGTGCCTAAAATTAAAATGGTATCCTACTGATGATAAGTATTTCATCATACTTCAATGACATACCTTGGTCCATGCCTCCAGAGTAAAAAGCGAAAAATTAATTCACAAACAACCAGGAGAGCATATTGATTCACAAAGAAGGCTTAAATCAATTTTTTAATTATTATTCGATGGATACATTTTTCAATTATTTTTTCTGAAGCAATCTTCAATTATACGAAAATGTTAAACTGTAATTGAATGTTTTTCATTGTCATCAAAAAATGTAAATGAAAAAATAGAAAAATATTTCTTTATGCATTAAGAAAACTTTGGCCAATTGCAAAGGCTTGAATAGCAACACACTTTTTCTATTCCTTCTTTTTTTTTTTTTTGAGTAAAACTAATCCTTTCTTACGAGACGTTGACTTACAAATAATCTTGCTATAGTGTATATTAAATGGTGTCCAAGAGCAAAGGAATTCACCCAACAAATTGAAATCAGCCTGAGAGTATCTGCTTAACTAGTGTTTAAGTAAATTCTAATCACCACTTAGAAGTCAAATACTTTTTCTTTTTCTGGATAAATGGATGTCAATCTACCCATTTAGGGGTTAAAGAAAGCCAAAGCATCACGTCCAAGCGATCCTTGAGCTTGGGGCGCTGATGGTTTCCAGCATAACTGTGTTCAAATAGTTATGTTCAAAACAACAAAATGCAAGTTGGTTTATTCAGAATGTAAATAATTTTAACATAAGATAAATCTAAAATAATTTTTATATAAATTTCACATATAATGTTAAAAATGATATACATCACATGGTTTGAACTGTACTCCCTCCACCCTAATATTAAAGTCGCTTTTTGAAAATTCAACTTTTTATAAAAATATAGTAATCATTATAGCTAAATAATGTATCATTAGTGAATTTATATATGTATTTTTTGGATTCAAAATATTTTCTTATTAAAGGTGCATTGAAATTTAAAAAAAATTATTTTTTTAAACGATATCATTGAAAAGTATCTGTTTCAATAAAGTAAAAATATAACATTAATAATACGGCGTGCGAGTTTTTTTTTTTTTTTCCAATATGGACCTTTAATCTTGAGTACGGTTAACCTGCAAACCTATGTTTTCAGAACCGGACCGGGTATCGACTCGGTCAAGTTCAGGGGTCAGGGGTCAATGGGTTCAACCGGATTCGATAGGGGTTGAACCGGATGACGTCATAAATAAAAATTATTTAAAAATTAAAATATTATATGTAAAATACCTAATAACATGTTAATATTAATAAAGGTATATTCATATATATTTGATATTTCAAATATATTTAACAAGAAACTACAAAGAAATTAGAACAATCAAGTAGCAATTTATATTATTTAATAAGTATTAACAAGTTTAGAATTAAAATTATGGACTTAATTAAAAAATAACACCAAACTTTAAGAAAACATTGATAAAGTATGAAATATTTGAGGTATATTAATAATTTTTAACAATCTAGGGGTCAAAATATAATATTAAAAAAGTTTGAGCTTTTTTTAAAAAAAATGCTGTTTGAACCGGAAATCCGGGTTTTCCCGGTCAAACCCGGTTCTTGACCTGGTTTGACCGGGTTTTTTACTTTCCCGGTTTTTTAGTATAACTCGGACTGGACACATGGGCGGTTCCCGGTTCGACCGGTTGAACCGGCCGGTCCGGTCCGAGTTTTAAAACACAGCTGCAAACGTCTTGCCCCTCATTCGCGATTCCTTAGTACGGCATCATTGCTCCGTAGTCTTTTTATTTTATTGTTTAAGGAAATCATTGCT
This sequence comes from Coffea humblotiana, assembly GCA_023065735.1. Classification (NCBI taxonomy): domain Eukaryota; kingdom Viridiplantae; phylum Streptophyta; class Magnoliopsida; order Gentianales; family Rubiaceae; genus Coffea; species Coffea humblotiana. The sequence goes on along the minus strand of CM041217.1, from coordinate 29,700,422 downwards.
CCATAGTCTACTCTTCTAGCTTTAGCCAAAATATTCTTTGGATTTAGAAGATCCAAACTTTTGCCGGTGTCGTCAGTCACAGTCGTGCCAGTCATTGGATTCAAAATATTTGTTTTGTTGGCCAGTTTAAAGATTTCAACAGTTTCAACGCCTGCTTCCCATAGGGAAGACAGTGCTATTCTCAGAAGCTATGCAGTATCTTCAAAGAAAAATAAATCTAGGGTAGAGATTTGCCAGAAAAGAAGACTAAATACAGTAAACTTTTGGAGTTCACTATGTAGCAAAAAAAAAAAAAAGGAACAAAAACAAAAATTAGAGGTAAGATATATCTTCTCAATCTTTTTGCTTTTTAACTTCACTGTGAAAAGTTTGGAAAGAGAGGAAGATATCTCATCTCAAGACTAGGACAAGTTATCAACCTATCGCACAGTTTTGGTCTTTTAACTTTTACTATTAATTCATTTCTTTTGTAAAATTGAGTTTGAAAATTTTGATTACGTATGACGACTTTTTAAATGATATACAAAATGGGCTGATTTATTATTCATCATTAAATTTCTAGAAAATGTTTACACAGATGTTCACATAGTGTTTACATAGTATCATCTTCCAAGACAAAATGATCCACTTCAAACGTGTCCACATAGCGTTCTTCAATCATGTCCACATAGTGTCAGGACGAAATTGGAGCATGATAGTTGTCATTCAACAAAATGACCAACTTAGAAAAGAAAAAAACTTAACCATTGAGTTTTGGCTCCATAGCCACAAAAAAAGAATTAAATTTTTTTTAAAACGGTAAGTTAGGGTTTGAATCTTATCTGCAGTTAAAAATATTTAAAAGAGGTATCAGAATGTCTCTTTGATCTAATTAGGTTTGAATCCCTCCCTATAGAATAAAATAAATTAGGTTATATAAATATTATTTCTCCCTCCCTATAGAATATAATAGATTAAATTATACAAATATTATCGTTATCGAAAAAAAAGAAAAGAAAAAACTTGCACTACTTTTGAGAAACACAAGGGCGCGAAAATTATTTTGCAAATCTCCTACTTCATAGCCAAAGGAGGAACAAAGCTAGAATATCTTCAAAAATCGCAATTCTATCTGGTCACGCATCCTGTACTTAGAACTTGTAAAGCCGCATTTCTATCTAGTTACATCCTGCTCATTTTCTTGGCTTTTAATTGGTTTACTTTTACTTTTACAAGTGTTTAAAGTAAATTATTATTAAGAGAGTTGTTTAAACTATTTGAAAAAAAAACTTATCTTTCTTGGAAAAGAAAATATGAAAAAGCAGCTTCATGGGGTATCCATCTCACAAACTTTGCGCAGAAATATAGCTTGTCGGGTCCATATCTTGAGCAATCTGAATACTTTACTCTTAAAACAGATATTCTCTTACCAATAAATGTGACATAGTACTCTCTCCTTTTTTTTTTTTTTAAAAAAAAAAATTCAACAGAAAAGGTATAAGATTTAAAAAGCTTGAGGTGGAGTACTATCCCTATCTCTTAGTTTATTGGGCAAATTATATTTTACCCTCCTGTGGTTTAGCGTTTTTTATATAATCCCCATATGGTTTGAAAAGCTATACGTAATCCTCTCATGGTTTGGATTAAAGTGTCAAAGTGAAGAAAGTAGTCGTTTGTAACGGAACTTCTAAAAATATTGAAATTACCCTTATCAATACATGACACACTAATCCCGTATGATTTTTATATTTTACCATATAACCTCCTTATGATTTAATACTTTACCATATAACCCCCTTATGGTTTTCAAAATATACAAATAATCCCCTTGGTTAATAAAAAATTTTCAACTTTACATAAGGGTATTTTTGACATTTTAGGTGACTCCGTTACGAATGATCATTCCCGTCATTTTGACACTTTAATCCAAACTATGAGGGAGTTATATATAACTTTTGAAACTATAGGGGGGTTATGTAAAAAATGCTAACCCACATGGGGTAAAGTGGAATTTGCCCCTGTTTATTTAGCCAATGACCAATTGAACGAGACACTAGTGTTCGACAGAATACTACTACTACTTTAGCTGCATCCAAGAACAGGACCTCATGCGTGAAGATCGAGTAACATAAAGAAATGGTGAAAACTGAAAACGCATTGACCATATTTATGAACAATATCAAGTGCATGAAAACAGGCTTACGCACAAGAAAAACCACAAGCACATGTATTGCATTTATTGGTTCATCATTCTAGTTTATTACAATGTCACACGATTATAAAAATTAAATAAAGAAGTGTATCCACTCTTAATCTTAATTTCCATCGTGTTCTGCCATATCAATATAGTAGCATGTATTCATGCCATTACACAAAGGAAATATATATAATGTTTAAGCGAGATCCCTGCTTTATTAATCATGTAGCAGAGTTTTTCTTTAGCGAAACTCTTCAAGGAAATGTAGGAGGACGATACAGAGGAATGGCATCGAATTTCATCAATCCTTTGTTGCAGTCATCGCCATTTCCCTCTCCGCTAGCAAAGTAGTTAGGGCTGATCTTAGTTAGCACGTACGAGAATCCATCTCCACCTCCTTGATTAGGTCCTGCCAATAGAGTTGCGTGGCTAAAATCGCATGTTAGGAAGCTGTATAGGTTTGGTAGCAGGTACACGCTGTGAGGCTTCACGGTGTCGCTAGGAGGAGGATACTTGAACACTGATGCACCACCAACAACAATTAAGGTTAGACCAACATAATTTAAAACTTTTACAGTCTACTGAGTGCTTAATCACGTTTGCTCTAGATTTTACAAAACCTAATTATAGAGAGTGGTCGTAGAGAACAATCAGAATCAGTTAAAGTTACTCTTCGTTGGTATTTTTTGGATTTTAACTTTTTTAGCTATTAAAAACCTAAAACTTTGGTACTAAAAGCAAACCGTGAACATCAAGAAAATCAAGAAAAATCTATATATAGTCAAGAACATCAAGAAAATTTGGTTATTCAAATGAGAATCTATATATAGTCAAGAAAAATAATCAATCGAGAACAAGCTTAATAACATTCCAAGGTGATTAATGTATCTCAATATTGCTAGTAGATTTGGAATATCCACTCCAAATTATCCAATTGCCTGCCTAGACTGGAATTAGAAACCAGTGTATACCAAAATTGAATTGAATCAGATTCCTAACTCAGCTCAGACGTTAGTCTGGCCTTTGTATCTAGCTATGAAAATTTCGAATGATAATACAATGCTAACCTAGTATGTCACCGCGGAAAAAGGCACCGTGGTTGAAGGCCCACTCAGTGTAATTGTAGCCATAACGCCATCCCTCGGATCCTCCAACAATAACTGTTTCAGCTTGGCTAATTGCCAAGGTGGCTACTAAGGTTAGCAGGAGGCCAAGTAATCCTTTACCAAAACTGATAGCCATCGCTATTGTATTGTATGTATTGGGATCAAATGCAGCTAGAAAAGATGAGATATGGGTAGTTGGATGATATGAATTTGGGATGTTGTAGTTGGGTTTATATAGATGTTCCTGACAAGCTGATCCAAATCTTGTTAACTGGTTCTCAAAATGAAAAAAATTTCCAAATGCTGACTAAAATGAATATGCACAAGATCATTTTTCCAGTTTTCTTGGGTGATGTTTGAAAATCATACAACAAAATTCTACATTTTCATGCCTTTGACCGCAGAATGGCTTCAAGGTTGCATACGTTGCAAGACTTGTGAAGTCCCAAAGGGTTGGCGTAAATGTAATAGTGTTGGTCGACGAGGAAAATGTAAGAGCCAGGGTGACTAAGTTTTTTCAAAGGCGAAAAATGATAATGTTCCTATGATTATGACGAGCCCCGTAAGTCAGTAAAAGGCAACAGAAGTTTGGGTTGGTACGCACCGGAATTTCACACGAAGGTCTGAAACGGTCCGGTGCATCAAATTATAGGCATTTTCTTTTTCCTCATTGGCCAGACAATCGAAAAAAGAAGTGCATTTGGAAAACTTTTTTAACAGAAAAATCTTTGTTTTTTTTTTCTTTTGGTAGAAAACAAAATTCTTTATTAATTCCAACATAATCAAAATGGCTTTCTAGATTGATGGACACAAAACAATAATCAAGCTAAACCCATAAGAAAATGTTCAAAGATGTTAAGGGAAATTTTCTCTATTGATGAAACAAGTTGCGAGTGCTCACAATATACAAACGGAATTGAGGCTACTGACAATATATGAAACACGAGGCTACGCACTTACTAAGCCCTAGGCGACTAACTTACAAACTGACTTGGACTAGCAGTAATACATCTTGGAACGGAATTGAATCCACGTGGCCATTATACTAACTAAATAATATAAGTCTCACTACCAGCCAAACAACGTTAACTTGGCTTAATTTCTCTACATAGATGCTTATGTTGTCGATTTGGTTTTCTTGCCTCCAGTTTTCTTCTATCTTGAAAATGAAGGACAAGGGCATCAAGGAAATGTGACACCAAGGGCTAGATCTAGATCAATTTCTTGGTGAGAAAAATAAAACCTTTGATCATTGGCTCTGTTCATACGTTATAATTGCATCTTTTATCTCAAATGGAGATTATACATCACTTCATGTACAACAGTTTAGGAAACGGAGAACAACGACAAAAAGAAAAAAAAAGTTCAGGAAATGGAGAACAACGAGAAAAAAAAATGGGAAAAAAATAACATACTCTTAAAAGGTATAATAAATTATTATTGATAGGTGCGGAGTGTGTATATAAAAATAATCTCTTATTTCGTTGCAAGTTTTAAATTTAAATTCCTAAATACCCCACACACAACTGCAAGTATACAGGTCGTGCTTGAATATAGAGTATTAAGGGTCGAATTTTCAGGGAAAATGGACAATTACCGGCACATTTTAAGTTTCTTTATTAGTTAGACTATCAACAAATTAAAACTAATAAACTTAAGCTACTAATGGGCAAAAAAATACACATGAAAAATACTGTTTGAATAGCAAATTATCCCAAATCACTTGCATCATAAACACATTTTTCAATTATCTTTTTATCTCACATACATCACATACAAAAAGTGCTACAACAATTATTCCAAATAATATTTCAAATAACACTCAATCCAAACAAACCATTTAAGATTTCCGTGTAATGGAATTCTTATCTACTCATGTTAGTACTACTTCCTAACTAATTGAGTATCAAAACCTTGGTTAACTTATGACGTAATTTTCTAATGCTCGTGATACTCACTTTCATGGGTGTACCAACTATATTTATAACTACAAACTACTTTCGTGGTTATGAAATTAATTACAAACTCATTTACTTCTATTAAATTCTATTGAACAAGTCATCAATGCTACAAAGAGCAAGGGTGATTAAGTCTCTACAGAGACGAAAAATGTGGTTATGGTACTAATTTTGGGGCAAGCTCGGAAGTCAGTTTAAACAACTGAGTTTGAATTTCACAAAGTTTTGAAATGGTCCATCAAAGGCGTTTTCTTTTGGCCAGACAGTCGAGAATGGAAGTGCATATGGAAAACTCTATACCAACAAAATCTTTGCCTTTCTTTTTCGTCGAAAACGAAATACTTTATCAATTCCAATAAAATCAAAATGGTCTTCTAGATACTTATGTTGCCGATTTGGTGTGCTTGCCTCCAATTTTTCTATCTTGAAAACGAACGACACCAAACGCTGAATCAATTTCTTGGTGAGAAATAAAGACCTTTGATCATGGGATATATTCATTTTGTTACTTGCGTAAATGTGGGAAAATGGAGAATATACATCTCTTGATTATAATCCAAAACGCAGATTATACATCTCTTTATGTTCAACGACCCAGGAAACTAGAGACCAAAAAAAAAGGGAGGAAAACAACATACTCTTAAAAGACATAAATAAATCATGATTATAGAAGTGAGCAAGTATAACTACCATTACAAAAGTAAAGTTTTTCTTTTTTCTTTTAAATAAAAATTAAAAAGAAATGGTTGAAAAGGTATAATATGAAGACTTTAGATACGTATTGGTTGTATATTGTTGACGCGTATCCAAATGCATGTGGTTATGCATCTGTGTGGAAAATCCTATATTTTGGACATGTGAAAATTTATGGAGTTTATTTTCGGCTTCTCAATGAATAATTCTTGCATATTTGAACCTTTCAAGTTCCAACTATCAGTGATCACTTGTTTGCAGCATTTCAGTAAATCTTTCCTTGCTTAATAAGCAAAAAAGACAAAAAAGAAGGAAGGGGGGGGGGGGGGGTTGTCTAGGATGTTTTTTTATGTGTTTGTATTGTTTAAAAATTTTCAACTTTTCAGGGGAAAAAAAACAAGGAACTTTCAGGGTTCTCAACCAAGCGGACTTTGTGAGCAGGTCAAGTTGGCGAATTAGCCAAAGTCCTACTTTGTTATCCTATTCCTCAATGTTTGCTTTTCGGGCTCCCGTATAGTTTGACATAAAGTACCCAGTTTTACTTTGACTCCCCATCTCCTCCAGTCAGCCATTACCGCCCCACATCAGCCTCCTCCATCCCAGCAGCCCAATCTATGATTGTGCGAGGTAATTAATAAATTGTAAACAGTTTGTGTCCTGTTCTGTTGTCAGTCTTGTGCCACCCTTAACTCATAAGTTTAGTCAGGTAGAAATTTTTTTTGGGATAATTCAATCTTGATTGCATCAAGAAGTGAAAAAGATCTCGATTGTACCTATTCATTTTCCTGTTACTTCTTGTTTTTTCTGGAGGAATTGATTTTGGTATAAAGGAGTACCTTATATTTCTGGTTGTTTTCAAATCTTGATCTTTTGTTATCCATTGTAGTAAAGGATAATATCACAAACCTCCTATGAAGTTTCTCTTGATAACACTTAATATTTTTAAGATTTTCAAAATATCACTTACTTCCTTCCTTTCTTACAGAAGGGAAAGGTAAGGGGGTTGTTGAAAAAGGAGGAGAGAGAGGAGCGAGGCTGCCAAGGAAGACGGAGGGAAAAGAAGGAAGAGGAAGAAGGAGAAAAAGGAAGAAGGACGGAAGGAGAAAAAGGGAAAAAGGGAGGACAGAGGAGGAGGGAGAGGCAGAGGTGGAGGTGGAGGAGGGATGGTGGGTAGTGGGTAGAAAAAGAAAGAGGTGATAGAATTTATTATATTTTTAATTATATTTGTATTTTTTGTTAGGTATATTTGAAATTGTTTGTATTTGGAGTGTTTTTAGATTGTGTTGCTTTAGATTTCAAAAATAAAAACTTATATTCTAAAAATTCTCTAATCAAAGCAAATACTATATTCAAAACTAGGAACTTGTGAGACACTAGAGCTAACCAAATTACCCAATTAAATTACTTTCTTATTATTCTGACAATTGGAGAACCTCCTTTGACGTTTGAAAAATTATAAATTTATTTTTTGGTGTTATGAAATGACTATTTCTGGCCTTCACACAGTCTACAAACCCTAAATGAAAATTCAGTTTAAAACATAATAAATGAAACTCTTTCACACTAATACCCTTTTATCCGAAAGTTCTAAACTCGTCTCACATAGTACATGGAATTCTTGATCAGTTCAATAAAGAGCTAATCATCCACTACGGATGCATTTGTTTAAAGGAGTTGCTTTACAAATTACTTTAAAAAGAAAAATGATGCTCAAGCAGCCGAAAAGGTGCTTCAAAGCATGGCTCCAATTCGTGTACCAAGAATTACCTTGAAATTCTTTTTTTTTTTTAGTGTAAGCGGAGGATTCAAACCCGAGACCTCTTGCTTACACTCCCTCCCCTCGTACCACCCAATCCAATCCTCCCCTACATTGAAATTCTTTATCTAAACGGGTAATGATGGCATTTAAATTCTTTTATCATTTAATTTTCTTTAGGAATTAAATAGTGACAATTTAGGATATTCGTTAGTTTTTTTGTGCTTACATCATCAATTATTACAAAAATATAATTTTTAAGGAAGGTTTATGTAATCTTTTAAATTCCAAAGAAGTGGCTGTAATTGTCAAAAACCCACAGGAGAGGTTTCTTAAGTTATTCCTTCTTATTAACATCCATATAACTAGTGATTTTACTTGATTTTGTTCACATAATTTTAGAGGACCACCAACTTGGTCTCCTCCACCGATAAAATTAACCGAAATGATGAGTATGTAACATTCATCAACATCAAGTGGAGGTGCCACCATTTTCTGCAATAGGAATAAAGAGGTCGTTAAAGAAATGAAAAACATGATCATCTCTTTCTAAACTGATATTTAATACAATTTGTTCATGTTTAAACACTCACAAATATATAAGGGGGAGACAAATGTACACCGTAATAAAATATGTGTGAGAAAAGATAAATAAATCAATAATATATTATTAATCACATATAATAATAATACCCTCAACCTTTCACTTTTCAACTGACCATAATAATAAGACTCCTCATTTGCAGATTATATGTCTTGTTTGACAGCTATAAAAAATTACTTAATAAAATACTAATTCTTAAACAATAAAACTACCATAATTTGATTTAAATAAAACTATGAAAAACTCAATTTGATCAAAATACTGCTATACAATAATATTGCAACTTTTTTTTTTAACTTGAACTTCGTTTTGGTCCTTTCCAGAAAAATCAAGATAAATTATTTTTTCTATTTAGATTTTAGCACTTAGTTACAGTAATAAACCGGGATTATGAAGTAAACTTGATGAATATACTTTGTGCATCATTCATTACTCTATTGTTTTCAACTAGTTTTAAAGTCAATTGCATGGGCACTAAATTCTCCTCCATTAATTAAATCTTAGTCGTCCTTTCATAAGTCTTCCCCAAAAGTCTTTACCTCTTATCTGTTATCATGGTCGACAAGGACAAATTATATCAGAAGATTCTACATCTGTAAGTTGTATAATGGTACTGTATATTTTCAAATGCATAAGTACGTGCACATCATTTAAATTTTTTTGGTGATTAAAATCCTCTGAATCTCATTAATGATTTTGTAATTCTAATGAATAACTAGAAATGCGGAAACTAATAACAAAGGCAATGTTAGATTTCTCTTTTTTTTTTATCATTGGTTTTTTATTTATTTTTTGGCTCAAAAGAAAAGAAACCAATAGTAAAAAAAGAGAAATCTAACATTGCCTTTGTTTTTTAGCGTTTTTGTATTCGTCAGCAGCTTGATTGGCAGTTTCTTGCATATGTTTTTGAGTTCTTGCTCATTGTAACAACCTTATTGCTAATTGCTAATAAAAGGGGTGTTTTAATAGAAAAATAAAGAGAAATCTTAAAAAAAAATTATAAATTTCTCTTTTGTTATTGGAGTCAAAAACTGATATACTTGCATCACTGGCTATGATGGCAAAGTCTCAAAATTTGATACAATTACACGATAGGGAAATACTGACATCCACACACCAGTATCCTTTAATATAGATTTTCTGTGAAATTGTATAGCATTTCTTATGTATATTTCACAATTTTGGAAGGAACTTTAAATGAACAATTTAGCCAAGTGGAGATTACATTTGCTTTGTATGTCGGGTTCACTATTTGATAGAAGAGGTTCACACAATTTGACTAGGTCTTCTAATTGATTACAAAGTTTACTTTAAAGAACACAAGAGAGAAAGAAACTGAGTGAGAGATAGAGAGAATCATTGGTGCCCAAAAGGAGGCCATAATTATTATGCAACAGGCTTACGTACAAGTGCATGTAACAGGCTTACGTACAAGAAAAATCACAAGCATTTATTTGTTACTGTTTCCAGTTTATTACAATATCACACGAAAAACCAAATAATGAAGCGTATCCAATCTTAATTTACAGAAGCTTGTTGCAGATTGTGGCTTTGGCGAAACACATCAGGGGAATGGAGGACGATACAGAGGTATGGCAACGAATTTCATCGATCCTTTCTTGCAGTCGTCGCCCTCTCCGCTGGCAAAGTAGTTAGGTCTGACCTGATTTAGCACGTATGAGAAGCCATTTCCACGTCCTTGATTCAGACCTGCCAACCGGGTTGCGCCCCTAAAATCGCATGTTAAGAAGCTGTACAGGTTTGGCAGCAGGTACACGCTGTGAGGCCTCGAGATTTTGCTAGGAGGAAGATACTTGAACACTGATGCACCAGCAAAACAACTAAGGTTAGACCAAACCAATTTAACACTAATATTTGGAACTTTTTTTTTGGTTTACTTATTGTACTTGTCTGCTTTTGATTTTGCAAAAGTTGATTATGAATACTGATTATAAAGAATAATCAGAGCTAGTTAAAACAACTCTTTTGGTAGATTCTGTATTTTAACTCTTTTAGTTATTATAAACATCTAAAATCTAGATGTAAAAGTAAACGAGAACATTAAAAAGAATTTGATTTTCCAAAACTAGAATATATAATCGAGTAATGTAATCAATCGAGAGCAAGCCTTAGAAAAGGTTTCAAGCAAATTTATGTAAACCAAATTGGTAGTCAACTTGGAATATCCAATCCAAAGTAACCAATTATGTTGCCTAGTCCTAGAATGAAAAAAGAAGTGCATACCAAAATTGAATTGAATCAGATTTTCTAATTCAACTAAGACGTTAGCTAGTCTAGCCTCTGTAGCTGTAAAAATTCTGAATAATACATATACTGCTAACCTAGTTTGTCGCCGAGGAAAAAGGCACCGTGGTTGAAGGCCCACTCAGTGTAATTGTAGCCGTAGCGCCATCCCTGAGACCCTCCAACAACAACTGTTTCAGCTTGGCTAATTGCCAAGGTGGCTGCTAAGGTTAGGAGGAGGACAAGCAATCCTTTCCCAAAGCTGATGGCCATCTCTATAGTTTGTAATCGAATTAACTGAAGCTAGAAAAGATAAGATGTATAGGCAGATGGATGATATGAATTTGGGATGCTTTATCTGGGTTTATATAGATGTTCCTGGCAACCAGATCCAACTCTTGTTGACTGATTCTCAAGATTAAAAAAAAAAAAAAACCCAGCTGTTGACCGGAGGATAGAATGTGTAAGATTATCATTTTGCGGGTTTTCTTACGTAACGTTGAGAGAATTGCACAACAGAATTTCTAGATTTTCATGCCTTTGACCGCAGTATGGTCTACTTTAATTCGTCTGAATCTCATTAATGCCCTGAGGAGGCTTCAAGGTTGAAATTCTAGCAAATTAGGTTGCATACGTTATAAGAATTGTGAAGGCCTAAAGAGTGGGCATAAATGTAATGTTGGTTGACAAGGAAAATTTAAGAGCCAGGGTGCATGATTTAGTTTTTCTCAAAGATGAAGAATATGTCTGTTTGGAAGAAATATTTTTTTTGGAATGATGATATATTACGTTTTTGGGATGTGGTATAAAAAGATGATTAGAAAAAAAATAAGAAAAAATATTAAAAATGTGTTTATGATGTAAAAAAAATTATATAAAAATGGCTATCCAATTATGACTTTATGAGGAGCTCCGGAAGTCAGTAAAAGCAACTGAACTTGTGTTGATAGGTACGTGAATTTCAACGAAGTTTTAAAACGCTCCATCGAAGACATTTTCTTTCTCATTGGTCAGACAATCGAGAAAGGAATTGCATGCAGAAAACTTTATAACAAAAAAGTCAAAATGGCTTTCTGTAAACCTATATTGACGATTTCGTTTACTTGCCTCCAATTTTCTTCTATCTTGAAAAGTAAGAAAGATAAAGAAGGAGGAAAATGTGACAGCAAGCGCTAAATCAATTTTTTTGGTGAGAAAATAAGACCTTTGATGATGGGCTATGCTCATCTCTCTTGCTTGCAAAAATTAATGCAACAAAGACATGATGGCAGGAAAATAGTAATACCACTCTTAAAGGACATGATTATTAATGATCATAGAAGTTGATCAAGTCGACTACTGTTATGAAAAAGAAAATGGGTATGAGTTTCCATTTTCAAGTTTCTTTTTATATCTTGAATTAAGAAGTGAAAAAGAATTGGTTGAAGAGAAGATTTTGAATAAACATTGGTCTTTTAATTGTTGATGCAGGACTCATGTGTGGTGAATCCTATACGTTTGGTTTGGACATGTTGTGAAATTTTTTCTCAAGAAATTACCGCCGACTTCTCAAATGAGAATATTTTGCGTATTTGAAGAAGAAGAAGTAGCCTATCTAGGATGTTTTTTTTTCTACTTAAGACTTTTGAATATTTTCAAAAAAAAAAAGAAGAGAATCTTTCAATGTTCTCAACCAAGCAGACTTTGCGATCAAGTAACCTTGGCTTCTTAGTTAGCCTAAAACCCGTTTTGTAATCCCATTTTGACATAAATTACCCATTTTTAGATTGGGACACATATTTTACTTAAATGAGCAAATTACTTGGCTACCCACTAAACTTTTCGAATAATAGAGTTTTGGTCATTCAGCTTTTAAGAGTATGCATTTACCAACTAAACTATCAAAAATATAAATTTTGGGCTATTTAGTTTATTTCTACCATCAAGTCTACTAGATCCAAGGACTCGTAAAACTCATGAGACATAGTCGAGGGGCAGTTTAGGAAGCACAAAATGTATCTACCCATTAAATTATTGTACGAGTGTTGGGTGTCAAACCAGTAAAAATAAAAATTCCTACTCTAATAATATGAATTCGAGTGTAGCGGTGAGTAAGGTCGTATCCACAGGGATTGGGTGATTTATTTCTTTGTGAAGATAATAAATAAAAAGGGGGATTATGAGAAACTAACTAAATAGCTCACTTGAATAAAAATAAAGACAATAGCACAAAATTAAATAAAACTAAACCAGGAAAAGGCAATACTCTAGTTAACGGTCTTATTTCCACTTTGGTTCATTTAACTGATCATCGATGCAAAGGTAAAATCAATTATTCATAAATAAATTGGTTATGGTTGTCAACAAGTTCTGACAACCTGCATCTCCTTACTATTTCGATAACCACAACAAACTCTGTGACTATTTCTCTTGCCAATTAAGCACCCTAAACAAACTCTTAGGATTTAACCTATTGACAGCATTAATAATTAGAGAAACTATCAATTCTAACTAACAAACATACAAGTTCAGTTCATTTAAGCTGGATTATATATTCCTGTGATATAAATTCAAAAGTTTCTTCTACAATCAAATTATATTACTCGTCACAAATACTAAAACCATCAAATAATTACGGATTTGATATTTTAGATAGCAATAGATTATTCCGACAATTAAATAGTGGCTAATTATTTAATCATATAAAATAATCATAATCATAAATGAGTAGGAAATATTTAAATACTCATAAATAAATGAAACAAATAAATCAAATTATATCTCACAGTATTGTTGAACCAAAGTTTCAATTATCCTTCAACTAGAAAAGAAACTAGCCACTTCCTCATAATGGATTCGTAGCCACAGGAAATACTAGGGTTTATTGGAGAGGAAAAGAGGAAAAGAAAATTGTCCCCATGAACGACGGCTCCATCCCTCTTCTTATACTCCTACGAGACTAGTCTAATGCCAAAGGACCAAAGATCACGTCTCCTGAAAGGAAAAGACTTCCTTTTCTAGTCTTATTCCTACTTAAACTAATAAACTAATAAAAATTCAATAGGCTAATTAATTTCCAAATGGAATGCATCACTCGTAATTGATCAGAACTTCCAATTTGTGGCTAATGTAGCAACAAGGACACGGCAAGTGCAATCTCGTGGGTTCCGTCTTTCACTTGGTCATATCGTGTGCCCATGTCTTATAGAGTGTAGTTTTCTGGAAATTTCATATTTAATGCACCTTTTATTCTCTTTTCACCACAAATTTCTAGAAACAACACCAAAAATCAAATATGAGTAAAATCTATTAATTAATACCATATTTTAGCAAAATAAAGGGAAAATTATTCACAAATTATGTGCACAATTAGCCATCTAACAGCAAGTATGTACTTACCCACTAAACTAGCGTACAAATATATATATATATATATATATTTATTCACTAAACTATCGTGTGAATCCTGAGATATGACTAACTTAACTGTGGAAATAGATAGAATAACACAAAATTTATTCTTTTGATTATTCAGTGGGTAAACACATATAATTAAAAATAAAATGGCTAAAACTCTACTATTTGAAAAGTTTAACGGGTGTCCAAGTAATTTGCTCTATTTAAATCAATACTGGTGAGTTAAAACAAACAAAACCATCCAGCTCATTAGAATCCCCATCTCCTATAGTAAGCCATTGCCACCCAAAATTAGTCTCCTCGACTCCAACAGCCCTATCCCATATTGTGCTAGGTAATTAATAATTTGCATATTTTCTCTTGGAAAAATCAATTCATTGAAGTGTTCTACATGCTTAATCCAAATATATTACTTCCTAGAATATTTTTAAGTTAAGATGATAGTCAATTATTTAGAGATTTTCTTGGTAATCATAATCAGTTGAACTTCGCAACTTTATGTTTGGGATATTTCAATCTTGAATGTATATATTCTTCCTTCTGTTACGTCTTGTTATCCTTAAAAAAAAAAAATCGGACGACTTAAATTGGTACTTCAAGGTACCCCTTTTCTTCTTGGTCATCAAAAGAGTCTTAAGACTTTACTTGAGTGTAAGTTAAGGAATTGAAACCCTTGGCTTACTATCTAATATCCAGGATTTCCTAGAATGTTCTGCCAGCGGGCACGTAGACACCTGTTTGAGTAGGTGGTGATTCAGTCTCCGTCAAGTTACCTCTTAATCCCTTTGGGTCCCTCTCCTTCTAGTATAGAGTAGAAATAGGTGTATTATAGAATCAATCGTGTTAAAAAAAAAGTAGTGTACAATCTCGGCTTTGCGGCATTTGATTTCGTCAATAACATATCACAAACGCAAATCCAATGATTAAAATCCCTTTCCAGCTACAGGCTGGAACCAACGTATAGGGTATCGAAAAGAAGAAGATTTTTGACTTCGCAAGAGCAAGGGGAGGCTGAGCAGAGAGCTCTTGCGGCTACCCTGGTTACCGGAAAGGAGGCAACTGTAATTGATTTCTACTCTCCCAAATGCTAGCTCTGCAGTTGTTTACTTAATTTTGTCGAGGAAGTCGAGAATAGGAATTCTGATTGGCTTAATATTATAATGGCTGATGCAGAAAATGATGATGGTTACTTGAGGTAGGCAGAAGTAAATTATTTTGTTTTTGTTCGAGTCTAAAGCTATTCCTTACTTATAAGACGTTGATTTACAAATAATCTTGGCTATTAGTGTATGCTGAATGGTGTCTAAAAACTAGCGAACCAATTCACGCAACAAATTGAACCAACATAAGTCTATTATTTTAACAAGTTTAAAGTTGCATTCAAATTTGAATGATTTATTCAACAAGTTGAATAAAAATGAACTTTTATTGAGCCAAACTTGAGAGTTGAGACTGACTTATTCGTGCTTGATTTTGATACTTTGATAGTTGAGCAACCAAGCTCAAATAAGCTTTTAGGAATCCGATCTCAGTTTGAATTTTTAATAGTTTAACTCATTTTACAACTCGGTTTGCAAATATAGATTTTAATATAAACAACTGGACAGATATTAAGTCTGTTCCATCTAAACTTGTGTACTTATTTTTGCCCCCCACCCAAATTGGACATCAATGTCCCCTCCATTGGACATTATGGTCTCCCTATCTCTCATTTATTTAGCCAATGAGCAACTGAACGAGACACTGGTATTAACCGGAATACAAGATACATCCAAGAATAGGATCTCAACTGTGCAAACTATGTAAAATCATTTCTCCAAAAGAAAAAGTTATGTAAAATAAATTAACGAGTGAAAACTGAAAACCCATGACCACGAATTTATGAGTAACAAGTGCATGTAACAGGCTTACGTAGAAGAAAAACCACAAGCATTTATTTGTTACTGTTTCCAGTTTATTACAATATCACGCGACAAAACCAAATAATGAAGCGTATCCAATCTAAATTTTCATCTGCAATATAATTTTTTTTTAATTTTTGAATAGTAGCACTTAATCATGCTACGTACATAAAATCAATACTTGAGCAAGAAGCGTGTTGCAGATTGTTGCTTTGGCGAAACACATCAGGGGAATGGAGGACGATACAGAGGTATGGCAACGAATTTCATCAATCCTTTCTTGCAGTCATCGCCCTCTCCGCTGGCAAAGTAGTTAGGTCTGACCTGATTTAGCACGTATGAGAAGCCATTTCCACGTCCTTGATTCAGACCTGCCAACCGGGTTGCGCCCCTAAAATCGCATGTTAAGAAGCTGTACAGGTTTGGCAGCAGGTGAAGAAGCCGAAACAGAGAGGCATTGACTGGAGCAATCTTTATTTATTGTCTCATTCATAGCAACCCAATATATACACGTATAGCACCACAAAGGTGGGAGAGTTACACCAGAAATAGGAACCTACACTAGACAGAGTTCTATATGTAATCAGCAACTAGAGTTCTACCTTCTATCTAGTATCAGTTGGTGGAGGATGAGGATTCTTATCATGCCCCCGCAAGATGGACGGCGGTGAAGCAAGTCCTATCTTGAGCTTCATGGAATCAAATTGAGAGCGAGCAAGAGGTTTGGTGAGAACATCAGCGAGTTGATCAGAGGCAGATACGTGGGACACACGTAGCAGACCATTTTGAACTTGGTCTTGAATGAAATGATAGTCAATGGCCACATGTTTCATGCGCGAGTGAAATACCGGATTGGAGCATAGAGTCGTGGCACCAATATTATCACAATAAATGACTGGTTGATACGGAAGAGTGACACCGAGCTCTCTAAGAAGGGAGCAAATCCAACGAAGTTCAGCAGTAGCGGAGGCCACTGATCGATATTCTGCCTCAGTGGAGGAGCGAGCCACAGTCCGTTGTTTCTTGGAGCTCCAAGAGATAGGATTATGACCGAGATAAATAATGTAGGCACTTGTAGAGGTGAAGTCATCTTTGTTACCCGCCCAATCAGCATCAGAGAAGCCATGTAATGCCAGAGGGAGGCGCAACGAAGGGTAATGCCATGGTCCAAGGTGCCACATAAATACCGAAGAAGGCGTTTGAGGGCAGACTAATGATCAGTTGTCGGGCGGTGCAGAAATTGAGAGAGCTTGTTCACCGTATAAGCGATGTCAGGTCGAGTGAGGGAGAGATACTGAAGACTACCAACGACCTTGCGAACGATCAACGAAGCCTGGAGGTTGGGACATGAACACATCCTCAGTGAGACTGCCTTGAAGGAAGGCATTGTTGACATCAAGTTGTTTGAGCAACCAACCTCGACTAACTGCAAGACTAAGGACGAGACGAACGGTAGTAGGCTTAATGACAGGACTGAAGGTTTCGGAGTAGGCAACACCCGGACGTTGGTGAAAGCCTTTGGCGACCAACCGAGCTTTGTACTTGTCCACCGAACCATCAGGTCTATATTTAGTGCGAAAGACCCATTTGCAGCCAACCACATTATGATCAGTACGGGAAGGGACGAGTTGCCAAGTTCCATTCCGAAGGAGAGCATCAAACTCCTCAGACATAGCCTGTCTCCACTTGGGTTCCTTCAAAGCTTGAGTGATGGTGGTGGGTTGGAGCTCAGCCAAGAGATTAAGTTTGTGAACTTGTTTATGGATATGATTTTTGGAACGGGTAACGATGACACGGGGAGAGGCTGGTTGGGGAGCAGCTGAAGAGGAAATGGGTAGTGTAGGAGATGCGGGGCTAGTGGAAGAAGTTGCAATTGTCGGGGTGGGCAGCGAGAGGGTGGAAGTATGAGGCTGAAAATTTGGTCCCGAAGGTTGGTGGGGGGTGGTGATGAGAGACACAGAAGAGGAGGAAACAGAAGTGCCAACGGGTAGCGTTATAGAGCACCACTCGGATAAGGTAGAGGAAGATCCACGAGGTAGGGAAGTGTGAGATGACACAAAGGGAAAATTGTTTCAACAAACCGCACATGACGAGTAGTATAGAGACGATGAGTAGACGTGTCAAGACAAAGATAGGCACTTTGAGTAGGAGAGTACCCAACAAAATACACGGCACAGATCGTGGAGCAAGTTTGTGGGATGTATACGGGCGAAGCCAAGGATAGCAAAGGCATCCAAAGCTGCGAAGTTTAGCGTAGTTAGGAGGAGTACCAAAAAGTTTAAAGAATGGGGAGACGTTTTGCAGAGTAGGTGTGGGAAGGCGATTGATGAGATAGACAGCGGTGGAGAAGGCAAAGGGTCAATATGATAGAGGCATGGAAGCATGAGAGAGTAAAGAGAGACCGATTTCAACAATGTGACGATGACGGCGTTCGGAGTACCCATTGTGTTCAGGTGTGTGAGGTGGAGTTGTAAGATGAGAGACCCCATTAATGGTTAAAAAGGAAGAAAGTGCTTGATATTCCCCCCATTATCAGAGTAAAGGGTGATGATTGGGCGAGCAAAGAATTTTTCAACGAGAGCCTTAAATTTGATGAAAACATCACATGTGTCAGATTTGCGTTTGGGGGGATATAACCAAATATATTTGGTGAAGTGATCAACAAAGATGATGTAGTATTTGTAGTTATTGACAGAAATAATGGGTGATGTCCAGACGTCAGTGAAGACAACCTCAAGAGGGGAGGAGGTAGAGAGTGAAGAGGAAGAGAACGGTAATTTATGACTCTTATTGCATTGACAGGAATTACAATGAAAATGAAGATCGGGTGGAGAGGAGACATCCAAAGTAGACATTGATAAAATATGCTTAAAGGTGGACAAAGAGGGATGCCCGAGCCGATGATGCCAAACAGGCAAGCAATGGTGACTTTGCAGAAGAGGTCGGCCATTCATAGACCCCATTCTTGGTCTGGCCTTCCAAAAGGAGTGCCTCCGTGCGGAGATCCTTCACCAAAAATGAAGAGGGTAAGAATTCAATGGAAGTGTTGTTAGTTTTGCAGAATTGGGAAATAGAAATTAAATTTCGTTTCATGGTTGGAACGCATAGGACATTAGAGAGAGTAAAGGAGGAGGATGGAGTGTTGAAAGAAATGGAAACCCGTATGGGATATGGGAAGACCAGAGCCATCGCCAATCATGATTTCATTAGTGCCATGATAAGGACTATGGAGAGCGAGGTTGCGGAGGTCAGTGGTGACATGATGAGTAGCCCCACTGTCAAGCAGCCAAGGTGTGTTGGGAGTGGCGTTCGTGGGATGGGTTGCTACATGGGCCTGTGCCTGCCAAGGAGGAGATATGACAGAGGAAGATGAAGCAGTGTGACGAGAAGGTAGTTGCGCATGAGGAAACTGTTGGCGAAATAGAGAGTAGCGGGAGACAACATGGCCTTGGGTGCTGCACCAGTGGCATCGGCCAAGGAATGGGCGAGCAGTACGGCTAGTCCGAGAGTTTGGCGAGCCTAGAGGTTGGGCAGGCGCTGGTGTAGGCAGTTGAGAAGACTAATTGTTCGCAGACCAGGGAGGTTGTTTGTTACCATACCACGGAGTGGAACGACCAACGGTAGCATGAGCGGATGCCGGTAGTTGTGATGAGCTTGACAGATTACGTAAAGACAGCTCCTTGTTTAAGAGTTTTTCATGAAGTTCATCGAATGAAATTAAATGGTGGAGTCTCGACCATTGACAGCATCAATAATGGACTGATAGTTTTCGTCAAGGCTGTCCAGCACTTTTTCAACCAAATCTTCATGATCAAGTGGCTTCCCAAGTGCAGCAAGTTCATCAGCTTGGGTTTTGATGGATTGCATATATTCTGTGACGGACTGAGCGCCTTTGGTGATATGTTTCAGTTTGTCTCTGAGTTGCTTGATGTGACCGCGGGATGGGCGAGCATATGTATTGGCTAGAGTCTGCCAGGCTTCAAGAGAGGATTGGGATTGAGTGATTAGAGGGACAAGAGAGGGTGAAAGGGTGCCTACGAGGGTACCAAACAATAGCTTGTCCTGACGTAACCAAGTTTGGTATGCAAGATTGGATGAAACTGTATCATTGATGTTGATGGTGGGAGGAGGGAGAGGATAGGAGCCATCAATGAATTTCTGTAAATCATATCCAATGAGGATTGCTTCCATTTGTGTTTTCCATGACAGATAGTTGGTTGGGGTAAGTTTGATTGAGTTGTGGATGGTGATCATGGTTAAGGGATTAGTGGGTTCCTGAGTATTTGGAATGACAACTTGAGTATTTTTCTGCAGCCATTGAAATATAGAGAAGAGGAAGAATTTGCTTGAGATGGAGGGTGTGACCGAATGTTTAAAGAGCCCGGTATGGCTCTGATACTATGAAGAAGCCGAAACAGAGAGGCATTGACTGGAGCAATCTTTATTTATTGTCTCATTCATAGCAACCCAATATATACACGTATAGCACCACAAAGGTAGGAGAGTTACACCAGAAATAGGAACCTACACTAGACAGAGTTCTATATGTAATCAGCAACTAGAGTTCTACCTTCTATCTAGTATCAATTGGTGGTGGATGAGGATTCTTATCAGCAGGTACACGCTGTAAGGCCTCGAGATTTTGCTAGGAGGAAGATACATGAACACTGATGCACCAGCAAAACAACTAAGGTTAGACCAAACTAACATTAATACTCATAAATTTTTCTACTTATTGTTCTTGTGTGCTTTATATTTTGCAAAAGCTGATTATACAAAATGATTATAAAGAATAATCAAAATTAGTTAAAGCTACTCTTTGGTAGATTCTGTATTTTAACTTTTTTAGCTACTAAAAAAATCTAAAATTTAGATGTAAAAGCAAACAAAATCATTAAAAAATGATTATTAAAAATTAGAATATATAATCAAAGT
Organism: Coffea humblotiana; assembly: GCA_023065735.1. NCBI lineage: Eukaryota > Viridiplantae > Streptophyta > Magnoliopsida > Gentianales > Rubiaceae > Coffea > Coffea humblotiana. Next base: position 29,679,653 of record CM041217.1, on the reverse strand, counting down.
AAGATAATCAACTGAGAACAAGCCTTAGAAAAGGTTTACAGCAGATTAATAATATAAACCAGTTTGTTAGTGGATTTGGAATTTCCAATCAAAAGTATCCAATTTATCTTGCCTATGCTAGAATGAAAAGACAAGTATATACCAAAATTGATTCGAATCAGATTTTCTAACTCAACTGATTCAACTGAGACGTTAGTCTAGCCTTTGTAGCTATAAAAATTTCGAACAATAAATACAAGGCTAACCTAGTTTGTCATCGAGGAAAAACGCACCGTGATTCAAGGCCCAGTTAGTGTAATTGTAGCCGTAGCGCCATCCCTCCGAGCCTCCAACAACAACTGTTTCAGCTTTGCTAATTGCCAAGGTGGCTACTAAGGTTAGGAGGAGGACAAGCAATCCTTTACCAAAGCTGATGGCCATCTCTATTGTTTGTAATCGATTTAAATGAAGCTAGAAATGATAAGATGTATAGGCAGATGGATGATATGAATTTGGGATGCTTTATCTGGGTTTATATAGATGTTCCTGGCAACGAGATCCAACTCTTGTTGACTGGTTCTCAAGATCAAAAATACCCAGATGTTGATTTGATAGAATGTGTAAGGTCATCATGTTGCCGGTTTTCTTAGGCTATGTTCAAAATTATACAGCAGAATTTCTAGATTTTCATGCCTTTGGCCGCAGTATGGTTTAATTCGTCTACAACTCATTAGTACCCTGAGGAGGCTTCAAGGTTGATATTAGGGGTGCTATTGAATCGTATCAAACTCGAGTATTACCATAATCAAAGCACAAACTTTATGCTTGATAGCAAAACTTGAACTCGAACTCGAGCTCGAGCAAGTTGTTGGAACAAAGCTCAAACTCGACTCGACGTAATATTTGAAGGGTTCAAACTCAAATCGATAAAACTCGAAAAGTTGGTGAGCTCGATATCAGGTTTGTTTGGATTGTAAGTTATTTGAGATATTTTTACTGTAGCATTTTTTGTGATGTGATGTATGTGAGATAAAAAGATAATTGGGAAGATAAAAAGGTGTATTGGAAATTGTAATGATGATGTAAGCAAATATATTTGGAAAAATAATCGGCTGTCCAAACAAACCCATCGAGTTCGAGTACTCAAGCTCAATATACAGTTAAGGTCGTAAATATTACAAATAATCCATTTAAAAAAGTAATTTAATTATTTATAATATATTAATTAAATATTACACCAGATACTCGATAGAGCTTGACGAGCTCTTGAGTGTATGATATACATACTCGAACTTGACTTGAAGACTCAATCGCGTAGTTCGACCTCGACTCGAGCTCAGCATTGACCGAGTTTGACTCGAATTATTGACCGAACTTGAGTCGAACTATTGACTGAGCTACTCACGAACAAGAGTCGAACTGCTCGATTGAGGTGCAACCTCGGTTGAAAATCTAGTAAATTAAGTTGCACCCTCGGTTAAATGTTGTTGGTTGACGAGGAAAATTTAAGAGCCAGGATGCATGATTAAGTTTTTCGAGGATGAAGACTATGTCTGTTGGGAAAGAAGATTATTTGAAAAACATTTTTGGAATCATGATGTATTACATTTTTGGGGATGTGATATAAAAAGGGGATTAAGAAATTTAACAAAGATTAAAAGAATATGTTTATGATGTTACAAAAAAATTACATAAAAAATGGCTATCCAATTATGACTTTATGAGGAGCTCTGGAAGTCAGTAAAAGCAACTGAATTTGGGTTGATAGATACGTGAATTTCAACGAAGTTTTGAAACGGTATAGTAAAGGCAGTTTCTTTCTCATTGGTCAGACAATGGAGAAAGGAAGTGCATCTAGAAAACTTTATAACAAAAAATAAAAAAAAAATCAAAATGGATTTATGTTAACTTATGTTGACAATTTGGTTTACTTGCCTCCAATTCTCTTTTATTTTGAAAAGTAAGAAAGATATAGAAGGAGGAAAATGTGACAGCAAGCGCTAAATCAATTTTTTGGTGAGAAAATAAGACCTTTGATGATGGGCTATGCTCATCTCTCTTGCTTGCAAAAATTAATGCAACAAAGACATGATGGCAGGAAAATAGTAATACCACTCTTAAAGGACATGATTATTAATGATCATAGAAGTTGAGCAAGTTGACTACTGTTATGAAAAAGAAATGGGTATGAGTTTCCATTTTCAAGTTTCTTTTTATATCTTGAATTAAGAAGTGAAAAAGGATTGATTGAAGAGGTACAATATAAGAAGATTTTGAATAAACATTGGTCTTTTAATTGTTGATGCATGACTCATGCGTGGTGAATCCTATACGTTTGGGCATGTGGTGAAAATTTATCTCAAGAAATTACCGCCGACTTCTCGAATAGGAATATTTTGCATTTTTTAAGAAGAAGAAGAAGCCTAGCTAGGATGTATTATTTGTTCTGCCTAAGAATTTTGCATTTTTTCCAAAAAAAAGGGAATCTTTCAATGTTCTCAACCAAGCGGACTTTGGGATCAAGTAACATTGGCATCTTAATGAAAGCCCAAACCCATTTTGTAATCCCATTTTGACATAAATTATGCATGGGTAAATTACATATAACCACCCTATAGTTTTACACAATGCTAGATGATGCTCTAAAGTTTCAAAATAGCTACATAACTCCCATTTAGTGGAAATGGACAGGATGCATAATCGGTTACAGCGATTAGACTAGAAGGTGTCTAAAAGTGCTTGTGATGAAATAATAATATCCACTTAACCCCCCCCCCCTGGTTTGCATCAATATGCATTTTATTCTCCTATGATTTTTTCATTTATTCACGTAATCCTCCTATGATTTTGTACACGGTGGTTAAGTCGTTGTTTGATTTAACATTTATGTAAGAGCACTAGTGGTATTTTAACTAATGACGTTATATAAATTATTTTTCATTAAATTTGCAGTTTACATTAAACCATAAAAGGTGAAATGGATATTTTGAAATGTTAAGAGAGTTATGTCGCAAAAATGAAACCACATGAGAGTTACTAATAATTTACTCTTTTTAGTTTGGGACACATATCTTATTTAAATCAAGACCGGCGAGTTAAACAAACAAAACCATTCAGTCCAATCGGAATCCCCATGTCCTCTAGTAAGCCATTGCCACCCAAAATTAGTCCCCTCCAACCCAAAAATCCTATCTCAAGTTGTGAGAGGTAATTAATAAAGAATTAATCTTTGTTATATTGTCAATACGGATTTGGATGCATATTACATCATCTCAATTTAAATTTAAATACTTGCAGTTTTCCTGGTTACGGGAAAGTAGGAAACTGTAATTGATTTCTACTCTTCCAAATGGAAGTTATGCAGTTCTTTACTTCAATTTGTCCAAGAGGTTGAGAATTGGAACTCTGATTGGCTTAATTTTATGATGCCTGATGCAGAAAACGATGCTGGTGAGCTAAGGTACTCACGAGTCGCAACTCCATCCTTGTTATCATGATTTGTAAATCTCTAGGTGAAGTCTGATTTTTGTTTAATTTTTTTCAGTGTAAGTGGAAAGTTTTGAATCCAAAAATCTTTCACTCACATTTTTTTCTCTCGTACCACCTAATCCATCCTTCCCCCAATCTTGGTGAAGTTTGATTTCCTTCTTAGTCGTTTGATATTTTATGTGTTTGTTTGCAATGGTATATTGTTGTCATGTTACAACTTTTGATGGTCTTAATTAAGACTTTTTTTAAAAAAATAAGACTATGTCAAGTACAGAGTCTAATGTAATTCCAATTCAATTTGCATTGTACTTTTAACGTCACTATTTAATATTTAAATGACTATAATAATTGAAACTCATATTGTGGAACAAAATGTAAAGTCAAAACTATTCTATCAATTATCCTAAATTTACTTAAAATTAAAAATTTGAGGATCAAATTTGTTTTGATGGTAACATTAAGTCCAAAACTAAATTTCTCCCAAATAAAATACTACCTTGATTAACGTTGAAATTCCATACCGAACCAATCTTACTTATAAAAAAAATTCCCTTCAAAGTATGTCTAAAGTGACATAGGCGAGTGATGCTGTGCTATAAAGATAATAGACGTGAGACAAAATATATTTACCGGTGTATTAAAATTATTTTGATGTATCAGTCGGTAATTTGATAAAAAAATTTTATACAAACTTTTGGGGAGAATATCATTTTGCAATAGAATTTAGAAGAAAATTTTTTAGAGTACAGAGATTTAATTTTTTGAATCTCGGGGACCTCCGTACTTAACAACTTCTTTTCATCAATGTTACTGTATCTTTAGAAGCGAAATTATCCAGGGAACTGCAATTCTGATGTCCCAGTGAACCCCGAGCTTCAATTTCCATCTCACCCCAGTATTTGATATTTGATTACTTCAAAAATATCATGCGTCGCCTACAAAAAGTTGATTTAATGTGCTTTTTTAATTTTTTTTTCGAGTAAGGGAAGGTTGGAATTTGAGAAGCAGGAAGAGGATGGGGGGATTTAATAGAAAACTTCTAAGTTCTGAAATTTTAACCTTAACTATAAACCAATGTTTTAAAAACCGGACCGTTAATTGAATTGGTGAAGTGAAAGGGTCGAGATTCAACCGGTCGGACCGGTTCAACCTCCGACCGGTTGAATCTCGGTTCAATGATTTTTTTTAAAATAATTTATATAAATATATATATGCACAAAATAAGACATGTAATGGACTAATTTAATACTTTATATGATGAAAAGTTTACTATTTTTTAATAACTTAGATTTTTAAAAATAAATTTTTTAAATTATAAGTTAAACAAATAAATTTCATCTCAATTTCAATTATATCTAAATCCAACCTAAAAATATCATAATATTTTGAAATTATACAAAATTCACGTCTATGAGAATTTAGATATTGTGAACTTAAATTTTAATTTACGTTTTGGAATTTAAAGATTGCAATTTAAAAAAGAAAGTTTGGAGTTTGAAGGAAGTCAAGAGAATCGAAAATAGAAATGTAAACTTGATAAGAAACAAAAAATGAGATAAAAGTGAGTGGTTGTGGCATTAAATAATTTGGGTTAAAGAAAAATAATTCTTTTTTAACTTTTTTCAATTTAATGGACAAAAACAAAATTAAAAGATGGAAGAAAATATCAATAAATTAAAAATAAAGAGGTTTGATTAAAAAGGGAGTGATAAAAGAAAAGAGGAGAGAGAGAGAGAGAGAGTTTTTGATTGAAAAGAAAGAGTCATGAGAGGGTGGGATTTTGTAAGAAAAATAGAAAAAAGAAATATGAGTATTTGTTTTATATAAATAAGTTATCAAAAAAAACTAATAAGATGTGATGGTGCAATGGTTAATACATTGGTCTTCTATTACAAAGGTCTTGGGTTCGAATCTTGATAGCTGTATTTTGCAAAATGTAAAAAAAAAAAAAAAAAAAAAGAGGAAAAGTTGAAAACCGGAAACCGCCGGTTCAATCCGGTTAGGCGGTTTTCACGGTTCGACCGGTTTTTGAACTGGTTTCTGGCAAAGTCAACTATGATCTTGAACCGGACCGGTGCCATGTCCAGTTCGTGGTTCAACCGGTCGAACCGGCCGGTCCGGTCCGATTTTCAAAACATTGGTATAAACTGAAGCGTTCTTGGCAGTTTAATGTTCCCTTGGAAACCAATACTATTAGCTAGTCTTCGTCGGACTAGGACTCAGTGCTATTGTGATTTATACAATTCAGTCCAGTTATTGTCAATGTTTTTAAACTCGGATCGGCCAGCGAACCGGAGAGGGGTCCGGTTCGCGGTTCGACCGGTCCGACCGGCCGGTTCACCGGTTCACTGTTTTTTTTTTTTTTTTGCAACTTGAGTGTTAAGTATTTCATAGTTTTCATTCTACACTTGAACTTGATATCTAATGTACAATTTAACATGGTTAGTGATAACTTAAGTTTTTAAAATGCATTCACCAACATAACTAAATTTAAGTTGAGGTAATAACAAATTTCCTAAAAGTTATGCATAAAACCTGGAATGATAAACATAATTAAAATATCATAATTCACCACAAGTTTTCATAAATTCATTACAAACATGAATAGATACAATCCAAATGTTCGCCAATTATCACAAATAAAAACACAAAAATAAATAAAATAAATATTGAAATTCTTTTACAATCCTTAAAAAAGTCCATAAAAGAGTCTAACTCATATTCAAGACAAACCATTTGAATAACAAACTTCCATCAATGGCATGATAAGCAACAACACCACCTTCACAATTTCATCAACTTAACCTGAAAAAATTAAAATTTTATTATAAAAATATAAATATAATTTCTCAAACTAAAAAAAATAAAAAATTTTAAAAAACAAAGATACAACTAAATACATAAAAAATTAATTGCTACTAAACATGTGGTCCTGAGATTACCATTTAGGAATTTACCAAGGCATACAAACATTTGGTCCAATTTGGCACTTTTTTTTAAGCTTTTGTTTGACAACTTTCACAAATCAACTTTAACATGTCTTTAATTTTGTTGCTTTAGTGAAACCTATAAAATTCAAGATGAATGAGCATTCAGTAGACTAATTACTTTTAGCATAGAAAAAGCAATAAAAACACAATAAATAGCATAGAAAAAAAGAACAATCATTGATACAAAATTTATTAATTTGATACTTCATCCATGTCTAATTTCTTTAATTTGATACTTCATCCAAAAAAATAGCTTCTCCAAATATGATTGCAAATTAATTAATGATTCATAATTTCATCCTTAATTAATCAAATAAAATAAAACAAAAATTAAGGGAAACAGATGAAAATTGGGGAAAAAAAAGAAGAAAATGTAAAAAAAATCGGCTAAAGATAATAATATAGAAAACGAAAACCTTGCAAAAGGAAAAATTAAATTTACCAAAATAATGGAAAACAGGAAAAGCTCTTGAGTCTCAAATATATTGTGAAAGTTGAAATTTCCAACTTGTCTACAATTTGCAAAAGATGATAGTGATAAAGGTGAAGGCTTGAGAAATATTTGTTGTGGATATTTGGGTTTGAAAAGGTTAAAAAGAAAAAATTGAAAAAAAAATTCAAGAGGAGAACTGGAGCCGTTGGCCGCCTGAAGCTGAGAAAGTGATAAATTGAAACTTGAAAGAAAAGTGCGTTGGTTGTTTCTTTTTTTAATGTTAGGGTTTGATTTTTTTAATCTATATTTTAGTTAAGTTAAGTAGAACTCTTAACAAACTAAGCTGTGGTCCAGTGGTTAAGAGTGCCTCATGGGAACAAGGAGATTGAGGTTCAAACTTCCGCAGCTACATTCTAGCAATTTTGTTTGAAAATTAGAAAACCGCCGGGTTACGGTTCGTGCGGTTTTACACGGTTCACACGGTTCGACCGGTTTCTAGCGGTTTTTCATCACCTTCCGGGTTTAATGCTAGACCGGACCGGTGACATGTCCGGTTCGCAGTCCGACCGGTCGAACCGGCCGGTCCGATCCGGTTCTGAAAACATTGGTTATTGTACATATTCAAATTTGTAATGTACAACTACATCATAATATTATATTGAATATTTTATTCATATATATCAAGTTTTTCATAAGTACGATAATGTGATATAATTGTATATCTAATAATATAAAAAATACAACAATCGAACCAAATTGTTTGAACAACAATCCAACTGCAATGGCTTCGTTTCCATCTTGGTCTAACAAATGGCCTCGGCAGACAAGGACAAGAAAATATCTTCTACACTTTCAACCAGACTTGGGTGGTGATATTGGCTTGATTTTTTAGTTTTTGCACCAAAATCTGTGAGCTGATTCTTTCCTTTCCTTCTCTTTCCTTCAATCCAAACGGTGCCTAAATCCTAGTGAGAAGGTTTTGAAGCCTGCACTCGAAACGCATCCCTACTTTTTTTTTTTTTTGAAAAAATATCATCATTCATTAAATCTACACTAATGATAGAAATTACATCAACCATATAGAGATACAAACAAATCTAAAGAACAAAATTAAATAGTACAAATTTGAAAATTCAAAGAATACTACACTGTAAAATTCGCAAAAACATCTAAGAGATAAAATGCTTATAGATACATGAGTCCCTTTCTTAATGTCCTTGTTTCAAAAATTATAAGGTGCAATTGCATCCAAACTATTTATGGTTGAGATGTTTTTATTTGAAAATTGGAATGTGGGACAGGAATGGTTGTGCTTTCATCTAGTTTTATTCAAATTTGACTTATTTTATTTACCAAATTGAATTTAAAGGAACTTTTATCGAGCCAAACTTGATTGATTAGTTGAGCAACTAAGCTCAAAAGAGTTCTTGAAAATCCAATATCAGTTCGAGCTTTAAGTAGCTTGATTCATGCTACAGATCTATTTGCAAACAATATAAACAATTGGTTTGATATTAAGTCCGTTCTCTCTAAACTTATGTACTTAATTTTTCCCTCAAATTAAAATTTTGACTCCGCCATTGATCACATATTACTGTCCCTATCTTTCAATTATTTAGCCAATAAGCAATCAAACGATGGCACTGGTATTAAACAGAATACTTTAGATACATCCAAGAATAGGATCTCAAGTGTGAAAAGCATGTAACGTAAAGAAAGAATGAAAACTGGAATTCCATGGCCATATCTGTGAATAACAGCAAATGCATATAACAGGCTTACTTGAAAGAAAGACCAAGGCAATCTATTGCATTTATGTGCAAATCTTTCTAGTTTATTACAATATCACACGATTATAAAAATTGAATTAATAAGTGTATCCACTCTTTTCCATTGTATCCTGCCACATTATTATAGTAGCATGTATTCATGCCATTACATACAAAAAATTAAAACTCAAGCGAGATAACTGTTCGATTAAGCATGTTGCAGATGCAAGATAACTGTTTCATTAAGCATGCTGCAGATTGTTGCTTTCAGGGGAAAGGAGGACGATACAGAGGAATGACAACGAATTTCATCAGTCCTTTGTTGCAGTCATCACCGTTTCCCTCTCCGCTAGCAAAGTAGTTAGGTCTGACTTGAGTTAGCTGGTATGAAAAGCCATCTCCACCTCCTTGATTCGGACCTGCCAACAGGGTTGCGCCACTGAAGTCGCACGTCAAGAAGCTGTACAGGTTTGGCAGCAGGTACACGCTGTGAGGCTGCACGGTGTCGCTAGGAGGAGGATACTTGAACACTGATGCACCAGCACGACAATAAACGTTAGACCATATTAAATTAACAGTAACATTGACAAGTTAGGGCTTGTTCTCCTCTACTTTAGATTTTGCAAAAGCTAATTATGAAAAATGATTATCAAAAATAATGATAATCAATTAAAAGTACCCCTTAAGAAATTCTTGAAAAATGATTATTTATAATTAGAATCTATAATCGGGCAAAATAATTAACCCAGAACAAGCCCTAAAGAAGGTTCCAAGCATATGAACTGTACACCAGTTTGCTAATATATTTGGAATGTTCATTCCAAATTATCGAATTAGGTTGCATAATCTAGAATGAGAAAAAAGTGCTTAGCAAAATTGAATTGAATCATATATTGTAACTCAACTGAGAAGTTTGTGGTCTAGCCTTAATTTGGACGTATAAAAGTTTTGAATAGTAATACAAGGCTAACCTAGTGTGTCCTTGAGAAAAAAGGCACCGTGATTCATTGCCCAATCAGTATAATTGTAGCCGTAGCGCCATCCCTCGGACTCTCCAACAACAACTGTTTCAGCTTTGCTAATTGCCAAGGGGGCTATTAAGGTTAGGAGGAGAACAAGTAATCCTTTACCAAAACTGATGGCCATCTCTATTTTTCCTTTTGTTCTTTCTCCTGTATTCGAATAAATGAATGAAGCTAGAAATGACAAGATGTATATGGTTGGATGATCTGAATTTGGGATGTTTTAGTTGGGTTTATATATATGTTCCTCGCAACCTAATCCAACTCTTGTTGACTGGTTAAAAAATGAAAAATTTCCAATTGCTGACTGAGTAGAATATGTACAAGATCATTTTTCCAGTTTTCATAGCTAATGTTGAAAATTGTACAACAAAATTCTAGATTTTCATGCCTTTGACCACAGTATAGTTTCCCTTAGTTCATCTAAATCTCATTAATGCCCTCAGGAGGCTTCAAGGTTGCATACGTTACAAGGCCTGCAAAGGCCTAAAGGGTGGGAATAAATGTACTATTGTTGGTGGACGAGATAAAAGCAAGAGCCAGGGTGATTTTCTTCGAAGATGAAGAATATAGCTATGATTATGACGAGCCCACGGAAGTCAGTAAAAACAACTGAATTTGGGTTGGTACTACCGGAATTTCAAGAAGTTCTGAAACGGTCAATCAAAGGCAGTTTCCTTTTCATCATTGGCCAGACAATCAAGAAAGAAAGTTTATTTGTAGAACTTTAGAGTTTAGACCAAGACAATTTTTGTGTGACGGAATACTTTATTAATTCTAATGGTTTTCTAGATACTTATGTTACCGATTTGATTTTCTTACAATTTTTTTTCTATCTTGAAAAGGAAGGATAAAGATGAAAAGGAAATGTGAAAACCAAGCCCTAAATTAATTTCTTGGTGCGAAAATAAGACCTTTGATCATATGTTCATTCCCTTGCACAAATGCAACAAAATAATGGCCAAGCTTATAAGTTATAATTAATTTACATCTTCAATCCAAAACGGAGATTATACATCATTTCATGTTCAACAGTCCAGGAAGCCGGAGCAAAAAAGAGAAAAGAAAAAAAGGAAAAGAAAGAAAGAGGGGGGGGGAGGAAGGAACATCAAACTCTTAGGAGGCATAATTAAATGCTTATAAAAGTTGAGCAAGTTTATCTACTATTATAAAAAGGATTAATCTTCTATACATTGACAGTATATACACTTTCACCATTAGATGCATAACACATAATTCGAATTTGAATTTGAAACTCAAATTTTGCATATGTGTCGTATATCCAACTGTGATAGTATATACACTATCAGTGTAATTGTGTTTAAATCATAGTTATTAAACTCAACCCGACGGTTAAGCTGGTCAATTTGATGAATCGATCATTGGGCTAGATTGAGTTTCTAATTAACCCGTTTAAGCATAGGAACCGTTGACTGGTCAATCGATCATTGGGCTAGATTGAGTTTCTAATTAACCCGTTTAAGCATAGGAACCGTTGACTGGTCAATGACCCAATAATTCAACCGGATTAAATCGGATTAAATCTTTGGTCAATGACCAAAGATTTAGTTAGTTTTTGCTAAGATTTGAACTTGGGACTTTAAGCATATAACTATATTGTACATACCACCGAGCCACTTGCCATATGTTAGTAGAGTAACTTTCTTATAATATATGAATGTTTTGTCAATTCTATCTTTTTTTTATTTCTCTAAAACAAATTTATTTGGAATCTTTTAATAAAAACTTATGGCCCCCAAACTCTATAAATTATAAAATAGATTTCCAAAATAACATATTACATACTTCATTTTTAAGACAAATATTATTTTTAATAATTTTTTGCACTTAATAATCATAAATAAGCTAGATAATTACACTAAATACAGATAAAATTTTACACTTGAAGTTTGGTGGATTACTAAATAAATTTATGTTTTATTGATTCTTATATGAATTAAATATTCTATAGTGAATTAAATTAAATGAGCATTTGCTATGGCATTATTTATTACAATTTATATCATATATCTTATATAAAAAATTTTGAAACATAATATTTAAATATATTTAGTGACCCACTGGTTCAACCATTCACCCATTGGTTGAACCAGTGACCCATTGATTGACCTCCTTCATCGGATTCCTTCCCGGGCCGGGTTTAATAACCATGGTTTAAGTACATGCGTAAATTTACTTTTGGATGTAATGCATCTATGAGTGTCTAAGATATTTGGATCGCTACTTTTCTCCAAAAAATTGTTATGTTTTCTATGAACACATCTCTTAATCACCTTTTTTTTATCTCATATACTTCAAATCGCTATTGTACATTTTTTTCATAAAAACTCTAGAAAATAACAATCCAAATGGTTCTGTTTTAAATTGGAAGTAGTAATATCAGCAATTTCTGTAAACAAGCAATCAACGAAGAACCCTCTTGCCTACCGCCCATGCAAGTCATTGAGCATGAAATGTGTCTCGTTGGATTGAAAATTATTTATAAACTCTTTTAAAAATAATAATGTAATACTTTTTAGAAATGTGTTGTACATGGAATAAAAAGGTGGTTAGAAAAACTAAAAAATGATTAGGAAACATATTTCTAGTGTAAAGAAAATTTTTTCTTGCAAAAAAAAAATTCCAGTCCAAATAGGCCAATGGTATATTGCTCAATGGCTTTCAATTTTTTCATGTCCTCTTGCAAATATACAAAGAAAATGGAGTTCAGTACTAATGCTTAAATTTATTTAGCAATGAAAATTTACTAGAATTAAACCTCCGCCAAATTCATCTGCTGGATTTTTGACAGTTGAACTTTGAAACTAGGGGCTTGTTTGGTATTCTGCAAGGCAATTTGGTCTGATGCCACTTTTATTTCAAGCTCTGGGTTAGAATGGATGGCTTGCAAATATTAAACTCAACCGCTGCCTTTGCGGGCTTTTGTTTCAATTGGTATTTATTGGCCTATTCAAATTTCTCAAGTTGATTCACAACTCTGACCCGTTACTTCTTTCCTTTTAAACTGATGACTTTTCTCTTGTATTTTATAAATTTTCAGTTTTCACGGATAACTATAGGTGGCAAACAAACTTATTTAACTAAATTTATCTATATCCGATCATAAATAGATGGATATGAATATTTAAGGTTTTACATATGGTATAAATCAGTTACCAAATAATACCAATTTATTTAAATGGGTATTATTGGGTAACCCACCAAACTTAATTAACTCATTTAGAATTGTTTTTTCCTTGAACCTTCTCTCTTTCCCCACCCATTTAGAAGAAATTTGAGACCTGCGTTTGATTATTGAACTCATTGCTGGAGACTTTCATGCATTAATATTGCTGAAGCCTTGTATACAGTGGAGTATTTTATTTTTAAGCTTTAACAAACATTTGATGCATTTTTGACGCAGATAGATATCCTCCTTAATTTTTTTTTTCAGATTTCTCATTTTAACCATGATATTAACTACTTTTGTTTCCATTATTATTATTAATTGTTGGTTTTATCTTAGTATTTTAATTTTCTCGTAGTTTGTTAATTTGCTCATTTTTTAGCATTACTAATTTATGACAAGTTTTTAATCTCTTTTCCTACTTTTCTAAAATAAATTTTAAATTTACACATAAAAAAATGCTAGGGGTTCAAGGTTATTGGATTAAGTTTTTTCATAGTATTTGTTCAAATTTTTGTATTCTTATTGTTCAATTATTAAATACTATGTAATTTTGTTACATAGAGCATGGATGGGAAAAATTGGTAATTAGACTTCTTAAGCATTATAAGTAAATATTTAAAACTAATGATGGGTGCAAAGGGTGGTATAAATTGATAACTTAGTTTGCAAAAATAAATTTAAATAAGTTTACAAAATTTAAAATAAAATGGGTTATACATGGGTAATTGGGTTACCCAATTCATTTTTGACTTACCTATTTATACCCATCTAATTAAATGGATATAAATTGGTTGATTCACTTATACCCATTACCCATTTTAACCCATTCAAAATCCGTCCAGATCACCCATTTTGACACCTCTACGGATAACATTTAAAATACTACTCAAAGGGGAGTGGTATTAAAAACTTATTCCTTTTCCACTCACATTTGAAACAATTAGCCAAAAAATGATACCTTTTTTCATCGCTCTTCGACCAGCCTCCTACCCTTTTTCTTTTGTTGGGCATGTTGTATTTTGTGGGTTGAAATAGTAGGATAATGGTGAGAGATTTGAGGGTTATATCAGTTGGCCTATTTTTCTCGGTAGGAATTTCCTTTTTCAAGATTTTTTTGATTTTTTTTGAGTCTTTTTTATTGTAATACAGGGCTATTTGTCCTACTTTGATTAAAAGATTTGGCAAATGCTCTCCTCAATGTGGTGGTTTTTATTCTATCAAAAGAATCTGAAGATTTGAAGATTCTGGTGTTCGGGTACGGCTGTTTAAATTAGTTTGGGGTAGAAAAAAATATATTTATAAAACAAATCAACTCTGATTTTGATTTTCATGTTATTTACGAATGGTTGTTCTTTTGTTTCTTTGTAGTTTGCGGTTTATTACCTTGCTCTTCAAGACCGACCCAACATAAATGAGAGTTGTTTAATGAAATCGTGTTACATGACTCCACGATGGCATTGTTGGCTTTGCTTTCAAAAAGAAAGGGATAATTTCAGAAACCTCCCCTGAGGTTTCTAACAATTTCACTGACCTCCTCTAAGATTTGAAAAATTACACTTAACCTCCCTTAATTTGATAGTTTTAGCAACAAAACCTTAAAATAATATTGACTTGGTCAATTTTTTTAAATGAAAACCCAAAAATGTCCTAGTGTAATGAGTTTTAATTTATTTTCCTATACAATTATAAGATTATCTAGTATAATTATAAGGAAAATGTGCCAAATTTTTTATGCCCATACCTACTATTTAATAAACAACTATATTAATAATTTTATCACTATGATAGGATACTTTTGATGGTATTTTATTATGGATTTAGATTTATAAGATAGAAAGAAAATATTGAAATAATTCATTTAGAGTTTATAAATTTTTCGAGTAGTGGAATTATCATAATTTAGTAGTGATTTTCGGCCATTTCTTTTTGATTTATTGTTAATTTTAGTACCAAAAAATAGAAAACAAAGATCAGCAAAAACATTGGAATTACATATAAAATTAACTCATAAAAAAATCACTAGTTTGACATTTAGTTGTAATAAAAACTAGAGGCAATAGTGGTAGTTCTATAATTTTATTGGTGAAAAATTTTAAAAAAAAGGAATAAGAATGAAAAATAATTTTAAAACTCATTCTAAGTATAAGCATACCAAATAAGGGAATTTTCTTTAAAATATTTATGGGTAAAATTGTCATTTTAAATGATAAGGGAGGTAATGTGTAATTTTCAAACCTCAAGAAGCTCAGTGAAATTGTTAGAAAGCTCAGGGGAGGTTTCTAAAATTATCCCAAAAAGAAATGGAAGAAAGCAAATATATTTCAGGTGTCATATTTATAAAAAATGTAAAATTAATTAGAAAAAATAAATAAATATAAGGGAGTGTAAATAAGATTAGATACAGAAAGTATATAAATGTAAAGGAGAATAAAAGGGCATCATTAGTTGTTACAAAAAAAAAACCATATTTAGATATGTACGCGCGGTGGCAAGAGAGGACGTCTACTTGGCAGAGTGTGGATACGTCCATCTCAATAACTTATTTACATAGAAAACTGAATATTGTTTTATAATATATACTAGGTTTTTAACCCATTTCTTGAATGGGACTATATATAATTTTGTAAAAGATTTGATAAAATTAAAATTCATAAATTATATTATATTAAAAAATAATACGCTATTAATAGATTTAATGCTTTGCATTTACATAAAAAAGATTCTTCAATTATGATTGCAACCAGACACCGGATTCAAACCCTGTAGCAGCATGAAAGACCCTAAGAGTCATTTCCTAACTACTGGGTCAATCCCAGTAATCCTGTGGATATGCTCCTTGAAAATGAGAAGCAACACATAAAAACACTACTAACAAACTTCAAAATTAACTTGTCAAATTTTTGTGTAAAAACAATTAAATAAATTAACATACTAGTACATGTAGTGGTGATTGATATTGAGAAAAAGTAGAGTTGTAACAGGGAAAGAAAGATATTTAGTAGTGATTGGTAATGAAAATAGCAAGATTGTAATGGAGGGAAGAAAGATATGCATACATAGACACCATTACCATTTGAGTAATATGCTAAAATTGAGGGATTCAATGACGAAAAAGATTCACTGTTCCTAAAATTTTATAACACAAATGAGCAAATCGAATTGCATGTGCAAAAAAAATGGAAACCTTAGAAGTACTTTATTCTTTTTAGGCATTGATTGACTTCAAAAAATTTTGGTTCAAATACTACACCTAAAAAATGATCAATTAAATTTTTGAAAAATAAGTGAATGTTTCAAAAAGTATGATTAATTATTGTTAACAAATATGAAAAACCTAAAACCTAACCAATTAAACTGTGAAACGTGACCGCATAAAAGAGAGAAATTATGTAAGCATAGCAAAAAAACATTACTTGATAAAAGTAAGAACTAACAAATTGTAGAGGGGGTTTTTCATACATTCGCTTCATCTAATTTTCCTATTCATATGAGATTTGTTTATTTTTCTTTCATTATATCACAAAAAGAATTGAGATTTAGTCCCTGTTTGATAACTTAATTCAACACTTAAAATTAATAGATTCAGATCTTACCATTTTCAGACACGTTTGATAATCAAAAATTAAAATATATGAATTAATTAAGTGGGCATTGCATTTTCTAAACAAAATTTGTTCCAAAAAATACGTGATAAATTATTCACTTATTACTTAAGGTGCATTTGGTAGAAATTTAAGTCTAAAAACTGAAATATGAAATCTAAAGTACTAAAATCTGACACATTTAAATGTATATCACATTAAGTGATAATTGAATAATTTATCACTTATTTTTTGGAGCAGTTTTTCTTAGAAAATTCAATACCATTTAATTAATTCAGATATTCATTTTTTGGTTACCAACGTGTATGAACATGTTAAAATCTGAATCCACTAAATTTAAGTACTGAATTGGGTTATTCAAATAAGGCCTTAATGTGATATATACTCCCAATATATCAAATTTAGTATTTAACAATTTATGACTTAATAGATTCAGATTTTGGATTTCATACTTCAATTTTAGTTTTCAAACTTTAGTTTTATCAAATACTCCTTAATTTCATTAGATAAAAGGAATCTTTATAAAATCATACTCGCAAAACTGAAGATTTATTAGTTTCTAATACTTAATTTGGATCCATTGTAAGTAATTTGGGCGTAAAAAAGTATGAGGCGGTAGTTTGTAAAACCAAACCACACATATAAAAATTCTTTGGCCTGATTTTCCATGTTTTTCAACATTTTGAGCTTCAAGGCAAAGATGTTTTCAATATATAGTTGGAGCTAAACCCATGCAAAACCTTCTATTCATGCAGATATCCTTGGAGATCTTATAAAAATCACCCCTATGTAGGATATTTAAGTTGGTGGGAATTTTTGTGACTGAAGAATCTGATGAAAACTTCCTTAATCTCCTTCCCAACATAATTTATCTTTTTAGTTCTGAACATGTCTCTATAAAACATCCTTGTCCTCTTAAATTCATTGCCGGTCCTTTTGTATATATCTTCCTGGTTCCATAATAGTAGCATTTAGAGGATTTCTGTTTGGGAATAAACTGTTTCTTGAAAAGACTGATCAAAATGAAGACAAATCATGGAAACTTCAAAACTAGAGAACGAGTTTTGTTTGGATATAATTTACTAATGAATGCACAATACCGCCCGATCTATGTTATATTTTCGGGAGAATGCATGGACAGTATACGAAACAAGAGAAGACGTGTGAATATATTCTGAAAATTTTCGTCCTCAATGCCAGTGGCACAGTTACGTACATTGTCATGAGGATGGGCAATTGCACCCGTAAACTTTTGAAAATTAAAACTTATGCATGGAGTTTTTTAGAAATTGAATAGAGGGGAGTATAAATGATGTTGAATCAAATATGTCATATAGGAAAAAATAGCAACAAAAACAAGAGTGAATTTCGATATAGACAGACTTGTTTCTCTTTCAGTTGATGAAATTTTGATAACAGATTAACAAACAAATCAGTAGAAAGAAATAGCATTAGGGTTTGGATATTTTTAACTAAACCGTGTAATTAAAAAAGGGTAAGCCGAGTCTACAAAGCACAAGGTCAGTTTTGGAGGGAGGGTTTGGAGAGAGGATCCAAAGCACTTGGAAATGTTATAGCAAGAATGAAATTGTTGATATTACACTAATTGAAGGATTTGTGGAGAATTAGCCTTATTTTCATAAGGAGATTAGTAAATCTAAGACAACTAACAAATGAAATAAAAGAAACTGCAATAAGATACACTTTCGTAATAAGAAGGATGTTTGATTGAATGATTTGTTGGAGGATAATAATCATATTAAGGACATTAGTAAGTCTATGAATAGCTAAGCATTGAAATAAAAGAAATTGCAATTAGGATGACCTTCGTACAAGAAGCATCTCTGAGGTTAGATAGTATTATTCACTGTTTTCTTACATAGATTTTTAAGATGATTTTTGTAGCTGATTTTCAGAAAATTCCATATTTCCAGTTCATTAAGCATATTTGTTTCTCCAATTATGGGTTGAAACTTTTAGTCCCTTTTTTTCTCCAACGTCTACCTTTTGTTTCACTTTTTCTCTTTTCTAATATCAGTTTCTTCTTTGGGAAAATGTTATTTGTACTCCCATTTTTGTTAATCACCGCTTTCACTATTTTTTAATCATATAATTTTCATTTATTAGATTATATGATAAAACAAATAATAGAAATCCAAATAATAAAAAAAAGGGGTGCAGACAACATTTCCCTCTTCTAATTATTTGCTATCTGTTTTTCCTTCTTTCAGAACCCAGAAAGAGAAAAGGAAGAGTAAATCATTAAATGCTGTGTCCATCAACTGGACTGAACTTGCTTCTAATCTCTAAATCAGACAGCGTTTAGCCTGCAGAATCAATTACTATGGGCCCACTAATAGGTCCAACTTATTTTCGCGGCTTAAAGGCACATTAAATACATGGGCTGGCCTAGTGGTCCAATTATCGAAAGAAATAAAACAATTGTTAATGGAGGCCTGAAGGCCCATTAAGGCTGCCTTAATTGAATTTTTCACCTTGTAATCTGAAGCATTAAATTTCGCTCCTTGGTTAAAGAGCTACTGCAAATTAGCAAAGAGGAAATTATGGATGAGAATTGTTGTAATTGACTACGTGGAGATTTTTTAACGAGGGTTTACATTTCAAGGAGCGATACAACAAAGGAAGAGATTAAAAAAAAAAGAGCAAATTGCGTAAAAAGTCACTAAACTATGCACTTGTGCTGATGACCGATAACTGTCTGGATTAGGACATTGGCAATCACAGTGATGAGTGATGTTTTACAATTAATGATGGAGAACTGTTTAAATTGAAATTAAATAAATGAAATTGATTGTGAAACACGATAGACGTAAATTTAATACCATACTTTTTTAGGTTATTCTCTTAATGTGCATACTTATTGTTCAAATATTCACACTTGTTTAAGGTGGTGTCTATTGCCCTATCAAACGGGCTTATTAGAACTTTGTCAAAAAAAAAAAAAAAAAGGTTTAGTCCTTGTGGCAACATATATATATATATATATATATATATATTCTATATAATTTTGGATAACTTTTTATATACCATTAATGTATAATTTTTTTTTTACATAAACAGGTTTAAATCATGTCATGTAACATGAATTTAAATTTAAAATTCTAATAGGGAAGGGATGGATTTGATGATATGGAGGAATACACTTAAAAATTTTAAATTCAAATTATGCATATGTAACATACATTCAAAACTACTAATGTGAAAAAATAACTGCACTATTATTACATATAATGTTAATCCTAAGCACGATGTATACGAAGCTGATCCTAAAATTTTTAATTACACATGCATATAGATAAAATAATGTTGACTGTGGCCTTGTTTGGAAACGAATTTAATGAATTTTCTACTAAAAAAAAATTTCTACGTTTTTCCGTGAACACATTTTCCAAATCACTTTTTTATTTCACACATATCAAATCGTTACAGTATATTTTCTACAAAATTTCCAAAAAATTGCAATCCAAACACATATAGATAAAAATAATGGTTGATGGTAAGTGACAACAAACTTAGTTGACTTATCTTTTTGGGGGTGAAAAGTAAGCCATGTGTTTAACTATAAAATTATTAGTATATATTTCCCAGAAGAGAAGAACGGAGATCAGTACAATTTTTGTTTTTATTAATTAATCATGAAAAGGATCTGTTTGACAAATTTAACAGAAGTATCATATCAAACAAAGTAGTTTAAGTCTAAGTAGATCATCCTTATTTTTTAAATAATTTTCATCATTAACATAAAGATTGAACGATTCCTCTTGTTGACTAGTCCATTATGGACTCGCCAACTAACTCTTTGATGCATGGCCTGCGTGACCTTTCAATCAATTAACATTTAACAACACATCTTAGTTGTAAATATCGATAATTTTTGTCCTATTATGAATTTTACATTAATTTTTATTTTCTTTTGATTTTCTGCTCTTTTCAGCTTTCTTGGATTCCCTACTTGTTTTTTTCCCTAACTCCTTCCCCCCTGTGCCTAGATCAGGTGTTTCCTTCCCAAAGGTCAAGGCGCTAAAGAATCAAAGAACATACAACATGAGAGGAATTCTTGGTTCCTCACCAAAACCCAATTGAGCCTAGACTCAGAGTTTCTACACCTAGGTAAGCCCATAATCTATTCTGCATTTTCAACTACTACTACTACTTCTGCTAGTCCCTTTTGTAGTTTTTTGTTTAGATTCTTTGCTTTGCTTTAGTACATGTTGTTTGATTTTTAGATAAAAGTGGTATATTGTTGAACTTTAAATAGAAACCTTCCTTTTACTCGTGTGTGTATTTATGTAGAAAATGTGCACGGACCATCATCAGGTTTTGCACTTTGCTGCTTAGTTTTTGAGCAAGAATTTCAGCTTCAAGTTTTGGTTCTTCTGGATTTTCTTGCATTGTAGATTAAACCCATTTGATTCTTTTTAATTAGAAGAACTAATCATTTCTGCTTTGAAAATGCTTGAGATTCTTGATTGTCATTGGATCGCAGATTGAACCCTCTTCGCCATATTTTAATTAGAAAAAATGGATTTAGTTTCTTTCCAGATTAGTGTTTGCAGAAACCGCTGCCCAGCGGAACTGCTGTAAAGCGTACTTTTTTTTTGAGGGGGAACTGGTGTGGAGTGCAAATCCAAAGTTGGATTTGGTTTAGATTAAGCATAAAAATTGGTTGAATATTGTTTAAATTGATTGGACTATAGTTCGGCCATTAAATTTGGATCATAATAGGTTAGGTAAACTTTGATTTGTTGCTTTCTTGGTTGAGGAGCCAGGAAAAGGAGGTGGTTGTAATGGTGTTGTTATATAGGATTATGGGGTTATTTTGAATTTCTGAACATGATTAGACTGTTGTGTGTTTATTAATGAATTATTACTTGTAAAATGGTTAGTTTGATTGAGCTTGCTGGCCAACAAGGCTCATATGGTAATATGCAATTGTTGGATTTTGTACAATTAGTGAGAAAGCTTAACTTCTGCGCAAGATTAAGATTGTTGTTTTTCCTTCCTGTGAGAGGAGACGTGAGTAAGCACTCGCCAATCTTATTTGGACTTCTCTCTCTCTCTCTGAAAGCTGGTCTGGTGGAAGAGAGGCTCTATTCCATTCATTAGCTTCATTGTGATAACATT
This sequence comes from Coffea humblotiana, assembly GCA_023065735.1. Taxonomy (NCBI): domain Eukaryota; kingdom Viridiplantae; phylum Streptophyta; class Magnoliopsida; order Gentianales; family Rubiaceae; genus Coffea; species Coffea humblotiana. The sequence continues at coordinate 29,658,034 of CM041217.1, read as the reverse complement.
TGCTGTACATGAGGTTAACTGAAATAAAAAGTCATGTTTGAAACATGGATTTCCAGAAGTGTAGCTTTACCGTTATTTTCTTCATTCCAAAGTTGTTTTCTTGGGGATATAAAGGGGGCAGTACCTTGTACTTTTTCCCATAATTACGTAAAGTTGGGATATGATAAGTTATCAGCACTACCAATAATACACCATATGTACCAGTTTCTAGTATACGTACAAAGATGTGTGCTTTTGTATCAAAGCGGCAAGAGGTTATAACTAATATTTCTGTTTCATAAGGGTGCAGATTTCATAGAGTTAGATGTTGGCATTTTGATCTGTACTTTCCAACACTAACTGTCTGCCTTTGCTTGTCTTCCAGTCATTGTTGTACACAATTTGACTTCCAGCGTGTGAAAGTTAATACGCATTAATTCATCTGGAAGTCTACTGATAAGTGAACTGTATGCTTCAGTTTAAATAATATATGCCATATTTGAGAATCCTAGGATGGTTTAACTATTGGCATCTTTCTTGTTACTAACCTTATATTAACTCTCTTTATTTGCTTCAGTGAAGAAGCCAACAAAAAAAAGTTATTAAGAAGTAAAAGTTCCAGAGATGGGGAAAAGGTGCTCTATAGTCCCAGGCAGGAGAGAGTTTTGAAACTGTAAATTCACTACTTTAAAGCTTGTCTTGGGCATTATTATACTGGGAGCATTTTTGATGACCTTACACTCCCCAACAATTTATGAAGCAGAAAATGCATCAACCTCTGGCTCTGGGTATGCTGTTTTTGATGCCTAATCCGCTGCATTTGGTTCTTTTTGAACCTTTTATGTTACTTCTCATTAAGTCGACGTGATTCTGACCTATTTGTCCATATTTACTGGTTAACTTACTTTTTTTATATTTAACATTACTGATCATATAGAGAACAGTTTTATACCCCTTTTTACCATTCAATTTTAAACTAAAAGTTATCATCTATTCAAATCATAATCACTTTCTTGTTTTTGGAACAGTCCAAATTTGGTAAATAGATGGACAAGAGATATTACTGCTGCAGATGGACGCTATGTATCTCTTTAGCTATTAACTGGGATGAAGTGTCCAAAGTTGTTGCTAGACTGACTGATAGAAATGACTACCGGGGAATAGGATTGCTAAACTTCCATGAAAGTGAAATCGGTCAATGGAAGCTGTTCTTTCCGGATGCTGAGCATGTTCTTCTTAACCTTGAGAGTGTCACCAGTGATGTTACATGGGATACATTATATCCTGAATGGATAGATGAAGAAGAAGAATTCGAGGTTCCCACATGTCCTACTCTGCCAACGATTCAGTTTTCTGGTAAACCACGTATTGATTTCATAGCAGTGAAGCTTCCCTGCAACAAATCTGGGGAGTGGTCAAGGGATGTGGCTCGTCTGCATTTGCAGCTTGCTGCTGCTGGACTTGCTGCAACTGCAAAAGGATCTCAATGCAGTTCATATCCTTCTGGTCAACTGATTGTTTCCCAACACCTAATCTCTTTAGTTGCAAAGAGCTGGTTGCACGTGAGGGTAATACGTGGCTTTATGAACCAAATTTACATACACTAAGAGATAAGCTTCACCTTCCAGTGGGATCTTGTGAGCTTGCAGTTCCTCTCAAGGCTAAAGGTCAGTTGGATTCAAGTTCTACTCTGTTAATTATCTTTAGAAATCCTTAGTTAACATTACATACTTCAATTCTACCAGTGCAAAGCAAAGAGGGGAAAGAAAAGTATGTCTTTAAAAATGCTAAAATAACCTTTTACTAGCTCAACTTGGATTCCTGCATGTTATTTTGTGCTTGCCATCCAACCTATCAAAGTCAATCACATTACCGTGCTGACTCAATTCGATTCATGCTCATTATGCCTTCAGAGGTTTAAATTTGTTTTAGGAGGTAAAACTCTGAATCCTTTGTTGTAACAACTATCTAGTAGTCTGCTTTATATATAGGATTCATTCTGCTCAGTACCAAATTAATAAAAGGCATGGAGCATCTGGATGCGCTTGATTTCTAGCTCCAACTTGAAAGTGCTGGTTAACATATTTTTATTATACAGAGAGCTGGCATACTGGAAATGCGCACCGAGAAGCATATGCAACAATCCTGCATTCCGCACATGTTTACGTCTGTGGGGCTATTGCTGCAGCTCAGAGCATCCGCATGGCAGGTTCAACACGAGATCTTGTCATTCTTGTTGATGAGACCATAAGTGAGTATCACAGAGGAGGTCTGGAAGCAGCAGGCTGGAAAATCAGGACCATTCAAAGAATCAGAAACCCAAAAGCTGAACGAGATGCTTATAATGAATGGAACTACAGCAAATTCCGCCTCTGGCAGTTGACAGATTATGACAAAATCATCTTTATTGATGCGGATCTACTGATACTCAGAAACATTGATTTCCTGTTTGAGATGCCAGAGATATCTGTAACAGGGAATAATGGTACACTTTTTAATTCAGGCGTGATGGTTGTGGAGCCATCAAATTGCACATTCCAGCTGCTAATGGATCACATCAATGAGATTGAGTCATATAACGGTGGAGATCAGGGTTACTTGAACGAAATCTTCACGTGGTGGCACAGAATCCCAAAACACATGAACTTCTTGAAACATTTCTGGATGGGAGATGAGGAGGAGATCAAAGAAATGAAGACACGTCTATTTGGAGCTGATCCTCCGGTGCTCTTTGTTCTTCACTATCTGGGGCTGAAACCATGGTTATGCTTCCGTGACTATGATTGTAACTGGAATGTGGACATTTTACAGGAATTTGCGAGTGATGTTGCGCATAGGACATGGTGGAAGGTCCATGATGCAATGCCAGAGAACTTGCATCGCTATTGCTTACTGAGGTCCAAGCAGAAGGCAGCGCTAGAGTGGGATCGCAGGCAAGCTGAGAAAGGCAATTATTCAGATGGCCATTGGAAGATTAAGATTCAAGACCCTCGTTTAAATACTTGCTTCGAAGACTTCTGTTTCTGGGAGAGTATGCTATGGCATTGGGGTGATAAGAATTGGACAGATAATGCAACGGCTACGTCAACACCAAAAACGATCCCAACAGCTTCTCTTCCTTCCTAGTCATGCGGTCTTCTGCACTTTTATATACCCAATATACAACTGTAAATGACACGTACGTCAGAATTCTGGAAAATTACCGGGGTTTAGATAAAGTCAGAATGCATTCGTTTGGTCTTCAACTTCTTGATGCCGCAATTTTCATAGGAGTATGTCTGACTATAGATGTTTCGTAACACAGATCTTGCAAATATAAGGTTTTGGGTATTCTGAGACACCATTTTTCCGCTGTGACGGTACAAATGAAGGTTTGTTAGCTTTTGGGGCTGACTGATGTTTGGTCCCCTTCATCATTCTTCCTCAAGTTTGGTAGTTGCATTTGAGGCTGATTCTCTTTCCTCTTCGTTTTATCTGCCCATTGACAGAAAACAGTATATGTTATGAAAATGACTGGATAGCAGAATCAAGACTTATTTGTTTCAATTGTTTTGTCGTGTTTAGGTTGCCACAATTCTGGTTCTTACCCTTCTGTTCGTCAATGGTAAGAAAAACTCATGAAAGTCCCACAAGTTTTTCTTACCACAATTCTGATTGTCCCACAAGTTTTATTGTTAGCATTTTGACCCAAAACTACCTTAAAATATCATGAAAGCCGCAAAAGTTATAATTTTGCTTGTATCGAGGAATTCCCTCGGCCAGTCTTTCTGTGCTTTATGACTAATAATAATAATAATAATAATAAACCTTTTAGTAGTATTAATTGTTCAACATTTTCAAATTAATCTTTTTAATTTTAACCTTCCACAGTTCCACCTCTCCTTACACCCTTTCGATCTTTTACACCCTTTCGATCTTTAACTGTCAGGTTTGGGATTCAAATCCTTAACTTGAGAGCAAGAAAATTAATTAGAATAAGGTGTTTCAGTTTATTTGAATGTTTAATATCCAAAACCTGTAATAGTTATTAGGTTCTTGACAAATTTGTTATCTTTCCTTGTGAGTCCATGCAGCAAACTCCGTCGTTAATTCCATTCAATCAATTTCCATCTCTTCTTCAATTCTACATTCTTCAAACCAAAAAAAAAAAAAAAGGAAAACTTGAATAAAAGAAATAATTTAACATTTAGAAAAGTACTGACACATACAATTATAAAAATAGTGTTATAGTTTACAAATAAAGTAGATAAAATTAAACTTAATTGGAGGAGAAGGAGATATCAGAAAGTTTTTAAACTTGTCCCCATATATGCTTGATTGACGATCCAATTCTCATGGATGTAATAACAAAGTGATAACTTTAAAATTTTGAATTCTAATTGACGTGATGTGATAGAAATAAGATTTTAATGTTACATTTAACCAAAAAAAAATGATAGGATTAATTTTATATTTTATTCTCCACACTCCTCATATCATTCAGAAGTTTAAACACAACAAAGTCGATAAAATTTCAATATATGCCACAGAAATAAAATATCTACAATTCAACAAATAAACTAGATCTAAAAAATAAAAAAAGATAGTACCATGAAATTTCGAAGCGTCTTCTGATCAAATGAATTGCTGTAGCTCCATTCTGCGTATGTCTTGAATTGCCATATCTGATATGAAGCAAATTTGGCTCAAGGAAAAGTTAGATCTGACATAACAACTTTGAGAATTTCTAAATCTGACCAATTTGAGAGTTTTTCTCAATGTTCGTTATTTTTCTTATTAGATCTGGTTTCCCCTTCTTTTCCTATTTTCCATGCTCCCCATAATTTTATTCAATTTGCAGACAGTCTTGAAAAATACTTTTGGTAATTCAAAGAAAAACCTCGATGCTATAAACTCAAAATTTTTTTATTTTAACGTGTGCCCTATCCTCTTTTTATTTTAAAGACTCCACAAAGTAAACTTTGATGCTAACAACTTCTGTTTTTGTATTCCATTATTGCATCTCGTCTATCTAACCAAATCTGCAAAATATATGCTACAAGCAACAACTTCTGTAATTTATTTCCATGCGTCATATATATTAATTCTTATTGAAACTGAATAAAGTCTACTGCTTAAATCTTTTTTTTTTTAAAAATTCGTACTTCTGCATTATCTTATTGTAATTGACTTCATTTCGCGAATCATCATTGTTGCACTCGTTTTCTTGAACGGAGATGCATTTGCTATTCCGCAAGTTGTGCAATTTAGTTTGACTTTGATATAGGTTTTCGAAATATTTGTGATTTTCAAAGAAAAATTTTTGTACAAAGGGGACATTTCAGCAATGCAAAAATATTCTGAAAAAATTATTCATATATTGAAACCAATTAGATTGTTTCAAAATCATTGGTTTTCTTCAGACCTTTATGTATAACTTACAAAAGTAAAGATGAGAGAGAGAAATTGTTACATAGCACATTAACAAAAAAAAAATGCTACTCAAGTAATATCTCTAAATTATAATGATTCTATTCTTTTCTTTGCAGCCTTAACTTTTTTTCCTTGAACAGTTTGCACTTTACTCTTTAAAGTAATTAATATGTTGAGCCTCCTGTTGTGGATCAGATAATAACTACACTCTTTTATAGGTGAATAGAGAGTGAAGTATTGTATTAAAAATCACACCAGGGTTAATTTCCAAGAAAGATTGGAGGGGTCACAAACGGTCCCGCTTAAAATCCAATTTCCTTAGACAAAATTACCCTACAAATGTAATTTACTAGCACAATATAACACTACAGCTATACCCTATAATAGCTATTGAACAAATAAATAACAAATAAAGAACACCATAATTTAATGAGATTCGGCCAATAATGCCTACGTCCTCGGACACTACCAAATTATATTTCACTAAGAATGACTACAAAGTGAAATATTACAATAGAGGAAGAAAGATGAAAATTGCCTTAGAAGATGAATAGACAATTTTGGAATAATTCTAAGGTGGAGAGCCAGGGCCCTTATTTATAGTTAGGAAGGGCCTTCAGCCCTTCCTAAACTACCGATGTGGGATGAGGCAAAGTCAACAAATTTCCACCTTGACGAGTCTTCACATCTTCAAATCCAAATCCCTCACGCACAACATTTGATAGTGTCTTCCGATTCTATTTTCAAACTTTGACAATGTTGATCAGGTCCAAACAAAGTTTGAACTTGACCGCAGCTACAACTTTTGTCAACATATCAGCAGGATTCTCAGCAGTCCGAATCTTCTGGATTTTGACTCCACCTTCTTCCAAAATTTCTCGCACAAAATGATATCGAATATCAATATGCTTCGTCCTTGCATGATAAACTTGGTTTTTCGCCAAGTGAATAGCACTCTGACTATCACAATGCACCTTGACATATTTTTGATCAATTCCAAGTTCACCAAGCAATCCTTGAAGCCAAATTGCTTCCTTTACAGCTTTTGTGATTGCCATATACTCCGCTTCTGTAGTAGATAAAGCAACCGTTGACTATAAGGTAGACTTCCAACTGACTGGTGCTTTTGCGAGCGTAAATATATAACCAGTAGTTGATCTACGTTTATCCAGATCACCAGCATAATCTGAATAACAAAAACCAACTACGTGCTGACTGTCATCCTGCTCAAATATCAAACCAACATCTACAGTACTTTGGATGTATCGCAGAATCCATTTCACAGCTTGCCAATGCTCCTTACCTAGATCATGCATAGACCTGCTCACAACTCCAACTGCTTGTGAAATGTCAGGCCTTGTACATACCATAGCATACATCAAGCTACCAACAGCATTTTCATATGGTACTTTCGACATGTTTTCCCGTTCTACATCATTCTTTGGTGATATAGAGGCACATAACTTGAAATGAGAAGCAAGAGGAGTACTAACCGGTTTTGACTTTTCATTCATGCCAAAACACTTTAGCATCTTTCTCAGATATTGTTTCTGAGTCAAACATAATCTCCTCATTTTCCTGTCTCTGCTTATCTCCATGCCAAGAATCTTCTTTACTTCTTCTAGATCCTTCATTTCAAATTCCTTCCTCAATTGAGTCTTTAGTTTCTCAATTTCTGTCTGACTTTTGGAAGCGATCAGCATATCATCCACATAAAGGAGAAGATATATGAAGGATCCATCTTGTAACTTGTGCAAATATACACAATGATCATATTTGCTTCTTATATAGTTCTGGCCTATCATGAACTTGTCAAATCGCTTGTACTACTGCCTCGAAGATTGTTTCAATCTATATAATGATTTTTCAAGTTTGCACACCAAATTTTCTTTTCCAGCAACTTTGAATTCTTCTAGCTAAGTCATATAGATCTCCTCTTCCAAATCTCCATGTAAAAATGCAGTTTTTACATCTAATTGGACTAGTTCTAAATTCAATTGTGCTACCAAAGCCAATAAAATACGAATGGAGGAATGTTTAACAACTGGAGAAAATACCTCATTATAATCAACTCCCTCCTTCTGAGCATAACCTTTAGCTACCAATCTTGCTTTGTAACGAACATCATTTTGGCCAGGAAATCCTTCTTTCTGTGCATACACCCATTTGCATCCGATTGCCTTCTTTCCCTTCGGAAGACTGGTTAGCCTCCATGTTTGATTCTTATGAAGGGAATGTACTTCTTCAGCCATTGCAATCCTCCATTTTTCTTTATCCGAACTTTGAGTTGCTTCATTGAAAGTGGCAGGAATATCATCATTTATGGTTGGGGATGCATAGACCACCATATCAGCAAAACGAGCAAGTTTTCTGATTGTCCTCTTTGACCTACTGGTTGCAATTGATTCATGTTGCTGTGGAAGTTCTTCAGTCTGAACCTCCTCTTCATTAGATTCTTCCTCTGCTATGGGAGAATCAACATTTTCTTCATTTGCTGGAACTATAGCTCTTTCAAACTCCACCTGCTTGGGAATGCTATTTGATTGCTCAGTATCCACATTTTTCAACATCGTGGATTCATCAAATGTAACATCCCTGCTGAAGATTATTTTCTTTGTCTCTAGACACCAAAGACGATAGCCTTTTATGCCAGAAGTGATCCCAAGGAACACTGCTTTCTTTGCCCTTGGATCCAATTTTGATTCCTTAACATAGTAGTAAGCAATACAACCAAACACATGTAAAGAATCATAATCAGTGACAGACTTACCAGACCATTTCTCCAGTGGTGTTTTGCCTCCAATAGCAGTAGACGACAGTCGATTGATGAGATGGCATGCATATGTTACAGATTCAACCCAAAATTCTCTACCCAATCCAACATTGGATAGCATATATCGAACTTTCTCTAGCAACGTTCGATTCATGCGTTCTGCCACCCCATTTTATTGTGGAGTCGATCTGACTGTGAAGTGTCTGACAATGCCTTCATCTTCACAAATCTTTTTAAATGGATCACTTTTATATTCTCCACCATTATCGGTACCGAGACATTTGATCCTTCTTCCTGTCTGAGTTTCCATCATCTTTTTCCACTTGATGAATACTCCTAGCACTTCATCCTTCGTCTTCATTGTGTATACCCATACTTTTCGAGAATAATCATCTACAAAGGATACATAATAGTGTTTCCCTCCTAAAGAGCTTGTTTTAGAAGGGTCCCAGACATCAGTGTGAACATAATCCAAGATACCTTTAGTATTACGAATTGCTGTTCCAAATTTCACCCTTGTCTGCTTCCAATTTACAGGTTTTTATACCTTTCAATAATCCTTGATTTATGAGCAATCTCAAGGATTTTTCACCTACATGTCCCAATCGCATGTGCTACAGCCTGGTTGCTTCTGAATCTCGATCATCTGTCGAAATTACTGCTACTGTTTCCATAACTGTATCACCCAAATAGTGGTACAGATTATTTCTCTTTCGAATTCCCTTTAATACCATGCATTCACCAGAAATGATTTTCATTACTCCATCCTTGGCTCTCACTTCGAAACCTTTTGATTCTAAGGTTCCCACAGAAATGAGATTCTTCATCAGCTCCGGTACATATCAAACATCTGTCAAAGTTATGATTGATCCGTCGTGATTCTTCAAACGAATTGAACCAATCCCATATGTGGTAAGATGAACATTGTTGGCTGTGTAGACGACTCCTCCTTTGAGTTCTTTAAAATTAAAGAACCAATCTTGATAAGGACACGTATGATGGCTACAAGCTGAATCCAACATCCATACATCAGACGAGCCAGTTGATGATGAAGCAAATGAGAAATCCGAATTTACATCATCACCTTCTGTTACATTTGATTCTGCTATAGCCTTCCCTTTATCAGACTTGCCCTTATTTTTTTAATTTTGGACAGTTTTTCTTCCAGTGTCCCTTTTTCCCGACAAAAGGCATATTCATCTTTGCTGGGTCTTGACTTGGATCTCCCCTTCTTTCCTTTGTTTCTGTTCTGTGAGCGACCTCTGATGATCAATGCTTTTGCATCTCTGGTTGAGCCTCGCTTGTTTTTCTTCCTTAGCTCATAACTGCATAGAGCTGCACAAACTTCACTGAGAGATACAGCAGCCTTCCCGTGGAGTAGAGTGGTTTCAAGAAATTCAAACTCCTCAGGAAGTGATCCCAATAACATCAGAGCCAGATCTTCATCTTTGAATGTTTCATCCATATTCATTAAATCAGTAACCAACTGATTAAGACTGGTAATATGATCATTCATTGTGGTACCTGGAACATAAGTGAAGCGAAACAGTCTCCTTTTCATAAGGAGCTTGTTCTAACTGCTTTTCTTCAAAAAAATTTCTTCTAGTGTCATCCACAATTTATTTGCGGAAGTTTCCTTTGAAAATGCATACCTCTGTTCTCTTGAAAGGCACGATCAAATTACACCACATGCTAATCGATTGATAGTCTTCCAATCTTTCTCCTCAACATCATCTAGTTTCTGTTCTTCAATAGCAATGTCTAGACCTTGTTAGAAGAGAGCGTCTAGAACCTCACTTTGCCACATGCCGAAGTGACCGGTGCCATCGAAAATCTCCACTGCCAATCTCGTAGCAGTTCTTGCCCAAATAGACGGTGATGAAACTGCTGTCGAGGTGGACGTCGATACTTTTGTACTATCTTCCATTTCGACTACAAATATTCTTCAATAGCAACAATGAGTGGGCCCCACAAGATGAGCGGACCTCACAGGTGGACCCCACAGACAGGTCCTACTGGCCCTACAGGCGGACCACACTGACCCCACAAGTGGACCTCACGGACCCTACAGGCAGGCCCTATCGGTCCCATAGGCGGACCCCACAAACAGGCCCTACTGGTCCCACAGATGGACCAGAGTCCAAGGATATCTTTTCTGATGTGGAAGATCAGATTTAACTGCAACCACAGAGCATATTCAGAATAACCTCAAGCTCTGATACCACTTGTTGTGGATCAAATAATAACTACACTCTTTTATAGGTGAATAGAGAGTAAAATATTGTACTAAAAATCACATGAGAGTTAATTCCCAAGAAAGATTGGAGGGGTCACAAATGGTCCCACTTAAAATCCAATCTCCTTAGACAGAATTACCCTACAAATGTAATTTACTAGCACAATATAACACTACAGCTATACCCTATAATAGCTATTGAACAAATAAATAACAAATAAAGAACACCAGAATTTAATGAGATTCGGCCAATAATGCCTACGTCCTCAGATACTACCAAATTATATTTCACTAAGAATGACTACAAAGTGAAATATTACAATAGAGGAAGAAAGATGAAAATTGCCTTAGAAGATGAATAGACAATTTTGGAATAATTCTAAGGTGGAGAGCCAGGGCCCTTATTTATAGTTAGGAAGGGCCTTCAGCCCTTCCTAAACTATCGATGTGGGATGAGGCAAAGTCAACACCTCCCCCCTCTTCTTTGGGGAAGGTAAAATGTTGAACTTTTATTTTGAATTTGAAGAGTGTTGCAGAAACAATTTGCTTTAAGGGTCCAATCCACTGCTGCACCATGGAAGGGAAAACCTATTATAACGTCTCGGACTTTCGATCCTTTCTTGGATTTAATTTTTTTCTCCTTCTATTTTCACCGTGAAAGAGAAATAAAAGAAAAGCAAAATACAAGGCAATACTAAGTCAAAAAATTGATGATCCTAGCACGATTCTATCACTTTGATGTAACATTGCAGATTACATTTTCTCACTTCTTATGGATCCTTTCCGTTTTTTGTCCTTTGGATTAAACAATAAAAAAGTATCACTACTACTACTACACAGTTTATATTTGATCAATTGCTTATTATTTTTTACCATTTTATTTTTGGATTAACATTTTATGCACGACAGTGTATTAATTTTTTACTCTAACATTTATGGATGTGTACTACATATACATGAATTGAATTTCAAATAGGATTACATTTCCAAAGATTTCAAATATGTCTCATTTACAAAAGTACAAATACATGAAAGTTATACACCCTAGTTCATGCCTACTTGCTCCGGCCTCCATTCTTGTAAGGAAAACAAACTAACAGAATGAGCTAAAAGTTTAGTGAGGTTCTCAAACAAGCAATCAGGTAGAGAAACCATGGAAGTATGGCATTTAACAGTTTGAACACTTTGGACAATAATAAACAGTCATTTAAGAAATAAACATTCATTCATTGGAAGGATACGTGCTCACTTAAAGCCATTCATTCAGTCATTCAGTCGCCAACCATTTCCCTTATTCCTCCGTCATTAGAAAATATTTAACAGTGAAAACTCCTTCAGTGTTCATTGTCATTCATTCATTGATTTCATTGCATTGAATTCACTGGCCAATTCTCCACCAGACTTCGTGGTAATACTCGAGTATACCAAACATTGTTCTAGAGTTACCAGCCGCCCGACCGAGTCCGCTTCTGGCTCGAGTCGACTGACAACGAAGGGTAAGGGCCCAATTCAGCCAAAAGGCTTACATTCATACACAAGTAACATTCACTCATTTAATCATTGAAAATTTCACGTTCACTTAGGTCAAGTGCGATAAAGTACACACTCGCCTATCGAAAATTCATTTAACAATCATTTAAAAGCATTTAACATTCAAACAAACATTTACAACAATTCACATAGTCATTAGAAGTACAACATACAAAGAACACTCACCAGTTTAACCAAAATAACGTCAAAAGTTCACTCCCGGGTTATGCTCTTGATCACCAACAAACCCTAAGAACAACAAAGTATTATTATGGTTCAACCATTCAAACCTTAGGTGAACCAAAGAAAATCCAAGTAACTACTAGTGCAAATGTGTAAATATGGTTTTGGAGTGAAAAGAGGATATTTGGACTCAAGGGATATGAGCAACAAAGAAGTTCCTCATTCCAATTCATGGCTGAAATTTTTAGCAACAAAATAATGAAAAGAAACAAGGTAATGCACCTCTTTAGGTTAGGATATTCACTCCAACTCAACATACAATTATTGTTCAAGGTTTTAGCAATTGAAGTCAAAGAGAGTGTGTCCAAAAGACTTCCAAACTAAAGACTTTGAGGCTAGAAGATAGCAAGGTGCAAAGCTGCCATCCAAACCAGGATTTTTCGCAGCCATGAAACAAATACAATCATGAGGTTTTCACCTCCCAATCTCCGTAGTTTTCACTCAAATTCCCGCACAAAAGTCTTAACCAAGGTTTGGAACAAGTTTTGGCCAAAATCAATTATGAAAAGGTTAGAAAACAACAAAGTAATAGACTTCGCTATCACTTGGCCAACAAGAAAAATTTCAGCTAGCAAATTGGGGAAAATACCAATGAAAATCCTTCCATTTTAACCAAAATTCAACACATAAGCAAAGCTTATAGGTTTACCAAGTATCTTAAGCAAGTTTATCACAAAATCAACCCAAACTTGAAGGAAACAAGCTGTCCCAAAATTTGGACAGCACCTCCCCTTATTTTCTTCACTTTTCCATCCAAACTCAACACCAAATTTCATCTCAAATCAACCTCAACTACAACCACAAGTCATAAGCTATAACATACACTTGATTAAGCCACAAAACCATCCAAATATAGCAAATTTATTGCTCAATACCAACCATACTCAAGCTGATTCTTGGAAACCCTAAGTTGAAAATTTCACATACAAGCTGGAATTTTCCTTAAGCAAGCCAAACTAACATATAAAAACTAGATATTTCACATGGCAAAGCTATCAAACCATGGCCAACCTTAAGCATCATATAAGGGCTGAAATTTCCCCATAAAAGCTGAAAATTTTCAAATCTCCACTTCAATCCATGAAATTTCTCATCAAACTACCAATATTCAACTCTAAACCACTAGTATGCAAGTATTAGAAGTAAAGAGAAGTTTCTTTTCTTGCCATAAATACCTTAAAACCCCAAGAAAGATGGAAATTTAGTGCTTCTTCCTCCAAAATCTCTCCACTCAAGCATTTGATCTTCCTTGGATATCACTTTTTATGGAGTGGTTTGCAAAATTAATGGTTAAACTCAAGATGCAAGCAAGAAATTGGTGGTTGAAGATGAAGTTTTCCTTTCCTTTTTCCCTCTCAATGGTTCGGCCAAGCTAGGAGCAAAATGGAAGGAATTTTTGGTCAAAATTTGATTTTATTAAAGGATAAGAAAGGTTTAGTCAAAGTCCACTTTCCAAGGATTTCGCGACACTTGGCATTCTTAAGGTTTGTTCTCATCTCTTTGTCTTCTAAGACTAAACTATCTAGCTACCTCTAATTATCTCTTAGCATATTATAAAATAATATCCCTTCATGCAAAACTCCACCTAGTTTTCAAAAATTTATCGCACTTGCCGCTTTAGCGGGTTCCACTTTCATAATGCGTTTCAAACTTAACATGAAATAATTTATATAAGGAAAATGATTTAAAAACTAGACTCACTTATAAAAATATCTAGAAACTTAAGGTAATAAAGTAAAGTAAAGAAAATGTATTTGAAGAAATAAAGTAAAGTAAAATAAAGTAGAAAAATTTTTCGGGTCCTCACAGTTGATATCAAACTTATGATCATGTGTAAATGTATTGAATGCTAACAATTTTTTCCTTTTGTTTTCCTTCTCTTCTTTCACTTTTTCTTTCTACAATTCAATCTCTTCAACCATTAAAGAACCAACAAATTCTTCTAATGGCATAGTACTGAGATTTTTGACCTTTATATTGTAATAACCTTCGGTTTCTACGCCTTTAGTAGTGCACACAATATTTTTATATGGAGTTCAATTTGTGAACATTCTTTGCTGGTATTTACCAAAGAGTTGATGAAGCCTATGAATCTCTTCATCATCTTTATGATGGTTTCTTTTGACTCCATAGTGAACACCTTGTAATCATGGACCAATAATATCCTCTTTGAGGTTTTCACATCATTGGTTCCTTCATGTGATTACTTCCACTGTTCTCTGTAAGTCCCTGACAAATCTACACTGAGAAATACGATTGCACTCATCTTGAGTTAGTGCATAGTGGAATAAATTTAAAGCAGCCATATTTATAGTGATCAATATACCATTCCCATTAGTATATTCATCCAACTCTTTAGGAACATATTCACCTTTATCATTGGTCTTCGTGAGAATATAATCACCATTTTCAACTATTTGTCGTAGGTCATATCTTAGAAACCCAAAATAGGGTTTCATACAATTTTTTCAAGGTGAATAATTTGAACTAGTAAACAAAGAAGGACAGTTTGAGGAACTATTCTCTAAATAAGACATATCAAATTTGGAATGATTGTCCATAACAGATCGTACTCTAGGTGGTATAACCTACAAATGATAAGAGAAACTTTTCTGATGCCACTTGGTGTCCCAAGTATGCTAACCTAGAGAGGAATGAAGAGCTTGATATGCGACTTTTTTCTAAGTTTTGAGGGTTTTTGGACATGAAAATTTTCTAGCATAATAAGCTGAATCAAAACAATTCCAAAATTTCAAGTATAACCCCTTCCAATATGTCAAATAAGATATATAAAATTAAAGTAACCGCAATAGAAGCCAAAAAAAAACTTGAATTACAATCAAATAGATAGTAGTAGAATAATTAAATTGTAAATAAACAAAATAGAGAGGGCTAAATGATTAGTGGCAAGACACTTAAAGGCCTACATCCACTACTAAAAGCCTTTCTCCCCGTTTGAACTTTGAAACCTGCATTCAATAAGATTGGTAGTGTACTGTTCTTCTCTCTCCAGCACCTCTAGTACAATCACTAGTGCTTATGCTTTTAGAGTGGATCAAGCACAACCACTTTTCTGAGATTTTCTTTACATTTTTTTCTCAAATGTCCATCTCACTCCACCTGCGCCTTCAATATTAAAGTGGCTCTTATACAACCAATCCACTTCTTGCTTCTATGGTGCTCTACATAGAGGACACATAGGATCTCACATAAGCCTTGTCTATTAGAGTTACCACTCAACCAGCTTGCCGAAACTCCTCATAAAACAAGATGACTCCAACTAAACTCTTAATTGTATTTTACAGGAAATCCAACGAATTTAGTAGCGAGGTTTTCTAGTTAAGTTCTGAGTTTTCCTTTCACTCGAAAAGTCTCACTTGAAAAGACATGGATGATAAATATATAGAGATGATGAACAACCTAAGAAAAGTGTGCGTTTGACTCAAGAAAGAATGTGTTTGTTGGATACAAAATACTTGATTTGAAGAATAGTTATGGTAAGTTATCGTTGGAGTTCGAAAACACAATACGAGTCTAGTCCTTAAATAAGACTAGGGAGATGACTTTAAAATTCAGACAAAGAAACAGATTTAAAATCATTCCAAAATAATAAAAAAAAAGATCTGAGAAATAAAAGAGCATGAAGTTAAATATGGTAGGACATCAGATAAATCATTTTTTGGTCACAACTTGATCTTCCCGATTTCAAATTTTATTTTTGACTCCAAAAAAAAGACTCAGAACATATAGAAGGAATAAAAAGACATTTGAAAATTTATTTTGGACTAACTTGACGAAGACTCAAAACTTACCGTAAATAAAATAATCTAGATTTATTCTAATAGGTAGGCGTTGCAATGGGCCCTATCGTGTACTTAGCTTGTCGTATTATTATCATGTTTGTGTACGAAAACCTCAACCCTAACTCAACCCATTAGACTTTTGTGTCATGTCGTGTCATGATCCATTTGTTAACCGGTTAATTCAATCCAACCCATGTAACCCGTTAAATATTCTATACGATTAAAATAGTTTTGATATGATGCATTATTTTGCCAAATCGAACTATTGACCTATGCTAGAAACACTTTAGCATTTAATCACTTATTTTAACCCATTTGATCATGTAATTGACTCAATATTGCTGTTGTTAGAACACACAATAAATTTTTTAAAATACATAGTTAACATAAATTTAAAGTTTTCAAATATTTTTAAAAATAGATGATTAAGCTTTCCCAACATAATATCATAGTCAGGCTTGTTTGTATTGCTATTTTTTTGAAAAATTTCTCTGTTTTCTGTGAATATTCATTTTACACATTTTTCAATCAGCTTTTATTTCATATCTTAAAAAGTGCTAAAGTAAGTTTTCTCCAAAAACTCTATAAAAAATGAGATCCAATCAACTTTTTAGAAAGACAATCAGATAGTTCCATATGTGATAAGATACAAAATATGTGAGTTTTTAAACTTCTAATTGAAATATTCAAGCCAAATTTAATCGTTGTTAGTTTTTGCTAAATACTCAAAATAGCATCTGTAGTAATTAATTATTATCATAAAGTAAGCTCTTTATCGAGTTAGCATGTTAACCCACGGGTTCACCAACCCAACCCACTTATATCCATGTCACTAACAGGTTAATCCAATAATGACCCACTTAAGTTTAGATAGTGCTAAAACCTATTAATTTCAAGTCATATTCGAGTCAGGTTATCGCGTCGTACTAAAAATTACCACCCATACTAACAGGCAGAGGTCAACCTATATAGTTAGAAAATTTCAAGTATGTTCAAAGCTAACAAAGAATCCAACAAGAAATTCTCTTTAGAATGATGAAAACAGACGAAAATAAAAATTGAAAGCTTTTTTTATTCTTTTTTATTAAGTTTAAGCTTACTTAACTACTTCGATGTCTCTTAACCTAATAACCTTGTTATCCATTTGTTTCACCACATGACCTTCAGATTATCTTTGGTTTAGCAGTGAGCAATCTGCCGCTTTGTCAATTCATAAGCAAACTGTCAACACACAACAAACCATTAGTAACTATATTTGTCATACGAAACTTTAAATGATTGAGCTAATAGTTACATATGTTGTTTTACCTTGGAAATGAATTGCTTATATTTGCCTTAAAGAATCAAAATTGACCAAAAAGAATGAAAAACATCTGACTTTAATCTTCCTCTTGATCGTGAGTTTTCTAGGTTTCCCTAGGGTTTTTCGTGTATAAATTTCTAAATTAATTTGGTTAAATAAATGCAAAATAGTTAGCACTCATCAAATTTGAGTATCCCTTGATACTACGTAAATATTACATGCTAGGCACTTGAGTAAATTCAAGTGGACTGTCTTCTCTAACTTGCCAAATTCGTGGAGTTTTACAACTTCTTAGAGGGATTCTTCGTGAAGTTTATTTGAATATCCATGGAATTAACCAAAAATGCTTCGTATAAAGAAATCGAATATTTGGCTGTGCAGGTTCTGTGTATCTTTCCCCAGGATTCTACTAGCTTTAAGATAATACCAAGAGTAATAAGATAAAAATACTTTTATTATCAATTTCACTAATCTGTATAAAAGTGACAATAGTAATTGTTAGTATCGCTTTCTCTTCAGAAAAAATCGGGTTTTACTGTCTACCAAACAAACTCATATTCTATAGTTTTCAGTTGACTTCTTTTAGATGAAATTTTGTTGCAAAAAATGTTCCTCTGGGCTTTAGTGGGGCTATCTTTACTTCCAACTGAATAGTGGCTCAAGTCTGATTGCATCCTATATGCCATGTTGCAGAATTTTCCTTTCAATTAAAATTTATAAAGCAAATTTGTTAGGATTAAGCAATACAACATTTTCTTTCTTTCCGAAAGATTTAAGGACAAATTCACGAATATTAAGATTGAAAAAAGAAAGAAAATCAATGAAGAAGAAGAAGTACAAGACTATTTAGTTTTTTATGATAAACATAATATGGGCTACTAAAAGTTATGTACAAAACCTGACATCTGCATTATTATCCCGTTGCTTTCTTCAAAAGATCAATAAAGAGTCCTTTATATCGTATCCCATTTTCTCCAAGTTTGGATTTATTGCAAACTGGATCATGGGAGGAGGGCCACAAGCCAGTGCTAGGGTTGTCTCTGACGCTAGAGGAACATGTTCTCTTAAAATGCTCTCGGTAACAAACCCTAGACTGTAGTTCCACCCTTCCTTGATGGATTTTTCCACTACATACCACACTTTAACTCTTTCAGGATACTTTTCAGCCCATGCATCAAGCTCATCTCTAAGCAAGGTATCATCCTCAGTCCGATTGGCATAGACAACAAACATCTCGGTATCATCTTCAGAATCCTTCAAAATTGCTTGCATTACTTGATATATAGGTGTAATTCCTGTTCCACCAGCAAGCATGGCCAACTTTTTGGCAAACTTGTGTTTGCCATGCACCAAAAAGTTGCCTTTCCCTTTGTATTCAATGTGACCCAGTGGACCCTTAATTTCAAGAAATGACCCCAGAGAAAGTGAATCCAAGTATTGTGACATAACCCCTCCGTTTGGAAATCTAGGGTGTACCCCTTTGAAGTATATCTTCACCACTAGCTCAAAATACCCGACTTCTTCTACCCCGCTTGCAGGCGTATAGGCTCGCATACATAGCTTTTCATCAACCGTAGCACATACAAATATGTGCTTCCCAATTGGTAATCCTAGGACTTGCTCTTCTGAGGGCAATGCAAATCGAAACTTTCTCACATCATGGGAGATTGAGGTCTTGGACACAAGTTTACATGGGATTCTCTGGCCTGAAATTAGCGCAATGCTTCTTGCAGGGGCAATTTCAGTGATCGGGGCTAAGTGACTGGCGTTTGAAGCTCCATGGACTGTGTTGTTAGGTGATGAAGTCGACGAATCTGAGGTGTAACCTGAGGTTATTAACTCACCAATCCTGAAATCTTCCAAGAGTTTCTTAGCCTTATCAGAGTGGATGGCTTCAAATTCTTCGGTACAATCTGTGCCAGCATTGATAAGAATACTATCGGAACCTCCAGGATGGTCTTTGAGGAAACGAGTGCAGTCATAAACATGGCCATGAACAATTATCCATGCAGAGTCTGCTGAGTTGTGCTTCTTAACCTCAGACATTGAGAACATTTTTGAACTTGTGTTCATGAATGGTGATGAGACACTTTTCTTCAGGGTTTGATTGGAGTCGGAAGATTTTTCGAGGTGTTTCTCCTTGGCCATCCATCCACCAGATTGGTTTCCAGGCTGCGTTGGGTGCTCAAATACAATTCCGATTTCTCCTTTGTGTGGTTTGCACACATTGGTTTTCATCCTGAACCAACAATTGTTCATCATTCCCTGCACATTGCAATGAAATCATGAGAACAAAGATGCTCTGAATTCTAGCTTAATTCGTATACATTAATCATTTACCAATTTTAGCAACCTCAAGATTTCAGGTCTCAAACCCCAGGAATATGAGCAACTAAAAGGCCCCATCTTCATTTGAGTATCGCAATTCTTAGCAAAACCAATGAAATACTCCATCGACCACATATTTATAATTGTTTATTAGGATCTAACTTTTCATGAAATTCTTTCAATCACTATGTCTTCATGAAATGGTTTTAGGGGTATATTAAGAGTGTACTGAGATTGGCATAATGTTTCTCTCTTAAATGATAAAATTAAAAAGAAATTTTTATCTTTTCTTGACTTAAAATAAAGAGTAACTTTTATTTTTTAAAAATAGAAAAAATAAATAAAATATAAGATTAACGATGGAGGAAGCAATAAATCTTTTAGTCTAAATGCCTTGTTTTTGAGAGAAATAATGATATTAATTCGTCATAGAAGTCTTGAACTGTAACTACGGTTACAGTTTGAAGAGGTAGAGATGCTAAATTCAAATCCTCCTCTTCGTCTGCACTTTTTAAATTTCACCTTCTTTATTAAAAAAATTATATATTTCCACGTTCTACCTCTTCCAAGAAATGCTTTCACTTTTCCACCCCCGACCGCACCCCAAACAAAAACAAAGAATGACCTTATGATGACATTTTCATCAAGACGCAGCAAAGGAGCCCGCAACCCCGGGACATTCACGTGAAGCGTACACGTCAAAATTTGTCAGTACAAGATACTTCCAAGGAGGATCTTTTATATATTCTTGAAATTAGATACAGCAATATACTACTAAATTTCCAACCCATTGCACCGGTATACTTGCCTATGCAGAGCTTTTATAGGAGTAGAGTATAATTACCTTTTATATGAATATCCAATTCTTAAATAATTTCAGTTCTCGCATTGTGTGGGGCTATAAAAATATCTATTTTGGTAATTTTTAGAGACTTTCATATTTATTTACAATTTTTGTGTCTACTATAATATGGCATTCTTTTGAATGTAGTCATCCGCTTTAAACAATTCATTTATTGTAAATTACTTTCTTTTACACAATTCAATGAAAATTCAGGTGAAATGGAAATCTCTAGATACCCTATGTTAAAATATTATGATCATTTTCCCTCTTTTATAGACATAAAGCCTTTTCCTACGACCAATAACGTGATTTAGTCATGTTTTTGGACCTAGAATATAAGTTGTGCCACTTCAATCCAAGTTTAAGGAGGTAAAGTGGAACTAATCCTAAGATTTATTGTTTACCACAAATTGCATATTTATTGCAAGAGTCTTTTTTTTTTTGTCAAAAATGACCAATGAACACCGTCACAAATTGTGACAAATTTTTATGGCCTCCCGCACCACCAAGCCTCGGAAAACTTGGCAGTGACCAAGGCCCAGTGGCATATTTATTGCAAGAGTCGATGTTACATTACTCGACTTTTCATTTTATCCTGTCGTGTCTGCGCACGACTCTTGTTTTCGCACTACAGTACTTGTGTTTACGAGTTTCTCATATCCGAATTCGAGCAATACATGCAATGCACCTTAATTATGTGTATCGAAATTAATTCATCAAAACTTTGCAAGTAAAAAATCCCGATCCATAAAGAATAAAAAAACAAACAAAAGTCTTTCAGAATAAAACGTACCATGACATTCCAAATGAGCTTTTCGGGTTGCGTGTTCGTGCTCTCATCCCAAGCTCGAACTGCAATTTCTTTTGCACCAAGCAGATCCAGGACTTCAACATCCAGAGACCAGAAACACCAGCACCAGTACTTGCCATACTTGGTAGGCTTCTCAGGGTGGTCCACGGCACAAACGTGCCACGTGTCTCCGCCGTCCATTGTCACTTCCACACGTGTGACCTTCTTTCCTCCGCCTGTTCATGATACACATATAGTCAAGAGCTAGAACCAAAATGAGTTTCTAATGCATGTCCCGTTTGGCAAATGAATTTTTTGGATGTTTATTTAAAATTTTACTGTATCTTACGGTAGAAGTTTTTTAAGAAATTTTGGAAGTGTGTAAATTTTTGAATATTTTGAAATGTATAGTTTAAAATTTTTGAGAAATTTTTTGAAGTTACTATAGTTAAAGTTTTTAAAAAAACTTGTAGCAGACAAACTTGCATCACTCTCAATATCTTTAAAGGAGGTTAAATTGCTTGTCATTTAAATCCTTTTCCATAGAATCCAAGAAAATTGCATCACTCTCAAGAAAAAGATTATGGGATACATAACTGCCACAATATTTTGACTGGATCAAACCCAAATTGATGTTAAAGCGATTTAATTGGTAAAATAAAATATTGCGGCATGGACAATGCTACAGTGCCTATAGTTATGGTAACAATATTAGAAAAACCTACTATTATAGGTTTCTATTATTTTTAGTGACAGATCAAATTTTTTAGCGACTTTTTAAATATTATATTAAACTAATTAATATTAATTTTAGTAAGTTTTTAATTAAAACTAGTAAGTATATGCCTAAAAGATAAGTTTTAGTCAGAAATAGAAATTTACACTTTGAGTAATTTAATTTACTTATTATTTGACAAAATTTACTTTTGTTTAAATTAAACTTACTAATACTAAAAGTAAAAAATTTCCATATTTAAGTAAAAAATCACCGATTTCTGAAACGGTTTTGCGTCTCTCCAAAGTTGGTTGCCTTCTTTTTATTTTCTCGCCTCAGGACATGATGGAATAGGAATTTTTTCCTTGCAAAATTTTTCTGTTCAGTCCACACTTTCCGTCTCTACTTCTTGATCGATCGGGCATATGCAGACCCAACAAAAAGGTTGAGAATTTTATTAAGGCTGGGTGGTGGTATCAAGCAAGAGAGCGGATAAAAAATAACAGCCAAAAGGTTAGACTATCATGTTTCATGAAAATCGCTTCATTATATTGCTTTAATTTGTTTATCTTTCATTTGATTTGATTGTCAACTTGAAAAATGTATGGGAAATGACTTAGGCCCTGTATGTGAAGCATAGTAGGGTGTCGGCATTTATGGGAAAAGCAGTTAATTCTGGAATGCATATAAGCTGTTTGGTGAAATGTCAAAAAGAAAATTGTATGATATGATTGATGCCTGTACGGGGTTAAAAGCACAAAGCAACAAGCCTTTTAACTTCCAAATCCACCGAATCCATTCAACTGAATGCTTTATTGAATTCAAATCCACCGACCCAAATAGATTAATTTATTTGTCAAATGCAACAAGCTTTTTAACTTCTAACTATGTAGTGTTTCATTAGGCATACAAAAGTTCGATCTTATGCATAATTTAAGAGGACAAGTTGACTGCACTAATTTGTTCAGTAATTTCTATTTCTTCAAGAATGAAAGAAAAATCAGATGATAAAACTATTAAATAAATCATTTAAATCCGTGGTTTATTAATTTTAAACTTTTACATATGAAACAGGGATGCAATTTGAGATAACTTTCAGCAATCTTTGGGTATGGGTTGCGTAGGATTGCAATCTTTAGGTATGATCAGCTTGAGTATGGATTGCGTAGGAGTCCAAAGTTGCAATATTTCATATGTACTACAAAGAATTTAAGTAAAAATCTCA
Source organism: Coffea humblotiana (assembly GCA_023065735.1). Taxonomy (NCBI): domain Eukaryota; kingdom Viridiplantae; phylum Streptophyta; class Magnoliopsida; order Gentianales; family Rubiaceae; genus Coffea; species Coffea humblotiana. Next base: position 29,634,853 of record CM041217.1, on the reverse strand, counting down.
GAAAACACAAACACTGACATGATAGCTTCTTTGACATGATAGCTTCTAGCATCATGCTAAAAATGGAAGAAATGACAGTTCATGTAGGATTAATGACAAATCAGACCATGGAATATTTTGATGATTTTTAATGCAGGCTTTGATGGTTTTAGAAGGGATTGTCCCTTCTCTGCAATTTAGAAAGATTCAAGTTCCTCATCTTGCTTACTGTATTTTGGTGTTGGAAATGTAAGAACTGCAGAGAAGTCCAAAGAAATATATTGTGTACGTCAAGTGACAGAAGTGGAACTGGGAAAACGGCTTGGTAGCAGCTGTATGAGATGGATATTGGACCACTGGCACCAGTGTGGTTGAGGTTAGCAGTGAAACTTCCAGCATTTGTTTTTCAGTGTTGGAGTGCTGAGAAGAACAATCACAAGATGAATCCAGATCTTGCTGTGAGAATTGGATGGGATGATGATTACACAACCAAGGCATATAGAGTTTGTCTATGTTCTAGTAATTTTGAGAGGTTTCTGTAGAATGCAGAAGGTGTCGGCCTGATCAGGTGTAACGTGTTTTAAATTACATTTTGTAGTTCCTATGGATTGTTTAAGCTCAAAATGTAATTGATATCAACGTTGCATGTTCCTGTTAAAAAAAAAAAAAAGTCTTCAGCCTTTCCAGTTTAAAATGGAAATGCATAATCAAACTTCAATACCCTCTGGTTTTCGAGCTACTCATTTATTAATCCTGAAGGTTATCATTTACTTGGTCCTTGATTCTCCAAAAATAACTGAAAAAAAAATGTATATTTTCAGTCTTTCAATCTCATATGTAGCGTAGGTAATGGCTTATTACTGAACTACAACTTGGGGATACACTTTTCGGCCAAATGGGGATACACTTTCGATCTGATATACTTTCTCAGGCCTGAATTCCATAGGCCTGAATTCAGCTAGAAAAAGCAAAGATAAATTATAATTTTCCCCAACTATGAATAATTTTATTGTTCATCTTCTCTGCAAATATAAAAAGATCTTACAAGCATAAAATCCCACACCATAATTTACTTACATCATTCATTTGTCGCTCATCCATAATTCACAAATTGTCAACCCAAATAAGTAGTTATTAGTAAAATATAGCTTTACCTGGCGAAGAGATGTTTTCCAGGTATCAACTAGTGAGTTTCATGGATATTGAAAATCACATCAAAGATTAAACAAAAAGAATGAAGTTCATGTTTTGTTGTTGAGTAATAAGAGACACATAAGAAAACATGAGAAAAAATGTCGTGCCCTAGTTCATCGACTTTTCCCACTCAAACTAAAACTAATGGCTAATAAAAGTCACCTTGTCACTTATCTCTGGAATTCTGAACCGTTTCAAATTTTAACAAAGAATTCTATCACAACCACAACACTTTTGAATTCAAAACTACAAAAAAGCCTATCTTGTTTATCATTTTGGGGTAAAATTAGCAAAAGTCCTACTTATTTGCACCTTTATTGTAACATTATTTTTTGCTGCAATTTCCTATTTTAGTTATCCATTCGACACTAGTACGGGCTTAGATACGGATTAAGCAACTACTTTGATGAATAATATTTTTTTATTATAAAATTAATTTTAATTGAATTAACAATTTGATATTTTTCACAAAAAAATGTAATTTTGTGGTCATTTTTCAAAAAAAATTTAAAAAAAATTCTAGGAATTGTTGTCATTGACACTTAATTGTCTAGACCAACTTTTATCAGCATAAAATTAGTGTCATTGAGAATACTTGAAGCTCTGATATCAATACTCTATTCAAATGTAAATATTCAACCTAAGTAACAAAATAAATGATAACTAAACAAATGAAATATGAGCTTAATTGATCGTGTTCAAACTACATATTCTGTTAATGGTTAGTATATATGAAATTGTATTTTCCATATGCAGAAAAATAATATGCATTTTATATCTACTAATGAATAAATTACTGATGTTTTGAACAAATCAAACCTAAACTCATGGTGTGATATGTATATAGTTGCTCACATTTATACTTATGCCATCGTCCTTTCTTCCCATTTGCTCTTCACATGCAGTGCAAATTTCTTTTGATTATATTGGTAAAAAATAACATATTTTACAAATTATTCCCATTTATTTAGAAAATGTTACTAATTTCATTAGAAATTATGAAATGTAATCATGGTTTATTAATTTTTTACTAAACATAAATACTGCATATACAAAAGGAATATATATTTGATTTTGTTTTATTTTGATTAGAAAAACTTGTGGTAGTAATAACGAAATAGTGACAGGGGTGCAACTTTCAAATCAACAACCAACATACACTTAATTAAGGTAATATTTTTTAGTTGATTGCCATAAAGTAGTAAGATTTACTCATTTATAAATTGACGATCATAGTAGTTTATATTCCATTCACCTATAAAAATTATGATTATTATAAAATGACATTTTATAATAATTTACATACTATTGGCCAATTAAAAATAATTTTGATAAAAATGTGCATATAAATCCATATTGTACATGATACAAAATATATTTGAAACTCACGAAACTTAATATATGGGTAAATTTACTATAATTTTAAAAGATTATGCTACATTAGTACAACTTTAACTTTTATACTTGTGACCTAGAAAATAAATTTATTAAAACACATAACATTTATAAATGATACATACATTTATTAAAATGCTTAAAACACAAAACATTTATGAATGAAACATACAATCATGTATTATACATTTACGTTACCAACAACTACTAACTATAATATTAAGTTTCAATCATTAATAAAAAAATCTTAGCACTAGTTTAAATAAACTTCCTAATACTTGTTTCATATAAGTTTCTTTAAGTAAAATAGTAAATTTATACCACAAACTAGTAAGTTTTGATGATTAACCAAATTTACTATTCTATCAACAAGATTTACTATTAATCTATAAAAATTTACTATTACTTGAACTAAACTTACTCTCCAAAAACTAAGTTTTGAATGTAGAGCAGTAATTTATTTTTTAAAAAAGTAACTTTCATTTTTATTTCGATTTACTTTTTGAGACATAAATAGGATAACACTTATATGACCATTTTCGATTTATTTTTTATTTACTTTTAGCGGCCATTTGATTATTTGATAGGTCTATCCACCCAAATAGGATAACACTTAAAAATAAGAAAGTAAGTTTTTCATCTAAAATAGTAAGTTAACAGTAATAAATTAGTAACTTTTATACTTGAAAATGTAAATTGGAATAAATATTAAACTTACTTTTTAAATAAATAAATTACTACTTTATATCCCAAACTTACTTTTTAGAGTGTAAGTTTAATTCAAATAATAGTAAGTTTTAATACATAAATAGTAATTCTTACTGATAACATGATAAAATTGATTAATAATCAAAACTTACTGATTTATGAGACACATGTACTATTTTACTTTAAAACATATTTCAAACTAGTATGAGGGAATTTATTTGAAATAACGATAAGATGTTTTATTAATGATTAATTCTTAGTACCTTAGTTAGTAAGTACTCATAATATATCTGTATAATACATGATTATAGTTATCATTTAAAAAAATTTATGTACATATTTTAAAATACTATGAAAAATAGTTTGACTTTTCACATAATCTTGTAAAATATGTAATAAAATTTTGTCATTTTATAAGTTTTTAATCATTTTCAATTTTTGAAAAGTTTGAAAGTTTGGATAACAATAACAAAAAATCTTCCTAGTTATATATAGAATATTACTTGTTTATATATCAAAATTTTTATAAATTAACACCTATGAATATAATAAGATGATAAAGTTTTAATGAATTTACATTTGAGACACAAGAAATAATAAGAGTAAAACCCTAAACAAAATGAGAAATAATATAATAATAAAAATGATAAAATTAGTATAACAATTAATATAAGAAAATCAGTATGATCTGGATTTTTTTCCTTGGGAGATTGTTCATAAGAATAGGATCCAATAATTATAAATGAAAATCACATGCATATATAATCTATTGTATAATTTAAATTAAATTTAGTTCATGTATGAAATGGTCCTAAAATAATTAGTACACTATGATACAATGTTATTTTAACAACAAATTTTTTTTTTACTAAAAGTCTGAAATATCCATGACATACGTATGAGGGATATTTTACCATATTTGTATTTCACATCTAATCATGAAAGTTAATTTGAGAAAAAATATTTTTGACAATAGAATTATTTTGAATTTAGTCAACAAGTTGAGATTTTTTAAACAATAAAAGTGAAATATTTTGGGAACTTAGTTGTTTATTTTCCCATAATTAAAAATTGCTATATTTTAGCAATTGTTGCGATTGACTTTTCATTCTGTAGACTAATTTTTATCAATGCAATATTAGTTTTATTAACAATCATTGAAGTTCCATTGATCCGAGGATGGGCATTTTATTGCTATTATTTTATATGTAAATATTTAACCTAAGTAATAAAATAAATAATAGCTACTTAAAAAAAAGGAAATTGGTGTACAATTGATTGTGGTGTAAAATATTAGTATACAATTAACTAGAGTTTGAAATGGAATTAAATTTATTTAGTATTTTACTGCTAACAACTTTGACCCCATTTAATGGTTAAACAAAAAATAAAAGAGATGTAGAGACTGGGATTGGTTCCTTAGTGTGAAAAAGGAAAGTTCTTCTAAACTAATGCTGCATAAAATTCTGGATGCATATGAAATTAGAAATGTGATAACTTTGCAATTCATTCTCATTCATGATGAATTTCTTCAATTCTATATAGAATCGCAATTTTTTTCATTCAGCATGAAAACATTCTTTTTTTGTCATATTGATGGCTTTTGCTTTTAAGATTATCTACATGTCGGTGGTTAGTATTATTGACAAGGTTAGAGGTCATGGAAAATGTTACTAATTTTAGGAGAAATTATGTATTGTAAAAATGGTTTAATAATTTTCTATTAAGCACAACTACTGCATACAAAAGGAAACGATATTTGATTTTATTTTGCTTTGATTAGAAGAACTTGTACTAGTAATAAAGGAAATTTCAATTCAACAATCAACATGCACATGATTACAGTAATTTTTTAGTCATTTAGACTAATATATGATAAAGTAGTCAGATTTAGTCGTTTGTGAATTCATAATTTTAATAGTTTACATAAAATTCATCTATAAAAAATTATGATTATTATAAAATGACCTTTTATAATAATTTACTTACCATTTTCAATAAAAAAAGAGTTTGATAGAAAACATATGGATACAAATCCATAATGTAAATGATACAAAGTATGTTTGAAAGTCATAGAACTTAACATATGGGTAATTTTACTATAATTTTCAAAGATTATGCTATGTTAATACAACTTTAATTTTTATACTTGTGACCCAGAAAATAAATTTATTAAGATTTTACCATTTTATTAATTTCATAGGCATTAATATATGAAAATTGCGTACCATTTTATTATATTCATAGGTGTCCATATATGGAAATTGTAATGCATAGATAAGTGCAATTCTATATATAACTCGAAAGATTTGTTGTTACTGTCATCCAAACTTTCTAACATTTCACAAATTCAAAAATAATTCAAAATTTATAATATGACAAATTATTCTTACATATTTTATAAGGTCATATGCAAAAAAAAAAAGTTTTCATAGTATATTTAAAATGCTTAAAACATATAACATTTATAAATGATACGTACAATTGTGTATCATACATTTACATTACAAGTAATTACTAACTATAATACTAAGCTTCAATTATTAATAAAAAATCTTAGCATTATTTCAAATAAACTTCCTAATACTTGTTTCATATAAGTTTCTTTAAGTAAAATAGTAAATTTATGCCACAAACTAGTAAGTTTTGATAATTAACCAAATTTACTATTCTACCAACAATATTTACTATTAATCTATAAAAACTTACTATTATTTGAACTAAACTTACTCTCCAAAAAGTAAGTTTCAGATATAGAGTAGTTATTTACTTCAAAAAAAAAGTAAGTTCCATATTTATTCAAATTTACTTTTTGAGACATAAAAGTTACTAATTTCTTGAGTTAACTTACTATTTTTAATGTAAAACTTACTAACCATATTTTTAGGTACTATTTTATTTAGATGACCAATACAACAGGTAATCAAATGGTCGCTAAAAGTGTTTTTACCTGTTATATCAGGTAAAAACAATTTCGTTACCATAACGCTCGTCACTTCAGACTTTTCCATTGTGGCATAATTTTAATTGTGGATTGAGCCTAAGAAGGCGGAGGAACAACAAACCAATGATTGCTGAAACTAAGAGTTAAAACTTGTCGCCATCACCACACCACTAGTGATTCTTTTGTCGTTTAATTCAATACTCCTTCTGTTCTGAAATGTTTGTTGCTAAATTATATGTCACTTTTCGCGATCTCAACCTTTCGTGAATAATTAACAAATAGTAGAAGACAAATCCAATACAACTCGTTTGTTGAGGAAGAAACCAAGCAACTTCGTAAGAGAGTGGTGAGCACGCACCGCCTTCAAGTGGGCGACATTATGACGTCATACACGACAAAAGGATAAATTAGTCTTTTCACTTAGAACGGCTCTACAGAATGAGAAACACTCTGCCTTCTGCCAGTCCATGAGAAGTCATATCGGGAGGAGGGACAGTAACAGTTGTTTGTATAATTCTCTTGGGTGAATGTAAAAATTTTAGAAAATAAACTTTTTACGTTCAAATTTAAATTTAAATAATATAATATATATTCCGATCTATTAATATATGTATTGATATTATAAAAAAAACTATCCAAACTTTTCCATGCGTATAATTTATCACAAAGTATTTGTATATTTTTTATTACGTTGATTTAATTAATTATTTTTACGTGAATTTATACATGGAAGGATTTGAACTCAAATTTCCACTTGCACTAACCAAAAAAAAAAAAAGAAAGAAAAAAAGAGACAAATTTAAATATCCTAAAAGGTTAATGGGAATAAGCGTGATTCATGATTTTAATGATTAGATTGTTTGGATTATTTCTTTTTGAAATATTTTAGGAAAATGATACTAAAGCATCCAAGGTTTCATATGAAAGATTATTTTTGAAAAACTAGCTTTGATCTTTTTTTTTTGTGATAAAGTGCAATTTTTTAACTAATTAATTGTGATTTCAACAAAGAAGAATTTAGAGATTTCATTGCTGACAAGAAATGTGTTAATTTAACTTTCACAATGAATGCACCTTTTTCATTTAAATTACTAATTTTGCATTTTGCATTTTGATTTTTGCAGTTTAATTGTTCCATAGGAAAATTTTTCTTGATTTCAATGTTGAAGGATTAAATTCAGATTTTCTTTTTTCATTTTGATGAACCAAATTGAGATAATATGCTACATTGGAGGTGAAAATAAGACTTTCTCAATTCGAAGGACAACATTGATATGTTTTGCTTCTTTGTGGGATCAAATTAAGACATTTTCGAATTAATAGACCAAATTGAGATATTGAACCAAATTAGAGGATCCATAGACCAATTTTTTTTTTTGGTGTTAGGTGCTGGGCCGGCACCTGCCATCTTTTTTTAAAAAAAAATTTCGTTAAAAAAAAATTTTGGCTGTCAGGTGCCGAGCTGACACAGCCCGGCACCCATAGATTTGTACCCAGCGTGTGTCAGAGCCATAAGTGTGTGACTTTTTTTTTTTTAACCTATATTCTAAGCAATTAGCCTCAATTAAAATACTCCCGGCTTAGAGCACCAAATATCAATAGAATAAGCCATGGGAATTGGGGGAATCCGACAACAATGCAACAAAAGTCGTGGATTCGGAGAGCGATTGGAGAAGTTTTCACAGCCCAACAGCGGCCCATCAACCGGGGAGGGTTACGACTGAGCCAGTAATTCTAAAACATATTAGTCTTTTCAACTTCTAAAACATATATTAGTATCCTTCAAAACTTCTAAAACATATTAATTAGTCTTTTCATTTACTTAAAATTTATGATAAATGGTTAAAGTTATTTTTCATTTTTTAAAACACAAAAACAATCCTAAATTTAATGAATAATAGCCATAAAAAACTTTAGAATTACTTTTATACTTGAAATATATTTTTTTAAAATAGAAACACCAGAATAAAAGAATTCAGCAACCGTAGTATTCTTTGCAATTTGCAATGAAAGCTCACCAGAATAAGCGTAGCCCCTCAACGTGTAAGGCCTCTGAGTCGTCCACGAATTGATCGGCAAAATCTCGTCGTGGCATGGTGTTGTGATCACCGAATTGATGTTTAGCTCATTGATGATGAATTCAGGCTTATACCACCACGCTGTATGCATCACCATACGCAATAAAATTTCAGCTTATGTTAAACATCATCAACCAAGATATTATTACACTTCTGACAATGATTAACCACCATCGAAGCGTCGAAAAGACAACTTATTTAATGTGACTTGAACTTTGAACCATCCTCGTAAGATATTATTGTCCGTGAAAATTCATACCAGTCAATCTAAGAAGAGGAAAAATTTCTCTTGGTTTGTAAAATCTGAAATGTCAACCCTTGCATGCTGTGACAAACACTTGAATAGATTGATTATCTCATTAACTAAAAATTAAAGATATGATAAATTTTGTACCACATAGTCTATATAAGATTAGATCTATCCAAATTTTTACTGCGTGCCGTAAGTTCTGCTATGAATATATATATCACATCATATTCATTTAAATTTAAATATTAAACTCTGCATATATAATATATATCTATGCCGTTTAACATATATACTCTCGTTACATAAAAGATTCATCCAAACAGAAAAACAATAAGGAAGAAAAGCATAGACCATAAAGACCTAAGCTGTAGATTGTACCTTCGGAATTGGCAAGTTCTGCATCAACATGGGAAGGGAGGACCCTGTTATCCTTGTAATGGTAGTAACTATCAGACTCTTGAGTAGTCACAATGATCCTAGAAAGCCATTTCACCATTCTCCCCCCAATGAAGCCTGGAATTATCATCCTAACAGGAAATCCATGGTCAGGAGTCAAGAGCTCCCCATTTTGCATGTACGCCAGAATAGTATCCCTGGATGCATCCATGGCAACTTCCTTCTTGACGCAGGTTCCATACTTCGATCCTCCTCCGCCGGGCAAGTTCTCAGCGCCCTCAAAACAAACATTCAGCGCTCCATTCTTGCGGCTGAAAATGCCGCAACGCTTCAGAATTGCACGAAGAGGCACTCCCCGCCAGACCGACGTAGAAACCGCAGCAGCACGCCAGTTGAAGCCAATCGTCTGCTTCGTCATGTTTTGCTCTTTCCGCCTGTTTCCGGCGCATACGAGCGTAGCCGGAAACTCCCTGTGTGGGAACTCGTTAACCAACTGTTCCATTGAAAATTTCATTGGCTGTTTCACCAGCCCACAGAGCTCCACAGTCCAGCCATCCCAGGTGGCCGTAGGGACTGGACCGTGGTTCCGGACGTAATGCAATGGCACCGGAGTTATGAACCCGTGGTGCATCAGCCTCGTTAGCGTCGGCTCGGCGTTGAACGGGTGTTTTCCGGTCAGCCTAACCATGGATGGATTGCGTACGATCCAATTATCAGCCGTTCCTTCATCTCTTGCATCCAAAACCGAGTTTTCCAACTCGGCTTTTCCCTTCTTGATTGCATCCTCGTACCCGTTCTCATCATTCTCTTCCTCGTCGTCGCTGGAGGGGTAGTCAACGTGAACATTGGAAGTGACAGTATTAACAGTAGGTTTGTTAGGATGGAAGTTGAAGGTTCCAACAGGAGAATCAGACCGGTGGTTTGGACCGGCTCTGAATCGTGGTAATGCGGGTTCAGGGTGGTGAAACTGCCGGTTTTTGACAGAGGCCGCCATTGGTGACTGGTAAAAGAGAAATAAAGAAGAGAGTTTTGTTTCGTTCTCTTTCTCTGTAACTTGCTCGAGCAAAGTTGAAGAACGACCAATCCATTTTATAGAGACGCCGGGGACTCTCTTTGCCTGCCTTAGCCCAAACTACGACCCCATCTGTATCGAACAAAAGCCATAGGAAATTAATCTATTAATGTAAATTATGTTTTTTGTCTCCTTTGTCATTTACTTTTCTCCCAAGGCATTTTTTTGTGACTCATATTTTTAGGAGGAGGATTTGAGTATGCAACAATTCAGTCCTATTAAGCGTAAGGATTTCTGTAGCATGATAGACGTTGTAACTTTGTCACAGACATAGTTAAAGACATATAAAATCTGCTCTCAATCATCATTCATATTATTTAGAATTTTAATCTTTACGAAATTGTGTGAAAATCAGGACGTGAAATAACTCTATTTTTTTTCTTTATATACTTGTTACAAAACATAGATTCATTTGTAACCGTCAATTGGCAATAATACATTTATGCTACAAAAGTTAATAATTTATGTAGAAATTGCAACTGAAATTTTACATTTGAAATTTTTTGCATTTGTTACTAAGATACCCCGCCCATAGGTTGATGAAGTTTATGTTCCAGCTAGCGCACACGTATACGTTATTTTAAAAAGTCGATAGTTACTCGGACCTGATTTTTTTTTTTTGAACGAGATTTAAGACTTTTTGTGTAGGAATAATAGACCGGGCATTTGACACTTGTAATTAAGATTCTAATAGTTTTGTGTTATTCGTAATTCTGATTATATCGGATGTGTACTGCATATTCTCAAGTCTTAATAAAAATGGATTTAGCTAATGGATGCCCCAAGCACCCATTAAAAGGCAGTATCAGATGTTAATCTTTCACAAAAAATAACATTAATTTTGGACATCATTTAAATATAGTGGTGCAAATAATTGTACATATGTGCGTTCACATTGCAGCTTGAGTATAATTTACTAATCAGTGTCTGCACCCATTAGACAAAATCCAACCAAAAAATCTATATCTACACATATATAAAGGGTTCAACGTAGGAAAATTTTACTGAATAATAATCTTAAATGATGAAAAATTAAGTAAAAAAAAAAATAACAATGTAGAAGTTACTAAAAGTAACAGGGTTCAATTGTCATCATTCCATATACATATAGTGTCTTCTTGAATCTAATCCTAAAAATTGTTATACGTAATTAAGATTCGAACCATATGTTGAAATATCAGTAAAGGATCTAAATTCACAAATTTTCAATTTAAAATCATACTACTCTTTATTTTTCTGCCTTAAATACTAGTGTCACTTATCATAGTAGCTCAAAACATTGCGCACACTATATAATCAAATTCCAAACTTGTGCAAATTATTTTTCAACTTGTATGTGCATTTACTTCTATTACCCCTTCAACGGATATAAAGCAGGAGAGATTCGATATTTGTTTTATCTATCTGATGCCCTAATATTAATGTTCGTAGCCATTCTACTATTATGTTACCATGGAAGGGTAATGAATTTTGTACCGAAGTTAATTCATTACTTCAATGATATAACAAATTCATATGGCTAAGACGTTCCTCTCTTCTCTCTCTCCCTCTCTCTCTCAAAATTGGTGCTTTTGTTTGTCACATATAAATTCCTGTTATCTGATTTCGACTAACTTCAATTTGGATATGGCTATTGAAGGCACACATCTGTTTTGCTACAAAGATTATTTGAAATTGAAAATGAAGATTTGGCTAACCAATGGTTCCGTGTTGATTTTTTTAGTTTGATGGGAGATCCCTTCCATTTGTTATATTGGATATCCACAATATGATGCATGTCATTTACATATACCCAAAAACAAAACAAAAAAAATGCACTGCATGCATGACGAATCATCTTCAACTTCCAATAAGTATTGTGACATCGCAGTTTATAGATATTTTGCCAAAGACAATAATTTGATCTAAAGCTGAAGTTAGACGAAATTGAAACAGTTGCTTTTTCTTTATCTCTCGCTAAAGCTTATTCGCTCTTCCTTCTCTTTAAATTTCTCTAACCGAAACCTCATTCAACTCTCTCATGGGAAAGAGGCTAGACAATTTGGTCTTTCTCCGTGAAAGGAAGCGTCTGTCCAGTTTTATTTCATTTGTTTGAATAAGTTTTTTTCTAAGGTGTTTTATTAAGAGCTCTTCTAAAGTTTTCTGATGATAGTTTTTTCTCTCCTAGTTTTGTTCTCTCCTTAAATATTCTAGTGAGAGGTTTTTTTTCCCCCATGTCTTTTCTTATGTGAGATCTGAGAGATTTGGTAAATTTGAGAAACCAAATTTGAAATTTCTTACATATATTATGCCATATCTAAATTCCCTTTAGCGTTGAAGTAGTTTTTATCATATTTAATTATTAGAAGACATGCACACAAATTTATTGGATTGTAGTCATATTCATTTGATGGAGGATACTTTTAGAGTTTTAATGTCATCATCATGTTTATTGTTTTTTTAGATATGTTGTATGGATTGATTTCAGATCTTTATGTATCTACGTCAGTTTTTGACGTACATCCTGACATTAGTGCAAAATATTAGAATGAAATTATCCTTTTTTCTTAAGAAAAGGAAATTGAAACAACTAGTCAAGTGCAAACATATCCAAGAATTATATTTAAAATTTAAATTGTTTATCATGACGATGAAACACAAAGGAGTAAAATTCTTGGGGGAAGAAAGGTACAAGCATAATGGTTAAGAGTATAAATATCGACTTGATTTTCGGAAGCATTGCAATTGGATTTTGTGGTTCGTTTCCAATCCCTCCTAAATCAAATTCTGTATTTAGGAAACAAAATGAATTTTGAACAAAGGATTTGGAATCCAGGTTGGACTGAGAGATTAAGAATAAGCTACAGGAAGTCTGGATGATGCACTGCTGGAGTGGACTTTGAATAAAAACTAAATTGGTGACTTCATATCACCAAATTTTATAAGTTAAATACTTGGCGTTTAATATGAATTTGAAATCCAAAGGAAATATAATTCTGTCTAAATTGCCAATGAAATTTGGACCTGTAATATGAGATTCCAATCTACCCAATGAAATTTGGAACACACCTTATAGAAGTACTACAAGTGCTACAACAGTTATTCAAAATAATATTTTAAAAAGTACTCAGTTCAACGATTAGTTCATTTATATTTCTATTTAGAAAAAAGAAATCGTTATACTCCCCAAGATTAATAGGATTACAATTCATCATCTGAAAATCATGTAAACATGCAGTAGAAAAAGGATATCACAAGGTTTGTCAGGATAGGCTATTATTAGAAGAAAAAACTATGATTGCATCATAAATACGTTTTTCAATCATATTTTTTATTGAATGACTTTTCATTTAAATACATCAAATAACAAAAAGTATTAAAGGGTTATTTCAAAAAAAAAATTCAAATAATTTCATATCGAAACACACCAAAGTTGGTAGTAATCTTCCATCCAAGCACACTTCTTGAGTGCACATGAAGATGATTATAAATGCATTTGGCTAATGGTGGTGCTAGTTTTTTTTTATAAAAGTATTATTAATTTACAAACTGTCTAAACACTAGTTGGTGAAGTAAATGTGAGTCTACTGGGCATCCTAGTAAATTTTTTAACAAACAATAAATAACAGCTAAAGTAAACCGCAAAGGAATCAACACATGCAAAGACTAATCATTCATGTTGATCAGGTACCCATGTTATTATCTTAGTAATCAATTTCTCCTTCCATCCTATTTTCATAATTTTACATATTTTAATATATTTTGAGCAAAATTAATTGACTTTATTGAAAGAGTAAATTTAGTCTAATATTTTTCTAAAATACCCTTACATTAATATTAGAAGTATGACTAATCATTATGTCTTTATATTAATTACAACAATAGTAATACAAAGCTACATTAAATAAGGTATGTTATATTCACTGATAATAATCATTAAAATAATTACTAAATAAAGTAGGTTATATTTACTAATAATAAAGTATATTAAATAAGAGTATTTTAAAGAAGTTCAAAGTTGATTATATTTTTCAGTTGGAAGGTGAACTATAATTTGAGATAAATAAAAATAAAAAACAAAACTAATCAAAACAAGACGGAGGAAGTATTAATTTAGAAAACGGTCTAAATACTAGACGGTGAAGTAAATGTGAGTCTACTAGAAGGGTAACCGAAGGCCACATGTTCCGCGCATGTTAAGCGGCGCATGGGCTACCCAATGGCCAATGGTCGAAACAATGGGGCGGAATTCCATGCGCCATTTCGACAAACTTCCATTTCGCCGAAATAAGCAATTTTTCAGTGAAAAATGACTGTCCGAACAAGGAATTTTATGTCGATAGGAAGTAATTACTTAACATGTCTAATAATTGATTTAAGATTAATAGAAAAATTTTACGTATGTATATAAAGTTCTCACTTGTTAATTTATATACTAAATGAGTTTTATTTGGCATGTTAAGTAAAATCAAGTGAATTTCTTGTATATTTATATACAAATTTTTTACTAGTCTTAAAATAATTATTAGATCTTTCAAATAATTATGTCGGACTCACATAAAACTTTCCTCCACGCCGACATAAAACTTCCCCCACGAAACTACCCACCTACCCCAGGTAACTAAAATGGAAGGGGTCACAATTCTCAACTCGGGGCGGCTAATAGGAAACTAAGAGGGTTAAAGAAGCCACGGTTTTGGCCTTTTGGTGATGCCTGGAGTCACTTCCATATCTGGTTGGAGCTAGGGGTGAGCAAATTCGGTTCATACCGAATTCATAACCGATTTCAAATTCAATTTGGTAATTTGAAATTGGGTATTTGGTAATTTGGTACAAATTCGGTACATACCGAATTCACCGAATTCTAATATGGTATGAAATAGGTAATGAGATTATGAATTTGGTAATAACCGATTTCGCATTCAAATTCGGTAATTGAAATCGGGTACCGCATTACCGCATTCGAATTACCAAATTGGTATATAAAATTATTTAATATATAGATAAATGCTATTTAGTATTAGTATATACTACTAATACTTTATTATATTATATAAGTAAATGCTATTAATAATAATTAGTATATGGTATTATCATCATATCATGTACTTATAATAATAATAATATATAATAATTTACAATATATTATTTTAGTATTTGTTAATTGTTATATGACTATAATAATACATAACATGATAACAATATAAGATAACTATAATACTTATTATTTTATACATGAGTAACATGACTAGAATTAGATAATAATTAATACATATATGTATAATACTAAATATTAAACAATAAACATAATTAGTAATTAGAATTTAGATATTGGTAATTTGATACATCATTCATGTTTGAAACTTTGAATTATTGAATATTTGAATGCGTAATCTGTAACTTGCAAGTATTAGTGTACTCTACATATTTAACATAAAAATTCATATTATCTATTCACTAATCTTAATTCTTAAGGCTTTAAGTATAGATAAGACAACTAAGCAGTTAGCAGTGTAAGTGAATGCATATGAATTGCAAATCAATGTATTAGTGTATTGACTTTTACAATAACATATGTAAGTAAATAAGTTTTATTTTGATTTGAAATAAATTATAAGTTTGTAACTAATATAACTTATCACTAATCATTATAATTTGTAAGTTTGTAACTAATATTACTTATTATTAATCATTGTAAATTATAAATTCATAAATTATCACCAATCATTGTACAGTCTAAGGTTTATTCTAGTTTAAATTAATCACTTTTATGTGTTCCTTAAATCATAGACTAAGGATTCTAGGTATAAGTGATCAAATAAATGTCAATTAAACCACAAAATGATTAGAACATAAGTAATGTGTTCAATTATGAATAAATTTGAGGATCAAATTAGTAATAATTTTTAAATCATTGAGGAGCATAATGAATGTATTATAATTTAGGAGCCCCAATTTGTAAATTAAAAATTACACAATCACTTCGGGTGAATTTGGGAAAAGTCGGATTTCAGCTAATAGATGAATTTGGGAAAAGTTTTGAAGTTTTTTTTTTTTAATAATAGATGAATTCGGCTAAACCGAATTCATTACCGTTTTTGAATTTGAAATCGGTTGCGGTATGAATTCGGTTATGTCCAATTCGGAATTGAAAACGGTTTAGATTTCTAGAGGTAGAATAACCGAATTCACCGAATTCAGTGCACCGAATTACCGAATTTGCACCGAATGCACACCCCTAGTTGAAGCTCATCAAATTGTCTCTCTGATCACATGTTCATACACTTTGCGCAGGGAATCACTCATTCGCCAATGTAGCTTGGAATGAGCGCTAGATTACAAAATGTTTATCGGACAACTGTTGAATCAAAGAAAAGATTTGATGTGACATAAATAGAATTGCTAGTCTTTGATGTACACATGGAACTGAGAAATTCAAATAGAGAAATTAAAATCACAAATGGAACCGGAGAGTCACAATTAAAGAGGAAGTTATTTGAGAAAAAAATTTTATTACATCATAACACAACTTTTTATAACTTTTTTCCCAAATACTCACAATGATTTCTCGTACAATTTCTCAATTCAATGACATTAAAGGTACAAATTCAACTTTTTTTATTTTTGGGTTCTAAATGTGATAACGGTTAGATTGAATTAGTAAAAGCTTGCCAAAGCCATGGTAATAGCACAAGGACGAACGAAGTATCAATCAACATGAATACTGAATTAATCAATCTGTGTGTTGTTTGATTATGTTCTAGTTTGTGATTGACATTGTCGAGGAAACACTTTTAAGACACGTAATTGTTTCCTGAAGTGTGAAAAGACATACTAAGTGAAGTCAAGCATTTGGTGTAGCGCAATCGTTCTTTCTCTTTTCTTAGATATAAAATTCTTGAAAGGAAGTAATTAATACTGTTACTTTTCTAACTTACTAAGGGTGAATTCGAATTTTCTAGGTGAATTTTCTTTTGACAAAAGAAACTTTCTAGATCTTGATTGATAGAAAGATTTGCATTCTCGCGCCTTCTACTTGGGCATACTATTTATGGCCATAAGGTAGAAAATAATTGGTCCATCACATTATTTAACAATGCTATTTTGTCACAAGGTATTATAGTGTATATCTGAGCCTTTTATAATTTTTATTTAGGTACATAAAGTTTCAAAATATTATTGGTCCATCAAATTATTTGCTAACGCGATTAGGCCACGACGTATTGTGGTGTCTAGCTGTGCCTTTTTTAAATTTTATTTAGGCACATAAAGTTTCTATTACTTATCTAAATAGTTGTGCATGACAAATATTGACTCAAAAATACTACTCGATTATCAATTTAAAAAAAAAAAGAAAAGGAAAGGCTAGTATATTTTTTGGTCATTTATCTAAAACTTTACTATCACTTGCAATAATTATTGTAGAAAATACATTAGTACTTGTCCTGAATATCTTATTTTCTCGAAACATCTGCCTTTCTCTACCACCCACTGTCCACCGCCACTATCCAACTCCGCTACTGGTATCATATTTAGTATATTTTATTTCTGTTTTTTTTAACTTGTGAATATTTTACAGTGTTATTGTAGATGGTATTTTATCAAAATTTTTATTTTTTCAAACACTCCCGAAACAGGGGTACCAAACAGACTCCGAATCATATGGTTTGCCAAATGCTGACTGCAAGCACTTTGAGTTTGATCAACTATTAATACTTTCTCTCAAAAGAATATACTAGAATTTTATTTTTTGCTTTTTAAACTTTCAAAAGTTAAGTACTCGATCCTTAATACAAAACCCTCATGTTCTTACCATTTTGAGTTTTTTTTTCAATATAAATGTGTACAAATTTGTTTGGAAGTTACATCACGTTCTTTTTTTTTTTTTTCAACACAAGAGTATCCGAACCTTCGGTCCAACTAATCCCCTGCGACCGAGAGAAGAGACAAATTCCTCTCTAACACGTTAACTCCGAAACTCGATTCTTGATGGCTATATTCTAAAGAAGAGCAACACACCACACGAGCTACTCAGGTTGGGCAGGTGCATCACATTCAATTCATGCGATTTCTGAATTTCGGGGAAAATGCATGAGCCTAGAAAAATATTGCCGCCCAAAAGTGGAAGATTGTGGAGCATGATTCTGCCTGGCCTCGGCAACAATTACAGATTCACGTATGGCCCGGCCTACTTAATGTCAAAAAGAAAAAGTAGCTGAAGCCAAATACTCCACTTGCATGCCTGTCTGTCATCTGAATGTAAGCTTCCGAGGGAATCTCAGGGAGAATTTCTGATGTTCAAGTCAACACGGTTTAGAAGACAAAGTTTTAAAGAAACAGGCTTTCAATTAGGACTAATTCTACAAGCTTTTGAACACTTTGCTTTCTAAATTCTCGTATTTGTCCCACCTAAATCCAATCGCTAATATTATTGTTAGTAAAATTGACAAGATAAAGAATGGTTCAAATAAATGACAATGTATTGTTTTGTTCTAACTACTATTTCTTTACTCTTTTTTACTACTTTCACCGCATGTTCATTAATGTACTTGGCTATCCATTTCGTCAATTTTGCTACCAATGCTATTGATTGAATTTAAATGAGACAAATTTGAAAACTTGGTATTCAAAATGCTCAAAATTGAAGTTTAAGATATACAATGATAAGGTAATACAAGTTTAGGGAAGCAAATTGGAGCTTGTCCCACTCAATTATAAGACGAGAAAATCGTTCAAAACGTCTCTCATATTTTATAAGATAACTTTTTTCATCCCTTACTTTTAAAAGTGTGATTTTACGTCTCTTACAAATTCATATTCATCAAATTTGGTCCCTACCTAGGTTTTCGACTAATTTTTAGTCGTAATCCACCATGTGTCTTGCATGTGATTATTTTTTAAGGGCAGAATTATCAATTCAAATTTTATATAATTCAATTTATAGTCCCTCACATTTCGCCAAATGTGAGGGTTTTTTAGTCCATAATATTTTACAAAATGAATTATTTCATCCCTTACATTTCACAAAATGAATTTTTCCAATCCTTACATTTTTCAAAGTGGATTTTTTCATCTCTCATTGATCATGTGTACGAACAGCTTTTTTTTTTAATCCATGTATATATCTATTTGATTTCACCTGAACAGTACAAATAGCATATAATATATATTTATTTGATTTCACTTAAACAGGTTAATCGTAATTGCACATATGCTATACAACATATATATGTACAGGGGTTTAAAACTAACAATTTTGTTTTAAATCATGTATATATCTAGATGATTTCACCATGTGAACCTATTTAATATTTGTGACCTTTCTCTTTTAGTAATAATTTATTTATTGAGTTGTATAATAAGACCATCTAATTAATGGATCCTAATTTAAATTCTATAGTCGTGCTAACAAACTGCAGTTTAAATCTGAAATTTCTACTCACTACTTTTAAGACAAACAGTTGAATTACTTGCCTTGTGATTGTTTTAAATTTTGAAAATGCCAATCACTTACTTCTTTTTGTCATACTTTTCCTTTGTTTATTTTTGTTGTCCAAATTTAATTCGATATAAACACTCGATGATGTTTAGGATTAAATGTCTTTTTTGTTTTCAATTTTCGAGTAACGAAATAAATATGAGTGAAAAACTAATAATTTTTTAAAATCCATATATATATATCTATTTGATTTCACCTGAATAGTACGAATAGCATGTAATATATCTCTATTTGATTTCGCTTGGTGAAATCAAATAGAAATATATTTTGTGCTATTCGTACTGCTTAGATGAAATCAAACATATATATACACGTGTTTAAAAAAATTTATTTGCACACATGATCAATAGGGATGAAAAAATCCATTTTGAAAAATGTGAAGAATGAAAAAATTCATTTTGTGAAATGTAAGGAACAAAAAAATTCATTTTGTGAAATATGAGAGATTGTGAATCCATTATGTAAAATTTAATTTGACAATTTTGTCCTTAAAAAATAATCACATGCAAGGCACGTGGTGGATTCCGACCAAAAACTAGTTGGAAACTTAGGTAATGACCAAATTTGACCAATGTGAATTTATAAGGGACGTAAAATTACATTTTTAAAAGTGAGGGATGAAAAAAGTTATTTTACAATATGTGAGGGACGTTTTGGACAATTTTCCCTTATAAGAATTATGGAAAGTGTGAAATGAAGAAA
This sequence comes from Coffea humblotiana, assembly GCA_023065735.1. NCBI lineage: Eukaryota > Viridiplantae > Streptophyta > Magnoliopsida > Gentianales > Rubiaceae > Coffea > Coffea humblotiana. The sequence continues at coordinate 29,614,657 of CM041217.1, read as the reverse complement.
ATAAAGGTTTTTTTTGGTTGGCACTAGATAAAATATAAAAGATAGACCCATCATAAAATTCAAACATTATCATTCACCCCTTGAATTGCATAAACTTTTGCGTATAAAATTTTACTTTTGCTCACAACTTAGTACCGAATCCACGGCGTATCTCGCGTCCTTAAGACACACGACAGGACGAAAAATGAAAACTAATCTCCACTATTGGCTTGGTTGGTTGTGGGCCTTGGCAGGCTTGTAGAATTCTTGAACATATTCAGCTTAATGGGGTTTATTGTTTCATCTGCATTTGCGTCCTACCGTAATGTGTCTGGACCTGAAAGGAGCAATAGCGTAGCAAAAACAAATGGGAACGTGTAATCGTCTTCCTTTTCTTCCTTCTTGTGGTAGGATCGAAATTATTATATATTTCTTTGTTGGGAGAATTGCAGTTTTTCTTCCAAATATTTAGAACATGAGCGGTTCTAATCCCTAAAATTTAGACGAAAGCAAATATTATCTCAAATATTTCAATTTCTAAGCACAATGAGCCCAATTCACCGACTTTTGCTAATTACCAATTTCTAAGCACAATGAGCCGTTTTAATATTATAAGACGGCGTGGACAGTAGATGGGGGGCCACATGTGGTCGAGATTAATTCAACCCAATATCATGGATGGCTATGATTGAAAGTGCATCTAAAACCGCGATTCTCTCTTCTTCTTCTACTTCTCTTTTTCTTATATCAGAGTAATCAACCAAGTATGTTTGGATTGTAAATTATTTGAGATATTTTTACTGTAGCACTTTTTTGATATGATGTATGTGAGATAAAAAGATGATTGGAAAATGTGTTGATGATTCAATCAAATTAGTATGTGTAAATAACGTGTAAATAAAGTGAAATAATCTTCAATCCAAACACACTACATATGTTTTTTACCGGTTTAAAACAATTCAAACAAATATGAAAAAATCAATTCAAATTGAGCACAATGATATAATAAAGAAAGGATAAGGTGTTATTAGCTGTATGACAAGTAAATGAAAAGAGGAAGGTAAATAAAAGAGATTTAAATATATTTACAGTGGTTCAATCATCCTTAGTGTTTGCATCTACTTCTAAACTTCTTCCAAACTTGGTATTTCTTCTAATAAGCAACTCTTAAAAAACTTTGTGCATTTGAGACTTAATTTAGCTTGCACTAAGTGCTGCTAGTCTAACTAGACTTGATTTTTAGTCTCTTACGAAGAAACCTCTCTTGACTATAAAGTCACTCTCAACAATTTGAAGAAAAACACACTAAGTTCACAAATAAAAATAATCTTAGCTAGATTTACTTTACAACTCTTTCGGACGAATTCTTTTATGACAGTTGACAGCAGCATTATAGGTCCATTTAATGACTTTTCTAATATAATGATGCTCTATTGACAACGTCGTGTATTCTAGCATCAGGATACGCTTTAAGGACACTTTCAAATGCCACCAATTAGTAGTTCTTGTAGACACCAATTTTTGGAGTGCAATTTTCCTATACCTTGATCTTTTCTGTTCGTGCAGTAAAGTCTGCGATCTCTAACATTTTGGAGGTTTTCATTTTTATTTTCATCTTGGCTTTTTTTTTTTTTCTAATTTTGGATAAATTACTAGTTTTGTCACTTTTACAGAGAGAGAGAGAGAGAGAGAGAGAGAGGGAGTTCGGCCCATTCTTTTGTATTTATTCTTCGTGTCTTTAAGCCCACTCCATCTTCTGGTTTTAAAAGTAGAGGGTCCAATTCTAGTTGAAAATCGTGAAAATTAGAAGAAGAAGAAAAAGAATATATAACTTCAAAAAAATGAGAGATAATAAGAAGAATTGAGTTTGCTACTTGGGTTTGCTATCCTCATCTCGACTACTGATTCCCTTTCTGTCTCTATCTCTTCTGAAGAACATATCAATCACTCTGCACTATTTTCCTTTTCAAAAAAGAATTTTTCTCTACGAATTTTAACGTCCTCAATGCCCCAAAATTTGACTTTCATGGCTTTTTCCACGAAAGAACGATTCTCCATTTCATATTTTATTTTTTTTCCACTACATCTTTCACGACTCCTGACTCTCCCAAATTTACTTCCCTTAATCATTTCCCTCATTAATAAGACACGTTCGGTGCAAACCGTGCAAACGGATGGGCTCAATTGGTGGGTTGTACTCAATTCTGTACCAAAGCTTGTCCTCAGCCTCAAAGAAAACTAAACATGAGGGGAAAGCTCAAAAAAGAATCACTGAAATTTCTTTGATGTTAGTTTTGGCACTTCAAGTTGTCAAAACCTTGTTAAATGTTAATTTCTTGATAGGTGTTTGAATTATTCAATTTATTTTACATATTAGTTAATTTTATTTAATCATAATAACTATAATTAATTATTTACTTATTAGAATCTGTATAGGTGAGCCCCCCTCTTTTTGTGGGGGGGGGGGGCATAGGATCTACTGTGCTAGTTAGGGTTTTTTTTTTTTTTTTGGAATTATGCTCTGTGGTTTTATATTCGCATATATGCACCAGTACGGTATGTCTGCATAAAAAGAGTTTCTCTTGTGCTAGCCCAACGTTTGCATAACAAGAATCTGCTCAAATCACGTCTCATCCATTTTGTGTTGGTATATTGCATTTCATGTAATTTTCTTCTAGTTTTAAGAGTCATATAAACTATATAAATTATTTTATACATTGCATGTTTTTCATTTCATGACAATGTTTTGAAAATTGGATCGGACTACCCGGTTCGACTGGTTGAACCGCGAACCGATCATGGCACCGGTTCGATTCTATACTACAGTTGACTTTGTTAGAAAACCGGTCAAATTCGTTAGAACCGGGGAACCGGGTCGAACCGATGGTGTTCGGTTTTTAACTTTCCTCTCAATTTTTTTTTAAGTTTTGCAAAACGCAGCTACTAAGAATCGAACTCAAGACCCTTATGATAAAAGACCAATGTAGTAACCATTGTACCATCATATCCTATGAGTTTTTTATAATAACTCATTTATATAAAACAAACATCTATCTTTTTTTCTCTGTTTTCTCTATAAAATCTCATTCTTTTATGACTCTTTCTTTCTAATTTTCAACTCTCTCTCTCTCCTTTTTTCTTTTGTCACTCTCTTTTTAATCAAACCTTTTTAGTTTTAATTTATTGATGTTTTCTTCCATCATTTAATTTTATTTTTGTCCATTAAATTGAAAAAAAATTAAAAAAGAATTATTTTTCTTAAACCCGGAAGACTAATTATTAAATGCCACAACCACTCACTTTTATCTCATTTTTTTGTTTCTTATCAAGTTTTCATTTCTATTTTCGATTCTCTTGACTTCCTTTAAATTTCAAACTTCTTTTTTTTTTAATTGCAATTTCTAAATCCCAAAAACGTAAATTAAAATTTAAACTCACAATATCTAATTTAGCATAGACGTGAATTTTGTATAATTTCAAAATATTGTGGTATATTTTAGATTGAATTTAAGATTATTTTTTGGTAAATATAATTGAGATTGAAATGAAATTTATTTGTTTTAACTTATAATTTAAAAAATTTATTTTTGAAAATCCAAGTTATTCGAAAATATTAAACTTTTTATCATACAAAGTTTTAAATGAGTCCATTGCATGTCTTATTTTGTGCATATATATTTATATAAATTATTTTTTAAAAAATCATTGAACCGGAGTTGAACCGATCCGACCAGTTGAACCTTGACCCGAACACCTCACCAGTTCAATTAATGGTCCGAGTTTTAAAACATTGATTTCATGTAGTCTTCTACCAAGACATACAAGATAGGACTTCTAGATAGTTCATTTGCCTGTATGTGTATATATATTTAGGGAAATTTGCCAAATTGGTCCCTAACATTTACCAAAAACACTTTTTTAGTCCCTAACATATAAAATCAGCCAAAATTATCCCTCTCATTTAAATTGTGATCCAATTTGGTCCTAATGCTCGTTTTTGCTCATTTCTCCGGCTAAAAGTAGCATGCCTCTCTCATGTGATCATATTTTTAGGGGCAAAACTGGAAAACACATTTCATTACCGGTTGAAAGTAAAAGGATAGGGGACCACCACCCCCTTTTCAACTTTCCCCCTCAAATTACAGTTTCAAGAATGTAACTTGGAAATGTTAGTGATGATAATGACGACGACAAAGCTGTAGAGTGTGACGGCCTGCGTGCTTGGAGACATGGCATCTCGTCCTAATTTCGGCCTTAATTAACTGGATTTCGTTTTCTCCACCCTCATCGTTGGCTCCATTCTCAATTTCTTGCTCATGTATCTCCTGGCACCTACCGCAGAGACTGGGGGCACTCCTTCATCTGGCTGCCTCCCCTCTATCTTCGCCGCCTGTCCTCCCAGCCACATGTTCGAGCCAGGGGCTTACGGCGTGTTCAGTCAGGTAGGGACTTTTGTGTACAAAGGCACCCTCTTTGCAGCCGTAGGCTTCACCGCCGGACTCGTGGGAACTGCCATTTCCAATGCCCTGATCAAGATAAGGAAGAAGATGGATCCCAATTTCCAGACCCCCAAGAAGCCTCCTCCAACGCCTTTGAACGCTCTCACCTGGGCCGTCCACATGGGCGTCGACAGCAACTTCAGATACCAAGTCCTCAATGGCATCGAGTTTCTGCTTGCCAAGGGCCTTCCCTCTTTTCTCTTCAAAAGCTCTTTCGTCGTTTTGAGGTGCTTAAACCATGTCCTTGGAGGGATGTCTTTTGTCGTACTGGCCAGGTTAACAGGATCACAGGCTACTGCTACTGCTCCTCCTTCTCCTTCTCCGTCTTCCGCTGAGCTGGAACAACAACAACTAGTCAAGAAGGAGGAGGAGAAGGAGGTGGGTGTTCGGGAAGATGGTGCTGTAGCTGGAGATGCTTTGTCTGCTGACAGAGTCAAGTGGTCCCCTATTCTTTTACTTTCAATCAGTAATGAAATGTGTTTTCCGCTTTTGCCCCTAAAAATATGATCACGTGAGAGAGGCGTGCTATTTTTAGCCGGAGAAATGAGCAAAAACGAGCATTAGGACCAAATTGGATCACAATTTAAATGAGAGGGATAATTTTGGCTGATTTTATATGTTAGGAATTAAAAAAGTGTTTTTGGTAAATGTTAGGGACCAATTTGGCAAATTTTCCATATATTTATTAAGCTTAAAAAGAGAAACCCAAAAAAATTGCGTTTTCCCAAAATTTCAACGGTTTGGATCAATGATTCTTTTAAAGTAATTGCATGCCTTGTCTGTAGTTATATACTTAGATATAGGAAATAACCCTACTGGTATGGAAAGGATGTCCACTGACTTTTCTAGTAATGTCTTTCCAATGGAGGGAAAGCAAATCCAACTATCACGACTTTAAACTTTATTGTTCCTTTACTTTTCTTTTTGTATTATATTTTTAATTTATTCTCCTTTCTTGTAAGTTTCCGTGTAAGGTTCAGGGGACATTTTGACCGGCAAAGGGCTATCTTTTAGGTCCATTCATATAGTTACATCCAAACTCAATACAAATTAGGGTTAATCTATTGGAAACATAAATTACATCACAAAACTAGTTTCGATGGGTGTGAAAGGATGCTTGGGTCTAGAGTGTCTTAGCCTTCCATTTCCTTAATAGGATTTTCGAATCTTGTTCTCTTATTTTCTAGACTAGGAGCATTGTAGAGTTTTTGTCTTACTTTTTTCTAGGATATTTTGCTTAGTTATTTCAAGTATTTTCTCTAAAAAGTCATAGTTTATTTTTTATTATTTTGTCCTTTCATTTAGGTTAAAATTAGTGTCTCGATGCATATAGCACACACCAAATGGAGACTCCAGTCTTTTATTTTCTCTTTTACAAATCCCATTCTAGATTAGTAGTAATATTCGTGTCACATATTAGGTTTCTATTTTCTTCGGTTCATCCCACTTACCCCTATCCAGTAAGTTCGTAGAGGTTGTCATCATGTAATCCCGAGTTCTCAAAGAGTGTAGTATGATAATGTGGTAACTCCACTGAGGATACTAAAGAGACCCAACACTTGATTTAATTATGTTTCACAAAGTTAACTCCTTTTCATATCGAGGTTGGATGTTTTAGGTGCATATTTGTGTTTATTTTTTTAAAAATGCTTTAAACTATTTCTTAGTTGTTTACATATATTACATGTTTGCCTGCCTTATTTTTATAATTTTTAGTTGGCTTGTTTATGTATATCTTCACATGTGTTAGTTGTTAATCTCTCTATCTCCTGAAAATACAGCATAACATACAAGCTTCTGCATAACCCTATTTGTGTGTTCATTCTCACACTCCTGTTAGCACCAATGTTTTTAGAATTGGATTGGATCGGTTGGTTCGACCGATTCAATTGCGAATCGGCTAGAGTTCCAGTCCGGTTCATTTAGAAAGCCGAAAATAACAAAATATGGTAAGAATTGACAAAAATCCATGAACTTGTAAAAAATCGACTAAATCGGTCAGATTTGGGTTCTTGATTTTTTACTTGTACCCATTTAATTCATCATTTTGTGAGTATTGGGTTGTTGCATTTGTATGCTATTGGGCTGCCAAAGCCCAACATACACGTCAACAGCTTCAATATTTAATTTTGTGGGCCAAAAATAAAAGACCCAAATCAACTAAAAAAGTAACAAAACCCGCAAACCTCGCCAGTTCTTCCATAGCCGTCTCCCTCCATGTTCACTCCTGCATCAGACTACCCATAACATCCAGAAGCATCTCAAAGCCAACGCACTACCATGCTACCTACAATGATCCTCTTCTACCTTTATTTTCTTTTCTTATAAATATCCCTATGTTTTTCTATTTATGTGGTGTTAAAATATTCAAAAATACAGATCTGAAATTTTTAGCATGAAAGGCTTGTAGGTGATGATAAAGAGATGATGGAAAATGGAAGAGAAGATGTTGATGAAAATTGGTACTTTAGAACTTTGTTCTCTTCCATTTTTTTCTTTTCTTTTTGGAGTGACTATTTTGTTGTTTTAAGCATAAGTTCAAAAAATTTTTGACACGAGATTATTGTTCAATATGTGATATAGATGAATTTTTAAAATTTTTCTAACTCCTCGATTTTTTAGTTATTATACAATGAACTTTTCTCTTTTTTTTGAGATGAATAACAGTATCCTTATTTCTTTGAAATCTTCCATTATTTTAAGAATTTCTTTTTGTATTGCATATAGTTTCTCAACATTCTTAATTTTTTATATTTAAAATAATTAATAAATCAGAGAATCGATGAGTCGGTCAGTTCAACTGATTAGATCGAAAAAAAATGGAACTGGATGTTCTACCGGTTCTCTCACCAGTCCAAGTTTAAAAAAATTGGTTTGCACTAAAATTGATCTGTCAAGATATGTGGCCATTGTGTCCTCCTCTAAAATAGGATAGAGTAAGAGTAGGAGTAGGTGTAAAATAGATTATTACCGACTGTAAAAAAAAAGAAGACATGTGGCCGTTGCATTTGTGCGGTGTCTAGGGAATCATTTGAAACACCAATTTGGGACCTATGGAATTGACAGATATGCAACTCATGAAGCCCCACTTTGAAGGTTCAGGGACCACAGACTCTTGAATTAGTGAAAGACGTATCTCATAAGCATGTAAACCACCTTAAGTTAGAACCCCTTCAAAACTTTACAAGATGCTAGGCACAAGGGATGGTTCCATGTTCACTCGTACAAAGGTAAAGTTGTCCCAAACTCTCATTAGATTGAGATATACTGCTAGAAGTTATGTTGCTCCTACTATCTCCCCGATTGATAGTAAAGCAAATATCTGGATTGCCTAATTCATAGAATTCAAGACTTTCATGAACCTCACGCTTGCTAAGCAATTCAACCTCTTAATTTTAGTTATGCTTCCATTCAGTGTCGTGCCTATAAACAAATAATCTTTTGAGTGTTTAGGGTATCTAATAAAGATACAGTTTTTTTGCTCAATCCATGAGAAATCCAAACACCAACCCTAATCCACACCGATTAGTCTTGAGTTAAGCTTGGAGGGAAGCTTTTGGTAGAATCATTTGAGGAAGAAAGTTCTTGTCTTGCAACTTATCTTGGGGTAAACTCTCCTACTCTTTCTTATCTTGCAATTTCTTGGATAGATGACTTGAGGAAAATTCCTTGTGTTTTCATGGCAAGCTAGGTAGATGAATTGAGGTTCATTCTTGTGCTTTTATGATGAATGTTTGTGGTAGATTTTGGTGTTTTAAAACTTGATGTTGTGGCTTGTGTGTATATCTCGTGGAAAGGTTAAATCTTGGTTGGATTTTGTTGCAAATTTTGGTGGAAAATTTCTGTTTTGAAAGTTTCTTGCTGGTTTAAACTTTTGAGTGTTGTTAGCCCTTATTTTTCAAAAATTTTGGTATTTCCCTGCATAAACTTTGTTAGACATTAAACTTTGATTGTGAGTTGGATTTGAACAAAAAATCATGAGTTTAAGTGGGAAGGTTGAGTCAAGTATTGCTGAAAAATTTTTCCGCAGGAGACTCAGCAGTCTTGGAAAATCTGTTATATCTTGGTGTAGAAAAATTCGAATTGAGTGCCGTTTATTGCATCTGAAACTAAACTCATAACTCTTTTAACCATGTAAAATACATGGTTTGGTTCACTGTCTATAAATACCAGTAAAATTTCAAAGTGGGCTGAAAATCCAAGACTGCCTTGTTTTTGCACTTAGTTGAGCAGTGAATTGAGGCTGAGATTTGACTAATTTATGGGCCGAATTTTATAAAGTTGTCTTCTAGAGAGTTGCAGGCTTTTGAGTTTATTTTCTAACGGTGTAATATTTATGATTTTTCGACCTATGGAACTCAAGTTATGCTTTTTCAAAAAATGTCACCAAATCTGAAAATTTTATCAAACGGATTGAGTGGGACTTGGAAAAACTTAGGAAAACATTTTTTGGGTTTTAAACCTTATTTTGGTGAGATTTTGGATGTTTAAATTGCTCTCGTCACTTTAAGAATACATTTAGATTTTTTATTGATTTGCACCTTTAAATTTGGCCTTGAACCCTACGTGTTTGAGAGGTCATCTTGTATAGGCTTGTGGCTCATAGTTGAGCCTAATATGCGAACTTTGTTCACTTAAACTTTGGATGGTTGGACCATAATATCTTTATCTTGGTTGTTCTTAGAGTTTGTTGGTGAGCACGAACATAATCCGAGGACGAACTTTTGACATTTACTCTACTGATATCGGTGAGTGTTCCTTGCATATGTATGCTTTAAATGACTATGTGAAACGTTATGAATGTTGCCGGAATGTTAAATGCTTTCCAATGATTGCCAAATGGATTTTCGATGGGCAAGTGTGTACTTTATCGCACTCGACCCAAGCAAAAGTAAATTTTCAATGATTGAATGTTACTTGTGCATGAATGTAAGCCTTTTTGGCTGAACTGGGCCCTTACCCTTCGTTGCCAGTCGACTCGAGCCAGAAGCGGATTCGGTCAGGCGGCTGGTGATCTTGGGACAATGTTTGGTATACTCGAATATTACCACAAAGTCTGGTGGAAAACTGGCCAGTGAATTCAATGCAATGAAATCAATGAATGAATGACATGAACACTGAAAGAGTTTTCACTTGAAAATGTTTTCTAATGTTGGAGGGATAAGGAAAATGGTTGGCGAATGAATGAATAAATGACTTGAATGAATGGCTCCAAATGAACACGTATCCTTTCAATGAATGAATGATTGATTCTTGAATGACTGCTTATTACAGTGCCAAGTGTGCAAAGTGCTAAATGTAAATGTTTCAGTGTTTTGCCTGCATGAATGCTTGTTTGGGAACCTCACTGGGCTTTTAACTCATTCCATTAGTTTATTTTCCTTATGGGAGTGGAGGTTGGAGCAAGTAAGCGTGAACTAGTGTGTATAAGTTTCTTGTACTTGTACTTTTATGGATTGAATGTATTTGAGATATTTGGCAATGTAAAGCTAAGTTTCATTTTTGGCTTGTAAATGAAGTTGAATTATGGTTGATTTGAGGACCTTCTATGTTAATCTAGGGACGTGAAAGACTATTTCCAGAATGTAGGTGAATGAGTCCTGACGAAAGTTGGACAGGTGGTCCGCCAAACCTTTGGGTACGCCCTAGGGGAAGGTGGGGTCATCACAAAAGGAATTCAATTCTTTCATTTTAACTTAAAACACACCAAAAACTTAACCTAAAACCTAACTAAAAATACGCAAACTACATGCTAATCAAACTCCCCCATACTTGAACTATTGCTTGTTCTCAAGTAATTTAAGAGTTACCAACCATCACAATAGTTCAAATATATACCTTTGAGCTCATGTATCCTTTAAATTCATTTCCTTAATAACAAGGTAAACCACCATTATACAAACATTCATTCTACCACAAATACTCATCATACCAAGTAAAGGAGAGATTATATCAAGAATGAAGACTTGTTCAACTCATTTCCTCCCCTCAACTCAATTTCACTTTTAAACAACTCATATGGTCAAGTCAAGACATACAACTTCCATGATCATCTTTATTATTCAAAGAAGGATTTATTCAATACAACAACAAATAACTTTCTCAAGTAGTGAAGATGTCTTTTGACATGAAGATCGACATTGGTAGATGAAGACCTCCGGTTATTCAACTTCATCACTAACTAGAGTTGCTTTGCATACTCATAATTCAAGAGTTATTTTATGCTAAAGTTGACATTTGTAGATGAAACTCCCGATTACTAATATTCAAGAATCATTGGAGTAAATATTTATTTATTATTTTTTTCTTTTTCTTTTTTCTTTTTTTTTCTTTTTTTTCTTTTTGTTCTAGCAACTTCTCTCATATAGAATGATCGTAGAAAAAGAAATGCAAATATTGACCATATTCATCACTCAATTTGTGAAATTCAATCCAAATAGGAAACTTGTCAAGCGTGCAAATTCAAGGCATAATTATTTCTACTTTACAGGATATACTTTCTTCATAGTAAAAATCCTAGTTATATAATAGCTATTTTCAAATCAAATAGGAAATGAGATGCTTAAGGCACATCAATTGTACTTCAAAGGGAGAATTTGACTACTAATAGTCATTGAACTTCATTGAAAATTGGCAAAATTTTTAAAAAAATGAACCATTTTTTCTCTTAAATAACCACAATTAAGAAAGTAATAAACCTCCCTCCCACACTTAAAGTGCACATTGTCCTCAATGTGTGAAAAGGAAAAGCAAGAGTAAAAGAAATACTCCCTCTATAGTGAATTGATCTCTTGCTTGCAACCTTTTATGACTTCATTTTTCTTGAATTATAACCATTCCCTACATAAATGGAAGTCAAAGAGTGCAAAAGTTTCATATATGAGGACTTGCAAATTCCTTTATATTTTCTTATAATTTCCTTTATTCTTGAATAAGTTAATTTATAATTTTTTAATACTAAATTACGTGCCTTAGTAGGTTTAACAAATAATAGAGTTGAGAGTTTTACTTTTACTTTTATAGTTGGTGCATGCTAGGGTTTAAGGTGTATAATGGTAGTGTGATCAATTGGTGAGGTGTGTATACTAAATTTGGTGGATAAGAGCGGGTATTAAGTAAGAGGAAGGATGTGATTAAAAGTGCTAAAAGTAAGTTAGTGAATCATAAATTAAAATAAAAGTATAAGAGAATTAAGGAAATAGGCTTGAACCTACACGCGCAGTTTGTTACCGGTTGAGAACACCACTTGACCAATACTTTCTTTCCCTAATCTTCTTATTTTCCTTTCATTTATCCTCCCCTAATTTAGCTCTAAGGCTGGCCGAAATTCTTGACCAAGAGAGGGGAGGAAAAGAAAAAAAAAGAAGGAAAAAAGGGATGCTTGCCAAGTGTTGGCAATCAAGGGCTTGTTTGACCAAAAGCTTTCTTCCATCTTTATCATCCAAGTGAACCAAGTTTTCTTCATTTTCTTCCTACCTTGGCCGACCAAAAGAGAGAGAAAAAGAGAGAAGAAAACCTCCATTTCCATCTTGATTTTTGCCTTGTTTGAGTGAAGATCAACAAGAACCACAAATCTAAACCGAACAAAGTTGCACTAAGGTAGCAAGGAAACTTGTAGTGGAGATTTTTTTGGAGAGGAAAGCCTTGGTTCTCCACTTTCTTCAAGGGGTTTGAAGGTACTAAGTTGGAAAACTTCCTTTCTCTTTCTTATCTTGCAATTTATGGAGAAGATGACTTGAAATTGGAAGTTTTATGGATGATAATTTAGATTGGTGAAGATTGGTGAAATTTCAGCATAGGATTTTATGTTTTTCAGCCATGTTTTATATTGTTCATCCATGATATGATGGTATCTAGGTTGGTTATGGACTTGTGTGAAGATTTGTAGCTTAATTGTGACTTTTTAACTTTCAAATAGGAATTTCGAGCTTTAGTTCTAAAATTTCAGCTTTATTAGAGAATTTTTCAGCTTTGATATATGGTGTTTATATGCTAGAGATAAGCTTAAATTAGATGATTTTGTGGCCTAGTATAAAAACCGATTTTACCTTATAACTTGTGGTATTGATTTGGGCTGATTTGACATGAAATTTGGCTTGGAACATAGGAGGAAAAGTTAAGGAAAATAGGGGAAGTGCTGCCTGTTTTTCTTCTTATGGGGTAAGTGAGTGAAAGTGAAAGTAGGGGTGTGACTTGTGATCAATTTGGATTTAGTTTACTTAGGGATGTTTAAGTTGACCTTATGGGTGACTTATAAGCTGAAATTTTGTCAAAAGTGTACATTTCTCAAAGATAAACTAACGGCCACATTAAACAAGATTTTCTAGTTGCATGTATCAAGTTATAAACTTAAAAGTTGCAATCATTTCTTTACCAAAACCAAAAGAGCGGGCATGTATTTTCTAGGATTTATCAAGCATTATGATTACCATTTAAATGAGTTCTATTTACTTGATTTTTCTTTGATATGAATAAGCGAATGTCGTCTATTTTGAAACCCTACTTGATTGTATTTTGCTATTTGACATTTGATCGCAGATTTTGAATATAGTCTGGGAGTTAGGCCTGAACCCGATTTTGATAAATAGTAATCATTGGTGAGTGTTCCTTGCATGTGTGTACTTTAAATGACTATAAGGAATGTTGTGAATGTTGTCTGAATATTAAATGCTTTCCAATGATTGCTAAATGGATTTTTGATAGGCGAATGTGTACTTTATCGCACTCGACCCAAGCAAAAGTGAATTTTCAATGATTGAATGCTACTGTGCATGAATGTAAACCTTTTGGTTGAAATGGGCCCTTGCTCTTCGTTGCCAGTTGATTAGAGCCAGAAGCGAATTCGGTCAAGCGGCTGGTGACCCTGGGACAATGTTTGGTATGCTAGAGTATTACCACAAAGTCTGGTGGAGAACTGGCCAGTGAATTCAATGCAATGAAATCAATGAATGAATGACATGAACACTGAAGGAGTTTTCACTTGCAAATGTTTTCTAATGTTGGAGGGATAAGGAAAATGGATGGCGAATGAATGAATGAATGACTTGAATGAATGACTCCAAGTGAGCACGTATCCTTTCAATGAATGAACAATTGATTCTTGAATGACTGCTTATTATTGTGCCATGTGTGTAAAGTGCTAAATGTAAATGTTTCCGTGTTTTGCCTGCTTGATTACTTGTTTGGGAACCTCACTGGACTTTTAACTCATTCCATTAGTTGTTTTCCTTACAGGAGTGGAGGCTGGAGCAAGTAAGCGTGATCTAGGGTGTATAAGTTCCTTGTAGTTGTACTTTTATGGATTGAATGTATTTGGGATATTTGACAATGTAAAGCTACATTTCACTTTTGGCTTATAAATGAAATTGAATTATGGTTGATTTGAGAACCTTCTATGTTAATTTAGAGGTGTGAATTACCATTTTCAAGAATGCTAGTGAGTGAGTCCCGGCGAGAGTTGGGCAGGCGGCCCGCTAAACCCTCTGGTTCGTCTTAAGGGACAGTGGGGTCGTCACAATAACCATTAGTGATAGAAATCTATAATGCAAAAATGGCAAACAAACTAGTTAACATTCAAATAATGCAAAAGGCACAAACTTGGAGTGTGTGGTTAAGAAAGGAAAGAAGAAACAAAAATTGAAATATATTTTTTTTAACAAAAAACCTTTCAAGATCCGCAAGGTACCAGGGATTCGTGAGATAGCCTCACGGATCTCTAGGATTTTTTGCTGAAGTGCAAATTTCTACACTTTTTCACTGTTTACTATAATTCCAACTTCTACAAAAACATGAATTTAATCATTTTTTCATGAAGTGTAATGCCTAAAACAAGTTTCAAATGATCCAAACATGCAATCTAACACTTCAAAACGAATCAAAAACATCTAAAATGCAAAATGAGGGGTTGAGTTCTTCATGTTTCTTGTTCCTCATCAACCTTCCAAAAGTCACTTTTGCATCAATTGTTGAGACCTACAAAATAAATATAACAAATAAAACTTGATACATCTAATATACATGACAACACACTTGCTTAAAAATAATTGATTTGCCTACAAATCGATGGATTGGAGATAATGTAACAACTCGGACAAGTAGTGAAGATGCAAAGTTGCATGGCACTTATGCAGCTACAAGAAGCTCACGAGCAAAGACTTCAACCATGAAATGTACTAATGTACACGAAGCTGATTGTAACTTCACTTTGCTCTTAGATCATCACGAACAATTTCTATATGCACTCGCATTAGCCTTTTGTCATGGCTTGTGGATTCGGCACCTAGAAAATAAATCACACCATAGTACTTGTAGGTATGAAATCACTCAACGACTTACCATAGGCATTCACTAGAAAAGGATCTTCATAGTGATGCTCAAATAAATAAGTAAAATCCCAAATTTGGTTGTGTAAAGTTACAAAATTCATCACAAGTCAATGTAGAGCTGGATCATCTTGCAAGACACCAATATTCACATTTTTCAACATATGCAGCAGCAAAGACTCGAAATCCTCATCATATAAATCACATGAACGAGCACAACTTGAAGTAGGCAAAAGAAACAATTGAAAACTAGATTTATGAAGCAGACTTAGGCTTGAAAAATCACAATCCGTTGATGGTAACAAACTCTCAAAATCAGCGGCAACAAGTGACAAGTGTCCATTTTACCTAATAATTTATGCATATTTTAGCTTATTTATAGTTAATTCTGAACTCCTAAAACAATTTGAGTGATCATTTTGATAATATTTGATGTCTTTGAGTAACGTTGAGAAGACTTGTGAATTCGTCTTTTTTAGTTGTTAATGTTTATTATATTTTGGTAGGGATGAAAGAGCAAGGACAATACGACACTATTTACAAAAAAACATTATCGGATTGGATGAGAGTATACAGGGCCGGACAGTGAATTTCGAGTCAGATATCAAACTGGATACTTGCTTGAAGGTTTTGCAAGAGAAAAGGTATGGAGCAGTATACGACGTCGGATTGAAGGAGTGAAATCAGATAATCGTGTCAGATACTCATCAGAGGATTTTTTGAAGAAGAGTGTTTAGCAGTATACGACGCCGAATAGTGAAATTCGCTTTAGATACCGCATCGTATACTTGAGCGGGAAAAATCTGTAAATTGCACAACTTGCACAAATTGCCGACAACTTTTCATCCTTCTTTCTTGCAGCATTTATGACATTTTGGCAGCTATATATTAGGTCCAAGACATCAACTCTTGTCAACTTTATGTCACTCAATTATATCTTTTTGACTCTTCAAGACAAAAATGAAGCTTTTTGTGGAAGATTGGAGAAATCTTGAAGATTATAAATAAAGAAACCTTTAGTCTTAGAGGGAACTTTTGGAAGCCTTTAGTTTCTAGTTAGTTTTAAAGAGGGAGAGAGCTTTTGAGCAAAAGAGAAAAACAAAAGGGGTTGTATCTTGCCCTTTGAGACATAAATACTAATCATAGGGTAAAAGGCTTTCACCAACATAGAAGTGAAAGTTTACAGCTCTTCAACCTGAATTATCTTCATTGACATACCATTATGTTCAAGCGTAAATAGAGTACTAAGTCATCAATGCTAACATTCATTCGTCCCATGGACTAAAGTGAATCATGAAGTTACTTCGCACCCCAAACAATGACTAACTCACATCATGATCAGACACCAATGTATTCAACATACATCTTTAAACCGTACACCTATACTATCTATATCCTCAACGCCATTCTCCGATTTTCATTTCTCACACAAGTCTAAGGCAATATAGGTATAAAAGGGCAAGAATCACGCAATCATAGATGCAATACTAGTCAATCATAATCCAAAGTATAATTATCAGATTTCATAAGATTGATGCATATGATCATAACAAGTACAAGTAAACATATAACAAGTCCAAATATATCAGAAATTAAGCAAGTCTGCAGTGATAGCACAATACACATTCAAGACAAGCATCAAATTTTAAATCGAATCACCATCGATAGAAACCCTAACCAGGGATTTCCTCGCCTAGGCCACGACAATTTTCATAATTTCAATCTCTTCAATTTGTTCAGCTTTAGATCTAGCACTCAGATCGTTCATGTCCTAACCTTCGCCATTACACTTTATTAAACTTTAGCCTCTCCATTTTATCTCTTAGTTGTCTTTCCCATTAGTCAATGTTGTTATGGAACTCCTAGAACTATCCAAGAAACCATTAGTACACTCTTACTCCTCGATCACACTACTTCAGCCTTTCGGATGCCATCACTCTACATCTTCAAAGTTTCCTTAGTTCTTACACCTGAAGATAGGTTCTCTCCTTGAAAATCAAGAATTTCATATTCAAATTTCTGATAAACTTTTTGAAAACGTAAGAAGAGCAATCAAAGTAACAAAATCTCATCAAGTCCAGGATTTACATTACCAGAGCCCAAGTTCGCAATTCTTCCAAAAACTCAAGAATTTCTTGTTCAAAGTATAGGCAAATTCAGGTGCGAGAATATATCAGTGTACAATCAAGAATTGGAAGACTTGGTTAGAAAACTTCAACCTCTTTCTCGGATCCAACATATCTAAAAATTCAACAAAACTCATCAATTGCTCACCAATTTCTAGTTTTAAAAATTAAGTGGAATTCACATACTTGTCAAGATTGGTATGTTATAAAATACTTGGAGCATATAGATGTTATTTTCAACCATCGTTTGAAAATAATCCTAATACATCTTAGTTTTTTTTTAAATTTCAAAGCGAAAATTTTTCAGTAGGTAAATAGGTGGAAAATGCATTTTATTCATTTGAAACTCTTTTGTTTTGGTTC
The DNA here is from genome assembly GCA_023065735.1 of Coffea humblotiana. NCBI lineage: Eukaryota > Viridiplantae > Streptophyta > Magnoliopsida > Gentianales > Rubiaceae > Coffea > Coffea humblotiana. Next base: position 29,597,368 of record CM041217.1, on the reverse strand, counting down.
AAAACCATCATATGTGAAATTAACTAGAAAATCTCGATTTTTTATCTCCGATAGCTAATACCAATATTTGCACCAATTCCTTCCATTCCTACAAGTACAAAAATAATTCGAATCTCATTCAATCTTTTACTATTAATCTCTCACATAATGTTTCCTTTCGATATAACACCACATAATTTCTCAGTTTTGTTTTCACCAATCCCATATAAGAAACTCTCAAGTAACAATTCTCTTTAACCATTAGGATACAGTAGGTTCTCCAGTTCATGTAATATTCAAGTTAATCCCACAGTCCGACATTCTAAACTTCAAGACTAAGATACACTACAAAGATCTGAAACCTATAATTCTGATACCAACTGTGACGACCCCACCTCTCCCAAAGGCGTACCCTAAGATATCAGCGGGCCGCCTGCCCAACTCTCGCCAGGACTCGATAACAAACCGCAAAATCAAACCCAATATCCAACCTTACTACAAAATACATTAAATACAACTAATACATATAGTTGTCTGCCAATGCAACTTGAAATACAAAAGAAAGAGTTTAAACTTACAATTCCCATTCAAAATAAAATAGCACCCTAATCACTTAATCTAGCTAAAATAAAAGTTAAGTGCTAAATCTTCAAATCACGAACCAACCTTGCTAAGGAAAACAAAAGGAAAGGCATGAGCTTGCGCCCAGTGAGATCTAAGAAGGACATGCAATTTAAGAAAGCAATTAATCACATATTTAAACCAACAAGAAATATAAAAGAGGGATTTCATATAAACAAATCGTTAAAGTCAATATAACAATCATGAAGGATACTGAGCACTGGCAAACACTTGATCAATCAGTAATTCAAGTAGTTGACACTCCGTCAACTTTCGTGTACATGTAGAATCACCGCTTCATGCCACTCCGTCCACCTTTCACCCCCTATCGGGACTGCACGCCAATAAAATTTCAAAAATTGGTATTACTCGAATATACCCAGGACAAGATGGATCCAACACGTATATATTGCCCAAGGTTTGCTAATCGAGTTGACCAAACCCTTGCCGGCTCAATTTCGAATAACTAGCCATTGGGTTTTGGGACCCCCACATATCAATAATATCATATCAAGTTCACGTATAGCAATGCCAATTTAGTAGGGTCGAGTGCGATAAAGTACACACTTGTCCGTTAATGACAAGTTCAAAAGAATGACAGTTCATAGTCATATCATTCTCAAGCTCATTAACATATCAAGCATTTATATAGTGCTACCATGCACTTAGAACACTCACCAAATAGCACTTAAGCATCCACAGAAGGATCGTCTGCACGTTCAGTTTGCAACCCTGACAGATAAATGCAACATATAAGTGAACCTTTAGTGTTCACCAAATCAATTCACTTAAGCACGAAAACTTTGTTTTGAAATTAGTCGACTTTAGTGTCCTAGACACTTCAATTCATTCAAGATTTCAAATCGACAATTCAAATAAAAAAATACAACTTTCCAATCGGACAAAAACATTTCGTTTAGTTTGAACAAGGCTTTCCACTCCCACAAGTTTTCTAGCAAGCAATTCATAGCAAAAGTCCATTTTTCAAATACTTACATTCGTAACTTTTGTCCCAAAATCATCTTATAAACAAGGATCATAGTTTAATAATGTTTCTTGAACTAAACCGACCAAAACTCCATTAAAACAATGATCCAAAGTCAAATCAATTCATAAAATTGTCAACTACTAAACTTTTGGAGGAAATCTCACTTTTTCCCCTTTTAAATTTCAAAATTTGGATCCAAAATCATTATACATACTAAGATCAAGTTCCAATAGAACCTTTCGAGCAAAAATCCTTCCAAAACACATGTTTTGAAGCTCAATTCAAAAGGAAAATCCTTGTACATGTTAGGTCAATGGTTCAAATATAATATGGAGTGAAAAATGTTAAATTGAATTAAGAAAAGTGAAGGAAAGAGTGCAAAGGAGGAGAATCAAAGTGACAGCTTTGACATCTCTCGACATTTTGATCATAACTGGAAATACACTTATCGGATTGAGATGAATTTTATGGCGTTTCGAAGCTCAGATATAGATCTACATTTCTTATGAAGACATTGAAATTCAATTCATGCAGTTTCGTGGTAAAAAATAGCAATCACAGAGGCACAAGAAAGCTATCTCGTCATATCAGGGCATTTGAGCAGTCTCGGGAAAATGGCTATAATTCAATGTAGAAAGATCAAAATGAAATGCCGTTGGTTGTGTTTGAAACTAGACTCAAAGGGCTTCCAACGGTATAAAATTTAGACTCAAATTCATTTTCAATTAATACCATAAAATCTGACAAGTTGACTGAAATTGCTCTCTGAGTTTCAGTTCATTTTGCAAACTTTCCAACAAGAAAACAAGGAAGAAATTCATAGTTTTGGTTCAAATTCAACATACAAGTAAAGAGTGATGTTTTAACTAGTTTCTTGAACAAGAACTTGCCCAAAATTATTAAGAAAAAGTGGAAATCAAGGCTGGAATATCTTCCCCTGTTTTGGACAGCAAATGCAGAATTTTTCCACAAGAATTTTTCAAACATTTCTCCATCAAATCTTCCTAATTTTCTCGTAACAAATCCATGAACATATTAAACAATATATAGCCAAGATTGTAGCAAGAAAAACCATGAAAATTTGCGCATAAACAACTCTTAACAAAAGATCAAACACTTGGTAGACATAGAGATTTCTTTCATTTCACCAACAAATCACTAGAAATATAACTCAAATCCTCAAGGGTTTCATCATTAACCCTTGGATATCAAGAAACAATAATCCACAAATTCTTGGCCAAAATTTTCAAGATTCAAACATACAAGAGACTATCAGGATTCTAGTACCAAAACTTCCATAAAATTTTAAATCCACCATGGATCTTCCAAGATTTAACCTAAATCCAATTGAAATGTAAAAGAATGAAGTAGATTAGTCACTTATCTCTTCAAAACTTCAAACCCTAGCAAGATCTACCCAAGAAGATGGCAAGATCAACCCCTAGGAGTTTCTTTCTCCCAAAATCTTCCAAAGGTGCAAGTAGGTTGGTGGAAGAAAGTATGGATTTTCAAAATTTTTCAAGAAAAGTGAAGTCTCACACTCTCTCTTCCTCTCTCTATTTTAGGCCAGCCAAGGAGAAGAAATGAAGGCTTTGGGTTGCTTTTGGAACTAATATACAAGCCACAAGAAGATTTCTCCAAGTCAACCTTGAATAGTGTCCCAAATAGTGTCCTCCACTTAAACTTTCTTACTAACAACCCTTAGTTTTTTAAACTTTTTTTTAACTCCCAAAATCTTTCTTAACTTCCCTAATATAACTTATATTCTTCTAGGGTTTTGGCCAAATTCACTAATAAGTCACGAAATTAACAATTTCAAGAAATTAAACGCTCGAGTTAAAATATACAAGTAAGAGAAACTTGTTTAACAATTAACAAGTAAATCACTAAATGAATGCAAACTTTATAAAAACATAATTTAAATAAAAATGCAAATCTTTTCGAAAGAAGTAAGCTTTAGTTCAAAACATGAAGTGTCTTGTACATTTTAAAACCACGAAGGATTTTTCTTTATATTAGGTTTACCACAAAGGATTTTTTTGTTATTTACCCAAGTACTAATTAACAAAGCCCTAATTTTAAGACCCCGAAATCCCTTTTCACTCCTATTGGCAGCCAAAATTCCATTTGTGAATTCATCGTGAGAGAGCTTAGTGGACTGTAATCTCTAAGTCAAGTAAACTCTTCATTTTTCTATGTTGTTGAATCACCTTAACGGAAGTTGAATGAATTCTTCGCTATCTTCTTTCACTTCTGTTTCTTTGGGATTGAGCATTATTTTTCCATTCGGATAGCTGTTGAAAATCCATAACAAATGTTTTCACAAGAAAGATAGACAAAATCGAAATTCAAAGAACCCATGCCCGGAATTTTAATTGTGGATTCATCGTGAGGGAGTTTAGTGGGCTGTAATCTCTAAGTCAGGTAAGCTCTTCACTTTCCCATGCTGTTAAATCACCTCATACGTGCATATGAGGCAAGCTAAGGCATCACTGTCGATGTCTTGTTCGAGTGGGGGAGGATGACACAGATCACACCCAACTTGCATACGACCGTGCCTGGTCACACGGGACCGTGCCTAGTCAGCCAAGTTCAGCAGCACTACACAAGGTGGTCTTGGCACAAAAGTTGGGATCGTTAGTAGTCCCACACCTCATTCCCTCAACCAAGTGTCAAGCCTTGTGGGTTTGACTAAAGCATGGATGTTGTACCACAAGTTGTTAGAATTGTGTAGAAAATGCTAGAAGCTTGTGGAACGTTTTGGGCTATCCAAGAGTTATGTGAAATGGTCTAGAACCTTGTAAATAAGATAAGACTTGTGTAGAAATCTTTAGGGTCCAAGTGTACATACAAGTTGTGTAGAGATTTCTAAAGACATGTTTATATGTACATTGTGTAGATAACTCTAGAGTTGTGTAGCGTTCTTGGCTTACCTATAATAGGCTAAGCCCTTGCCATTTGTAGTAACTTTTGTACAAGCACTTGAGTGTAATATAAGGCTTTCTTTACCAACCATACTTTTATATTTGCCTACTACTCTTACGCTTCTGCATATCTTTCGCATACTTTGAGTTTAGACTGAACTAGCCAACCGTTCATAGCTTAAGTCTTGAACATTGCTAGTGCCGCACGGTGTGTTGGCTTGTAGGAAAACAAGCGACCCGTGACATGATGTGATTTAACAGCATGAGAAAGTGAAGAGTTTACCTGACTTAGAGATTACAGCGCACTAAGCTCCCTCACGATGAATCCAAAATTGGAATTCCGGGAATGGGTTCGCTGAATTTGGGTTTTGTCTATCCTTCTTGTGAAAACATCTGTTATGGGTTTTCAACAGCTATCCGAATGGGAAAACAACAACCGATCCCAGAAAAGCAGAAGTGAAAAAAGACAACGAAGAATTCATTCAACTTCCAATGCCCACGCCGTGCCGAGGTGCTCGAATTGACATTTGATCAAAAAATTCAGCATAGAAATAAATGCAAAAAGGTATAACAAGTAAAATCGTATTTAGTAAAAATTTTCAATCAAGAAATTAACTTGAATAATGTCCTTGATGCAGGAGAAGGAAGCAGCTACGAGGAAGGAAACTGAGAGAAAGGCTGCAAAAGAGGCTCAATGGCAACAATAGACCCAGGCCCAGGCCAAGGCCATAGCCAAATAATAGTAGTAACAAACAATTATGAAACCTATGTCCTTAGTTCAATGTTAAGCCTGTTCTAGTTCAATGTTAAACCTGTTCTATTTTGCTTCCATGGAATATTATGCTAGGAGACATATTTTTCCAGCATTGCCTTATGCCAAGGGGTTTAAACAATGTCTACTTGTTAAGCAAACTGCATCAGCTAGTTAATTACTATTACTTATGCCAATATTATTGCTACTATTTATACTATTACTGTTTAGTTTTAGCATTGCCTTATTGCTACTTATGCCTCCACCAATATCTGATCATTCTACATGTTTAGTTACAATTCACGATTCCTCTAATATAGGACCCAAACCTTTTAAGTTTCATTTTAGATGAAACATCAATTTTTTTTAACTTCGCAAGAAGGATAGAGACATACTAAAGCAGGCAATCATATGAGAGTCTTGTGTTTAAATTTTAAGCATGTGAAAGAGCTGCTTAAGTTGAAGCATGTGAATCTGCCTACCCAGGACTACATGTCTTCAAGATCAGTTGAGCAGCATTAAGCAATCTTTACAACTTGATCATGTTAATGTGACTTTACAAAGGGGAGAGAAGCAATTATTATCTCAATATGCTATGACTTTACAGTCAATTACTGTTATGAAGAATGTTCTAGATGAATTTTCTGTTTTGCCTGGGTTGAAGCCTAATTTGTAGAAAAGTGAAATCTTTGTGCTGGGGATTCAGATCAAAATATTGAGGTTTTATGTTTAGCTTTTGGAATGAGAAGATGGAGGCTACCTATCAAAATTTTAGGTGCTCCATTGATCCATTCCAAGCTCTCTCTCTCCCAAACTGTAGAGTGATGAGTGATAAAATGCAGTCTAGAATCAAACATTGGTCTTCTAAGCAATTACCCTATGAAGATTACTTATAATAAAAACCAAACTTATGAGTCTCCAATTAATCTGGAGTAGCATATTTCTCCTTCCTAAATCTGTCATAAACAATATTGAAAGCTTGCTTGCTGCTTTTCTTTGGACAGGAGATAGTAAACACTATGGAGCAAAAGTGGCATGTAATGATCTACGTAAGCCTTTAACCGAAAGGTGGTCTTGGCTTAGTACGGCTACAGGTTTGGAATAAGGCTCTATTATTCAAACATGTTTGGGCTATTTGCTAGAAAAAAAGAATCATTGTTGTTTTTGTGGGTGCATATTGTGAAGTTAAAAAATAAAAGTTTTTGGTCTATACCTATACTGAATTCTAGCTATTGGTTTTGGCGAAAGTAGATACAGTTAGGACCTGTAGCTAGGCAGCAAATTGATGCAGCTGTTGGGAATGGCTATGGTCCTTTATTGGAACATTTCTCTACTGATATGTTAGATTTTTTTGGGCATGATAATCAAGCCAAAATGGCCTCTATTATTAGAAATAGAGAATAGAAGTGGTCTGAAGGCAGGAGGAAGAATGCAGCCATTTTGGAATTGATGCAAACAATGCCTGATCAACTACTAGCTCTTGCACATGAACAGGATCATTTTTATTGGAAAGCTCATCTTTTGGGTATGTTTCTATTAAGTCAGCTGGGGAATTACTTATAGATCATAGAGAGGAAGTTTCCTAGAAATATCTAGTCTGGTTTAATAAGTTGATTCCTTGATTTTCTATGATTGTATAGCTTGCTTGTATAGGTCGTTTGGCTACTAAAGACAGGTTATTCAAAGGGGGTTTGGCCATAGGTCAATGATGTAGCCTTTGTGTGGAGACAGATAATCTATCAGTCATTTGTTTTTCAGCAGTCCCAATGCTTTTTATGTTTGGACATCTTTACAAATGTGTTGCAGGTTATAAAGGATACCTTATTCTTGAGAGGAAGCAATCAAATGACTGGTGAAAATTTGTGAATGGAATAGCTTTCTTCATACTTTGTGTAGGATCATATTTGCTACCATAGTTTATGTTATTTGGAAGGAAAGGAATTAGAGAGTCTTCAACATGAAAGGCATTTCTTCTGCACTTCTAGTAACTCAAGTGAGCATTGAGATAAAGAGAATTGTTACAAGAAAGGCATTTCTGCTGCACTTCTAGTAAATCAAGTGGACATTGAGATAAAGAGAATTGTCGAAGGATGGAGAAACATACCAAGCACAAAGCAAAATTGGGAAATTAGTTTAGAATGGGGTTTCTCCAAGAAATCTTTGTAAACTCTAGATACTTATGATTGATTTTTTATTATTACCATTATTCTTGAACTTGGCTATCTCACCGAATGGTAGTCATCAGAATGATGTCACATCCAACAAAGCAACTCTCAAGTAAAAAAATGATAATAATAAAAAACTAAGATTCACCATTACTTCATGTATAGATCCATTTGGCAAAATTAAATTGTTGCTCACTTTTTTGTGTGCCCAACAAGTAATTTGTGGAAGACCATTCTATTTTAAACATAAAAATATTGTGGCAATAGTAATATTGAGATCCAGAGTTGAAAAATCTCCAACTTACATCTATTTCCACATGATCAAGACAGTGAATGAATTCCCTGATCACTGTGTTGAACCCCAGCATAAACCTCATATGTCAATACAAGGAGACACATCATCTGATTTAAATTATACCTGAGCATGAACAAAGCTCGTGTTAGAAAAAAAAGTTGATGTTAGATTTTCTTTTAACCTACTATTTGTATTAATATCCCTCTTGGACTATACTTGACTATACTTGTGAATGACAACCTAAGAAGAGGTTACCAACAACTTAATATGTGCCAAAAGTATTGTTCAAATTTCCGTGCAGTAGCTTTAAATGCCATACTAAAATGAATAGCTAGCATGAAACCGTAGCAGCAAGACTTTCTTTTGTTCTTAACTGAAGGCAGCAGATGTTGCATAATAGGAATAAAATTTTCAGGCCAAGCTTTACATGCAAACGAGAGCAAGATTTTGAAAAAAGAAAAGTTACTTAAGGTAAACATGGGTCAGATGCCTCGTGTCCAATTGAGAAGAAAAAAGTTCACCTTGAACTTCAATAATATGATGACACAAGTACCAAGGGACAATATAAAAGGAAGACAATGCAACACTAGACATACTAATTATTCATTTCATTAGCCAACAATCTCTCTCTTAATCTAGTAATAGTTCTCTCAGTCTTGCTCCATATTAGGTCACAACTACATGTCACACAAATTCAAACTACTGTTGCAAAGATGAATGCATATTTCACACAAGAATTTTGTGTGCATAAAGTAACGAACCAAGTAAGCAAATACACATAAGATCCCATGAGAATATAATATTTGGTGAACTAAGAAGAAATGTTCCTATTGCTGATGTAGTAGTGATACAAGTCAAGGTTTGCCATCGGACGAGGTTCAAGTTCCACTAGGACCGATTACGCGAGCTCGAACTAAGAAGTTACGAGAGGCACTTCAACGGCTAGTTCGTGATATTCAAAGTCAAGAAGTTGTTCCAAAAACCATTGAAGCGCTTGAGTAAGATGAATTGAAATTTGTTCACATTATTCAAGTGAAGGAAGAGGTTGATGGCTCAGTTTCTGGTTCATTTGGTTTCATCTCAGCAAAGTCGTTATAAGGTGCGGACACACTTTATAAGGACAAGTCTTCTGCCATCTGATTAATTCATCTCAGCGAAGTCATTATAAGGCGTGGACACGCTTTATAAGCACAAGTTTTCTGCCCATCTACTTCATTCAGTCTTTACATGTTGATGTTTTCATTCGATTAGTTGTGTCATTTACAGCATTTTCTAGTAGCAATATAGTCACTTTATTTAGTGTAAGAATCGGCTATTCAAGAGCTTATAAAAGCCGATTTTAAGAGTCAGACTCAATTAGAAAATTTTGTCATATTTTAGTCTTTCCAAGTCACATTAGGGTTACCGTTTGTAAGGCTATAAATAAAGCCTCTTTTAAGTGACGTCGGGAGACACATTCAATAATAAGACAGATTGTAAGAGTTATTCTCTTGGCTTTATCAAAGGCTTCTTGAACATCTTTGAGCTACATTTAAGTGTTCACAACTTATCAATCAAAGATCACGTTTGATTGTGGCATCCACTACCTTCATACCAAAGTTCATTAATCACGTGATAACGGGTTGAGGTCTTCCGCTTCCAAACTTTGATACCAATTCTAGATCCTTGGACTTGTCTCTTACGGGTTTCGTCACAACGTTGGCGACGTTCGTATCAGCTGGCATCAGAGCTGGTTGAAGGTATCGAGTTATATCCTTGTTTTGTGTCAATTTTTTGTCTCTTGTTTACATTGTTCTATGATTTTCCGTTTCTATTTAGAGTCCACAAAAAAAAGGTTACTGTTCACCATCACTGTTTACGTACTGTTCATCCAAACAAAAAATCTATTTGTGTGTTATCTTTTTGTGTTTTGTGTCTAGTTCAAATAAAAAAAATCCAGATTATAGTTCGTGTTGTTCCTTCGCTAGGGTTTCCGTTTGCTTCTTTGTCGTGTCTTGTGTTTTATTTTTAATTTGCTGCCCAAATCTATTGGTATTAATTGTCATTGTTTCTTTGTGTTTCTGGAATCTAGAGTGTCAATTTGTGGCCTTAATCTCGTGATTTAGCTTCCAAAAATAAATTATGGTTGAGTTCTTGTGTAACTTTCTTCCACAACTTTGTGTTAGTTTGACTTATGTGGCTAAACATACCTTATTTCTTGAAATTCTTGGATCAAATTACAGTTCTTTCTTGAAATTCCAGATTGTATTAACACCAATCTTGAAGATCTTGAAGACCAAAATTTGGTTCTTGAAAACGTGGAAAACCATTGCTGGAAAATTTGAAAACTTTGGACTTGTTTGGGAAAACCTTACGTTGTTGGGGGAAGATCTTGGAACTCTTGTTTTGATCTTGAATCCGTGGGGTTTACAGCCAGTAAATCTTGAATTCTTGCTGTAAAATTCGGACCTTCTTGGAATTCTTGAGTCACATCTTTAACGGGTTAAGCAATCAAGTGCAAAACCCTAATTGTTCTTTCTTGAATCCGAAAAGTTCTTGGCTGTTCTGGTATAAAAAAAAGAAAGAAAAAAAGGGAAATCAGCCACAAATTTGGTCTTTTAAGTACTCCAAAAATAAGTGCTGATTGTGTTTTGGCAACTCAATAAGTTGGCAGAAGTAAAGAAACTAAAACAGCCACACCAAAGCTTTCTTAATCCAATTTGGATTCTAGTTCTAGCCTGCAATTTCGTTTCTTATGGGACTAAAGCTATTTGGAAATTGCCAATTGAGAGGGTAAACATTGTTCCAAGTGGGAAAAGAGGGTAGGTTCCAAATTTCATCAATTGTTCCAGCTTGTTTCCTAAAAATTAAAGCCACAAGCCAAAGCTGTCGGGTAGAGTATTCTTGGATCCATTAAGTTGTTTGCTGGTGCTTTCATTAGTCGTTACTCTTAATCAATTTCCAAAATATTTCTACTGAAATTTTCAAGTCTTGGAGGTCAGCCTTGAGTCATTTGTCGTCCAAGGCAGTAATATTTTTTCCTTCCATCCCATTGCTGCAATCTTACTTGGTCTCAATTGTTAAGTGGTTCAACGCTAGAAGAAACTCTAATTTCTTCAAGGAGTTGAATAGGAGCCTTGAGAATTGATTGGTGACATCATTAGAGTGTTTTAAACACTTGAGTGATACACGAGTGTGAGTGCATACATGTGAGGGTGTGTTGTGAGGAAACTTTCCTTTGTTTTGCTAACCTTTTTGCATGTTAAGGATGTCCACCAAAGAAGGTTCACACCACTTCGATCCGACACTTATGTTGGAATCCATATTGGGGGACCTTGAAAGAAAGTTAGACAAATTAGTCCAACTCATGTATAAAAGACTTGATAGAATTGAGAACGAATCTCTCAAGAAGAGAGGTTCCATACAATCTAGCCATGCTAAAATGTCAAACCATGAATTTCATACCCTCAAGGAGGAAATGGGTCGTGATCGTTTGAAAAATGTTTATGAGAAATACAAACACACTTGTGATGACTATAAGGAGGACCAAAGGAGGAAATGCCAAACACCTAAAAAGAATTCAATCTCAGCCAAATCAGCTTGCTCTTTTGAGAAATCTCATAATCATACTCGAGCTGTAGAGCATAAGAGTTCTTGCAATTGGTCAGCATACGGTGAGCTAAAGGAAGAAAGGTTGATCAAAAGGGAAAAGGAGCCCAATACATCAATTTCTTCAAAATCTAAAGATACAATCGAGCCATCTAAGGAGGAGCCATGGTGGTGGGATTCTTATCAACACATTTTACGATAAAAACTTGCGAAAGAGCGAGTTATGCATGATGGTACGCAGTGTGAGGTTAAAGTTGAGAATGTACTTGAGGTAAAATTCGACGAGATTGTCAAAGAAAGAGTGAGTGAGCATTCAAAAGATTTATGTGAGGAATATTCCATGGGTAATTCAGCCATAGCAGAAAAACAAGAGAGAAAGCAAACATCTATTGCAAAATCTAAGGATGTAAACAGAATTTCTTATTGTACTAGCTATCTTAATTTTGCACTGTCCAGTATTTCTTGTTTTGAGCAGGTTAAGCAAAGTGCAATCGCCTTGATCTTAAAATGTTCAATTCCTACATCCTTTAGAGAATTGAAGAGCTTTCATGGAGTTTGTACTTTAAGTGTAGTATCTCTTTGTTATCAACAAATGATTAATTTTTTACATAGAGTTGATTTGCTTGTTGGTGATCCGAATGAAGTTTCAAAGGGAGTAATTACACTGGTTATCATTCATCTAGTGATACCGACTTTTCTTCTCGATTTTCTGAGGGTTTTAAAGCTGATTCGCTTATTTCTTTTGAAAGAATTGTGGTTGTTCAAGTGTTACCAATTTTCAAGAATGAAGTGGTGAAGGGAGTAAAAGCTGTCCAATTTCGAAAATCACCATTAGTTCATGAAATTGCCTTTCTTATTGTTCCAAACTCTGATCTTTCACATGATGAAACTTGTTCATTATTTGCAGATTGTAATGTTGTTGGGGTATCTCCAATGTTTCCTCAAGAAAAGCAATCTAATCCGAGACAAACTATAGTACCTGTTGCTGCTGGTTTTGAGGACTTATCATCAATTGATGTTTGTGAATTTTCAATCATAATTCCATCTCTTAAAACTGGTTGTCAATTGTTTCTTGTGTCTACTTCAAATTGTGCTAATCCATGTGTTTCATGTGATGGGAACTTCAAGTCTTTGTTGCTGCACATGTTGGGAGATGTGAACGCATGTGTTGAGCATCCAAATGTTGTTTTTAACTTGTTGATTCATGCTTCTAAGGAAGTACAATGTTCAGGAGAGACATTCAATAATAAGACAGATTGTAAGAGTTATTCTCTTGACTTTATCAAAAGCTTCTTGAACATTTTAGAGCTACCTTTAAGTGTTCACGACTTATCAATCAAAAATCGCGTTTGATTGTGGCGTCCATTACCTTCATACCAAAGTTCTTTAATCACGTGATTAACAGGTTGAGGTCTTCCGCTTCCAAACTTTGATACCAATTCTAGATCCTTGGATTTGTCTCTTACAGGTTTTGTCACAACGTTTGTGACGTTCGTATCAAGTAGTGACCCTCAGAGACACATGAAGAACTCTCTACAAATGCAAATCTTTTGAACCAAAAGTAGCTGATAGCTTGGTTTGAGTTAATGGTGCTTAAGCATGTTGCCTAATATTTTAAAGCACATGGGTATTGTTGCTTTTGAAAAACCTTAATTCAGTACCATTAAAGAGCAATTGGTGGAAAATGTAGAGGGGTAGTACAAAAGGAAGATGAATAACTGTCTAGCTAAGTCTCGCGATAGTTCATGAGAACAGGCAAAAAGGACTAATTTTGAAACTGACTTGGACAACCTATCTTTGCAGCTGAGTGCTTTTCCAGATGTGAGGCTAGATATTCTTGTATCGACATGAATTGACTTGATTAAGCAGCAAAGAAAAGCAAACTCGTACCATCTCTTACTTCATACTGAAGAGGTTAACCATACGGGAAGTGTTTTGATGGACAAGATATTACGGATTGGGCAGACCTGACACCAAGTTATATCAATCAGTTGGAGCACGTATAGTGGTATAGGGGAAACTAATGAATGACTGAACCCGCTCTGTCATACTGTTGTGGACGTAGCCAAAGAAAGAGATATGATTCAGCTTCTGAAGTCCCGAAGAAGTTTCAAAAACACTTTCCTTTTAGGACTTGGGATTTTCATTCTTAACTTTTTTTTTATATATAAATCTGCAACATGGAATACACTGATTATAAAAGTGCATGTGAATTCATTCTGCACCATGAACCCACCCCAGAACACAGCTCCAAAAAGTTGGTTTCTCGTTAATTATGCACTTATCAAGAATATGAATATCGAAGTCCTAACACAGCCAGAGACTTGAGAGCCTAATAAGCTAGACTGTAAAATACAGTACTTATCAAGAATATGATCCTAACACAGCCAGTACACTTGAGAGCCTAATAACCTAAACCATACACAAGTCAATTTCAGACAACTCTGAACAATTTGCAGTACATCACTAAATTTTCGTATTCATTTCTACATCTCAAACAAAATTCATGAGACTGATTCATAACATTTTAAAACAAACTTAATTTGAACAAAAGCCAAACAGGAAAAGTCAAAATGATATTTAGGCAACAGGGACACGTCACAAACACCAATAAGTTAGGCTACCCTATAAAGTCCGGGGATTCAGGACTAAGCTTGATTTACTTAGTGCATAATCGCAGTTACCAAGGACTATATATTATTGCGTACCAAAAACGTATGCATAAGCAATTACAAGGTTGGCTTTTGGAGTCCATTCAATCACCTTTGGCATACAAGAAAAGGAACACAAAAAACTTTCAATCCGTCAAAGTTATCATTCAGTACATAAAATGGCCAGTTGCCCAAGATCACATAAAAATTCTTTAGTTTAACCATATCATATACTTGAAAACACCAGCAAGAACGAGGACAAATTGATCACTTCAACCAAGGAATTGGTTTCCAAAGATTAAATTTTTTTTAAAAAAAGATTAACCATAAAGTATAAAGCAAGAGCATAAATCAGGGTGGTTTAAGAGTTCTTTAACGACATATCTTCCTCTGAACTCTTGTTTTAGTCTAGTATTCAAGTTTTAATTTGGTCGTCTCACAGGTGTCTATAATGGTTGAGTTGTATAAGATCTTGTATGGAGATATTGAAAAAAAAAAGAATAAAAAAACATATCTTCACCTAGTTTCCTAGCAGACCAGTAATCAACCACAATAAAAATCATCTTCTATAAAAGCATCCCTTAACACAAAAATAAAAAGTAATAGCATATATAGTCCATGAAAAATCCTTAACTCACAGATCGGGAGAAAATCACATACAACCAAACATTAGGTGACCATAGACACAAGAAGTACAACTAGATCTTCACAAAACAAACCAACATCAAGAACTCACATGCAATAATCAAAATCAGTAGAAAGAAATTTAGAAGGAAAAAAAAACAGAAAGATCCATACCTTTGAGATCATAAAATCAGCCTAAACAATTCAACCACAATCAAATCTTGTAAAGGATAGCCATCCCTCAGGCCTTTCTTTCTTTTTTTTTATTTACGCATATTTTTTCGTTTTGTTTAAGGTTGAGAGATAAGGTAAAAGTGTGGTTGCAGAAGCGTTATGATTAAGGTTAGGTTGAACGTAAAAATACCGTTTGACTTGGAACGTTCTGCAGTACGCTCGACCCGAGGATGCCTGAGTTAAAAGGACCTCTGGTGCGAAGAGATGTTTCACAAGTACACTTTTACCCATGTTTGACCAAAGAGATATTCCTGATACAAAAGGCTGTTTCTGAGATTTCATCCTGCTTTAGCTTTTTGTTTTAATGACAGGGTCCCACACAAATTTAGTGATGTTTTCCAGCCGTAAGATGTTAGCACCTCAGCCACCCGCAACCCTTGGATTAAGAATCAACGCCATAATTTTTTTCTTATGTTGTTTTTACACTTTTTTAAACATGGCCATGTCTAGGGGTGCAAACGAATCGAGCTGCTCAGGAGCAGCTCAATCAACATTCGACTCGAGTTCAGTCAATATCGAGCTCGAGCAGCTCGTTTATAACACGAGTCGAGTTTGAGCCATCTGTACGAAGGCTCGCGGGACATTCGACTCGAGTTCAGTCAATATCGAGCTCGAGCAGCTCGTTTATAACACGAGTCGAGTTTGAGCCATCTGTACGAAGGCTCGTGAGCTGCTCGCGAGCCGTGTGAAATTACATAAATACCCCTACTTATTTAACTAATTGCTAAACTAGATACAATTTCTCCAAGGACTGAACTCTGAAGGACCAAGACAGCGGACAGTGGACAGACACAAAGTCACAAACACACCTCTTTCTTCTTCCCACTCGGCTGTTCCGCTGTCGGCATTCTTCTTTCCCCAAATCAAAATCAAACCCTAGCCGCCGCTACCACTATCTTCACCACTCACCAGTCAGCCACTTCTGCCACCACCACTGGCGCCCTTCAATTGAAGAGCCCTTTCTCTCCGAGTCCCAGTTTATTGGCCAACGTTAGAAGCAGCTACGGTAGACATTTCATCAGCTCCATTGGTGGAGGGCCTCGCGAACAGGTTATCCATCACTCTTCTTCCCTTATTTTCTGTTTTTGTTGCTGTATAATGATGCTTGGTGGTAGAATAAGTGATTGTTTCCTGTCATTAAAGCCAGATCGACTTCTTCACCTCTTTCCTGTTGTAGAATGTTTAGATGTAAAATTATTACTATTAATTTCCTCTTTCCTGTTAATGGCGACGGAGCTCTCGTTAGAATTAGATCGCCTCTTCCTTCCTATTTCCGTCCCCAATTTCAATCAATTAGCTGAAAAAAAAATTTCTCTCTTCTCAGGTATTCGGTGAATTAAGATTGTACTGAATATTGGGTTTTGAATTAAAATTTCCTTCTCATTTCTTTTTTTTTTGAATTTGGATCTGTTATTATTATTAGGGATAGTTTTTTGAAGATTGGTAAGAATGTTGGGTTTCTTTTTTTAACTTCTTACATACATTTTCATGGAATATACTTTCTGTTTGATTGAAATACTTTTGGTTTGTAGTTTTTGATTGTTCACTTTTTATTTTCTCATTCTGGGGTAATTTTTAGCTTGTCCTGTTAGAAAATGCAAGCTGGATTGCGTTTAAAAATTATGCGCTTAGTGAACTTAATGAATTTTTTATTTAATCCGTCTAATTGTAGTACTCAAGAAGAACTTGAAATATTTGCATGGCCTTTTCGACTGTTGGTGATAGGAGAAAGTATAAATGTTAAAGATATGACAGATTTGTGCACTAATGGAATGAGTTTGATGATATTTAGTCAAGGGTAAGAGTAAATACGCAAAGGGCTTAATGGAACTTCTTCTCTGTTGCATTTCAAGCTCCAAGCTTGCAAACAGAATAGTAAAGATTAGCCTGTAAATCTGTAATAAAAACAGCTATTCAGGAGGCCATAACTCATATTTGGAGTTCATATGCTCATGTTGAATGTATTGCATGCTTTCCAAAATGTGAAGGATTCTGTCAAACTACATTTTGATTTGTGTAAACCGTGTGCATTATGATGTTTAATGATTGGCATATCATTTCTCGGAATTGTCCATGTCCATTTCCATTTAGCTATGTTAGACTATGTTAGTGGCCATTGAAATTTATCTGTGTATGAACTTAAAAGAAAATTTTTAGAAGCCTTCAGAGTTACTGGATAGAACTGCAATTTGCATGAAAGCAGCAGAAACCCCATTCATATTTTCTATGTTAGATTATTTTGCTTGAAGTCAAATGACTTGTTTTTGTTTCTATTGATACTTAGTGCACGACTGTGGGCAAAAGAATCCAAGACTCAAGGCTATTGGTTGCTGGAGGACTTAATCTAGAGTGATTTCAAACTATTTGTTCCTTGTTTTTGAGTTTGTTTGAGGTGTTGGACATTTGAATTGAAAAATTATGAAACAATTATGTATGTGGAGATGTGGACATTTGTTTCTAATTTCATGCATGTATTATTGGACAATGAATAACTTGTTTGTTCTTACTTTTAATTCATGTCTGGAATTGTTAAATTCAAGTTTGCAAGGCATTGAATAGCTTAAAACGTGCTATTGGAGTCAGGTTAAATAAAGCTGGTTATGTTTAGTGACAGAAATTTTTGAGCTGAATTCAAGCCATTTCGAGCTCTTGTCGAGTTGAGTAAATTGAGCCTTATCGAGTCGAACTCGACCCAACTTCTGACTTAGTCGAGTCGAGCTCGAACTCAATTTTTTCGAGCTCGAGCTCGAGTGTACAGTAGTCGAGCCTGACTCGATAAGTTCAATGTTCGACTCGACTCGGCTTGTTTGCACCCTTACTTAGATATCAGTATTCCTTTGTTTGAATTTTCTTTTTTTAAAAAAAAAAATTTTACCGATCATTGCTCTCCATAACCATTCTACCCTTAACAATTAGATCCAAGACTCAAAACCTAAATCTTGGTAGTCCTCCTCTCAACACCCTTTCCACTCTCAACTGGTAGACTTAGGGTTCAAACTGACAATGCGGCACAGAAACTAAGGCTAAGTTTGGGAGTTTAGGATAGAAAAGAGAAGAAGGGAAAACTTAAGTTATGAGAGAAGAGAAATGATTGTTATGTTGTTTGAGAGTTTTGAGAATTAGTGGAATGATTTTGGATATGAAAGTCATTAAATATTTGTTCAAGGCATTTTTAAGAATAAAAGAAGTATTTTAAAAAAAATTTACAAGCTTCCTCCAACTTTCTCTACAATTTGGGAGGAAAAATTTTGCTCACTATTCATCCTCCCATTTCCTTTCTTTTCTCTCTTATTTAAAACTCACAAACAAAGGAAAATCAGGTTTTCTCTTCTTTCCTTTTCTTTTCCGTTCGAATTCTCAACTTCCAAAGGCACCCTAAGAGCCTCCCCTGGCCTCTAAACCAACCTCACTGTTTGAATTTTTATTGGCTAGAGTATTCAAGAATATTAAAAAGAGTTTGTTTCGAAATCTCAAAAGGGAGGTATTGATTTCCTCTGGACATGTTGCATTGGATTTAAGTTTTAAAAGTCCTTGTTACACATAATTTCAGCAAATTTCAAGATTTGGAATACATTTTATTCCACATCCTTCCTACGAAATGACACAAGTAATCTCTTAGGGGGTGCTTGTTTCACAGATTGGAATCGAAAATGGAAATGGAATCATAGACTCTGGTTTTGGATTTAAACTTTTCATTCCAATATCTAGCTTGGTTCACACATTGGAATTAGTATCATTCCAATTTCTGATGCTTGGTTTGATGAGTGTTTCGGAATTAAATGCAATTAAATTTCAAATTTACCCCTGATATAACAATTCTTATAAAACAAAAGAATTACACATACGACAAATTAACATCTCCATAATTGTAACTACAATAGTTATTAACTTTTTGATAAAATATAAGAAAATCATAAACCATAAAAAAATTAATACCAGAAAATAAATATAGTGGCTGCATTAACAAGGAGTAAATTCCCAAAAATAGGGAGTTTTAAAACTAATTTCCCAAAGGGTGGTGATTTTTGAGTCTCTTCCCAAAGGGTGAAAAACGCATCCAAGGAATACGTTCTTCCAAATAAAAACGCAACTTTTAAATACGTTATTTTAATTTTTATAAATTTGTTTAAATATGAAAAATTGGTTAAATAGCACATAACATACCAACTCTTTATGGGAAACAGGCAGGTTTTGTAGTATGTTTTGTACCAACTCTTTATAAAAAAATTGGTTAAATAGCGTCCAAAGGAAAACTAGTATGTTTTGTATTTAACATAAATTAAATATGTGAAAGTTAAAAAAAAATAAATAAATTGCCCATAACCTACCAGCTCTTTATGAGAAACTGGCAGGTTTAATATTTAATGCACATAACTATGAAACTGAAAGGTATTCAGGCAGACAATTTTACAAACAGGCACAAGGCAACCAGAAGCCCACCCAAACTATACCAGTATTCACGGATCAAATATCAAAAAGATCAAGAATCGAAGACTGTGAGAAAAGAATATGAATTCATGGAAGAAAGACTTTTTTTTTAATCTTTGTGTTGTGTAGCGTGAGTGGAATAAAAGTGAGAAGGTGATGGGTCAGAGCATAGCATTTTGGTCCAATTAGTGTTATTGTG
Organism: Coffea humblotiana; assembly: GCA_023065735.1. NCBI lineage: Eukaryota > Viridiplantae > Streptophyta > Magnoliopsida > Gentianales > Rubiaceae > Coffea > Coffea humblotiana. Next base: position 29,577,921 of record CM041217.1, on the reverse strand, counting down.
TCAGATTCCCTTCTTTCTTTTTTTATTTTTAGCTAACCAGTGAGTAGCCTGAGAAAACAGAGAAGAAGGAAGAGAAAAGCTTGCATACGGAGAAGAAAATTGCAGAGGCAACGAAGAAGAAAATTGCAAAGGCAACAGAGAAGAAATTTTGGATAAGAGATGAAGACTATATGATGAAGAAGAAGAGATAGGAAATCTGATGAAGAAGAAGAACAGAAGGTGCGGCGTGTGATGGAGAGAAAGAGAGGGTAGATCTGTCATAAATGTTGTCTGAGGGAATAAGTTGAGGGTTTTGTCCAAAACCTCCCAATTTGCTCAAGAATGAAGGAGGTCCGATTTTTTAGAAATGATTCCAAAAATTGCATTCCAATAGGCTTAACCCAAGCAACAACTAAGGGGTTTATTTCATTCTGTGATTCCCAAACCCTTTAACCAAGCAGCCCCTTACATGTTGTGTTTATAGTTATTTATACCATCACATAAGAAAACGTACCCTTTTAGTCCTAAGGAAATCGTACCACTTTGACTTGAAAAAGTCACTTGACCATCACACTATAGAGTTTTTATCTCACTCAAATATAGAACATTCTAATTTGTTTGTTTAAGAACAATTAGAATTAAATAATTGAATTTTTAATCGACACTTTTGTTTTGAGAAAAGAAAAAGAAAGTTAATTAGCATACAAATCCTCTATAGGGTTTTTATCATTTTATCCCCTTAAACTATATCACTATTATCAATTTATCCCCTAACGTTATTTTTAGTCACTTTACGCCCCATAGGTAATTCAACTCAGCATATTAACAAATTTTAGACAAAATTACCCTTCTATTTTGCAGCATTACTACATTGTCATTATCACTTTATCCCTTTAAATTATAGTGATACAATTGCTTCTTTCTCTAACATTATTTTCTAAGCATTTTACCCCATTGTTAACTTGACTATTTTGTTCAAAATTTTTTTAATAGATTTACCCTTTGTTATATATAATTAAAAGTCAAAAAATTGGAATGGTTATTCTTCCTTTTTTTTCACCTTAAGAGTTCCGAAAACATAAAAATAAAAGAATTTTCTCAAATTTCTTTTTTCACACTTATTAATACTAGGAAAAGAAACAGAGATAGGAGAGAAGGAGATAAAAAATTAGATCTTGCAAGGAAAGAAAATAGTGAAGAATCTAATATTATCGTATTACTTTAACATCGTCGAGATTAGAATTGGAATTAGGTGGTAAACAGAAAAGTAAAGTAATTTTAATATAATAAAAATATTGAATTTTTCTTATTTGTATTTTTTTTTAAAAATTGAGCTCTCTCTCTCTCTCCCCACTATCTTTCTATTTTTTTTTCAATATTAGCAAGATTGTCAAGAAAAAGGAGATTAATGTTTTGATTTTTTTTCTTGATACTAAAAAGGAGAAGAGTCATTTTAAATTTTTTGATTGTTTTTATTATACAAAGAAGATGGTACTTTCTTCCAAAATTTTTTAACTTACTAAGTTGATTTAATAATGGCATAAATTGGGTAAAAAATAACTCTAGTGCGTATACTGATAATAAGGCTAGTTTATGAGGGTAAAGTGATAATAATTTTAAAAGTTAGGCATATCCTTTCACTTGAATTAACAAATTCCATTAAAATTGACCGTTAGTATTGGGGTAAAGTGATTAAAAAGTAACGTTAAAGGGGAAATTGATACTAACACCAGACATTAAGAGAGTAAAGTGATAATAACCCTATAAATAATCCTCTAAACATGTTTAAACTCAATCATCTTACTTAATCAATAACGGCAGTAAAGATGACCAAGTACCAATTGGACTAAGTCAAAAGGGAAACAAATGAGGAACAGAAAATAAAAGAAAAATGAAAATAGAAATAATAATGCTAAATCATGAGTATGTCATACTTTTTTCCCTTAAAACTGTAATCACATGATAGTCACGTGATGTTTTCAAACTAAAAATTTTCTTGAAATTTTCTTTTGGAATAGATAGTGCAATGTGTATGTAATAGACATGAATGGGCATCATTTCGCAAGTAGGGGATTAAATATTATAAATGCAATATGTAAAGTACCATTCTTTTCATTTTCCTTCTACCTTGTAAAGTGCCAAACATTAAATGTTGAGATATCATATTATTTCGTTTGTCACTCTTTATTATGAATGTTAATTGCAGTCGGGAGAGCACAAATGGCCTCTTCATAGATAAGTTGATTTAGGGTTTGTTCTCAACATATTCTAATTTTGTAAAATGTGATTTTATAAAACTGATTCTTTAAAATCATATTTTCTATAGTAACTCATGTGCTCTCGTTTACTATTAAAAAATTGATTTTAATAAATGCATAGGTGTTCTAAAAAAAGTTAAAAAGCTAATTTTGACAAAAAAGATGACCATGTTACCATTATATGCTACATCGATGAATTTTTGTGCTAATTTTTTATGCAATTAATTACTTTTCATATTAAATGGTGAATGAGAAAAATAAGGGACACCTAGATGAATCTGGAAATGAATGAGAATAGGAATAAAATAGAAAGACCATCAAAAGTTGTCAAAAGTTAACTGATCTTTAGGTAATTTTGGTAATTATGTTAAAATTTGAGGAGTGATTATGTTTACATTCAAAATGTAGGTTGGAGTGAGAATCCAAAGACACCTCAAGACCTGTTTTTGGATCCAAAAAACTTTATATTAATTTTATAAAATTAGTTGAGAATACAACAACATACCTTTTTAAAAATTAAATTTTCAAAATCAGTTGAGAACAAAAACTTATAATATTGTCGTTGGAACTTGGGAAAATGAAATCAGCCATACCTCATATTTTATGGATATTAAATTTTAGTCTGTCACATAAAAAATAAAATATATTGGTCTCTCACAAATTTAAAACGTACTTTTTGGTCACTGGACAGATTATCAGCTATAATTTGATTGGAAAAATCAAGGGTGCCTTACGTGCTCGAAATATAAAGGGCAAAATTGCAGCTTACCTTTTTTTTTTAATCCAATTTTCACAAGTAATCCCTGTGTAAGTATCCATTTTTTGTTTAAAAGAAAAAGAAAAATGGACCATGGTAGACCGTAGACCACTCTCTGTGCTCAACCAATTCTACAGGTATCTCTAATCGCACTTCTCCAACTTCCTCAACCATTCTGTCCTTCCTTCCCCTCCCCATAGCCACCAATTATTCTCCAAAGCCCCCTCCATCTCCTCCTCTTCTCCCTTTTAGGATTTTGGGATATAGGATGAGGAAGACTGAAGAAAATTTTAGAGAAGAACATAAATGAAGATGATTTGTAAATAGAAGTATTCCATTTTCCAAACTTGCCATTGCTACATATTTTGAATTTTGATTGATAGATTGATGTCTGTCCCAAATGGATTTCTTGGTAATTTAAAAATTTACAAGGAACGTTAAGGATTTCTTGGGATTTTTCTTATCAAGGTTTTGGTTTTTTTTTATTCCGTTCCTTAAGAGTTGTTTCATGAAATAGAATTTTGATTGATAGATTGATATCTGTCCCAAATGGATTTCTTGGTAATTTAAAAATTTACAAGGAACGTTAAGGATTTCTTGGGATTTTTCTTATCAAGGTTTTGGTTTTTTTTTTATTCCGTTCCTTAAGGGTTGTTTCATGAAATATTTAGACTATGGAGTTGTTCTTCGATTTCATGAGAATTTTTGAATTTTTATCAGGAAAAAATAGAGATAAATAGTTGAAAGAAATTCCAGACTAGTAGAGAGTAAGAGAAAGGATTTGAATCCTAGGTTCGACGGTTTAGAGATGACTAGCAGAAATATACCGTGCTTGCGCACGGTGAAGAATTTATGTAATGCCCACAATGAAATTTGGTAACCAGTGGATTGCAATTATAAACTAACGATATGGAGAACATTTGTAGGCAAAATAATTTGGTGTAATTAATAGAATTAAAGAACATTTATTACAATTCATATATTTACATATTATTTGGCTTTCTACAGGTGAAACTTTTTTGAGTTTGGATAGGATGTCACAGTAATAAAGGTCACGTTTCAAAGTCACGAAATTGCATAGGGTCGACTCCTCACACTATCAGTGACCAATTTGGTCAACATGTATGGAAGGACGTTTTATACACACACTTGTTGATTTTAATGTATTTCATGTTTTGGTGTGTGTCATGTAATTGTGAGCATCTATTGGAACAGCTTAACTTAATTTTTTTTATTAACGCATTTTTTTGTTTGATAGCTTTCTTGGTTTATGCTACAATATATTTGAGTTGTATCAGAGTCATATTAAGTATACTGTTCTTAATAAAAGGCATAAGTTTAAAGATAAGATGTTATTTTGGTTTTTTCAAGAAGCCACGTAAAATTGCATATTATATGAGAATAATGAAGCGTTGAGAGTTGAAGTTGTAGATTTATTCAAAGCTTTTTACAAAAAATCAAGCACGGTCTTGAATGGTTGAAAATAATTCTGCAGCATGTTGTCGATAAATTGCTAAGTTAAATTTATATGGAAAAAGAATGGACAATAAAAGCTGGCATTCATATGTTTAAAAACAATAAAAACAATGTTTCTTGTAGAATAAATTTAAAAGAAAGGTCTAAGTTCTACCGGTTGGTGTATCAGAGAAGATGTAGAACTTATTATACCAAGGGAATAGTTTTTCGACTCCATGTTTGTTGAAGATTAGGACAGTATAGCAGGACTTTGATTTAGGGATAAATACTAAAGCGTCGTCAAATTGTAGTTGATGCTCAAACTTAAATGTGTTCCAATTATTTGTAAACTGTCTCTGACGCATTCCAAGAGTGACTGTCTTGTTTCCAGTTCTGATCAAAGGAGTTTTGTCACCATGCATGAAGAAGGATACAAACTTGGGCACTTTCTGTTGTTCATCGACAAAAAAAAATTATTAGTGGGAAAGAAAGTAATGAATGATAAAATAAAATAGGATATAGCTAGAGCTTACAAAATTATGCTGGTTTTGCTGAGTGAAGATCTCATAGAATGATAGCCCATCAGAGATGTCTTGAATGAAATTCGGTTTCATTGCTGATGCTACTTTCTGGCACAGCATTCTTTGTTCTGTATTTCATACACAAAAAAGTTAAGTGTACCAAGGTGAGAAATAAAACAAGAAATATGGTAATTTTTTTAAGTGTTTAAGCATGAGAAAACAAACTTTTTGGGATAATATACAAAAAATGGAGAAAAAAAGCTTTTGATCAAAGGAGAAGAACAAAGATGAATGAACTATTAAAGATAATGCTTCAATTCCAATAAAAAAAAAAAGCAAGTACCTTTTGCCGCAGCAAGAAAAATAAGCAGCAGCTAGTAGTCAGCAAAACTTGGAGGAAATTAAGAGGGCCATGTAAAAATGGATAACAGGAAAATGTCATTGTCAGATAGGAATAAATACAAAAAAAAAAGAATAGCAATAAATGCCACTAAACTGCAAAGCGTAGAAACAATAGCAGTAAATAAATGAATATGACCAAGAAAGCACACGAAGCATACAAGCGTGGGAGAAAAAACAGGAGAAAAGAGTTTCTAACAAAAGCAAAAGCAATGTTTCAGCAGGAAAGCTGAAAAAAAAAACAGAGGCAACAAAAAAATTGGGCAAAAGGAAAGTAAAAAATCGAACTTCAAACAATAAGAGACAACAATGCAATGAGAATGAAAAATGATAGAACAAAGAGAATCATAAAACAAAAAAAATGCAAAAGGAATATTAATAATAGTGACAGGTAAAAAAAAAACAGTAAGCATGGGAAGTAGAAGAATATGAAAAACAAAATAATGGAAGGGGAAAAAATATAAAGACTATTACAAGAATAGGGGGAGGGAAAATAGAGCATCACTTACAATAGATGTAATAGCAGACAGCAGAAAACACCAATAACAGTGAATGAAGAAAGACGCACAACAAAACAGAGGGAAGGAAAAGCTCGAGGAAGAAGAAGCGGAAGCAATACATAAAATGAAGCAAACCAAGAAAAGCAAGCTGAAATGCAAGGGAAAGAAATTTACATGATTACCTGTCTTCTATTCGGTGCATGAAAACCCGGGAAAGCATGTTTAAAGATGTGCAAATCTTGCATGGAGACGCCAACATTTAATGAATTGCAGATTGTGTAGGGTGAGAGGTGAATCCACCGACCAATAGAAAGAATGGGCAAGGCGGCTGCTTATTTTGTATAGCTTGATGATGACGATGAAAGAAGCAAATACTGGATAGTGACCAATCTGAATTGAAGGGGATGGGCGGTGCAGGGGCATGATGATGACGACGGAGCAAAAGGCAGCAACCCACTTAAGATGTCATTCCCAACACACAGGCCACGTGAGTTCCGCATGAGAAGGACGAACCAGCAAACAATTGAAGTACCATTCCCACTTTATATATAAAGTTCTTTAGTATACATACTTCCAAAGTTAAGAAGGGTGTTAAGGGAGGGGGAGGAGGGGTAAAAAGAAAAAGGGAAAGATAAATTTTGATTTACTTTCAATTTTGCCCTTTAAATTGCTGGACTATAATATGCAAGTGCCTTTTCCTGGTGAAAATATGCCTAGAAATGTGCTTATTGAACAGAAAAATATGTTTTGGATTTGAGAAGAACTAAAATGTTTCACTTTAATATGCTAGGGATTAAAATTTAACATCAATAAAATGCGAGGGTCAATTAATGTTGCTTTCCTAATTGTACAAGAAATTTTTTTAAAAGAAATCTATTCTAGAAAAAAAATGAACCCTTTCTCCTGCTTCAAGCATTACGCCTGATATAGCAAGAGATGTACACTTTCAACATGCTTGGAAGTCATCTCTGTCATCAACGCAGTCTTTAGCACTTGTAGGGATTACTTCTCACTATCACGAAAGTCTACAGAATTGTTTTTGTATAAAATTTACATGGGTCAGTCTAACGAATGTCCGAGATATATTTCCGGTGTCATATTTTTTAAAATATAAGATTAACTAAAAAAAAGTAAATAAATAGAAAGGAAGGTAGGTAACATTAAATAAGAAAAATATATAAATATAAGGAAGAGTAATAATTTTTAGTATATACATGTACACGATAGATTAGATGAATTTTAGGTGTATCAAGGGTGCCCAGTTGAAAAAACCCCATTCACATTATGTCATTATTTGATTCTCTTTAAATAGTTCACTTGTCAGTTCATATAACTCAATTTGTTTGTTGATATACGCAATCATATACCGTTTGGATTAGTTGTTTTTGGGAGTGTTTTTGAAATATTTTACTGAAGTAGTGTATATGAAAAATTTTTACTGTACATGTTTTTGGAGGAATTTTTGGAAGATATTTTGAAATACCTTTTAAAATTAAAATATTTTTAGGGTACTTTTTAAAAATTATTACTATCACCAATGTTTTGAAAATCGGACCGGACCGGCCGGTTCGACCGGTTGAACCGCGAACCGGACATGGCACCGGTCCGGTTCAAGGTCATAGTTGACTTTGCCAGAAACCCGGTCAAAAACCGGTCGAACCGTGAAAACCGCCGAACCGGATCGAACCGGCGGTTTCCGGTTTTCAACTTTTCCTCTTTTTTTTTTTTTTTTTTTTTTTTTTACATTTTGCAAAATGCAACTATCAAGATTCGAACCCAAGACCTTTGTAATAGAAGACCAATGTATTAACCATTGCACCATCACATCTTATTAGTTTTTTTTGATAACTTATTTATATAAAACAAATACTCATATTTCTTTTTTCCATTTTTCTTACAAAATCCCACCCTCTCATGACTCTTTCTTTTCAATCAAAAACTCTCTCTCTCTCTCCTCTTTTCTTTTATCACTCCCTTTTTAATCAAACCTCTTTATTTTTAATTTATTGATATTTTCTTTCATCTTTTAATTTTGTTTTTGTCCATTAAATTAAAAAAAGTTGAAAAAGAATTATTTTTCTTTAACCCAAATTATTTAATGCCACAACCACTCACTTTTATCTCATTTTTTGTTTCTTATCAAGTTTACATTTCTATTTTCGATTCTCTTGACTTCCTTCAAACTCCAAACATTCTTTTTTAAATTGCAATATTTAAATTCCAGAACGTAAATTAAAATTTAAGTTCACAATATCTAAATTCTCATAGACGTGAATTTTGTATAATTTCAAAATATTATGATATTTTTAGGTTGGATTTAGATATAATTGAAATTGAGATGAAATTTATTTGTTTTAACTTATAATTTAAAAAATTGATTTTTAAAAATCTAAGTTATTAAAAAATAGTAAACTTTTCATCATATAAAGTATTAAATTAGTCCATTTGTGCATATATATATTTATATAAATTATTTTTAAAAAAATCATTGAACCGAGGTTGAACCGGTCCGACCGGTTGAACCTCGACCCTTTCACTTCACCGGTTCAATTAACGGTCCGGTTTTTTAAAACATTGACTATCACCCATAACTGCCATTGCCACCACCATCACCCTCTTTTTCCTCCTTTTTCCCCCCTCTCACTTTTCCTCTTCCTTCTTCTCCCTCTTCCCCTTTGCTTTTCCTCCTCCCCTTCCCTTCCCTCCCATCTCCCAACTCTCCCCTTCTCCCCTCGATCTGGCCATGACCAAATCATGGGGGGGAAGGCAGGGTCGGGTAAAGAGGTGGGAGAGAAGGGGAGGGGAAGGAGGAAGAGGGAAAGGGAAGAGGGGAGGAGAAAGGCGGGAGGAGGGGGAGGGGGTGGTGAGTGGTCGTGATAGATGAAAAATATTGTAGAATTTATTTTTTTAATTTTTGCATAAATTTGTAAGTTGTTTTTGATATATTGTATGAATGAGATTTTTTTTGAGTTATTTTCTTTTGATGTACCCAAACATAACTTTTGAAGCACGTTGGGCCATCCTTTCTCAGATTGGCTATCTAAAGTCCTTAGGGTCTGTTTGGTTCATGGTATAACACATGATTGGATAAATCATCTTGTGTCATCTCATACTTGGTTGCATTTTATATATAGAATGACATATCCTACCTAATCGAATTAATCCCCTATTCATGGGATAAAATAATTCCATGGAGAAGGTGGTATTAGCCCTCTCGAGATGACTGATAGAAAGGATGATAAAATTTTAGACTAATTTATCCTTATAAAAAATACAAATTTATACTCTTATAATTATATAACTCTACTCCCACATGATAATATAATATGAAAGGACTAATTTGTCCCTACTAATTAATTTTAAAATTTTTTGACTAATTTGCTCCTACTACTAACATAACAATATTTGGACTAATTTGCCCTTATGAATGATTCAAATTCATACTGACTATTACATAATCATACACTCACATAATAATATGATAATAAACTAACTAATTAGCCTCTATTAATTATATTAAAAATTTTTGACTAATTTACCCTTATTGATTATTTTAAAAATTTTGACTATTTATCCCTATTAATTAATTTAAAATTTTTGACTAGTTTGCCATACTAACATCACAATAGAAGAACTATATTGCTCTTGGACTAAATTACCCTTACTAAGCTTATTTTCTAAACCAAATTCTATATAAAAATACATAACTTTATCAATTGGGTTTTATTGAATGAGAGTTTCAATAAGTTCAAGCTTGGTCCAAAGAAAAATTTTCTATATTAACTTGAGTTTGGCTCATTTGAAGCTTTTAAATGGGTTAGGTTTTAATCGATTTAACCCTAATTTAGCCAAAAATTGATCCGTTATTTAATTGAAGTTCAAAAACTTGGTCAAAATCTTTTTTTAAGGGCCCGAATGGGTTGAGTTTGAGTAAATGCAAATTTTTATATATCAAAACCCTTGATTTACTTTATAATTCTAAAGTTTCAAACTATATTTTAAAAGTTATAAATATTAAAATTTTTATTAATTTATTTTATTAAAAAATTAAATTATTTTATTAAAAAATATTAAATTAAATTAGTTATATTTTTATAAAATATTAAATTATTTTATTAAAAAGAATCTACAAATTAAGGAGTGCTTTGGTTATTGAAATAGTAATCCTACCTCATTCAATTTCCAACCAAACATAGGATATAGTTATTTTTCCAACATATCCTATCTAACCCAGAACCACAAACACTAGATAGTTTGGATTATTTATCCGAGAATAGCTCAACTCAGGATTAATAATTCAAGGATGAATCATTCCATCTCATCCGGTCCATGAACCAAACATACCCTTATTCTTTTCTTCATGCTATGGGATTCCATGCGTGCCCCATCCACTTTAGTGACAACTGCAATTATTAGTTCAATTAATCCTTGACAAAAATTGTGCGCTTAAGTTGTATTGAAGCTATTGTTGCCCACCTACTTGAGCTTGCTGAATTGATGTACGGCTTAGTGCTCATTCTTGCTTAATTGTTTCTCGGCCATGAACTCCTGCGCCTAACTTGAAGAAGGTAACATCATCATAATCCAACTCAAGAATGCATCTTTCTTTGCAATTGGACATGGAAGTTACACCAATTGGCTACGGTTTTCCATATTATACACACAGATTTCTGTCATATGGCTCTGCATAATGTATGGAGTTTCCACTAATTCCTGATCCTTGTGTGGAGCGTGACATCCCATAAAAGTGATCCAAGAAAATCATGCGATCCCCCAAATTCTTCACTTCCTCGCACACTATTTCAGATGTATTCAACTGAAAAACTTTGAAATGGGTAACCTTGTACCTGCCTAAGGCTGAATATATTTTGTAAACAATTAAGAGTTCGCCAGAGGACTCAATTAGGTAATTACCAAAGGCTAAATTCTCCGGAGGTAGTGGGACTCCGGAGGTAGTGGGAATTTTAAGAGGTAAACCATCCTTCATCATGTGGCGAAATTGTACTGTTGAACCTGCAAAATCAAGGGTAACCAATTTATGACTTTGTGACATTAACCCATATATTTTTCCATCCATGGCTGTAACACCGAACAGAAAATCCTCTCCAGATGTTGAACTTTGTTCAACAAAAGTTACTATCACCAGGCCGGCAAAAGGCAATTCGTTTAGGGATGCCAGTGAGGAGAATATGGCAGTTGGAGTCACTAGGCGGTCTAGACAACAAGGCGGATGTAACACTTTCGAAAGATTCAAGTGGCGGAAGCGGAATAGTTTCCATAGAAACAGGATTAAAAAGATAACAATCATCTGTTTCCTCATCTTGCAAGATTAGCCAACCAAAAAAACAGCAGAGCACACACTTGTCCCGCAAATAAGGGACAATTCTATGTTACGGAAGACAGAAAAAGATCACAATCCACACCAGGAGAAATGAAAGAAAATGAAGAGCATCTCTCAGTGATGATGGATGAATGATATTATTGAATCAGGGAGAAGTACAAGAAGAAGCAGGATGTGGAAGAATCTGGACATTGGAAAATGACAACTCCCTCTATCTCTCCTTCCCTCTGGCCTTTTATCCTTGTGGCCTTCACAGAGTTAGTTACACAGAATCTGTTACAGAAATGATACCGACATTGACAGCTAACTAACTGATGACTACTAACTACCCTTGTAACCGCCTTTTGAATCTTGCTCTACACGTGACTGTTACACGGTTATTATAACATGGTAATTACACATTGCTTCCTACATTATATGGTAATTGCATATGTATGAGTATTTCTACCATATCAGATGCCCCTCCTAAGAAAGTCCTTGTCCTCAAGGACTGAATGTAGGGAATTTCTGGTGTAAATCATGCCAAAATTCCCATGTAGCATCTTCAGGGAATGAGTTGCTCCATTGTACCAATACCTGAGTGGCTGCTTGATTCCCCCTCTTAACTATTCTTCTATCCAAAATTGCAACTGGTTCCAACAGCAAGTGTCCTTGATCAGTGGTATTAGCTGGCAAATGCGGAGTGACAGTTTGCTAACTTACCTTCTTCTTGAGTAAGGAAACATGAAATGTAGAATGAATCTTAGCATGAGCAGGGAGCTGCAATTTATAAGCCACCTTCGCTACACGTTCCAAAACAGGAAAAGGACCAAAATATCTGGGAGACAACTTCTGGCAGCTGGAAGATTTGAGAGAATGCTGTCTGTAGGGTTGTATCTTCACATACACTAAATCCCCATCTTAAACTCCCTGCCAGATCTGTGCTTATCGGCTAAGTGCTTCATTCGGTGTTGAGCATTCTTGAAATGATGTTTGAGGGTGTGCAGTGCCCTTTCTCTAGCAGCTAAACTCCTGTCCACAGCATCCACTGTAGCTGAGCCAGGTAGATAAGGGGTATGCACAGGGGGTGCTTGACCATAGACTATCTGAAATGGTGTGGTCTTGATGGCTGAATGCAAGTTGGTATTGTACCAGTACTCAGCTAAGGGTAACCATGAGTACCAGGCCTTGGGGTAGTCACTTGTCATGCATCTAAGATAATTCTCTAAGCACCTATTCACCACCTCAGTTTGCCCATCTGTCTGAGGGTGGTAGGAGCTAGAAAACTGCAACTGAACCTTCAAAAGCTTGAATAACTCCTTCCAGAACTGACTGAGAAAAATGGAGTCTCTGTCACTCACAATGGTCTGAGGTAGGCCGTTGTGGGCTCTGTTGGACTGCTTCTCTCATAGAACTATGAGGCATTTGAGCAGTTGTAAGCAGGTTAAGGCAGCTAATTTTTATTTGTGATGGTCAGTGGAAGTGGCCAGTAGGTAGGACCGTAGGAGGTATACTGCTGAGGTTAATCGATTTTATCTCTGCTGTAAACTTCTTGCCTAATGTTGCTATATCTGATTCAGTTTGGTGGTCATCTCTTCAGCTATATGGAGCAAGATTGTGGAATTGTGTCTCGTATATACATCTCCTTGTGTTGGACTGAGGAGCTGGATTGGCCTTGTCACCATAAAATGCAAAAATTTTTTAGTGGAAAGATAATGAAGAGAGTTACACTTGCTGTTACGGTGTATCATATTTGGAGGTTGGTAATGAAGTTGAGTCCAAATCTGCACAGGTGTTGGCTCGAAGAGCAGTGGAGATTCTTGTAGCTGAGGTGAATTATACTGTAATTTCTTGGATTGCAGTTCCTAGAAGCAAAGAAAATTGGACTTTGGCTCTTGAGCGGGAATTTCTTCCTTCTACCTTTGTAAATAGTGTATAGCACACATGTTTTTAGCATAGGCTGCTACTTGTTAATTGTAGCTAGTATTATTAAGCTTTTGGGCTCCCTTTGTCTTTGAAACCATTTTACTGTAAGTTTTGATGTTTTTTTGCTATGCCTTTACGATTTCTTAATTACAACATGTTGAAGAAGATAAGTTTGTAGGAGGGGGTGGGAAGGGAGGGGGAAGATTCACTATCCAGTGCGTGTAATGGCAACATTTACCATTTGGTTTAACACTGAAAGATCGGCCCTAAGAATATTACAGCAAAATCATCACTGTGCTGTATGCACATTAGAATTAATTTGAATTTGTACCTTTAACTTGTGCAACATTCTCCCTTTATATTTTAAATTTCAATTTTGAACACTTTACACTAGTTATTGGGAGTGTTTTTGAAAAATTTTACTATAACAGAGTTTTTATAGTATATTTTGGGATATTTTTGAAAAATATTTTGGGATATTTAAGAGTAAAAGAATTTTTAGAATATATTTTGGGATATTTTTTAAATATTAAAAAAAATTTAAATTACTTTTTAGAGTATCTTTTAGAGTATTTTTTAAAAATTTTAATAATATTTAAAAATTAATTTTTAAAAAATTCATCAATCCTGGAGGGATGGATTGGGTGGTACGGGAGGAGGGAGTGTAAGCAAGAGATCTCGGGTTCGAGTCCTCCTGCTTACACTAAAAAAAAAAATCAATCCAAACAGAGGCCCAAAAGACTGTGCAAATAATATATGTCTCAACCAATCTAGCTACTAATTGGTAGTATGTTACCACTATCTTTTGATTCCTGTCAATCATGCAAAAAAAAAAAGAGCATTACGGGGATGGTCTTCGATTAATCGATTTTACTAATAGTGTTGTCAATTGGATTTAAGTGAAACAAATATGTGAGTTTAAGGTGTAGAGTGTCTTAAATATGAAATTTAAGATGCAAAGCAAAGTAAGGTATTTGGGAGTGGGAAAAAAATGTGCATTCAGAGTATAAAGTTAAGTTAGTCTATCCTGTTACAACCATTGTAAGAAATTATTTAATTCACAATCCAGCGTATCTATCAAGTATTTCTTTTTTCTGTTTTTCTTTTTGGCAGTCAAATCAAAATTCCCAAAAAAAGGAAAATCCCACTTTAGCCAGACGACGACGACTTACTGAGTCAAAGTATTTATCGTTGGATTCTTTTCACGCACTCACACACTAGTACAGTCTCTCTTCTCACTCACATCAGATTACACCAATTAACGAACAAAACCCCCCAACTGTACTCTGTTTCTTTCTCGCACCACCAGCAGCAGCCGTCGCCGCCGCCACTGCCTCCGCCGCTTTCGGTCTCTTCGAGTTTCTCTTCTTGTTATCACCTCCCAAAGATGTAAGCTTTATCCTAACCTGTCTACATATAAGCAATACGTTTTAGGAGTACTTTCTGAAATTAGGGTTTTTTTCCTTTCTTTTTCTTTTTGGTGTGAATTGTTGCTTAATTGCTGTAATTTTAGTTGAATTGGATAGAGAACTTCTTTTAGTTGCGGAAGTTTGACCTAAACCTCGTTAATTAGCTAGAAATTAGTCAAGAAAAAGAAAAAAAAGATAAAAAGCTTGAGAAAGCATAGGGTTGAAGAAGCAGGTTTCTTTTTCTTGAATTTGCTGAGGATGAAAATAGTTTGGTTCAAGAAAGCGTCAATTTATGGAATTTTCTTTTGGAAGTGTTAATGAGTTAGTGCTTTAGGCTTTTGAATTCAGTATTTCTGATTTATTTGTTTGTGTTTACAGCTTTTTTTTTGTGAGAATTCTTTGGGTTTGAAGTAGTTTCAGAAGCCGATGCGACAATGCATGTATCCTTGTGGTTAGTTTTGCATACATATGCATCTGAGATTTCTAGCAGGGCCATGTATGTTGGTTTTGTTGTTAGTGAGATCCTTTAGGCTAAGAAATGAAAGAGGATCTCTTAATCTAAGCTGTAAAAGAAGAACTTTTTGAACAGAATTTCCAATGTTATTGATGTAGTATTTAATCTTTTGACTTGTGCATTCACATTATGGGTTGAGATTGTTCTGCAGTAGCCACATTATGAATGGTGGAATTGAACTTCTTTGACTTGTGAGTTTTGAGACTGGTTTTTGTGTGGCAGAGGATGGGGGTTTCTTTTCTTTGATAAGTAGTGAACTTGATGGATGTAAGCTTTTTTATATTATTTTAAAGTAGATTGAAAATGTCAGCACTCCTATAATAACTAGAAATATTCAACTTCATGCCGGTACAATTGCGAAACTGCTGAAGCTCTGGATTGTGGGACTTAGGGTACTAGTTCTTTGTCATTTCTAGTTGCCTTAGATGGCTACATTACTCTTGCAATGTAGTTACAGCTATGGCTGGCCATTGTGACTGCTGTTGTCACGTTACATCGAATTTATTTTTTGCTGTGTAAAATAATATTATCTTCATCTTTAATGCCCTTTTCAATCAAAATTTTGCAAATAAATAACAATCTAAACAATTCTTTCTTTCACGTTAGTATTTTTTCCAATTGGTTCCAATGGAATTGTTTGAAACTTTTCTCCAATTGGCTATAATGGGGTTGTATCTTCTCCACGGCTTCGTTTCCTCTCGATTTTTTTGTTCAATTTGTGATTAATACGAAGGTAATTGTGGCTGAAAATTTATTAGTTTTTTTTTTTGGAAAAGTAAGATAGTGAATTAAAAAAAATGATTTTTGAGATTTTTGTTGATCCAATGTTTTTTGTATTTTACTAATGGGTATGCTATGATCAAGTGATGATATTCCATTCAAATTGCTTGACAATCCATCAATTGTCTTTGATTAGTCAAATTTATGAAACTATGAGGATGAAATGTGTTTGCATGAAATTTTAGGGATAAAATTGGTCAAAATTATAAAATTATGAGGATGAAATGTGTTTTGGCTTAACCTTTAGGGACGAAATTGTCCAACACCCCAAACAATGGGGATGAAAAGAGCATTTTCCCAACAAAGAAAATTGGACTTTGGCTCTTGAGTGGGAATTTCCCCATTCTACCTTCGTAAATAGTGTATAGCGCACATGTTTTTAGCATAGGCTACTTCTTGTTAATTGTAGCTAGTATTACTGAGCTTCTGGGCTCTCTGTCTTTGTAACTATTTACTGTGAGTTCTGATTTTTTTTGCTATGCCATTACAACATGTTGAAGGAGATGAGTTTGGTATCCTCTAAAAGAGAAAAAAAAGGGGGGGGGGATTCACTATCTAGTGCATGTAATGGCAACATTTACCATTTGGTTTAACACTGAAAGATCGACCCTATGAAAATTACAGCAAAATCATCCCTATGCTGTA
Organism: Coffea humblotiana; assembly: GCA_023065735.1. Taxonomy (NCBI): domain Eukaryota; kingdom Viridiplantae; phylum Streptophyta; class Magnoliopsida; order Gentianales; family Rubiaceae; genus Coffea; species Coffea humblotiana. The sequence goes on along the minus strand of CM041217.1, from coordinate 29,561,458 downwards.
TACATGTTAGAATTAATTTGAATTTGTACCTTCAACCTATGCCACATTCTCACTTTATACTTTAAATTTCAATTTTGATAACTTTACACTTAACTTTTCAGATTTGTTCAAAATATGTCCGATCAATAATAGCGTTAGCAAACTAACAGGATAGAAGACCGTGCGAACAACATAAGCATCAAATCAATCTACTAAGTGGTAGTATCTTACCGTTATTTTATGATCTCTGTCAATCATGCAAAAAAGAAAAAAAAAGCCATTATGTGGATGGTCTTCTATTCATGGATTTTACTAATAGTGTGTCAATTGGATTTAAGTGAAACAAATCTGCGAATTTAAGGTGTAGAGTGTCTTAAATATGAAATTTAAGATGTAAAGTGAAATAAGGTATTCGGGAGTGGAAAAAAAGGTGCATCCAGGAGTACAAAGTGAAATTAGTCTACTAAGCTACAACGATTGTAAGAAATTATTTAATTCACAATCCAGTGGATTTGTCATGTCACAAGTTACAACCATGGTAAGAAATTATTTGATTCACAATCTAGTGTATCTCCAAAAGCATAATTTCCTAATAAAAATTCCCTACTGAATGAATGAATAGATGCTTCAATTGTCTTCCCAATTTTACTACCATGTAAATCAAAATCCACTCTGATAATTAAAAAATAATCCAAAACAAAACAAAAGGTATTCAATTTTTTTTTTTATAATCGACAAATATCCCAATCCCAAACCTAGTTATGCAATTATGCAAATAATCTAAAAAAAATACAGCCTACTATTTCTTTTTTCTGTTTTTCTTTTTTGGGTTAATCAGTCAAATCAAAATCCCCCAAAAAAAAACCACTTAAGCCAGATGACGATGACTTTCTGAAAGTATTTATCGTTGGATTCTTTTCATGCGCTCACACACTATACTGTCTCTCTTCTCACTCACATCAGATTTCACTAATTAACGAACAAAATCCCCCAACAGTCCTCTGTTTGTTTCTCGCACCACCAGCATCTGCTGTTGCCACCGCTGCCACCACTGCCACCACCGCTTTCAATTTCTTCAACTTTCTCTTCTCGCTATCACCTCCCAAAGATGTAAGCTTTATCTTAACCTTTATACATATAAGCAATACGTTGTTGGAGTACTTTCTGAAATTAGGGTTTTTTTTCTTTCTTTTTCTTTTTGGTGTGAATTGTTGCTTGATTGCTGTAATTTTAGTTGAATTGGATAGAGAACTTCTTTTAGATGTGGGACTTAGGGTACTAGTTCTTTGTCATTTCTAGTTGCCTTAGATGGCTACATTACTCTTGCAATGTAGTTACGGCTATGGCTGGCCATTGTAACTGCTGTTGTCACATTACATCGAATTTATTTTTTGCCATGTAAAATAATATTATCTTCATGTTTAAGGCTCTTTTCAATGCTTTAAATAGAAACAAGTAGTTACGTAAGATATTTATGTTGTTTTATGCCATTGCTGTTGTTTAATTTTTCTCTTTTGCGATTACTTGCATGTGTAGATTGCTCCATATTGGTCAGCTACATGACATTGTCTTCAATATGACATGGCTTGATAACTACATAATCAACTGATGCTTCATCCTTGCTTCTTTATTCCCAAATTTAAATCAATGTTCTTGGACATTGGGGCACCTATATGATGTTGGCACCTTCTTAAGGTGGCTACTTTGGATGATCTACATCTTCTATGATGGATCTCATAATTAGCCATCCAGTATCTTGTCTGTTATACAATATTCAGCAATTGGTTTGTGTTATAACCCATCTGGTTATGGATTTGCTGCATAAAATACTTTCATTACAGTGGATAAGTTGTTTGGAAAACCACCATTTCTCTTGTGCATATGGCTTTGAGTTTGTGCTCAACTCTATTGCTGTCCTTATTCATCAGGCTTTTAAAGCATCGATGGTCTGAATTTGCTACCATGCTATGGATCTCATATGCAGTCTGCACGCCATTCACTTATGTCAGTTTAAGGTGGAATTTTTAAAATATTCAATAGGAGGTCGGTATGGAAAGGTAAGGTCCTGCTGAGAGGCCCCCCTAGTGGGAACTTATGAAACCTTTGCCTGGTTCTTCTCTCAACAAGTCATTGAAGTTGTGACTTGTCTTCTCAGGAACAATTCTGAGGTGTTTTATTGCTTTTACAATAAGCACTTTTGTTATTCTTTTTAACAAAGTGTCAGGTGGAGTTCATAGGACTAGGGTTAGGTGCACCTGTACCTGTTTTTCTCAACAGTCACCCACAATCAAGGCATACTCTCTGCCTTTTTCCTGAGTCTAACCATTTTAAGATCCATGCCAACTGAAATGAAGACATTTGATTTGCGAGGAGAGAGAGAGAGAGAGAGAATAAATGTTTGTTTCATGTTTTTGTCTATTTTCTGAGAAAGTTGTATTTTTTTTTTAAACTACTTTTGATCATGTATTGCATGGATTGCAAATGTCGGTGATATGTGCTTGACCAATCTTTGACATGCTTTAAGTGCCTGACATATAGTCCAAAGTTTTGGCTTTTGGTTTTGGTTATTAACACAATCAAAAGGCTGTTGACTATTTGCCTGAGTTTGTCGCAAAATATTGGCTTCCAATCTGTGCACGAAATGGATGCATGACTATTTTTTGATTGAACCTGTATTTTAGATGTCATCTTGTTGAAAGATGGAGAAAGAGTTAGAAGATTTACACACAACCTTGTGTTATTGCTGAGGTTAGTAAAAATTGGTGAGAATAACTTGGAATTAGATAAAGTAAATGCTCAAAATCGGCAAAAAATCTTTTTTGGTATGTTGAAGTTTTCATGTTTTCTCAGATTGAGCAGCATGGTCATTGGGATATATTTGGAATGTAAAAATTAAATCTCTAATTAATTTTGAATTTAATGTGTGCATACTGTATATAAATATGTATGATATTTTGTGATGGATAAGTTGGAGTTGACTGGATAATATTAGTGATATGAATTGTTTATTTTTTTTTTCACTTGTCATCAGATCATGCTGCAAAGCATAGGGTGAACTGAAGCTGATATATATTGCTGAGTGTACTATGGACGAAAGAGGTAGGAAACGCAAGCCTTTATGGGATGCAGAAGATGAGAATCAAAGAATTTCTTGTTCTGGAAAAGAATACTATTCAACTTACGATGGTGGGCGTAGCAATAGGTTCTCATCTTCCAAAGCTGATAATAGTTCATCAATGCCCAAGGATCATGCAGGTTGGCCTTCTTGGGACACACTGGAGGAAAATACTACTGGAAAGAAGGTTGAGGGCGTTTACAAAAATGAACAAGATGAGCTAGAAATGAGGGAAAGAGTTGTGTCTCCTGGCTTTGACGGATGGGGCCATAGAAAGCATAGCAATTCCTCTGATGATAGTCTGAGCCGGTCTCGCAGGTCTGCTATAACAGAGCTTTTTCCATTTTAACACAAAGATTGAGTTTCATTGGCCTTTGATGTCATCTCTTAAGTATATTTATGTGTAGCTAATTGTAGTTAGTCTTCATAATTAAAATGCACCTACCTATTCTTATTGTGAATGAAGAAACAAACTGCATATCTACCTACCTGGAGTCTTGGACACGGCAGCCAGTTACAATGGCATGCTTAGGAGATTCGATAGAAAATTTTGACTTATGCTCCGCCCTGTTTGCTGACATGATACACTGGTTTGTCATTTCTTTTGCTGCTGTTGTTAATGCGAAGTGTCGTATCCATGTTTGAACATGATTTTATGAAAAATAAATCCATATTAGTTTATCTGCAAATGATTAGTTTCTCCAATTTTCTCTGTTCCTTTGCTTCTTTTAGCTATTTCATGGAATATTGTTCCTCAAAAATGCGATTTTGTGTTTGTTCATACAGGTATCTGGAAGGAGGTAGAAATAGGAGCAGAGACAGGGGCAGAAATAGAAGTCGCAGCCCGAGCTGGAGCAAGGGTAGGGATCGTAGTGGTGTTAGGAGCAGGACCATGAGCAGGAGTCGTAGCAGGAGCAGGAACAGGAACAGGAACAGGAATAGTGCAAGGGGTCAGACCAGGAGTCGTAGCCCATTCCACGGGCATAGACATGACTTACAGGGGTGGAACGATAGCAGTGGGTCTGGAAGGTCATCTCAAACATGTAGAAATTTTGCAACAGGGAATTGCAGGAGAGGAAGTCAATGCAGATTCCTTCATCCTGACAGATTGGATAGGGACTACTTAGAAAATGACTCTGTAGAACGATCAAGAAGTAGACCAGATCGTGGACATGCTTTGGCATATGGTGAAGGACGTGGGAGACAATCTTGGGATAAAGGTTCTGATTCAAACCATCAAGAGGATGACTCCTTTCGGAGTAAAAGCAGAGGAACAATATGTTGCAAGGATTTTATGAGAGGGAAATGCAAATGGGGAGCATCTTGCAGATTTTCCCACCATGTTGATTCTGGTGATAATAATGGTAAGGATACCAGAATTGCACTTTTTGAGCGTGATCGTGAGCACCAAACAAATGAAAGTAGGAAACCTCTATGCAAGTATTTCCTTGCAGGGAAATGTCATCGGGATAACTGTTGGTTTTCTCATGATGGTCCAATAGATAGCAACCATGAAAGCAGGCCACGTGATGTGGGTGGACGGCAGAGCTTGGTTGACATGAATGATCAGTGGAAAGGTGCAACTTGGGATCAGGTGGAACCAGAATCGAAAGCTGTTGAAGGCAGTAGGTGGAGTGAGACTGTTGTTCCCAACAGAAAAATTGCTGACGCTCCACTTGAGAGGAGGGACAATAAATGGGCTCATGAAAGAAGTTTGCGGAGTCCAGAATTGAAAGAGAGGGCTTCTGAGGGTAATAATTACCTTTCAACTCAAGATTGGAGGGAAGATAATGGTGGTGATGCAGGTGCTATCAAATCTGTGGTTGTAGAGAGTTCATATGACAGACAAGAATACCCTCTAATATCCAAAGGAAATCTTGATCTGGTGTACACAGGTTCTCATGCACCCAATATTACAAAAGAACCTTCTAGCCAGCATCTTTCTGAGGCAAGTTTGCATGCTGGACTAGCTGAGAAGTCTGATATACTGCATCATCCAACTGTTGCTGAAGATAACATGGTCAATGCTTCCAGTTTTGACGGCCCTGGTCAGTTGAAAGACAACAGAAACACTAATAACCCAGAATTTATGCCTGGGCAAAGCCTTAATCAGAACGTCATTGGGAATTTGAGCTTAAATCATCCCTTGGTTTCAAATGATCAAAGGGACAATTTGTTCTTTCCACATTCGTCGAATGTACGAAATGTTGACTTGAATGGTTCTGGTCAAGGCTTGTCCTCTACTTTAATCATACAAAACCATGCTGGTAGCCATCAGAAAGAAGCTGCTAAAACACCAGAGATTCAAGAATTTGGAGCCCCGCGATCTTTCTACAATAATGCCTCCAATAACCAAGTCCCTCAAAATCTGTTAAGTCCGGCTGCAGCATCTCCTATGCACAAATTTGTTGCTGAACAAACACAAACTCATCTGCATGCTGCGTTGAACCACTTGACTTCTACAGCATTAGTGTCAGCTTTGGAAACTGCCATGCAAATTCAGCCCAATACCGATGTAAGATCTCCTGCTCAGTTAGATCCCTTGGGAGATGGCAGAGGTAAATTGGGCAATGTTAATCAAACCTCTGGTGAAGTTCCCTACACATATGAACAGAAAAATGGGATACCTTTTGAAGAATTTTCTCCAATGTCTGGTGATAATCCACAATTTGGGAATACCCTCATCAGTAATATTTCTAATGTTCAGTGTCATGAGAGTCCAGAATCAAAACAGCAGGAGGCACCTGCTGCTTCAGAAGTCAAGGATAACAATACAGAATCTGTTGTAGAATGCCAAAAGGGGCAGGAAGATCTTCATAAAGAAAATGGGGACGAGCATGTTAAGGTTGGGAATGGGAACAATAACAAGGATGACAAGGACATGCGCTTATTCAAGAATGCCCTTATAGATTTTGTTAAGGAGACTTTAAAGCCCACATGGAAGGAAGGCCGGATGAGTAGAGAGGTTCACAAGACAATTGTGAAAAAGGTGGTTGATAAAGTGACAAGTACAATGCAAGATCACATCCCGAAAACACAAGGCAAAACTGATCAATACCTGTCTCATTCAAAACCCAAAATTACCAAGCTTGTACAGGTAAGTTTCTAGTTATTTGTTTCACTTAACTCTAAGAAGTACCATTATGAAACAGGAAGACGGTTTTTTTTTTTTTAAGGCTCTGGAGTCACTTAACTGTATTCTGAGAAATCTCCAGCTTTTATCTTTAGATGGTTAGTGATGTGAAATGCAGAGGCAAGCTTAGAAAATGCTTTTTTTTTTTTTTTTGGCAAAAAGTTGTGCACATCTGCTAGGTTTTTTTGGTGGACAGTGCGGGTGTAGAAGTGGGATATGGCTGGGATGAATACAATGTAACTTGTTTGTGTGACCTACTGGATTAGCCATGCAGCTGTACATAACTTACATGCATAGACCGTACTAATGTAAATGAAGTGCTGTGTTCAACCTACTTTATATTCTGCTCTCTGTTTTCTCATACTGAACTGTCTGGATTTCCTGATTTCCTGCAGGCTTATGTGGAGCGACATCTCAAGACTGATTCTTGAATTACCTTTTCTTAATTCCCATTTTGGGGATTATTGTACTGACTTGGACAAGTAAAAAATTCTGACATTTTTTTTTTCTTCAGTTTTCCAGATTGACATGCATTCTCCGCCCCTGACTTTCGTTCCTTGTGCATTGTGTTTTCTAAGAAGATGATAGTGCAAATAGTCTGCCTTTCATTTGCTTTAGCTTTGGGTGCATTTTTTTTAAAACTATTTTCGCTTTAATTCTTTCTCAGTTGGGAATCAAAAGGTTTGTATTGGAAACTGTGAAATGCAAACATGCAGGGGCTTTGAAGATGGTTCGACTGTACCGTATTAGTTTCTGTAACTAAAGATAGAAGCGGCAGATGTGAAGCTTATGTGCTTGAGGCAGAATTTTCAAGTCTTGCCTTTTTGGTGTAATTTTATGGGGCTCAACCATTTGGTAATCTAAGTGTACATACTAGAAATTGCGCCATGCTATCCTTTCTGCAAAAGGGCAGACTCTTTTTTTTTTTTTTTTGGGAAAATGTTGCTAATAAGTGGTTCATGGGCGGATTGGACTCGACTAATTCTAAACCATTTGTCTTAAGTTGAATTTTTTTTAAAGTTTTTTTTTGGGGGGTGCTTATTGTGTTTCCTTAGCCGTCAAATAGAAACAAAATCTAATTTGTTTACAATGCATACCCGGATAGCTTGTTGTATTAGAAACAAAAACAGAAAAGATAGCTTGTTTGCTCTATGTGTTACATTTGTACCACAAAGGATGGATGGCATTTTTGACGGCTGAGATTGTCCCAGCGAGTTCGGGTTGATTTTGAGTGTTTATTTAAAATTTTATTTGATCTTCGATCTTTGATTTGATATTCATTTGGATTTCAATTCAACGATTGAGATCGATCAATCTGAGCGATTTAGCTGTCAAAGTTCTCAGCAGAGTATTCGAATCCAACCAAGTTGACAGTGAGTTCGCATACGTCACCATTCATAAGCACAAAAAAAAAAAAAATTAAAATAGAACAAGCTTTGGCCATAGAGAAAACTTGAGCCACAGACATCTTCTAAAATGGTTTATGAGCATTATATGATTTTCATCAAAATGTTTTTTGTCTATACTATGTGTAGCGTCTGCATCCCACTGTGCAGCGGTGTCGACGCGTAATGATCACTTTATATAATTTCTTAATGCACAGTTCTATACTAAAATAGGGTAAAAATCGTCCTAATCTATCAATTAAAATGAAAAAAAAGAAGAGTACTGGTCATATCATTAAAGATTATTTGTATTAGCAGTAAATCAATCACGGACATGGACGATTTAAACTTTCCCACCAGCCAGAGGGTTATTATCACTTTACCATTTTAACATTCGGTGTCACTATTAATTTTTCTCTTAACGTTATTTTTTAGTCATTTTGCTCCCAAAACTAACGGTCAAATTTAATGGAGTTTATTAATCCAAATGATAAGATATGTTTAATCTTTAAAATTATTATCGTTTTATTTCCATAAACTATAACCTTATTATCAATTTATCCCATAGAGTTATTTTTAGGCAATTTATCCCACCATTAAACCAACTTAACAAGTTAAAAAACTTTAGAAGATAGTACCCTCTTTTCAGTATAATAAAAATAATAAAAAATTTAGAGTGACATTTCTCCTTTTTAGTATCAGGAAAAAAAATCAAAACAATAATCTCTTTCTTTTTGGCGATCTTATTAATATTGAAAAAAATAGAAAAATAAGGGAAGAAGAAGAAGAATAATACAAATAAAATTACTTTACTTTTCTGTTTACTAATCCTAATCTTGAGGACATTAAAGTAATATAATAATATTAGATTCTTCCTTATTTTCTTTCTTTGTAAAATCTAATTTTCTGTTTCCTTCTGTTCTATCTCCTTTTCTTTTCCTAGTATTAACAAGTGTGAAAAAGGAAATTTGAGAAAACCCTTTTATTTTTATGTTTTTGGAATCTTAGAGTGAAAAAAAGGAGGAATAATTATTCCAAATTTTTTATTTTTAATTATATATAAAAAGGTAAATACATTTAAATTTTTTTGAACATACCTTTTAGATTAATGATAGGATAAAATATCTAGAAAATAATATTAGAGAGTAAAACGATTATATTACTATAATTTAAAGGGATAAAGTGATAATAATAATATAGTAATGCTATAAAATAAAAGGGTATTTTTGTCAAAATTTTATTAACATGTTGAGTTGAATTACCTATGAGATAAAGTGACTAAAAGATAACATTAGACTGTAAATTGATAGTAGTGATATTGTTTAAAATGGTAAAGTGATAATAACCCCCAACCATATGATACACAACTCCAAAATATTCAAACTTCTCCAATTCTCCATACCCTTTAACATTCTTATACAATTGCATTACTTTGTGTGTAAACCTATTAGAAAAGGAGATAATTATTACGAAAATTGTTTTCTATTAGTTGCACATACACCCGAGCGTCTAAGAGAGAAAAAATCTTGTATGCGTCTTTGATGTCTGTTTATACTGTGGCTATCATTGAGCAGGTGCTCCTTATAATTAATTTCATAAGTACCCCATATATATGGGTCTTCTTCAGAATGATTATAGATGGTATACAGGCTAACTTAACTTGTTAAAACAATAATAATAATTTTTATATACGTTATTGACGGTGTATATACTATCATTTATAATTGATGAAATTCCTCATCCACTCAATCCTCTCTTTCATAAAGGCCGATAAGAATATTTCTATAGCCAATCAAAGTACCTCAATTTCCCAGGCAATGGCAGGTTGACAATATTTTTGTCTCACAAACAAACTTTATTCGCTAGACGAGTCGAATACGTGACAACCCGGAACAAAAATATCTTAGTAACCTTGGGTTTGGTATCTTTTGTTCGAATTATTTAAACGTCTCATCTAGAGCCACAACTTAGACAGCTAGCTAACATACAAACTTTCTCACGATGTATAATACATTATCATTGATTATTGCTTAATACAAACATGTCTTCGAAAATTATCTTTTTAATAGATCCGATACTTGTGTTAAAAGTTAATTATCAGGAAAATTTTTATATTTAATGGATGCATGTAGATGGAGGAGAAAATTTTATAAAATCTAAAGAGGATAATAATCTAGAAATAGAAGGGAGTTTCTTTTTTTTTTTTTTTAATAGAAGGAAAGGTGGGGGGCCAATGTAACTAGAGGAAAGAATTATACAAAATTCAGGGATGCAAATATAGTATAAATTTAAAAATTTTAAAGACTTTAATGCCCATTATATAGTACTATCAAATTTCAAGAAGGGAATTGCCCACCCTCATTCCAGCGTCTCTAAACCTGTTTACGAGGGTTGGCCAAATTGAATAGGCTTTGCCTAAAGATTAGGCAAAGCCTATTCAATTTGGCCAACCCTCGTAAACAGGTTTAGGACACGCTAGGATGAGGGTGGGCAATTTCCTTCCTGAAATTTAATAGTGCTATATAATGGGCATTAAAGTCTTTAAAATTTTTAAATTTATACTATATTTGCATCCCTGAATTTTGTATAATTCTTTCCTCTAGTTACATTGGCCCCCCACCTTTCCTTCTATTTCGAAGAAAAAAGAAACTCCCTTCTCTTTCTAGATTATTATCCTCTTTAGAGTTTATAAAATTTTCTCCTCCATCTACATTCATCCCTTAAATATCAAATTTTTTCTGATAATTACCTTTTAACTACGGAATCACTTTTCATACCTGAACTTAAAATGTACATACTCTTACTTGTATCAACGTGCTATTCAAAAGTACTAAGGTATCTTTTCAACTAGAAAATATTACATCTTGTTCACCGTTTAAGTACTATAATTGCATAAAGTTGATGATTATTTATTACAGAAAATAATATGAAAATTGCAAGGACAATATTTTCCTTACATTTGTGCAAGAAACATGCTCCATCGATCTTAGAGAACTCCAAAATGATTTCTTTTTTTTTTTTACTCAGTAAATCTTCTGATTCTACGAATTTGGTTTTTGAGATTGCAATACTTTAATTAAGTGGTTGACAACTCATATATTTCATGCGATGGTTGATTAAGAAACACCAAAAAAAAAGATCATTATGAATTGTTTTACAAACAAAATTCAGAGTCAGCATTTTATCAACGCTGGTTGGTCACCAAGTTAGTTATTCCTCATTCATTGGTTTCTTCTTAGATTAGCCGCTTCTTTTTATTCACATCATTTTCTTTGTTTTTTTTACCTTTAACATATGCCCAAAGTTGATGAACTAATATATATTATTTATAACAGCTTATGGAAAAGAAAGACAACACACTTGGAGGTAAAAGTAGTAAAGACAACCAAGAAATCATTGAAATAAGGTTAGGATCCTCTCCATTGGACTTCTCTAGATTAACATACTAAAAATTAAGATAATGGTATAAAATTATGCAATTGTTGTCATTATTTTTCTTTTGATCTCCAGATTAACATACTAAAAATTAATCTTTTTTTGAAAATATTTTGATATTCAATTTATGTGAAATATTTGAACGGTGAAAATAGGTCAAAATTGTGACAAAATTTGTAATGATTAATCAAATAGAAAAACTTGATCAATTTCATACAAAATTTTATATATAACTAACATAAGTAATAAATATATTATGAAAGGTGTTGATTTTTGAAAATAGTTTTTAAATTAATTTTATTAGAGTGCAATAAAGAGAAGTTCTCTCCAATGCAATGAAGAGAACTATGTTGGATATTTACCTGCAATTATTTAGGCTTGATGCTATACTAATATATGGAAAATGTATAGGCTCGATCAAACGTCTATTAATTCTTCAATTTCTTCACTCCTAGAGTACTAGCAAAACAAATTTTTAGCTTTTTTTTTTTAACTTTTATTAGTACCAAGGAAAGAAAAAAGTGGGAGGGAAGGATATAGAAAGTTCAAATTTGAAAATAAGAAAAATAAGTAAGAATCCAATACTATCATTAATTTAAGGTCAGCAAAGTTTGAATTGGGTGATAGCTGGAAGAGTAAAAAGTGATTTTAAAATAAATAGCACATAGGAATCTTTCTTATTTCTATTTTTTCTTAAGAATTGAATTCTTTGTCTCTCTTTTCTTTAGTATTTATAAGAGTGTAAAAAAAAAAAAGAGAAGAACAGTTTTGGCTTTTTTCTTAAGTACTAAAAAAAGGGTGAAAAAAAGGAGAAGAATCATTCCAAAATTTTTTATTTTTTTAAGTATGCAGGAGAAGAAGATGCTTTTCCCTTAAATTGTTCATCATGCTAAATTGAATCCTCATCCATGGACTATAGAAGGATTGAAGATGTTATGAAATCCATGTTCGTGGACTAAAACCATAAAAATCATTCATTCATGCACTTAGAAACTAATACTACGCGTTATGAGTTTTGAATCTTTTGCTGTCAAATTTTCAGTCTGTAACACAGCCGAGGGATTTAAGGGATCAGTTTACAAACTTTCAATTCGTCCTTGCTTTTGTGGTTTTTTCAAGCTAAGATTCATCTTGGAAAAGGCCGACAAAAAAAAAAAGAAGCCTAAGAAAAAGTGCTTTATTTTATGATCAGTCGTAGATTTTTCTAACATTTGCAGGGCCAAAAAACTTTTTTTTTTTTGTCAAAACTAAAATAGTTGATATGTGCAATTTTTCATTTTCAATAGTCTTGACTATGGTAATTTTTTAATTGATTCATTTTAAGTGGTTAATTATGGTATCAAATGCCTCCTGACCATATATATCACCATTTTCTCCTTTTGTCGCGTCCCAGAGTGTGTATCGGTAGCATATATCACCATTTTCTCCTTTTCCACCAATATATATATATATATATTTATTTATATTTATATTTATATCAACCTCTGCAAAAGAAGGATAAGAACTCTAGCAATAATAGCTGAAATCATCGTAGATTAAAACATTCAAGCATTACTTTACTGAAAGTTTCATTCAAGAATACAAACCAAAGAAACACAAATCGAAGCTTGGAGACAACCACAAAAAAAAAAAAAAAAAATATTGCACCAGCATGAAGGAAGGGATCAATAACTGCAAATAAACAAGCAAATCACGGTTGATAATCAATGGTGCTTAGTAAGGCAACCATTGTGTTTTTGTTCATGAAGCTTTCTTCAACCAAGCTCGGACTTCCCACCTCGTCCCTGCTGACTTTTGTCCATTATGCTGGATAAACTTGGGCCTCAAGCTTCAACCCTTTGTAACAGAAAAAAGGATCAGATGCGAAGTAGTAAGTACGAGATTCAGTAAGCTTAAAAGGGACAACAGCGTCAGGTGGAAGATCATCTTTAACATCCGTCCAGGTACAATGTGCGTAATCTGTTTGACCAACTTCCGCAATCGGGAGTCCCTCTGGGTTAATGATATCTACACAAATTAAAAAAAAAAAAAACTTAACATTTAGTTAGATGATAAATTAGGAGTTAAAACACATTCTTGGATAAAATATTAAACACGCAGCTAGTAATTGATTAATTAATACCACAGAAGATAGAAAAAAAAGCCAGTCGATAATCGATCGAGTTTATGAGGGTTCGAATCTTACCGAGGTAATCACCCACGCGAAGTGTCGCAAACTGAAGAGTAGAGGCCGGATCAATTCCTCGTTGCCATGTAACTCGGTGATAATCTGGCAAACATGTGATTGGGACGGCAAGACATAAACCGAGTAGAAACACGATGACTTTGGAGGTCATTTTTTTTGGGGCGCCCCCGGGGGGGGGGGAGGGGGCGTGTGTATTGTGTGTAAAGGAAGAGAAGATTAAGGAAGAAGAAGGGGGTGCCATAAGTGTGGAGGGATTTTGCCTTTTTATATAAGGGATAATTTCAGAAACCTCCTTGAGGTTTCTAACAATTTCACTCAATTCACCTGAGGTTTCAATAATTACATAGACTTCCCTTGGTCCAATCAAATGACTGAAATGTCCTCCACTTAATAGTTAATTCATAAAGGGATATTTAAAGCCGAAAAATACTTCTTATTATTCTACTAGTCATTTCCTAATTTTAAAGAACAATCTCCATCAATTTTCTAATTTCATTTCCTAATCTTAAAGACCTTTCTTTTTTTCTTTCAATAGTTTTACGCTTTACAAATGTTAGCCAATTGAAGTTACCAAATTAACATCGTGCAGATTGTGGATTTTATTGTCAAATTAGAGGAAGATGAAATATGTGTAAGTGATATAGGAAAAAAAAAAAGAAATTGAGACTTGGAAGATAAAGACGTGACTATTTTGTTTGTTAAGCAAAAAAGTCTAGCAACTAAAAAACTTATTGGTTCTCTCTTTTATTTACATGTTGATTGTGGTTTTACTATAAAGGTAGAATTTTGTCTCTATTTATAAGAGTGCTAGAGCAATGACGAATTATGTTCTTAGGGTCATGGGGGCATTTCTTGGTTTAGTATTAGTAGTGGTGGTAGTGAGTTGTATTAGGCAAGAATTAGCAAGTAATAAATTTTGAGATGAATTGGAGTCGCTGGACTTTCTTTGCTTTAGCAAGTATACCATGTACAAGAAGTTAAAGATTAAAACCTTATTTTGTTTTGTCTTATTCTCAAGAAGAAGGGTATTTTAGAATATTTGTAAAAAATTATAGGCTATTAGGTCTATATTGTTACATAAACCTTAAAAGTAAGGAAGGTAGGTGCAATTTTTGAAACTTAAGGGGAGCTCTCTGTAGTTGTTGAAAACCTCAAGGAAGGTTTCTGAAATTATCCCTTATATAATTATGCCCAATTATGCCCAATAAGTTCATATTTGAGTGAATTTTAGATTGTCGAAAGCTATAAAAATTATACGGTAATGTACAAAACATTGTAAAATATTTTAGCATCAAGTTTTTAAAAGTTTTAAAGCCTCTAATCTTAATAAAGGCTATTAGTTGAAAAGAATAACGGTTATTTAACATTTTGATTTTGTTATTTTAGTTTAGAAAATATCAGCTATCCATACAATTATGATTATGTATAGTTATTAGAACCTTGATGCATAATGCTACCAAGCATTGTGTATTCTTTAGGCCTGCATGTCTTCACGAAATTGAAGCATGTTGTGAGAGCAGGTATGCATTATTTCACAACAGTGACAGTAGGTATGCATTATTTATGAACTTATAACTAATTTCATAATAGTGACAGCAAGTATGCATTATTTATAGGCATAGTTAATTCATTATGAGAGTAGGTTTTGCATAATTAGGATATTGATAGGTTGCAATTTTATCATTTATTTTATTATTAATTTCCCCTATTACCTGACCCGATATGGATTAATTGTTAGATTCTACTCACTTTTGGTATTTGGCACTTATTTCAGGGAGTCGAACGAAAATATGATAACAAGTACCAATTTGACAGGGAAAGGGTCCAAATCACAAGCTTATCCCAGGGGCATTATTGGCAAAGGAAAACTTTTGCCCATTTTGGTAATTGCTGAAGAGGAGAGGACGGCTGAATCTTTTCTTTTCTTGGGGGAGCCGCCGCACATCTGAAGCATTAGAGTAGATTAGGCATTAGATAGAAAATGAGAAGTAGCAGAGGATGAGCAATACCTTTAGAGAGGTTTTTGACTTTTCTTCTTTGATTAGCTTTTAGTGCTTTTCTTCTCACGTATGTCAGGAGGAACTTTGACTTTTCTTCCTTTGTGCTTTGAGTAGTTCTTTTTCCTTCTTCATATGTCAGACAAGGTGAAACAATCAATCACCTTTTGTGGCCTTGCTATCGGTTTAATATTCGGACGCATTGAATTTCCCCAATTCCTAAGGATAATGGCCGCGACTTTCTCTTCAATTTCGTATGGGCTTTGTTCATCAAATATGAACTAATTTCTCCATTCTAGTCAAGGAACAACGGAGGCTTTGGTTTGTCTAAAAATTGTGAGATCGATTTAATTTTATCTTTTCCTTTATTTATTAATATTCGCATGTTCCTTGATTGCGGTACTTATGATTATTTAATTAATTGATTGTCTTGGATCCGGATAGTTAGTTGATTTGATAATCTATTGTCAATTAGGGCTTTTAAATCCGTAATTGTTTAGTTGCCTTGAATTAGTGACAACTGGCATGATTAGGTTTGTGTCAGGGGGATACGCGGGCTAATCTGAAATAACCCTGGTAGTGCGTTATTTGATTAGAATAGGGCTCCTCTAATACGTAAGGCAATTGGGGAATTAAATCTTATGGGCGTACCTAGGATTATTTCTCAATTAGAGCAGTGATTAATGGGCGTACCTTAATCACCGACACAGTAAGGAGGGGTTGACTGTCATCGCTTGCTTGGCAGTTATAACCTATTTATTAATAAATAATTGGAATTGCTTGTGCATCGATGATCAATTAGGTGGACCATTGCTGAAGTTATTTCTTGGCTAGACCTTTAATTACTGTTACTCTAATTTTAGGGAATTGTTATTTAATTTCTAGTTAGCTATCTATTTTTATTTTTCTTTTAATTTCTAGTGAATTTATTTCCTTTGAATTTCTAGTTAGTTACTTATTTTCATTTGTTCCATTTGAATTTCTTTGATTATCATCGTTTACCCCAAAAACACCCCTTGTGTTATTGTTGGATTTCTAAAGAGACAAATACCCCCAATCCCTGAGGATACGACCCTACTTGCCCTGTTACAAATTCATAATTATTTGTAAAAAGGTCATCCCATTCAGGTATATCGGATTAAGCAAACTCTTCGGGAATATGGTGAATCAAATAACCCATTGCACACCTAGAGTCCCTGCTCCAATACTTGGAATCGGGTTTTGGCTATTTTAATTGGCAATTAGGTTTATTTTTATTATTGCACAGGCTTCGACAACCTGTCAATTTTTGGCGCCGTTGCCGGGGACTGGTGTCAATTATTTGTTTCTTTTGAAGTTCATTTTTGTTATAATTTTCTGGTGCTTTTCGAGTGTATGCCTCGTTCTTCTCGTACAGGTGAATTAATTTTCGACCCTGAGGTAGAGAAGACCGCGAGTAGAACAAGAAAAGAAACCAGACAACTCAGAGAAGAGCACTTAAGTGCTGCATCTCAGAGACTTGAGCCTGAAGTTGACCCAACAGGTTCGTTTGGTGACACTTCTAGTGACTCGGAGCAAGAAGAAGTCAATATGGCTAATGCACGCACATTAAGGGAGTTGGCTGCTCCTGACTTAAATCAGCAGCCCTTATGCATTACTTTTCCTAGTTTGAGTGATAACACTCCGTTTGAATTAAAATCTGGACTAATTCACCTTTTACCCTCTTTCCATGGTTTACCAGGTGAGGAGCCTTATAAGCATCTGCAGGAGTTTGATGTCGTGTGCAATAGTATGAAATCCCCAGGCATCACAGAAGAGCAAATAAAAATGCGGGCATTCCCCTTCTCCTTGAAAAACTCTGCAAAAGACTGGCTATACTACCTACCGCCAGGTAGTATCACCACGTGGGACCAGTTGAAGAAAAAATTCTTAGACAAGTATTTTCCCGCATCTCGAGCTGCTAGCCTAAGAAAGGAGATCTGTAGTATCAAACAGCACCCGGGGGAGTCACTTTACGATTACTGGGAGCGATTCAAGAAGTTGTGCATCAAGTGTCCCCAGCACCAAATAAGTGAGCAGTTGCTCATACA
Organism: Coffea humblotiana; assembly: GCA_023065735.1. Taxonomy (NCBI): domain Eukaryota; kingdom Viridiplantae; phylum Streptophyta; class Magnoliopsida; order Gentianales; family Rubiaceae; genus Coffea; species Coffea humblotiana. The sequence goes on along the minus strand of CM041217.1, from coordinate 29,544,160 downwards.
GTATTTTTACGAGGGGCTACTCTTCAGAGACAGGAGTATAATTGATGCCGCGAGTGGAGGGGCACTGGTGAATAAGACCTCTCGAGCAGCGTGGGAGCTAATTGAGGGAATGGCTGAAAATTCATAGCAGTTTGGCACGAGGGAGGACGTCCCGACACGCAGGGTGAATGAGGTAGAGACCTCCTCCATCCAGCAACAAATTTCTGAATTAACGTCCTTCGTGCGACAACTGGCTGTAGGAAATGCATCACAGGCCAAGGTGTGTGGAATTTGTACGGGCATGGGTCATTCTACGGAGATGTGCCCAATGATTCAAGAAGAAAATGCAGAGCACGTGAACATGGTTGGTCACGCGCCCGCGCCAAGAAAATCCTACGACCCGTACTCTAACACATATAATCCCGGTTGGAGAGACCACCCTAATTTCAGTTATGGGGGCAATAGGCAGTCCAACTTTGTACCAAACAGACAGCAAGGCCATCACCAGCAGTACCAGTCTCGCCCGCCACCACCCCCTTCAACCTCTAGTCCAACTTTAGAGGATATGATGAAACAACTGATGGCCACCACCGCGCAGCATCAACAAAAGACAGACTCCGAACTACAGCACATAAGGAGTCAAATGAGCCAAATGCAATCCATGCATAATCGGATGGATCAAATGGCCATAACAATCAACCGTTTGGAGTCCCAAATCCAAGGTAAGCTGCCGTCTCAACCTGAAGTGAACTCGAAAAACGTAAGTGCGATGACCCTAAGGAGCGGGAAGGAAATTCAGGGGCCGGAACCCACAGTTCCAAAGGACAAAGATGAGGAGAAAATCGAAAATGAGCTTGAGAAGGAGGACAGCAATGGCACGAATTCAAAGGTACTCTCGGACCCAGTCATTGCTGTTAAGACTAATCCATCCCCGTTTCCTAGCAGGTTGGAGAAACCGAAAAAGCAGGACAAGGAGAAAGAGATCTTGGAGGTGTTTCGCAAGGTAGAGATCAACATTCCCCTGTTAGATGCAATCAAACAGGTGCCGAAGTACGCAAAATTCTTGAGGGACTTATGTGTCAATCGAAGGAGGTTGAGGGGAGATGAAAGAGTCATTGTTGGAGAGAATGTGTCAGCGGTCCTGCAAAGGAAGCTACCACCCAAGTGTGGGGACCCAGGTATGTTCACTATCCCCTATAAGATAGGGAATACTTTGATTAGAAAGGCCATGTTAGATTTAGGGGCATCGATTAATGTGATGCCAAAGTCTATTTATGCCTCTCTGAACCTAGGTCCATTAAAAGAAACGGGGATAATCATTCAATTAGCGGACCGAACTAACGCATATCCTGATGGGTTAATTGAAGATGTGTTGGTCAAAATTAATGATTTGGTGTTCCCAACTGACTTTTATGTACTTGACATGGATGATGACCACTCCCCTGATCCTTTACCTTTGCTGTTAGGTAGACCCTTTTTTAGCACAGCACAGACAAAAATTGATGTTAATAAGGGCACATTGTCTATGGAGTTTGATGGAGAAATTGTTCATTTCAATATCTTTGATACTATGAAGTACCCTTCAAACTCTAACTTTAGCTCTGTTTTCTCTGTGAGTGCCATTGACCATGAGGTGCAGGAAGTATTTGAAACTGTTGGCAGGGATGAGTTGGAGGTGGCTCTGACCAAACACCTCGAGTTAGAGACAACACCTGAGATGGAGTGGAGTGAAGATTTGAAGTGCACAATAGGAGCATTGCATTCGTTGCCAACCACAACGAAAAGGTATGAAGTTTCACCTGTTTTCATTCCCGAACCTCACCAAAGGGTACTGCCATCTGTGGTGTAGGCACCTGTGTTAGAATTGAAGCTCCTGCCGAAACATTTGAAATATGCATATCTGGGCGACAACGAAATACTCCCAGTGATTATCTCAGCTGCATTATCAGACATCCAGGAGGAGAAGCTGATCCGAGTCCTTAGAGAGCATAAAGAGGCGATAGGATGGACCATCGCCGACATCAAGGGGATCAGCCCCTCCATCTGTATGCACCGGATTAGGTTGGAAGAGGATGCAAAACCTGTACGGCAGGCTCAAAGGAGGCTCAACCCTCTCATGATGAAAGTGGTGAAGAAAGAGATATTGAAGTTGCTCGATGTGGGGATCATCTTTGCCATATCAGACAACCCATGGGTGAGTCCGGTCCAGGTAGTTCCAAAGAAGGCAGGAGTGACAGTGGAGGCCAACCAAACGGGTGAGCTCGTGCCTGTACGCAAACCCACGGGATGGAGGCAGTGCATCGACTACCGAAGACTGAACGCCGTCACTAAAAATGACCATTTTCCTCTTCCTTTCATTGATCAAATGGTTGAGCGTTTAGCTTGTAGGGCTTACTATTGCTTTTTGGATGGATTTTCAGGGTATTTTCAGATAGCAATCGCACCAGAGGATCAAGAGAAGACGACCTTCACGTGCCCATTCGGGACCTTCGCATATAAACGGATGCCCTTCGGGCTGTGCAATGCGCCTGCAACATTCCAAAGGTGTATGGTAAGCATCTTTTCGGAGTATGTAGAGAAAATTATTGAGGTTTTCATGGACGATTTCAGTGTGTATGGTGATAGTTTTGATACATGTCTAGATAACTTGAAATTGATTCTGTTGAGATGTATTGAGACTAATCTCGTGCTTAATTGGGAGAAATGTCATTTTATGGTTGAACATGGGATAGTCTTAGGTCATGTTGTGTCTGCGAAGGGTATAGAGGTCAACAGGGCTAAAATAAATATTATATCTGCTCTACCTTATCCCGCGAGTGTGCGGGAGGTGCGATCTTTTCTTGGACATACAGGATTTTATCGAAGGTTCATCAGGGATTTCTCGAAGATTGGAGCCCCGTTGTTCCAGCTTTTACAAAAAGATGTGGCTTTCGAGTTCGATGACAAGTGTGAGAGTGCCTTCGACAAGTTGAAAGAGCTTTTGATCTCGCCATCGATAATCCAACCCCCTGACTGGAGTTTGCCCTTTGAGATCATGTGCGACGCCAGTGATCATGCTGTGGGGCCTGTGTTGGGGCAAAGAGTAGGGAAGGTAGCTCACGTCATCTACTATGCGTCCCGAGCCTTGAATGGAGCTCAATTGAATTACTCCACCACTGAAAAGGAGCTGTTATTTTTGCTTTAGAAAAGTTTAGGTCATATCTGTTAGGTGCTAAAGTTATTGTGTTTTCTGACCATGCAGCGTTGAGGTACCTAATGACCAAGAAAGATGCAAAGCCGAGGCTCATCAGGTGGATATTGCTCTTACAGGAATTTGATTTAGAGATAAGGGATAAGAAAGGCTCAGAGAATCTAGTTGCTGATCATTTGAGCCGTATACCAGTTGGAGAGGAGAGCGAACCCTTGAAAGATGCATTCCCTGAAGAACATTTATTTTCTCTGAATTCTCAGTTGCCTTGGTATGCTGATTTAGTCAATTATTTAGTAACTGGTAATTTCCCTGTTGGTTGGCCGCACAGTTCAAGACCGTTTTACCCAAAAAGAACAAACCCCTAATTCTCGGGACCTACATCACTCACTTGGCAGTGCAGCTGGGGGTTCTGAATCTAGAGCGTCATGACCTTCATTTGGCGTTTGAAATGGAATTTCTCGATGAAGAGAGCTTAGAGCGGATGGGCGTTCTTGAGTACGTCGATGGTTCATACCGATTTACTTCTCCGGGACCTCCTCGTGTGCCCCCACGCTCCTCATTTGCCCGTTCGTTCCCTGTTGGTGATGAGGCCGGCCCGTCTAGCTCTGCTCCGCCTCCTCCACCCCCCGGAGCAACTGAATGGCACCAACTCAGGACCCAAGTTCAGAATCTGGAGGCAAGGATGACTAACATCGATGCTAACGTGCATAGTATGGCGCAGAATTTGGCATCTCTCATGCATCATGCGGGTCTCACACCTCAGTTCGGGTACCACCCACCTGTTTGACCCGACCTCAGGGAAGTGTTGTTGCCCTCTCCCCTACTTTTGATATTAATTTGCTACATTGAGGGCAATGTATCGTTTAGGTGTGGGGGGGGTCAGTTGTGGTGCTAGTCTTTCTAGTTTTTCGTTTTTAGTAGTTTTTTTTAGATGCTTTTCCTTTATTTTTAGTTTATTATTTGCTTATTTTCATTCAGTCTCTTTCTTTCTTTTTAGTGATTAGCTCATGTGAATGCTGAGTTTGATGTTGGTTATTGACTCTAAATCTACTATTGCCAAGTTTTAATAATCAAAGTATATCGAGTTAATGTGGTTGAGTCCAAAAAGTCTCTTTGGTGAATATCGGTGACTGCTTAATTCTTTTGATTTCTCTGTTAACTTTTCTAGACATAGGGAATGACTGTTGGCATTTTAATGTGAATTGATCCGGTTATTGACTTTAGATCTCCATGTTTGGTAATAATGAGGCTAGCTGCTTCTGTTTCTTTGATTTTAGTGGTGTTATTTTGCTTTGTTATGTTACTTGGCTGCGAATAAGGTTGACTGTACTCCGCTATTAGTTACTACCGAGTAACCGGGGGTCCTCACCTAAAGTGTCGATTCTCGCGTCAAAAAGTAGTGAATTCTATGAGTACGTGGTCGTATAGCGATAGGAGCTGAGTAACCGGGCTTCTTCATCTAGAAATGTTGGAGTTCACGTCAAAAGGCTCTAATGACTAGAGACTAAGTCATTTTTGTTAAAAAAAGAAAAGAAAAAAATAGATAATGAAAAAGGAAAAAAAAGAAAAATAAATACTGAAAAAAAAAGAGTACAGGTTGTGTTAGTGTGTGATATAAGTCAGCTTGCCAATTTATGGATTTAATGTCGAGATTTTGGTCAATATTTGGACCATTTGCTGATAAATGTGTACGCCATTCCTTTTTCTTAGATTAGTTAACCTGGAATTGAAAGAGTCTTTGGTTTAGAAGCTAACCGGGGTGATGTTTCTTGGGTATTGACCACTGATACTTGATATATGTTTTTCTTGGTATCTTGGCAATATGGGAGATGGAGTAATGACCATTGTCAAATATTGGTGCTTGTTTGCTGTTCTTATGCTTGAGGACAAGCATGGTTTAGGTGTGGGGGGAATTGATAGGTTGCAATTTTATCATTTATTTTATTATTAATTTCCCCTATTACCTGACCCGATATGGATTAATTGTTAGATTCTACTCACTTTTGGTATTTGGCACTTATTTCAGGGAGTCGAACGAAAATATGATAACAAGTACCAATTTGACAGGGAAAGGGTCCAAATCACAAGCTTATCCCAGGGGCATTATTGGCAAAGGAAAACTTTTGCCCATTTTGGTAATTGCTGAAGAGGAGAGGACGGCTGAATCTTTTCTTTTCTTGGGGGAGCCGCCGCACATCTGAAGCATTAGAGTAGATTAGGCATTAGATAGAAAATGAGAAGTAGAAGAGGATGAGCAATACCTTTAGAGAGCTTTTTGACTTTTCTTCTTTGATTAGCTTTTAGTGCTTTTCTTCTCACGTATGTCAGGAGGAACTTTGACTTTTCTTCCTTTGTGCTTTGAGTAGTTCTTTTTCCTTCTTCATATGTCAGACAAGGTGAAACAATCAATTACCTTTTGTGGTCTTGCTATCGGTTTAATATTCGAACGCATTGAATTTCCCCAATTCCTAAGGATAATGGCCGCGACTTTCTCTTCAATTTCGTATGGGCTTTGTTCATCAAATATGAACTAATTTCTCCATTCTAGTCAAGGAACAACGGAGGCTTTGGTTTGTCTAAAAATTGTGAAATCGATTTAATTTTATCTTTTCCTTTATTTATTGATATTCGCATGTTCCTTGATTGCGGTACTTATGATTATTTAATTAATTGATTGTCTTGGATCCGGATAGTTAGTTGATTTGATAATCTATTGTCAATTAGGGCTTTTAAATCCGTAATTGTTTAATTGCCTTGAATTAGTGACAACTGGCATGATTAGGTTTGTGTCAGGGGGATACGCGGGCTAATCTGAAATAACCCTGGTAGTGCGTTATTTGATTAGAATAGGGCTCCTCTAATACGTAAGGCAATTGGGGAATTAAATCTTATGGGCGTACCTAGAATTATTTCTCAATTAGAGTAGTGATTAATGGACGTACCTTAATCACCGACACAGTAAGGAGGGGTTGACTGTCATCGCTTGCTTGGCAGTTATAACCTATTTATTAATAAATAATTAGAATTGCTTGTGCATCGATGATCAATTAGGTGGACCATTGCTGAAGTTATTTTTTGGCTAGACCTTTAATTACTGTTACTCTAATTTTAGGGAATTGTTATTTAATTTCTAGTTAGCTATCTATTTTTATTTTTCTTTTAATTTCTTTTATTTAAATTTCTAGTGAATTTATTTCCTTTGAATTTCTAGTTAGTTACTTGTTTTCATTTGTTCCATTTGAATTTCTTTGATTATCATCGTTTACCCCAAAAACACCCCTTGTGTTATTGTTGGATTTCTAAAGAGACAAATACCCCCAGTCCCTGAGGATACGACCCTACTTGCCCTGTTACAAATTCATAATTATTTGTAAAAAGGTCATCCCATTCAGGTATATCGGATTAAGCAAACTCTTCGGGAACAGGGTGAATCAAGTAACCCATTGCACACCTAGAGTCCCTGCTCCAGTATTTGGAATCGGGTTTTGGCTATTTTAATTGGCAATTATGTTTATTTTTATTATTGCACAGGCTTCGACAACCTGTCAGATATTATGCCATGCTAGCCAAGGTAATGAATTGCAATAATCGGCTTGTTTATCTAGCAAATTTAGAGAAAAAACCAAATCAATGAGCTTTTCTTGTGTTTGTGCCTTTTATTTATTTATGCTTCTAATATAGTTTTACTTTCTTGTTACGTATATTGGTTTAAATAATAAGGAATTTGACTAACATCTACAGTTGAGCATCTTTTCTTTTGAGATCAACATTTGAATATTTCATATACTCATATACGACTTGTGCACTTGCAGTAACGAAAATTTGAGTATAATTTAAAACTCGTCATCAGTTAGACATGTGCTCCTTAATTGAAAAATGAAATGTCCCGAAAATATAGTATTCTTTTGCAGAGGACTCAATTCTTTTAAACCTAACGTTTCATTCACTTAATCCACAATTCCATAGACCATGATAAGATCACAAGAATGTTTCTATACCTGATCAAACTATCTCATGCGCCCAACCAATAGCAGGCTGAGAATGCTTTAGGCTCATTTGGATTAAGGGAATTGGAGAGAAAGAAGAGGAAAGGAATTGAAGGAATTTAATTTTTTTTATTTGACTTAATTTTTGAGAAGGAAAAGAAAACGATAGGGAGGGAAATGATTTAATTAATTTGTTGAATTATGGTTCCATCTTAAAGTGGGCAAAAACGGAGTGAAAGTGAATCAAATCTCATATAAAGTAATTTAATTTAATGTTAAAAATCATTTTTTCTCATATCACTGGATAAGTCAAATGAGCTTTACGACTCACAAATTCAGAAAAAGTATCCCAGTAACTTAGAATTTTGAAATCTTCTGTTCCAATTATTTAAACATATATACTTTTGTACAATATATAGAATAGATTAACTTAATAATACGCGTGCCCTTTCTTTATATTGACCAGGGATGGACATGATCCTTAGCCAGCTCATCCCATCACTCACTAAACTTAAATTGTACACGTTTTGCAATTGCCCAAAGTTGATGAGTATTTATTCAGGAAAATGATGTGAAAATTTGTTAATGAGTAACTTTTCCGATTCAACCACAAAGCAATTTGTTAATGAGTAACTTTTCCTATCCAACCACTTTGGTTTTTAACTACTTCTACATATTTGATTGTGCATCACATTGATTAAGGGGTTGAGATATAATTCACTCGATGGTGGATTAAGAAGCAAATATGATCATTTCGATTTGTTTTACAACCACAATTTAGAGTAAACATTTTATGTTCATTGGTAATTTCACCAATGTAGTATTTATTCAGCCAATCTGGAGAAGATGTTGACCCCTTGTACTTCATCAGAACTTTTTTTGTGTTTCCCACTTTGAAGGACTAAAATGGCATTCACCTCTAAAACCCCAAATTTCTAATTAAACACTTCGAAGCGCTAAAATGTAATTCACCCCAAAAACTAAATACCTAATCAGATGTGATTGTTTCACTGCCGCCCAATGGAATATTCCATCATCCCATCAACATGTTGAGTCCAATTGGTTTCTTCTCAGATTAGCCGTTTCTTGTTTTTCACTTTTTTTCGTTTTTCTTTTCAACATGTTCACAAAGTTGATGAACTTTATATCATTTGAATCATCGTTAAAGAAAAAAAGAAAGATGGCATCTGGAGGAACGATAATGAAGAAAACCATGAAAGTATTGCGATGCCATTTCCTTTTTGTGGAAAAGATGAACTGCAAACGAGTAACACAAATTCATGACTGACAAAAATAAAAAAAAAATACAGAAGTCTCAAGGAAATTAAGGGACTAATATGAAGCAAATCCAAATTACTATAACCGATGACGCAATTTCAAGTCGTTGCACGCCACAGAAACTTTAATTAACATCACCGATTGGGGCTGCTTCTCGCTGATCAACACGAAGATAAATTCTTATCCCACTTTTACACTCAGGAACATCAGATATGAAGTAGTAGTAACCAGGATAGGTAAGTTTGAAAGTTTGTATAAATTCCTTCGTGACGCGAATAGTAGTATTTCCATCGACGATACAATTGTGGTACTCAAGTTCTGTCATCACTTGGAATATCGGGAGAGTCTCTGGGTTGATGAAAACTGCAGAAGTTGAATTGGCAAAACAGGAATATATAAAGAGTCAGCTTAGATAGAAACGTGATATATTTCGTAATGAATGAGTTATTGAAACCTCATCGCATTATCTGCGAGTAGAGATCATCTTACCAAGGATATCACCAACATAAAATTCCGAAAACGGAAGAGTAATGGACGGATCAAGTCCTCTTTCTTTCTGCCAAACAACTGGGTATACGTTAGAGGCCAAACTGGGGACCCCAAGACCCAAACTGACGAACAAGCATATCATGAACTTGTTGGCTGAGAAAGTTCTCATTTTGGATTATATCAATACTAGTGTGGATTGATAGGATTACTATTATGAGAGAAGGGGGGATGGACTGACGATAATGATGAATTGGTGATAGAGGTGCCACTGCTGTTTTGGGGATGGTGCTTTTTATAGATGCCCGATCGTGCATATTGGTGATAGAGGTGCCTCTACTCGATCGTGCATGTTTGTGCAGTGCTTTTAACAGATATATGTAAGCAGGTGGTCATGTGCTGCATATGTGACTCGATAGTTGTTGTGTTAAGTAGTAGCATTAGTTAGCATTATTAGAATGTCAAATTTTCAAATAAAACAAGATTTATTGTTACGTGATCAATCGATTTAAAAGTGAGAACGAGCAATTGGGCTAGGATGATGTGGTGCTGGAAACCACCATCTTCGTTGGCTACTACCATTCAAGACTCAAACATATGACAACAATCATGTTTTATCACCTCAGTCCTAGAGGAAAATCAGCGATCAACAATTGACCTGTCAATCACGCTGAATTGAATGGGTCTGGAAGCATCAGGCCTAGAGGAATTAGTGGTGCTGATTCTCCAAATACATAAAACTAATTGATCACTTCACTAAATTGGTGTTTGGAACATGTCAAGAGACATCTTCCACAGCTAGCTTGGTTTAGATTCGTTCATGGTCGAAAGATTCGTATTGAAACTCTAGATTTTCCAATTTTTAGTTGTTAGATCTATTTTGATTTGTTGGGTAATTGAGTTTCTTTTTAACTAAGAAAACTCGATAACGAGAACAGTTTGTTGGTAATTAAGGAGGGAAAGGTTCTCCTCATTTTCTCGATCTTTTATTGATGTTACAATTGGTATGTTAGTGTGTTGTGTGTACGTTCCAAACTTCTGTTATTACTTTTTGTCTACGATGTTAACAAATGGATCTAAACACGGTAGATAAGAAAGTTTAGAGTGCAACGTATTCAAAATTAAAAGTCTAAATGAGGTACAAGTTAAGGGGCGTAAACTAAAATTAGTCTTTTCAAATATATGTAATTGCTACACTAGCACATTTTGTGCACGCTTCTTACTTCAGTTGGTTTTGCTTGCGGGGTTAACGATTGGACTGAAATAGTAAGAATTAGACAGTTTAAGTGCAACGGGCCTAAAATTATACAGTTTAGGATGCAAAATTAGAAACACTTGTGTAAAAGATATTGATTTTGATCAAACAACTCAAAGGATGTTGTGTAAAAAATAATAATAAATAAGGAAGTTTTTTTTTTTTAAAAAAAAATTGATTGAAAAAATCAAAGGAAAAACGTTACTTATTTATTTTCCTTTTCACGTTTCATGCACTACTAACCTCAATGAGTTGGATTATATGCGGATTGATCTCACAACTCACAAAATACGTTTCTTTTTTTGACGAATGATTTACTAGATGGTATTTTGCATGTTGTAAGAGATATTCTACTTGATCTCCCAACTCACAACTCAAACATGATATAAAAAAGATTTTATTGCACGACATGATGCATTGTCGAGAGGAGTAATAGATTAAATGCCAATGAAGTTGGAATTAGTACTTTTGCATGAGGCCACATAATCCTTCTAAAGTTTTAAAACGTCACCTAATCTCTCTATGATTTTATGTAAAACAAAAATTTGACAAAAATTAATCTTCTTAACGTTACTAGTCAAAATGAAAATATTGTAATATAACACTCAACTTATTTAATTCAGCAATAGATAGTGCCGAAAAGAACTTAAATCGTAAAGTATTATTCTCAGTGGACATCTGATCATCCCAATGATATTCCAAGATATTCGGATTGATCTCATGTTTTCACGTTTCATGCACTTACAGACATCCACGATAAGATATTGCATGACATTTCAACTCAGAGAAATGCATTACATTATTGTTTGGCGGATGATTTTCTCTTGATATTTGCATGTTTTGAGATATTCAGTTGATCTCACAACTCACAGTTACTACAAAATTCTTTTATTTGCACGACATGGTGCACTGTCGAGAGGAGTAATAGATTAAGTGCCAATATTTCAAGGACGAAGAAATTTTCATAATGCTTTCGCAATTTAAAACACAAAAGCGTTAACGTGGAAAAAGATCAGCACATGACCTTATCTTTTTTTTTTTTTTAACAGGACAATTATATCCAATTACTCGCAAAAAAAATTTATTATTATTTTTTTTTTTTTTGTGAATGCTCCTCCATCTTGTCTTCCAAAGAAAATTTTTTACAGATCATCTTTGTTGATTTGTTGAACTGCAGCCTACAGCAAGACTTTATTTTCTTTGAAAGACAATCTTCTGTCAGAGTTGACGTAGTCTTGAGTCTTCTACATTTTTTTTAGACACATTTTTAATATTCCTGATAGAAGAGTATTGTCAACCCTTGGCATCATCAAGTGCGTAATGTTCATTGCCTCTTATTCCTTTTAGCCGGTTAGTTACCGGGTTTATTAAAAAATTCAAAAGGAAATGATGAAAAGAATTAAAGGTACTCGGATATAAAATTGGGAACAGGATGATTAGACTATGTTCTCCAAGATCTAGTGCAGAAAAAGAACAAAAAAATCAGTCTTAAGTTCTTAAGTTTGCAGGAAAGTTTGAGCTCCAAGGGAGTCCAGAGTCAATATGAAGTGCTAGAAAAATGAAATAGAAAATAGTACGAATTTGTAACAGGAAAACTTTTAAGTTGTTTGGAAATGACATGAAAGAAATACCTTTCTCTTCTTTATGGGCTAAAATGGCTTGTTGGAGGTTTAGCTGATTAGGTTATAGCTAAACTTCTTTCAGTTGTACTAATTTTCTATGTAGTCGATTTACATATTATACTTATATTTTATTATTATTGTTGTTGTTGTTATTATTGTTATGCTAAAATGGTTATTGTTAAATTTGATGGACTGACGGCTTATAAATTAATCGAATAGTCTTGCACACTATTTTTCTTCTACGTGACGGCCTATCTGTTTGTAATTAAAACTATAGATTTTGGTTGTTTTAAATGTCTCTACCACAAAATAAATAAATAAATAAAATTAATCAAAAAGAGCCGCAATGGAGGCCGTCCTAGGTTGGAGATCTCTACATAAGGATGATAACGGGACGGGTTTGAAGTGGGGGACCCTTCTCCCGCCCCCGCCCCACCAACAGCCCCCATGCCTCCAGCCCTACCCCGCCTCCCGCGGATGTATACTGAGGGAAGGAAATACAACCACAAAGATAAGTGAAAACAACCAGAATTTTTCAACAAAGTGTTCCCAAAATTTGCAACATTTGCAATTTCCCCAAAATGTTCCCACGAAGATATTTTATACTCTCTTTGTTATTATTACACTTCAACCCTGCTTGATTTTAATCTCCCATTAGACAATTCCAGAGTTGGTAAACCACTCAAAAATCATCTCCTTACTTCCCATAAGTCACTTAACTGAAAATTTAATAAAATGCAATCAGTGAAGCACTAAAATTTCTACTTCCTGTTTATCAGAAAAAAAACTTTAATTGTGCATAAATAAAGTAGCACAAAAAGAAGAACACCACCTACAAATCTTACACTATGAAAATTCAGGTCCAAATCTTCAAAATTGATTCCAGCAAGACTGAATTTTCAATTTATTTTCGTTTTTTTTTCTTTGGTTTATGTGGGGGGCAAAGCCCCGGTCGGGGGGGGGGGGGGGGGGGGAGGGGAAGGGGGTTGTTGTTTCGGCTGCAGTGGAATATTCAGTTATCAGTCAACGAGATCTTCTGGATTATCCAATGCATTCCTTTACACTTCTCACTTTCTTTAGGACAAAGAGAAAGAGAAGGCAAAAGAAAAGTGAGAAATTAAAGAAAGATTTCATCTTGGCTCATCTTTTCAAGAAAGAAATCAATTGAGAGCCACAAAAAAAAGGAAAAAAAAACCATTGAAACCCCGAAGCATACTTGAAAGTGACTGAAAACTGCCGGCATACTTGAAAGTCACTGAAAGCATACTTGAAAGTTCAAATAAGTTACTAGTTATGGCCTATGGGTTGGCTTCGGTGGTGGAGAAAGCAACTACGACACTCCGGCAACGAGAAAGCGGCGAGCGACGGACAAAAAACTGAAGAGAAGGAGATGGGGACCTGGGTACTAGGTAGCTGCGCTGATTAGCAAAGTAGAAAATAGGAAATAGAGACAAACAAGTTAGGGTTGTAGTATACTTCTATATTTTGTGGGTTATATTATATATATATATATATATATATATATATATATATATATATTTATTTATTTATTTATATGGGGGATGGGGCGGGGATATGCTCACCTGTCCCTGTCCCATTTTTTTATGAGGCAGAAAACCCCGCTCCATTCCTCCTCACGAGGCAGGCATTTGCCCCCATTGCCATTCTTATATCTGCAATACTCATAATAACGATTCCAGCATTCAATCAATACTTCAACTTTATTTGGTTTTGTCTCAGATTAGCCGTTTTGCTATTTTCATTTCTTCCTTTTTCTATTAAAGCGTGCTCAATGTTGTTGAATTGTATATCGTTTGGAAAAGAAAGATAACAGCTGAAGGACCATTGAATAAAGAAAACCATGAAAGCATTACAATATTATTGTCCTTTTTCTTCTTCCAAATAAAGACGAACATCACACAATTGATACAAATCATAACTGACAAAGGAATACAAAATGCTCGAGGAAATGAAGGGATCAATATCAACAACCAAATGCAAATTGCTACACTGATTATGTAATTGCAAACCGTTGCAGGCCACAAAACCATTTAACTTCCGAGCTCCTGTGCTGCTTCTTTAGGTTCAACATAAATGCGAAATTTCTCCCCAGTTAAACAGCCAATTTCAGTCGCTGTAAAGTAATAGTAACCAGGCTTGGCAAGCTTGAAAGTAAAAGCAAACTGGTTTGAAATGAGATCATTATTTTTGATGTAACAATGATCGTATGCTTCTTGCGTCCACACCTGGAAAAGGGCAATAGTCTGTGGATTGATGATAACTACAGATGAATGACAAAAGAAGAATAAACAGTTAGCTTAATTAGAAACATTGGACATAAAATCTTGTAATTAAAATAATTACCTACACCTCATTGAATCGGTGGCTAGGAATCTTACCAAGGACATCATCAACTTCAAATTTTTTTGCTAGCTGAAGAGTAAGGGACGGATCTAGCACTCTCTGTTTCTGCAAAACAATTGGATATACCTTTGCCAAACTTTGGACCCCAAGACCCAAAACGAGGAAGAACCATATCATGAATTTGGCGGCCGAGAAGGTTTTCATTTTGGATTTTAATTTGTACTATTGCAAATTGATAGGAACTAAATTAAGAGAGAAGAAGCGTTGATGATGATGAAGAATTGGTGATAGAGGTGCCACAACTGTTTCGTTGATGCTGCTTCTTATAGATGCAGATGGGGAAGGAGCCTTCCCTAGTTGCTGGTTAAAAAATTTGTACCCGATCGTGCATATTTGTGGAGCTATCTGGACAAATTGCAAATGCAAATGATCATGTGACGGAGATATGAGCTGTAGAATTAGCCTATATTAAAATGCTAAAGTATGATTGATATCTCTAGTTTTCAAATAAAATACCCTCGATTAAACGTCTATCAACTCCCCAGTCAAAATGCTTTGAAAATCAACCTTTCATCTCTTAATGGCAATTGTTACTGTTAGTGGCTATGGTGCCACTAGCCAATTTTAGATTCAGAAATTTTTGTGTCTTCACAGGCCAAATGAACCTATGTTGAAATCGACATATGATATCCACCTTTTACCATGAAATTTTGTATGATATTTCAAAAAGATCCTTTCTCTTGTGTGCTTTGGAAGCTGACTATGCTCCTTCTCTTGTTCGTGTATCTGCTTCAATCATTTACTTACACCTGCAGCAAAATTAATATATTTACTTTTTCCCTAAAAAAATTTAATATTAACTTTCACAGGTTAAGCTTTTTAACACTCTATGGCGAAAATTTTTAAGGGATAATTTCAAAAACCTCCCTTGAGGTTTCTAACAATTTCACTTAGTTTCCTCAAAATTTTTAAAAATTACACTTACTTCCCTTGATTTGATACTTTGATAACCAAACCTTAAAATAGGTCAAAAATTTAATGAATATCCTTAAATGCCCTTATCAAATAAAGTTTAATTTATTTTTCTAAACAATTGTAAAGTAATTTGGCATAATTATAAAAGGAATTCACGTCAAATTTTTCATGCAAATATTTGTTTTTCTATAATCAACTATAAAAATAAATCTTTTGCTATAATAGACTAATTTTCATATTGCTTTATTAGAAATATAGATTTTTTTAAGATAAAGAAGAAAGTGCTATCTCTTTTTTTTTTTTAATTTATGGACTAGTTTTTTTTTAAAGAATAGTTTATGGACTAGTTTAGTGATGGAACTACCATAGTTTGGTAGTGATTTTAAGCCATTTGTTTTTAGTTCTTTTTTTTTTTTTTATTCTTAATTTTGATACAAAAATTTAGATGATATTAAAAGTTATTAATTAAATATTACTAGTTTAACATTTGATCGAGATAGAGGTTAAAAACAACATTGATGGTTCTTCTATATTATAAATCCATCCCTTGTATAAGCATCGCAACAATGGAGTTTCATTAAAATATTATGTTTAGTATTGTCATTTTAAATGGGTAAGGGAGGTAGGTATAATTTTTGAAATTTAAAGGTACTAAGTGAAATTTTTAAAAATCTTAGGTGAGGTTTTTGAAATTTATTGGTAAATCCAAACCCATTTAAGTGAAGTGGATATGGATGATTAAATGGATTTGGATAGAAATTGATGCCTCTAGCTGACCTTAGGCTTCAATGATTCTTAATTGGCCATAGATCCACTAGCGGAATTAGAGGCTGAAATTTTGGGATGAGGGAAAGGGGAAGGGGGGAGGGAAGGGGCAAACCTAGTAAAAAAGAGAATTAAGGGGGCAGCAGTATGTTTTTGTAAAAGACTTGAGGGTAAAGTCTAATATTTACAAGTATACATAAGGGAATATAAAGCGATTTCGACAATTTTAGGAAGGAGGAGCAAAGTTTAATTTTTACGAGTATATAGATGATAACTATTAATTTTTTAAGGAGAAATATAGGGATTTTTAAAGTCATGGGAGGGCGGCCGCCCCTCTCTAGCCCATTTGCTTCTACCCATGCGTAGATTGATGCAACACATTTGGATCCTACATAAATAAACACTAAAATAATGATGTGCAAAATACAATAAATTTGTTATTTACAAAAAATCGTAAACCCTAATCAATTTTATCTATAGAATTTCAAATCAACTCCCTCTTCATTGTCAATTGTATGATTCAATTATTCTGGCAATTGCAAATAGTCTCGTCGCCTATTGGGATTAAATACATCAGTAATATCAGGAAAAAAAATCTATGTCCAAGTGCAACAATTGAGATGAATGCGCACATAAAGTGAGGAAGATGTCTGCAGCAAAAACGTAATTAATTAACATCAAAAGCACTGTTGTGAAGTTTATTATTTGTGGAAGCAAAATCTAAAAGAATGTAGGGGCAAAATCACACGCACACCCAGGCACTCTCTCACACACGCACACACGTACATCAATTTATATATATACATACATACATCAATTTATATAGGTTTTTTCTAACAAATATCTCTAGATCACTTGTTAACACACCTAACATTCACCTAATTTATCATGTATATATACACGTACTAACAATTATTATCTTCCCTTGTATTTATATACTTTTTCTATTTAGTCTTACCTACTCTCCCTTGTATTTATTTATTTTCTGTAATTAATCTTATAGTTTAAAAAATATAACACCAGACCAATTTATATATGCCAGGCATTGTGTCTAAATCCTAGGGAAACTGTGGCAAAGCAAAAATTTGAACTTTTAAGCAAGCTATTCAACCATATCTTACGTCTAATTAAGTCGGAAAAGTACCAACAAAAATACAAAACTTGGATGCATGCTTCTTCCACCAAACCTTTTACATTCCCAGCTGTACAAACTTGAAAGACAACCAACTTTAGCATTGATCATGCTGAAAATATTCATGCGTATATGCAAAAAAAATAAAAAAATAATAGCGTATATCTATTATATGCAAAATAGAAACTACTTAGAGGTTTTAGTTGAAACTGCAGACGAAAATTTTGCAAAAAATCCAAAAATGTAAATTTCTGTGTATGAATAATATTTTCCAGGACATCTGTAATGTCTTAGCCTTTACATATCCAGGACATCTGCGCTATAAAATCTACCAGGATTAATCTGATCCTTCTTAGGCAAAACTGCAGATTTCTGCCCCCAAACGTAATGCAAAATTGGCAGCCAAGATAATGTTCAGATCTGCCCATTGAATCCAGATAAGTATGGTGCACTTCCAGTCAGACAAACTAATGACACCAAAGATGTAGAACTCAAATTTTAGAGTGACAATAATAACTAGCAAAATTGTAGAATTGAAGGAACAAGCCAGACGAGGAAATGTACATATAAAAAAAAAAAAACTGACAAATAACACCCAAATCCAAATTGAGATCAGCACATATGGCTACCCATATATGGAGCAATTATGATTGGATTTTAATTTTATACAGATTTGTTGTTGCAACTGTTACTACTGAATTGTGATAAGGACAGCCACAATGCTGAGAAACTGATCATGCAAACTGATGCCACGAAATCAACCCTAACAATGGTGCTAGAAGCTCCTCAAGAAGCATGTACATGAAGTTTCGACCTCTGTTTTCAAACTCGGACCGGACCGGCCAGTCCGATCGGTCGAACAGGGAACCGGCTAGTTGTCCGGTCCGAGTTAATCTTTAAAACCGGGGAAATCAAAACTCGGTCAAACCAGGTCAAAAATCGAGTTTGACCGGGTTTTGACCCGGTTTGACCGGAAAAATGAACCCGGCTCCCTTTTTTTTTTTTTTTTTTTTACTTTTTTGAGAGGTCACCTCTGTTTTAAATATGATGTTTTGACCCTTAAGTTGTTCAAAATTGTTAATATACCTCAAATATTTCATACTTTATAAATGTTGTCTTAAAGTGTGGTATTATTTTTTAATTAAGTCTATAATTTTAATTCTAAACTTGTTAATGCTTATTAAATAATATAAATTGCTACTTGATTGTTCTAATTTATTTGTATTTTCTTGTTAAATATATTTGAAACATCAAATATATATGAGTATACCTTTATTAATATTAACATGTTATTAAGTATTTTACATATAATATTTTAATTTTTAAATAATTTTTATTTATGACGTTATCCGGTTCAACCCCTATCGAACCCGGTTGAACCCATTGACCCCTGACCCCTGAGCTCGACCGAGTCGATATCCGGTCCGATTCTGAAAACATAGGTTTCGACCCTTCTCCACAGTCGAGAGAGTCAGATAAAAAATAATAATAATAATAACATATGACATATAACATCAACTGGGCATGGTTTTCTTCTTTTTATTGACTTTTTTTTTGTTTGAGACCTCTCATTTACACTTCCTCCTCCAGTATCACCCAATTCATTGCTCCTCCCTTCTTATTAATTTCTTTAACTGTTATAGAAATAAAGACCACTTATACAAATTGTTTTATTATATGATTATAATTAACTCATAATAATGGAATAGTTTATAACTCAAAAAATTAAATAATATAATAACTAATATCCTACAAGTAGTGAATGAAAACTAACATCCAAATGAGAACAAACTCACAATTATTGAAATTGATCTCATCCTGTTACTTTGACCATTAGACCAAGACTTCATTAGTGTGCACAAATCATAAAACCTTATGGGCCGGCATGGTCAATTTAGAATAGTTAGCCAGACATTTTTGGGCTTACATATGAATTGTCTATTACTGAAATTCACTTGTCATGACATAGAGGTCCAGAATTCAAATTGCCCTTCCTCCTCCTCTTTCTAAAATCTCACCATTCATCTGTTAGAAAATTTAAAAAAAAAAAAAAAATTACTTGCAACAAAGTAATAAAATTCAATGAATCCAATGTCATTTTGCCTAATTTTCAAACAAAAAGACGACTTTATTAAAATTCCTTATGTTTTGATGTTTTGGCATAACCAAGCTTTGGAGAGCTTACAAGGATATTTCGGCCAACCAGCTCACGGCATCGCCAAAGATGAGTCCAGATAGATGTTTGTCCACTCTGTAGAGCTCAAGGGGAAGACCTTGTGCACACGTTGTTTAATTGCCCGATTGGAACAATGGTTTGGGCATTAAGCTTTCATTTTTATGCAATTCCTAGGTTCAAACAATTATTCCAGGGATGAAAAATCACTAGATGTCGTTTCTCTTTTTTATTTCTTTTGTGTTTAGGGCTAAGAAAAAAGAATTGTGCACAAAGTCGATGAATATAGCTTGTATAATCTGTATCACCACATGCAAAATGATAACAAAGGACAGTCGAGTAAGATAAAAGAAAACCTGTGAAATGATCACTTGATTATTATCTCTGCTGATCTCTTACAAAAACCACACAAATCACGTAAATCCTAAAGGAGGGGAAGAAAAATACAAGAGGAAATAAGGGACTGGTGACCACCAAGTCCGATCAGTTGATATCAGCCCACATGGCAGCCATATGCATATGGCATTTATTCCTTTTTCATTTATATAATTGCAACACATGACTACTAATTCTAGGCCAGGAAGCCCACAATGCAGAGAAACAGATCATGCAAACTTAACTTCTCAAATGGTGCGCGGTGCTCCTCAAGAAGCATGGAGTTCAAGTTTCAAGCCCTCTTGACAATCGAGAGGATCGGAAATTAAGTAGAAATCACCAGCTGCAGGAATGGTGAAAACGGTTATCCTCTGGCGTCCAAGAAGGATATTATCATTGGTAAATAGACAGCCATCGTATGCTGCTTTTGAGACTCGGTAAATCGGAAGAGTATCTGTGTTGAGAAAATCTACACAAGTTGCCAGAAAAAGAACAAGAATCAGAATAGTAATTGGTTAGCCAGAATTTGCAGAAAACATTATGAAATGAAAATTTTGAACAGACACAACAAAGAAGAAAAGCTAGTATTTGTTTAGAAAATGATTCTACTTTATTTGGATTCTAATGTTTTTTCGTATTAGTCTTTATTCACCACTAAAGTTGTTGCAGTTAAAATTTTTTTTTAAAACATCCCAAAAACACCAAGATCAAACACACCCAATAATAGGAATCTTACTGATGGTATCGCCAGGGTGAAGTTTAGACAACTGAAGAAGAGTTGCTGGAGCTACTAAATTACTTTTGGTCCAAGTAACGGGGTATATTGCGGCCAGACTTGGGACAGCAAGAGCTAAAGTAACCAGGCACAAAACTATGACTTTGGTGGCAGTATAAAGTCCCATTTTTGGTGTAGTGTCAAGTGTATAATGGCACAAATTATATTCAGACTGAAAAAGAGATCGATGTATGATGGGAAAGTGCCGAGACGGTGTGCTTTTATAGTTGCGGATGGGCATAAAGCCATCTTTTTTTTTTTTTTTTTTAAGCAGCCATCCCTAGCTAGTTATTACTTAATACTATCTACTCATCATCAATTGGGTGAATTTCAACAGCAGCGATGGCGAAATTAATATCTCAAAACCGTTCTCTTTTTTTTTATTTCAAATGATTGATCGTTCATTATGTCGTTGATAAGAGCATCAAGTTGATTGCCCATTTATTCGTGGTTCCAACCAACTTTCTTGACTATGTCTGAACCTGCTTCTTTCTTGAAACAGGAAAGAAGCAATTAATTGCACCTAATAATTTGATTGGATTGTAGTTTAATTGATTTGTCTCAATTTCACTATTCCCAATCTCTTTTTTTTTTCAGGAAATGCAACGAAAAAGATCTCGTTGTTATGTACTCTGCCACTGCTTTGTAGTGTTGTGAGCACATACAAATTAGAGTTCTAAATAGACACTGTTTGTTATACTTTGCTGATCCATTTCACGCTTCTAAGTGAAGAACAACAATATCCCCATTTTTTTTTTTTTTTTTTTTTTCAAACAATATCCCCATTTGGTCCTGAAAAATCTTCAAAACATGGTGCCATCAAGACACAATAAAAAATACTAGTATCCAATACCGACAATGACAATACCCGACCAACAATCTGGATAAGATATCAATGTTCTTATTATCTACAAATGGTCCAAGGCCTTAAAAGTCGGAAAAGATTTCAACTTCTATTAAACACTTGCCATACTTAGGCCTATTCTATTTTTGGGTGCACTTATGTCAATTGCATTTGGGCTGGCAAGCCATATTGTCAGAGCAATTATCTTCTTGTTAGAGCGTATTTTACACAAATGTCAAGAAGAGGAGTAATTAACTTTATTTTAGAGTGTATTTGACTCAATCAATCAACTTTATTTGGAGAGAGAAGAAGAGGAGTAATTAGTGCTTAATGGATCTAAAAAAAAATAAGAAAAATATATAAAATTGACTGATTAAGAGTAGCCTTGGTATTTGAGCAAAATTTGCTTTGGCAGGAACATTATTATTCTGAAAACATGGCTAGTCTTTTGGCATTACTGAAGTTGCCATATCTGGCGTTGTATTGTGGGGATAAGTTCTTTTAAAATGGGAAACTTGTTAGTAGCTTCAAACTAGAGGTTCATTAGGCACTCATTAAAAATAAAAATTCTATGTCATTAATTTCTTATAAAAGTTGATTTGGGAGAGTGTCTAAATGTGAGGGGTACATTCACCAGCAAATGCAATTGAGAATTCAGAGTCTGATTTTTGAGTGTGCCAGAAAATGGGCCAATTTATTTTCAGTTCAATAAATTTAGTCAATTCTCTGATTTCTAAATTGATTGTTTTTTCAGCCGTTCCAAGGTGCAATCGCATCATGTACACTAGTTTAATTAAATGACTGTCACTATTTTATTTCGGATATTTTGTGGCCAAATTAGGTTCTTCGTCATACAAATTGCATCATTCATGCTAATGTACAGGAAGAATAAAATTAAAGGTTCTAATGGTAAATGGCACGTTAATCCATATCTCCAACTTTGAAAGGGTTGAAAAACGTTAATCAATATCTTGGCTCAGTTGACTTCAACCACCATCTTCTTTTAATTGTCCAAAATCAAAGATTTATTTTATATAGATCGATTATTTCATGGTTACAAAGGGCTTAGGTCCACCACAGCCCAAGGTTTCTTCATCTTCAACAATATTACTATAGCATTAAAATTTGGAATTGCTTGATTAGCAACTTGCCACGTCTGCTGAATCAATTGATTGAAATGTGCCCAACATTAAATCTTCCACAAAATACTCAGGACCAGATCTTCATATCTTTTCCTTGACTTTATACACAATGATCTTCCAGAAGATATTAACCATTTATTTATGAACCGATTTTCTTGAATCTTGACCGAGTCTGAATCCGGTTCTTTCGTGAAATAGGAACCCGATTGAATTAAAGTAGACAAATTCATGGGATTGTAAGTTCTTATGGGAATGCTGATATGTCACTATAAGTATAGTTGAAGCAAGTTCTCAGGGATGTTCCCCCCAACCAGAAAAAAAGGTGTTTGTGGATGCAATTGTGCAGGGGGAAGAATTTTCATCAAATTGTTCCTTCTCCTCTTAGATTGCACCCCCTAATATACAAATGTTTTCTTCGTAACCCTAGCATTTACCTCTATCTTATTAAAAATTCATCTTAGGTTAACTTCATTGACAACTAAAAGTTGTGTCCTTTCCATTTATCACAGACATGCAGTTACCAAACGCCCAGTGTTCGCAAACTCAAGTTGCACCCCTTAATCTTTGGGTTCTGGCTCCACCACTAAATCAGGGCTTGACCGATTGGAAATTTAAATAGATACGTGAATGGCGGTAGATATGTTAACATTTAGGACAAACTCCACTTTGCACTCCTCAACTTGTTTTACTTTTTTATTTTACACTGTAAACTTTAATTTTGAATACTTTATACCTTAAATTCTTAATTTTAAACACATTGCATCATAAACTCTCTAATTTGTCCTATTTAAATCCAATTAATGACAATTTTAGCAAAATTAATGGCATAGAGGAGCCACAAATCAATGATAATGTATTGACAGTACTCAAAATGTACCAAGACATCCTAACAAAAAAAAAATACATTGCCATTAATTTGCACTAGTTTTTACCTCATTAATTTGTTAATAATATTAGTAATTGTGACCTTATAAATCAATGATAATGTACTAGCAGTGGTCAACCAAGTTAAGGGATCACAATTAAAACAAAATGATACATTGTCATTAATTTTCACCACTTTTTATCTCATTAATTTTGCGAACGTAGCTATTGATTGGACCATAATTAGACAAACTTGAGAGTATAGGTTATAAATTTTCCAAAATTAAGAGTTTATGGTGCAAAGTATTCAAAATTGAATTTAGGATGCAAAGTAAAAAAATGATACAAGTTTCGGAGTACAAAATGGAATTAGTCCTAACATTTATGTGTATATTGATAGAGAAAATGTGTCCATTCACTTGCTGAATTGCCTATAATTTCATCAAAAACAACAACTTACACCCCACCCCCACCACCCCCCCCCCAAAACCCCCATTTTTCTTTTTCTTTGTGGGCAAAGATGAAGTTTTATTGATGAGCAAGATGAGCGTTTACATCAGAGGAGGACCTATAGGTACAGTAGCGAACAAGCCAGCAATACATCACAATACAAAAGCACAAAACAAAAAGCTAGAAGAACTTAAGCAGTATGAACTCAGCATTTAAGATCTACCCATTCCACATTCCAAAATCAGATCCCAGTTGTCATTAGTACAAGGAGCTTTTAAGTTTAAAGCCCCAAAAATTAGAAGTATTGGATTCAAATCTCCCTTCTCCTTCCCCGCTTTTCAAATCTCAACACTCTTGATAGGTTGCAATTTTATCATTTATTTTATTATTAATTTCCCCTATTACCTGACCTGATGTGGATTAATTGTTGGATTCTACTCACTTTTAGTATTTTGCATTTATTTCAGGGAGTAGAACGAAAATATGACAACAAGTGCCAATTTGACTGAAAAGGAGTCCAAGTCACAAAGCTTATACCGGGGGCATTATCGAAACAGGAAAAATATTGGCCCACTTTGGTAATTTCTGAAAAGAGCAGCGAAAAGAGGTTTACCTCATGTGGACAGCCGCCGCACATCAGCTAGGCATGAAATTAGTTAGAAAACTAGAATGAGATATAGCAGAGGAGGAGCACTAGTTCCTAGAGGAGCTTTTGTTGACTTTTCTTTGATAGCTTTTGGGGAGATTCTAACTCACGTATGTTAAGAACAAATTAGAGAGCTTTTGACTTTTCTTTGCATGGGCTCTTGGTAGCTTTATTCATGCGTATGTCAGGACCTTTTGAACCATTGAATTTCGTTTCCGTAGCTTGCCTTTCTTCTTAATTTCTTCGAATCAAATTTGACGATGGCCGCTGCTTCCTTTACCATTGCGTGTGGGTTTTTCGCATCAATTATGAACTAATCCCTTCATTCTAGTCAAGGAACAACGGAGGCTTTGGTTCGCCTAAAAATTGTGAGATCGATTTAATTTTATCTTTTCCTTTATTTATTGGTATTCACGTATTTCTTGATTGCAGTGCTTATGACTACTTAATTAATTGATTGTCTTGGATCCGGATAATTATTTAATTTGGTAATCTATTGTCAATTAGGGCATTTAAATCCGTAATTGTTTAATTGCCTTAAAATAGTGACAACTGGCACAATTGGGTTTGTGTCAGGGGGATACGCGGGCTAATCTGAAGTAACCCTGGTAGTGCGTTATTTGGTTAGAATAGGGCTCCTCTAATACGTAAGGCAATTGGGGAATTAAATCTTACGGGCGTACCTAGGATTATTTCTAAATTAGAGCAGTGGTTAACGGGCGTACCTTAATCACCGACGCAGTAAGCAGGAGTTGACTGTCATCGCTTGCTTGGCAGTTATAACCTATTTATTAATAAATAATTGGAATTGCTTGTGCATCGATGATCAATTAGGTGAACCATTGCTGAAGTTATTTCTTGGCTAGACCTTTAATTACTGCTACTCTAATTTTAGGAAATTGTTATTTAATTTCTAGTTAGTTATCCATTCTTATTTTTATTTAAATTTCTTTTATTTAAATTTCTAGTGAATTTACTTCCTTTGAATTTCTAGTTAGCTAATTGTTTTTATTTGTCTGATTGAAATTTCTTTAATTATCATCGTTTACCCAAAAAACTCCCCCTGTGTTATTTTTGGATTTCTAAAGAGACAAATACCCCAGTCCCTGAGGATACGACCCTACTTGCCCTGTTACAAGTTCATAATTATTTGTAAAGAAGGTCATCTCATTCAGGTATATCGGATTAAGCAAACTCTTCGGGAACAGGGTGAATCAAGTAACCCATTGCACACCTAGAGTCCCTGCTCCAGTACTTGGAATCGGGTTGTGGCTATTTTAATTGGCAATTAGGTTTATTTTTATTATTGCACAGGCTGACGACCTGTCAATTTTTGGCGCCGTTGCCGGGGACTGGTGTCAGTTATTTGTTTCTTTTTAAGTTCTTTTTTGTTTTTAATTTTCTGGTACTTTTCCAGTGTATGCCTCGTTCTTCTCGTACAGGTGAATTAATTTTCGACTCTGAGGTAGAGAAGACTGCGCGCAGAACAAGGAAAGAAACCAGACAACTCAGAGACGAGCACTCAAGTGCTGCATCTCAGAGAGTTGATCCTGAAGTTGACCCAACAGATTCGTTTGGTGACACATCTAGTGACTCAGAGCAAGAAGAAGTCAATATGGCTAATGCACGCACATTAAGGGAGTTGGCTGTTTCGGATTTAAATCAGCAGCCTTTATGCATTACTTTCCCTAGTTTGAGTGATAATACTCCATTTGAATTGAAATCTGGGCTAATTCATCTTTTACCCTCTTTCCATGGTTTACCAGGCGAGGAGCCCTACAAGCACTTGCAGGAGTTTGATGTCGTGTGCAACAGTATGAAGCCCCCGGGCATCACAGAAGAGCAAATAAAAATGAGGGCATTCCCCTTCTCCTTGAAGGACTCTGCAAAGGATTGGCTATACTACCTACCACCAGGCAGTATCACCACGTGGGATCAGCTGAAGAAAAAGTTTCTAGACAAGTATTTTCCCGCGTCTCGAGCCGCGAGTCTAAAAAAGGAGATCTGTGGTATCAAGCAGCACCCAGGGGAGTCACTTTACGATTACTGGGAGCGATTCAAGAAGTTGTGCATCAAGTGCCCCCAGCACCAAATAAGTGAGCAGTTGCTCATACAGTATTTTTACGAGGGGCTACTCTTCAGAGACAGGAGTATAATTGATGCCGCGAGTGGAGGGGCACTGGTGAATATGACCCCTCGAGCAGCGTGGGAGCTAATCGAGGGAATGGCTGAAAATTCACAGCAGTTTGGCACGAGGGAAGACGTCCCGACACGCAGGGTGAATGAGGTAGAAACCTCTTCCATTCAGCAACAAATCTCTGAATTGACATCCTTCGTGCGACAATTGGCTGTGGGAAATGCATCACAAGCCATGGTGTGTGGGATTTGCACTGGTATAGGTCATTCCGCGGAGATGTGCCCAATGACTCAAGAAGAAAATACGGAGCATGTGAACATGGCTGGCCACGCGCCCGCGCCAAGAAAGCCCTATGACCCATATTCCAGTACCTACAAGGAGCTTTTAAGTTTAAAGCCCCAAAAATTAGAAGTATTGGATTCAAATCTCCCTTCTCCTTCCCCGCTTTTCAAATCTCAACACTCTCCTATTCATTTTTTTTTTTTTCAAAAAAAGGAGCTTTTGGCCATGAGTATTGAATCATCTGTATAACCTTGAATGTTTGGGAGTTTACCCATAATGGACCACATACATTCCCTTTGCCAAGTATACACAAATAACAGAGTTTAGTAATCAAAGTTCTTGGTTGTATGATTATCAAGGTCTATTAATTGCGGCTTATTATGCCAACCAATGCTGAAGGTTTCTTTATTTTCTACAGTTTTTGAATAAGATAAGAAAGAGCACTTGCTTGATTGGCAACTTGCCACGATGATTGAAGAAATTGATTGAAGTTCGCCCAATGAAAACCTTTGACAAATTTCATTTTAGATGAAGTCCAAAGGGAAATTGTGTGCTGACTCTTTTTTTTTAATCCTCCCTTCCCTCCTCACATCCTTCCCATTGCCAACTATTAGACTTAAGATTTGAATCACAAACTTGATAGCAAAGTGAATTTTAAAAACTCTCTCCTAATTATTGATTCGATTCCTGAACTTGACAATGGAGTGAACTTCATCAGATAATGACTAAATTTTGTGTTCACCCTTTGTTTAAAGCTAGATCATAATGCACGTCATCTCCTCTTATTGACCTTTTTTTTCTCCTTGACTTCATACAAAGTGATCTTTCAAAAAACAAAAAAAAGACATCCTCTGATCTCGCATCGGACCGATTCTGAACTCCAGAAAGTGTTTCCCCGTTCTTACGAGTCTGATAAGTTTTAATGTTATTGATGTTATATCTTCACTCTTCTCTAGACCCTTTAGGCCTTTACTTGCCAATTACCATGATAGTATTTAATACTCCTTGGGTACACGAAGTGCAACTGATTCGGACCCAGGAATTGGACTGGGATCGAATCCCAATCCAACTGGTTTGAGGCACATTAGGTGTACTTTGACAAAACAAATTCCGTTTCTATAAAAAGATTTCTATTTGGATGTGAAATCTATATAACCGTGTCTTGATTAAGCTTTACCTAGTTTTTTTCCCACATGAAGTTGCTGAAACCAATAAATACCTTGGTACCTTGTTAGCCTTGATGTTTAAAATTGAAGTATTCAACAAGTTATATTTCATCACTCTATGAAATTGTGCAACTAGCTTGTACATAATTCATGTATGTTTCAAAACACTTTTCCAAATTAATGTGAAGAATTCGAGAAACCAAATCAGGTTCTTTGGTGGAACAGCAAAAGCCAAATTGCTAGGGCATGTTAAATGCTGCATTCTAGAACTTGCTGGTTGGTCTGGACTGAGCAACCAAAACTTCGTCGGCATACCTCCATACTAGAGGGGGTTTTTCTGGGTAGAACGCCAAGGAGATATTCTGCATATAACTACATTTTTCAAATGGCCACTTCGGATTCATAAAGATCATAATTGCTATCTTTCGCAACATTTCTTGTTAAATTGCGTGTATAATATTCCCTTTTCGGTTACACAAAAAAAAAAAATTTCTCGTCATCTCACGATCGTGCTCGTGAAGTAATTAGTATTGTTTAGGTTTAGTAATTGTTTATGAAGTAAAACATGTTTATGAACAATTTCTGTAGAACCCAAGTATTATACCAAAATTTATAAGAGATAAATTTTCATAAACCAATATAAATGAGGAGGCAATTTACACACATACACGTATGTGTAGGAGAAGAAAAATAATATTAGTAATAATACATTAATCACATACTTAAAATAACAAGACTTTCAAATTTCACTCTTCTTAACTAATGACAATAATATGACTCTCTATTTAGAAACTAAATAACTTGATAAACAAATCTTATATCACAAAAAATTTTATAATAAAATACTAATTTCTAAACAATAAACTTAGTATATCTTACCAATTAATGCTAGTTTGGTACACGAATTGAAGCTGTTTGTCCGCTTGCGTAGTTCACAGAATTAATTGCATCAACTAACTCAAACTTAATGGAAGTCCAACTCGTTTTTTTTTTTTTTAAATGGAAGTCCAACTTGCAAAACTAGGAAATGAGGTATTAGGTGTGCTTGGGAATACTGTTTCTATTAAAGGTTTGTCTATTTGGTGTTTTAAGGGCACCAAATTAGAAATGTGCTCAGTGTTTGTAAAAGTATAAATTTTCTTTGTAAAAGTGTTGTAATTCAGAAGGCGAATAGTAATTTTAAAGATTTGATAATGTGCCCACATTTTCTTTTTGTGTATTTTTCTGGCGTGAGGTGTCCTTGTGTGAATATCAAGCTTCAGTGAGTCTTCATCCTGCATTCAATTATAATAATATCGCTTTTGTGAAACAGATAAATACTTTGTATGTAGTCAAAATTCTTTTTGTAAAGTTGGAATTATTGAGCAAGGTATTTCATCAACTTTATCAAAACTTACAAGTTGTACACAATTCATGTAAGTTTCAAAAAGCTTTTCCAATTAAATGCCATGCAAAGATGTTCTCGAGAGTTTGGATGTCGGGAATTGTCAACTGCTTGTTTGAGGTGCCAAAAAATAAAAAAATAATAATAAAAATAAAAATTAAGAGGTGCAGGAATGCTGATACATAAGATACAGAAATACAAAATTAAAGTTGAGGAAAACACTAGAAACCGAAAGTCATACATATCTTGCCCATAAGACAACCATATAATTTTTATATTTATTCTTGAATTTTTTTTAACTACAAAGTCAATCCACAAACAGTGTAATCTGCTTGTGTGAAAACCTGGTAGATGGGGAGAGTGTCTGCGTTGACAAAATCTGAAAAGTTGAGAAAAGAAATATAGTTAAGTAGCTAAATTTTGACAAATTTTTGCAAAAAAAAAAAAAATTGGGCTTATAAATCCTGTATTCCCGAGAAATTTTTTGCGAGAGCAATCCATGACACATGATTTTAATTTAATTATTCGCATGTGAAATACTCTTTGGCATATTTGTTTTGAATCTAAATCCGCTTGTATGAAATTTCTCAGCGCTTGTCATTGTTAGAAAATGGTATAGGCAATAGAAATGTCAATGTCTATTTGAATCTTGCATCCAAGAAAACGAAGAACAGCTAGGAATCAATCAATCTGCTGGAAATTCAGGCCTTATGTGCATATGCATATAAGTGTGTAAAAATGGTACTTAGTTCAATAAGTAGCTCGGATTCTTACTCAGAGCATCGCCAGGGTTAAATTACGTTCCCTGCAAAGTAGTAGCCGGCCGGATCAAATTTACTCGCCCATGTAACTGCGTACATGCCGGCCATACTTGGGACGGCTACAGCATCTAAAATGAGGAAGAAACATATGACAGTTGGTGATTGAGAAAAGTCCCATTTTGCATGGTGGGTAGCTGCAGTTCTATGAATATGCTTCTAGTTGATTACGAATGAAGTAGCTTGGAGACAATGGTAACACGCTATAACTACAAATACTTCTCATATATATGGGGATGAAGAAGGACTTGACTAAATTGGCTTTGCATATGAGGGATGGCAGCGTTAAATGTTGATTGAGAAGGAATTCAATAGTCAGATAAGTATATGGTCATCAAATGATGATAGCTAACCCCATATGGGCGAATCATTCTTGATTTTGGATTTAGTGCAGCTCCACGGCCAAACTGCACAACCATAAGGTTTCAATAGATGCCAATTGCTTAGAAACAAAATTTCATTTAGTGTGTACTGTTAACTTGCAGCCTTTACAAATTTCATTTTTCAATTAATTTTCAAAAGGAAAATTAAAGAAAAAATCTCTGCCCCTCTCTCAAAGTTCACTGCACCTGTCCCTTCCACGTCTTTCTCCACCATCTAGCCCACATCCTTTTCCTTACATAGGGCCCAGAATTTTAGTTTAGGGGAGGCGAATCATCAATGATATAATAGCAAAAAAAATCTATTGCAAATTAATAAAGCATACTAAATGTAAAATGATAGTTCAATAGGCTATAATTAGAAATGAGAAATTTTAAAAAATAAAGACAAAGTATAAAGAAAAATGTGAAAATTAGACTCTATGTCATTCCATTTACAATCGACGTGAGGTGTTCAAAAAACCATGGCTGAAACTTTCGAAAAAGTAGCTTCACTTGTATGAAGTTTCTTAACGCCTGCCAGTTTTAAAAACATTAACCTAAGGAAATATATACACAACAGTATAAGCATTACAAATGTTAATGTCGATTAAATCTTGCACCCAAGAAAACGAAGAACAGCTAGAATTGAATCAATCTGCTGGAAATTCAGGCCTTATGTCCGTATGTGTAAAAACGCACTTAGTTTGAATCAGTAGCTCGGATTCTTGCTAAAAACATCACCGGGGTGAAATTTCTGTCCCTGCAAAAGTGTAGCGGGACCAACCTTAGTTGCCCAAGTGACAGCATATATTGCAGCCGTACTTGGCAGGCAACAGCATCTAAAACCAGCCAAAAACATAAGACTTTGGTGATAGAGAAAAGTCCCATTTTGTATGGTGGGTAGCTGCAGTTCTATGATTACGCTTCTAGTTGATTAAGAATGAAGAAGCTGGAAGACAATGGTAAGACGCTATAACTACAAATACTTCTTATATAGACGTGGATGAAGAAGGACTTAACTAAATTGGTTTTGCATATGGGAGATGGCAGTATTAATGTTGATTAAGAAGGAATTCAATAGTTAGATAAGTACAGGGTCATCAAATCAGGATAGCTAACCCCGTATGGACGTGAAACACATATGGATGGAAGACCAAATCTACGCATCAGCTAACAGTGTTAAGGGCAACGAAATCTTTTAGAGTTAGGAAACTACATAAAACCTTTAGAAGAAAGTTTAGGGACATCTAGGTGGGGTGCCATAATTCTTGTTTTGACTAATTCCCTGCTTGTTTATTATAATTCCAGAACCCCAATCTTCAGGGCTTTCTGGAATTCTTTTATATATATATATATATATATATATCTTTGTGGATTATCTTTTCTTTACAACTGCTAATATTTTTATAGGTTAAGTTGAAGTTTAAAAGGTTGAAGCCAATGAAACTTTAGTCTAGTAGTTAAAATTGGGATCTCAAGAATTATTTAAATTTCTCTTCTCTTCTCTTTCCCTTACTAAAAAGATGGAAAAAATTAGAGCCTAAAAAAAGAGAAGGTTAAAGGGTTGAAAACATGGCATATCCACCGAAGCCGGCTCGAAATATTTGATCTTAATTATAGGATATCTTAATTCGGTGACTTATTTTTACAGTTTTTTTTTTTGGCTTCACCTTGGCTTATAATTATGATAAAACCACAAAATTGTTAAGATGCAATCAAGGAAAGAATTACACCCATTGCAAAATAATTATACAGAAAAACCATGAAAAGATCTACTTTATTATTGTCTTTATTCCATTACGAAAAGCCACACGATTACCATAAATCAGAAACGACAAAAGAAACCAAACAACGAGGAAATAAGGGAATAATAACCATTGTAGCACACGGAAGCCATTTACGTATATGGCGTTTATTCCTTTTTTTTAAGTAGTTATATTATTGCAACTGACTTAGTATTAATACTAGGCCAGGATGCCCATAGTGTAGAGAAACTGATCGTGAAAACTGATGCCACGAAATTAACATCATAAATGGTTCTAGCAGCTCCTCAAGTAGCATGGAGTTGAAGCTTCACACCATTCAGACAATCGACGAGATCGGAAACTAAGTAGAAATCACCAATACCGGGAATAGTGTAAACGTTTACCAATTGACGCCCAATTACGGTCCTGTTTGGAGTCTGTAGACAGCCATCATATTCCGCTTTTGATACTTGGTAAATGGGAATAAAATCTGGGTTGAGGAAATCTGCAGAAGTTGCCAAAAGAAAGATAGAACAAAATAAGACATAGTTAGCTTAAATACGGAGAACACATGCATTTGGGAATAATAATATCGATTAATATTTTTATATGAGTAGTGTATATACTAGTAGATATAAATACATGTCACGTATGCAAGAACCAAAATTCAAATTAAATGGTATGTATCCATACTTGAGAATTTAGGGACTAAAATATCTCATTTTGAAGTTCAGGGACTAAAGTGAAAATTTAGGTTTAGTTAAAGGATGCATATCCATACTCGATAATTTATACACTTCCAATGCATAAGAGACAAAACCCTAAAAGCATTGCACATGCACCCAACAGGAGAAAAGCTAATACAAGATTTAGTATTAAATACATGCCAAAACAACCAAAATCAGGCTTTGGGCTGGGCACCCATTTCGCATGACTAAATCTGCTTTCGAGTAGCGGTTGTTAATTCCCTTATCAACAAAAAAAAAAATCCAAAATAAAACACACCCCAATAATAGGGATCTTACTGATCGTATCACCAGCGTGAAGATTAGACAACTGAAGAAGAGTTGCTGGAGATGCTAAATTAATTTTTGTCCAAGTAACCACGTATGATGCTGCCAAACTTGGGACAGCAAGGGCTAAAATAAAATGGAAGAAAAAGATCACTTTGATGGCTGAGGAAGGGCCCTTTTTTGGTGTACTGGATGATGGTAGGAATTAGATCGATATGGAGAGAAGAAGAAGCAATTGATGGATGAGTGTGAGTTGCCCATTAGCTAGTGCTTTTATAGATGCGGATTTGGATGGAGCCATCCCTAGTTATTAATGGATATTACCTACTCATTATCAATCGGGTGAAATTATCATAGTAAATAGTTTAAAAAGGACGATCCTTCCCTGCACTTTTGTACTGTATTGCATGATAAATTAAAAATCAAAAAGCTTACAGGGAAAAAAGAAAGGTAATTTATCCGAATGTTTGAGCTGGAAATTTGTCAAGAGTTAGAACGCAATAAAATGTCTTTGCGAAATTTTGAACTTTGTTTTACCCTTTAGAATTAAGTAACGCCCAAGTTTCAACATACAAATTTTAATTATTTACTTCCAGTTTTATAAAATGGCCCGTCCTCTTGTACAGGAAAACAAATTTGTAGGTTCTAATGCTAACTGCCATTTTGAACTGCAGACGCCGAAGTTAGATTGTATGTTCATTTGTTTGTACTGTACACAATGTTTTAGAATAGTTGTACTGTCTTCAACTTCTCATGCATCTTCTTATCGTTACAGAGCTTGAATTGTCTCAATCAGAAATCTAGCATAGAAGAATTGTAATGCGACCAGCTATTAATTTTTCGTTTGTTGTAATAATAAACTTTTGAAGAGCCGAAAGCTTTAACCCATAATTGCTTGATTGACCTTAATCGATAATTTCTTATAATTATCTTCTCATTTTTACATTATTAGAGGTTATTATTATATAAAATTTTTTTTAGGGTAATAATTATTTAATTTCAAGGTAACTAGGGCTTACGTTGACGAAAGCCAAATGTCTTTTATCTTCTGCAGAATCGTCTTATGGTATTAGGAAGTGTGATAGAAATTAAACCAAGCTTTCCAGTCCTATTAGTGTCAATGTGTCATGCGTCAATTGGTTAGATTGTTTTTTTTTTTTTTTACAACTAAAGCCTCTAATTTAGTATCACTTAGGATTTCGGGAAGTTAGGGTATTATTCGTTTTCCTATTATTCGGGTCCGAAGTTTGTTTCCATTCCATAGTAAATTAGGAAATTTCAAATCAGTTTCAAGTAAATTTCGGTTTGCATTTGTGCTTATTTAGAAAACTTAGCTGTCTATAAATACTACTCCCTTTTTCACATTGAAAATGTCATATTTTTTATTTTGTGATGTTTCAACATATTTGTCATGTTGAGAAAATCAAAGCATTTTTTAGTACCTCCTTCCAATATACTCCCACCTTTTAATCGTGTAATTGTTCTCATTCAAATTCAAATTTTAATTTTATTGGGGTAAGATTGGAAAGAGAAATACAAACATTAGAATCAAACTACTATTTTTTAAAGAGTTGAATTTTTGAAACATAACAAAATAATTGAAACGAAAGAAGTACCAGTCTAGTGCGTTGTTACTAGAAGAGTTAAGTTGAATCGAGTATTAGAGAATTAGTTTGAGGGAAAACATTTAGAATTGAGATTTATGAGTTGTCATAAGCAAAAGGTTACAACTTGATATTTGTTGAGTTTTGAGCTAATAAAATT
This sequence comes from Coffea humblotiana, assembly GCA_023065735.1. NCBI lineage: Eukaryota > Viridiplantae > Streptophyta > Magnoliopsida > Gentianales > Rubiaceae > Coffea > Coffea humblotiana. Next base: position 29,509,188 of record CM041217.1, on the reverse strand, counting down.
ATTGAATATTTGTTGTATGTTTATTTTCCTCCTCTTTTCACATATTTTTATATGTGTTGAAATTGCTTCCACTGTGTATGCTTGATTTTATTTCGTGCCTACAATTGGTATCAGAACTTTAGATGCTGATCCTAGGGCTTGTTTGTGAAATTAGGGCACAAAGTTAGAAGATTTATTACTGAAGACTAGGTAACAAAATTGATCCTAATTGAGTAGAGATTTTAAAAAAATTAAAATATTGATTCGTATTATTTACAACATTGTGTCATTTTTATCTTCAATGGTAAAAACGAATTTGAGATTTGAAGTTGGATGACAAAGACATTTTTTTCAAACTATTGGAGTTTGTGATATTGTCCAAATAGGATTTACAAAACCTGCAAAAGGTTGCGGAATCATCAAGCAGTGCAATTAAAAAGTTAGAGAAGAATAGATAATTGAATCGCAAGGCACTCCATTATCCCAGTGCAAAAATCCATTTGTATGTATTCAAAAAATTTATGCATACAAAGACGGCAAGGGATGTTTGGACAATTCTAGTGAATTTTAATTGTGGTCATATTAGAGAAGAAATTTGTAATGAAAAAGAAGAGAAAGATTTTGAATGAGGCAAAGAGAGAAGAAATTGTGGGTGCAGTTGAAAATGAAGAATTTGCAAATGGTTAAGAAAGAAAGCCAAATCACTAGTGAAATTAATGATGTGAATGAAGATCGTGATCAGGTAGAAATTTTTTTATTTTGTTGGAGTTCATGAATTATTTGAAGAAAAAAAAATCAAATAGTTGAGTTTGTTGAGATCAATTATAGAGTGGATGAATTAATTAAAATTTGTTGCAAATTGAAGTGGTTGTCAATATAAACCAAACAAAACAAGATTGTGATGGTGTTGAAAATATTGGTGGTGGCAACCATGAATTTGTAATTTTGAGAGATTTTTTTGGTGACATGGATGAATTAAATAATGTATCATGCAATGAAGCACAGATGAACATGTTTGAAATTTTTTACAGAAGTGATCATGCCAAGGAATTATTTGAGAATTATAGTGTTGTCTACTCCCACTTGTAAAGATGAAATTAAAGATCAATTAAAAGTTAGTATTTCACATCATTTATACAGCAACCAAGTTATCTATGTAGATTCAATCTCAAGATGGCATTGGAAATTACCATAATTGCGAGTTTGGTTTAAGAAAGACAATGATAGAAATTAAATCAAGTTTTCTAGTCCCATTAGTGTCATGCGTTAATTGGTTAGATTGTTTTTTTGACAACTGAAGCTTCTAATTTAGTATAATTTAGGATTTGGGAAGTTAAGAGTATTAGTCAGTTTCCAGCAAGTACTATCGGGTTCGAAGTTTGTTTCCTTTTATATAGTAGATTGGGAAATTTTAAATCAATTTTCAAGTAAATTTCGATTTACAATTATATTTATTTAAGAAGAGTTGAGTATTGAAGATTAAGTTTGAAAAAAAGCCTCTAGAATTGAGATTTGTGAGTTGTTGCAAGTGAAAGACTGTGACTTGATATTGTTATTGTTGAGTTTTAAGTTAATAAAATTATTGAGTATTTATTATATATTTTTTCTCCTCCTCTTTCCACATATTTTTGTATGTGTTAAAATTGTTTCCACTGTGTATGAGTAATTTATTTTTTGTGCAAACAAAGTGGAATTGCTTGACGTGCTACTTGATGTGTTTATCGAATTAACCAAAAGAATTTAATGTCTACAAAACTGGATCTTTTCACAAAATTTCATTTTCATTTATATTTAGAGGGACATTTTATTTTGTTGAGAAAGTTTGGGTCTAGTGACTAAAGTTGAGTCTTCAGAAATTGAAAGTTCTAAGGGTACGTTTGATAAAACTGAAATCTGAAATCTGAATCTATTAAATTATTGATTTGTTAACTATTAAATCTAATACATTTGAATGCATATCATATTCAGTGATAAGTGAATAGTTTATCACTTAATTTTGGAAGTAAGTTTTGCCTAGAAAATTCGATAACACTTACTTAATTCAAATGTTCAATTTTTTATTATCAAACGGTTTGAATATATTAAGATCTGAATCCACTAAATTTACATGTTGAACTGAATTATCAATCAAGGTCTAAGTTCTAAATCTTCTAACCCCTTCCGCTTCTTAAGTCACACACCTTTCTTATTAGAGATGAAAACAAAATGAGGGCCCTTATATTTTTTATACCAAATTGGATGCTCTTATCTTTCATTTCTTCTGTTCGAATTTATACATAAATATCTTCCAAAACCATTCTACTCTGGCGTCGGAATGATACGAAAAAAATTAAGAGTGTTCTCTTGTTTAATCTGAAATGATTGAGTCTACATCATGTCATTGTTAAGAGCCATACAATTGATTGAACATGATTACAACCAACTTTCTTGACTATGCCTGAATCAGGTTCATTCTGGCAATAGATGAGAAGCAATTAGATCAATAATTTGTTGGGATTGTAGTTTAATTTGCCTGAATATCACTGGTCCCAATATATATATATATATATATTGCACTCTTAGATGCAGGAAATCGAAAAGAGTATGGTTTGGGCAAGGACAAAAAACGAAGGTTGCTAAACCTCTGGAGTTCGAAGAAAATAAACAGCCTACTATCTTTTCTTAAGCTTCTAAGAATTTATTAAAGTTACCCCAAAATCTTGGGCATATTGAAGGCCATTGAAACCGTCATAGACTCTGAAACAGCTGGTGAGAGCAGATATTTCCCAACCTCCACTTTAGCCAAAAAATGCTCTTAAGTTCTGCAATTCCCGAGTTTTTGAGATTTTCTTACCCCTTTGTGAGGGTACCATCCTTGAGAATTATCTAAAAGACGAGAACACAGAGAAAGAAACGGAAGCATATTTCTTGATCGCCCTTAATTGCGCGTAGCAGTTGCTACTCATTGGATTTATTTCAATTAATTACACTCCTAGCTTTAAGGCTGAGCCCAAAGTAATCTACAGGCTAAAATAGTACAATGGCCTTGAGCTACTATAGTAGTAATCAAGAATGGCGGCTTTCTAGGATGCAGCAGTAAAATTTGACACCTAATATGGATTATTTAGTCAAAAATTTCAGTTCTACTACGGGCTGGTGACCAAATGACATGAATTACAATGCAATATAATAACCTCATAAGCCTTTTTACACAGAGATTTTCAGCTGATCATATTGTAACATATCAGCTAATGATGTAAATTCAAAGCTAAATCTCCACAATGATCGACCTTGTACATACATATAAGCATTATGTCCCAACTGAAAAACCCCAATCTATCAAAATGTACAAATTCATCTTATTATTGGAACTGTCCATACATATGGAACTACTGTCGAATCATGGTGTTGCATATAACTGCGAATAATGAATATACGACGAAGGGTTCAGCCCATTGAAAGCATAGAGATCATTCTTTTTCCTGAATATTGAGCAATTAATACACTAGATCTCTTCCTTTGAAGCACCGGTTATTAAGTTTTGGGAAAATTAGGAATGCAGGAATAGGAAGAACTGAAATTCAAAAGTAAGGCATAATTAAGTTTTGGGAAATTTCCAACTGTTCATTAATGATGAAAAATGGTGGGATATGTACAAATTCACTGTGATACACCAAATAGTTTGATTGTAAAAAAGATAGCTATAACTTAGTCCTTAAAAAACGTCTTATTTTCAAAAGAAGCCACCACTGCTGATGGAGTTTCTTTTATGAACAAAATACATCACTAGGCTTTCTTTTCTTTTCTTTTTTATTTTAACGTAAGTGGGAGGAGTCTTTTCAAACAAAAGTGGAAAGAGTCGAACTCGAAACCTCTTATTTACATTCCCTACCTCCGAACCGTCAAATCCATTCCTCCCCATCATTGAGCCTATTTATGTCCAAGAATTATGAATCTAACATCTATCTGAAAATGAGCAGATGACTGTTGATTAGGGCCAAATCAGTGGCGGCTCCGCCATAATCACTATACCTGGCAATTGGGCGGGTTGGACGGGTTTTGAGCGATTTAATATTGGATTTTCATTTAAATAGGTTACACCCAACCCGTCCAACTTTAAATTGAGTTAATTTTAGGTTGGGTCATCTCAAACCCATGACCCAAATATGACCCAATATATTAATTAATAAATTTTGATACATAAACTCTCTCAAATATATTTTCACATACAAAAAAAAAATTTAAGTGGATGTCCAACACAAATACCCAAACCGCCCAAAAAAAGATTTATGCTAATATTTTCACAAAGAAAGTATGGTAATTTTGGATTTATGTAGTTTTTACATTTTGAGAATACGGTCTGTAAAAACAAAAATCTTTTAGCATGAATGAGTTATGTGGTAGTTATTAAGCACCGAGGGCATGAGTAGTTGTAAGTTGACATTAACGTCTCAAAATTAATTTCGAATTTATTAATGTTCAAATGCTTCATACTGCACATTTTGATGACGATAATATAAATGAAAAAAATTCACATTCAAACTCACATTGTCACGATGAATCTGGCAATTATTCTGACACATCTGGCCTTTTCCATATCTAGGGTAATACCCTATTAAGTATGTAACCAAGGAATTAAAAATAGGCCAAGTAAAAAAAATTTAACTTGCTTGGCGAATTATGTTATAATCACAAAAGATGTTTATAGCAAAAAAATAATAAAAAAAAAGTCTATAGTTGATGCTTTTGAGTAACTATTCACCCTTTTAAGATTGTGTTGATTATTCACTTGATTCAATTAGCATAAGTTGGATAATGGATGGCCAACACAAATATCCAAAATGCCTAAAATATATATGGATTTTTATTATCCAACCCAAAATTGACCCAATACCCAACTTACCCAGCCCAACCTCTCAAATTAGTGGGTGGGTTGGGTGAGTTGTTGGCTTTTGGACGTAACTGTCAGGTCTAATAATCACCTACAAAGTCTTAAACATGTGACAAAATTTGTACCAAAATCTTCGGTTCAAAAAGTTGTCAAGAAACCTACTATTTATTTCGCACGAAAATGGCTGGAGTGCCACTAATTAGGACAAACCTAGGAGGCACTGCCACCACATATCCAATTGCAAACCAAGTCCAAATACAACAAAATTCATACTAAAGTCTTCATCGTCGGAGACTAGATCACGAATATACAATCATATCATACAAAAATAGCTTGAAGGCCACCAATCGGGCAAAGACCCAAGGCGACTCTCTCTCATTTTTTTTTCTTTATTTTTCATTTTCGGTATCATAAAAGCACAAAATTGATTATGAAACACAAGGTTGATGCTCGCGGCGTCCTACTGCCACAATAGAAGGCTTAGCAGCACTAATCTGCCAGCCTGCTTGCTGTCAACGACCAGCACCTTTGTTGGCCGACTGTGTGTTCTTTTATCCTTTTTTTTTCTTTCTATTTTCTTCTCTTGGGTTAAGGACACTTTAGTAAATTAAGCATTCAGATACTAATTGATATAATAAGTAGACAGTAGCAAATTCTCCAATCTCCCTATTACTATATTCCTATAATCCTATTCTCCATTAAGGTTTCCTCACTATGTCATGTACGAACATAGGACAAGCTATATCTACACAGTTTAATGTAACCACCTTATTTTACAATTAATTATTTCTAAGGTGATGGACTCACCAAAATTTTCAAAATATGGCTTTGATTAATTTGCATTGCTTTAAATTCTGGTATTAGTAATTTGTCCAAGCTACTCTTCCCTATCACCATCCAAAACCCTAACCTAAATGTAGTACTTTAGCTAGTGATTATCCTAAGACTTAGGCACCTTTTGGCAAGTGATGGAATCAGGATTTTGGTTTTGAGAAACGGGGGCGAACAGTGAAACACATTACAAATTAATATTTATCATAAAATTTTAAATTACAAACTTAGAGTAAGAATAATTATTCAAATAATCAGCAACTAAGACTTAAATATAACAGAAGCAATTCTAAAGTTAAAAAAATGCCTTAAAAAACTCAAAGAGTTGTAATACTGACTATTAATTGCAGCAAATTCCCCAATCTTAAATTTATCAAAAGTTATACCCCACTTACAAATTAATTTGCAATCTCCCTATTACTATATTCCTAATTCTCCATTAAGGTTTCCTCAATATCTTATGCACAAAAATAGGGACAAGCTATATCTACACAGTTTAACATAACCACCCTATTTTACAATAAGGGTTATTATCACTTTACCCCCATAACGTTTGGTACTACTATCAATCTCCCCCTTAACGGTATCTTTTAGTCACTTTACCCCCAAGACTAACGGTCAAACTTAACGGAATTTGTTAATTAAAGTGAAAAGACATGTTTAATCCTTAAAATTATTATCACTTTACCCCCATAAAATATAGTCTCATTATTAATTTACCCCCTAGAGTCATTTTTTAGACAATTTATCTTACCATTAAACCAACTTAGCAAGTTAAAAAATTATAGAAGAAAATACCCTCCTCTTTGCATAATAAAAATAATAAAAAATTTGGAGTGACTCTTCTACTTTTTAGTATCAAGAAAAAAAGTCAAAGTATTAATTTCTTTCTTCTTAGTAATCTTATTAATATTGAAAAAAAATAGAAAGATGGAGAGGGAGAGGGGGAGGGGGAGAGAGAGAGCTCAATTCTTTTTTTAAAATTACAAATAAAAAAGAATTAAATACTTTTATTATTTTAAAATTATTTCACTTTTTTGTTTACCACCAAATTCCAATCCTAATCTCGACAATCTTAAAGTGATAATGTAAGACTTTTCTTTATTTTCTTTTTTTGTAAAATCTAATTTTTTGTCTCCTTCTTTCCTATCTCTTTTTCTTTTCCTAGTATTAATAAATGTGAAAAAAAAAGAAATTTGAGAAAACCATTTTATTTTTATGTTTTTCGATTTCTTAAAGTGAAAAAAAGGAAGAATAACCATTCCAACTTTTTTATTTTTAATTATATATAAACAAAGGTAAATATATTTAAAATTTTTTGACCATACTAGTTAGATTAACGATGAAGTAAAATGCTTAGAAAATAATGTTAAGAACTATAGTGATTGTATCACTATAATCTAAACGAATAAAGTGATAATAACAATGTAGTAATGCTATAAAATAAAAGAGTATTTTTGTCCAAAATTTCTTAACATGTTGAGTTGAATTACTTATGGAGGTAAATTAACTAAAAGATAACGTTAGAGGGTAAACTGATAGTAGTGATATTGTTTAAGGGGGTAAAGTGATAATAACCCTTACAATAATTACTTTTAAGGAGATGAATTCACCAAAATTTTCAAAATATGGTATTGATTAATATGGATTGCTTTAAATTCGGGTATTAGTATTTTGTCCAAGCTACTCTTTCTCATCACATCCAAACACTAATCCAAAAGTAGTAGTACTTTAGCTAGTGATCATCCTGAGACATGGGCACTTTTTGGCAAGTAATTGAATAAGAATTTTGGTTTTTGAGAAAAGGGCAAAACAGCCAAACACATTACAAATTAATATTTATCATAAAATTTTAAATTACAAAGTTAGTGCATAACTAAGATTTATATATAACAGTAGCCATTCCAAAGTAAAAAAAAAAAAAAAAGAATCACACTAAAAAAAATCAAAGAGTTATAGTAATGACTACTAATCATATATTTTTTTTCAAATATTAGAACCTCTAACTCATAGAATCTCTATTTTAGTTATTAAACCAAAACCTTCTTGATTGACTACAAATTGAATACAAATATTAATGTGATAGTGTTCTTATACTTATTACTATAAGAAAACTAAGAGTTGGATTGCCGTAACATTATTATTACAAAGAGAAATTGAAGGAGATTCCTTAGTTGATACTTAAAGGTTATATAATAAAACTAATTATATATTGAGAATGGAGGGAAAATTTAGCAGAGAACAAATATTTAAATAAACCTCAATTTGAAGCAGTTACAACTGAGGTCAAGTGTAATGTGTTTTAATGTCAGGGTGTGTTTGCTTCCTTAGAATTGAGATCATAGAACTGGAATTGGAGCAATTCTACTGTTTCAATCCTACCTCAATCAAGGAACTAGAATTGAATCTGAATTCTATAGCGCTCCAATTTCATGAGTTGAATTCTTTAGTGAACCAAAAGAATTCTAAATTCAATTCCACAACTAAATCCACATAAACGGGTCTACACCCGAAACCAATGAAGGTAAAAAATCAAAATTGGGTAAGTATAAAGTTGCAACAAAATGAAAAACACAGGCTTCCCTCCTCTCTCCCTATCCTGATCGCTAACTTACAGCTTTTCCTCAGAGCCGCGCAGGTCATCCTCCTCCCCAACATTTTGCCTCTCCTACCACCGGCTCCACCTTCACCCTCCGCCCCTCCGGCCACTTCCTCCACTCTTCACCTCTCCCGCCACCCTTCCACCCATCACCTCACCTATCACGAGACCTACCCAAACAAATTTTTGGTACTCCGTCTCCACATGTGCCTCTGCCGCTCCTTCTATTGCTGTTGTTGTCACCTTCACTTCCTCTTACCCTCACTTTCTAGGCTCTCTCCTTCTTCTCTTCCACTTATCCCCGACTTTCAGACATATTTAGGACTTGTGAAAGTTTGAAACTTTTCCAATTAATCACTAGTTATGGGCTTTATTACACAGATTTGTTTCATTGGATATATTGCCACAGTTTGTTCTGTTTTACGTGCTTGCATATTTTTGTAATATTTTGCTGCATCGTTCATGTTTATTAAAGTGTAGTATTGGTACTGAGTAAGATTGCAAGTGACCCTTCCGGTTCTTAGATACACAATAGGTTGTAATAGGATTGAAAACTTCTACTTTTTTTTTCAAAGGTTCTAAAATTTAGTTCTCACTGGAAAGAATTGTTTTTGTTGTTTATCATTTATCTCTTCTTCTAAAAATTGATGTTGTCCTCCTGTTATCTCTTGTGAGCTGACTAAATTCCCTGGTAGATTCATAAGTTCTAAAAATTAGTTCTTACTACAAAGAGAGAAGCTTTTATTTTTGTTTTTTGTAAAGGGGTTGGCATGTAGTTGCTAGATCTTCTATTCTTCAATAGTTCTAGAAATTGGATTGTTTGGTTGTTTTTAGTGGTAGATTTGCAGGCTCTAAGGCAGCTTTTCGGGGGCACATTCGTTAGTTTATATGTGAGCAAGCACTACGTTTTTGCCCAGAGGAGGAAACTGGATAGAGAGTAAAGACAATCTTTTCCTCCCTACAGCTTAGCTTAATAGCACTCCTAAGTTTCCACATGTTTCACGTACTATTCATGGTATTTAATATTTATTAAGAGGTATTTACCAATCTGTACTCCTAGGTTTCCATATATTTTGGCCATTAAACTATGACGTTTTGATTTTTGCTATGAGGTACTTATCAAATGTTGCTCTTTGTTGTCCCCTTGGTGGGCACAGACTGTTAAGCAGAATCTTGGAACTTGGCAAGCAGATCAATGAAGATGAAAGCCCGTAAACGAGCCATTCGGATCTCACAAGAAGAAAAATAAGTCGTTGCTGGCCAAAAATTACTTTGCCAATAGGAATAGTACTTATTAGACAGTTAATCTATCTAGATGGACTGGTTAGTAGTAAATTAGCGAGGAGTGAATTTTTTGTGCTAGTGCTGACTAATGTGGTAATGATGTTTTTGATTGCACTGATTCTATCCAATTGCCTTATGGATTTCATAAATAGTAAGATTAAGCCAAGTGGCAATATTTCATTCCAGTGATCTTTGAAGTTCATCCCTTTATAGTGCCTAAAAAACTCTTGAGATTTGAAACAGTTAATATTCTAATTAGTCCAGAAACTCTGCAAGTTGTTAAGGCTGCTTCGTCTCCTCTCTTAAAAGATCAGAGGATCCTGATGTCCTTGGAACTTTGAGCTGTGACAGTATGTTGCATCACTTCCTTAAGACTGCGAAGTTGTAGCAGTATGATTTTTACATAAAAGTTGTAGCCAACAGCCTTCTTTTTTTCTTTTTTCTTTTTTTTTGAGACATGATTGGTTGGTGTGATCCAGTTTCAAGAATATAAGAGCATTGTATATGTAATGTATATATTCCCATCTTGAATTAGAGACTCCTTTTCCTCCTTTACCAAGATCAGAGGCCTCCAATGTTCAAGTGTGACAGGATGCTTCTTTGTCAGGGAAATGAAGATAATTTACAGCAGGGTTGTGTATTCTGTAATGTGATTTGTCCCCTTTTCGGCAACTTTCCCTTGTGGCTATGTTCCTCAGATTCTTACAACAAGCCCTTCATCATTGGTTCTAAAAAAAATGTGAATGATCAAATATATCTAGTGTTTGTTCACACCTACCATCTTATTTGTTTAATATCATGGTAGTTAAGTTATTAGTATTTCTGGAGTACTAGGTGCTGGCACATTTTCCCTTTCTATGATAAAGCTATGTGAAAATCATTACTCTCTAACTTATGTTAACAATCTGGTGATTTAAATATTTGTCTGTTTCACATGCAAGTTTTTAACGGTTCAGAAGTTTTGATTGATTGCTTGTGTATTCAGTTTTCTTCTTGCCTAAATATCAAGAATTTATGTATCTAGTACTGGAAATGTTATGAATCTGCTGCTTTTTCTTCTTCTTGAATAAGAACTCAAGTAACCATAGATAAGTAATCATAAACATTATTAAGACAAACCATAAACGGATTTTTAGGGCACGATAAGATAAGAAACAAGCATTAAAAACAAGTCTAAAAAAATACTAAGCCATTGGAGAATAAGGCTTCTTGGATATTTTTGGATGGTACTTTCAAGGGTTTCCATCCTGTATTATAGCAAAAACATCCTAAACATTCAAAAGCTAAACTTTCTAACTGAATAAAATGCTTTCTTACTCCTTCAATATAAAAAACATACACCAGGCTGGGATCGTTAATGCATCAGGATCACCATGGCTATTCAGTACCTTTATCTTTTTAGTTTTCCTTCTTTTCTACCCCTCCATGAGAAGCAAAAGAGGGAGAGGAGTTGGCAAAATTAGAGGTTTAAGTTCACTAAACACCAATAAAAGTTCCATTGCAACTACGAATTTTGGATATATAGCTAGCAAGCTGCTCAGCAAATGGAAGAAATTACAATGGATCATATGATCCCTAGAGGAGCATCACACGGTACTAATTTAACTTCAATAGCAAGCCTGAGACCCTCAAGGCATTGGACGTTAAAACCCATGAAATAGAAAAGACCAGTGGTAGGAAGGGTGAACACGGTATGGCCATCGCCGCCAAGAAAGGTTCCCCGAGTGTGATCACAGCCGGCGTAGCCTACTAAATCAACTTTATACACGTTGCTTGTCCGTCCCGTTGCTATAGCTGAAAACTAAGGCAATGGAAGATGAGCAAAGGTTAGCACAAAATAGCACAAAATTTGCGGGAGAATAACAGACCTTTCAATTTGAGTTATGAAGTAGCTGGGAAACTGGGATCTTACTTAGCGTATCACTGACGTAAAAAGTCTTCCCATGGGGATATATATACTGTTAGACTAGCACCTGTAGTCCAAGGAAGTGTATACGTTGCACCCAAACTTAGCAAGAGCCAAAATACTAAGGAACAAAAACATGGTTTTGGCCAGTGAACTGGCGATTTTGGTTGGATATGAACTTGGTACATATTAGTTCGCATGGGACATGGTATATATAAAGTTAGAGGAGAGGGTAGGAGCTTATTTGATCAAGACTTGAGTGGTACTTAATGTGCAGATGTGTGATTTTAATGTACAAAGGCTAAAGTAGAAAAAAACTTATTCCCATTTTGCAGTTTCATGTCTACACATGAACATTCCGTTTCAATGTGTCTATTCCAGCCGTTTCATAAAAAATTGTTGGCATATTAAATCAATCCGAACGACTCCGTATATTGCAATTTAGCAACTTTTTGGTTAAGTTCTTGGTAGTTTTGTTATTTAGTAGTTTGAATACTGTACTAGGTGATTTCTTTTAGTTGTCATAAGTAGGTGTCCTGTTATTGTGATTTAATTGATAAGAGTGAACGGTTAAAATTTTTATATTAATATTATATTTTTTATTTTATTTCTTTCGTCCCACACATATTTTTATGTATCTAAATTAGTCTCTTATATATTGGTGTATTGTAAATTCATCTCCCAATCATCATCATCATCATCATCATCATCATCATCATCATCATCATCATTATTATTATTATTATTATTATTGTATAATTTTTGAGTTCTACATCTAGGATAGGTTAGTTAAAGTTAGGACACACAATTTGTCCTAAAGAAAATTTGATCGGTGCAAGGGAAAATTTCAGAAACTTCCCTTGATGTTTTTGACAATTTCACTCAGCTCCCCTCAATTTTAGAAAATTATATTGACCTCCCTTGCTTTTACTATTTAAGTAACATTATAGACCCATTAGGCTAGAATTATACTTAAGTATCCTAAAATACCCTTATGCAATATCATAACATCAAAAGAAAGTGAAAAAAAGGTTTAGTGATCAATTTAACCACAAAAAAAAAAGTAAGAAACATTTTTATACAAATTTGCTATGCTTCCACGATAATTATAAACCCAAACCTCATTAACCGTTCAAGCAAACTCCAATTTAATTCCCAAATTCTATCAATTTTGGTATCACTAAAATCTCAAATTTTACGAAAATCGCACTCCAACTTAATTCCCAAATTCTATCAATTTCGGCATCATCAAAATCCCAAACTCTACCCGAATCACTTTGCAAATAGACTATAAACACCACCACCAACTAAAATACCCTCAAAAGCTTCCCGCCCCAAATTAACAGTATATTTTGTCTATTGACTAATCTCACACCTTAAATTATGAATCCAACACCTATCGCATATCACCTTCCTTGAACAGAAGACCTGGCCAACCACTATTGATGTCTATCCTAAGAGCAACCCCATAGTCCAATGGCGTTAGGAACAGAGAAACTAATCTTTATGCCAAACCACCACCAATGCTTGTAAATCAAACAAAAATGAAACTAAATAAAGATATTAGATTCTAGTGCGTAATAGACATAATAGCATAATTAAGAGTCATCATTTTTTCTCTTCCAACCATAGCCCATTAATTTCATTTTTTCCTCTCTATCACAACCATCTTCATCATCTCCATCTAATTTGACCATGAAATTTTCATTTGCTCCCTCAATTTGTAATTTTGGAAATTTTGATTCTTTAATATATGCAAATTATAATACGAGAAGAAATAAACAAGGGGGCTAATAGTTAAGTCCGCAGAAAGAGAGAAATAGACAAGAAATAAACATTTCGGATAGATTTGCATGATGGTGTAGTTGATGGGTGGAAGAGACTGTGGGGTTATAGGTAAGAAATAGAGAATCATAAAAGATAGAAAAAAAGGGAGAAAAAGAGAAAAGAAACTGCTGTTAATTAAAGTAGGGTTGGAAATAATGACGAGTTGTTGCAGGTTTTTATATTTTCTTTGACTTTTGGTTTGGTTTTGTATCCCACATATGTGGTAAATTGTCTATTAAGTAGAGGGTATTGTAGTCATTTTATTGAACCAAAGGAGGTTAGTGTAATTTTCTAAAATTGGGGGGAGCTAAGTGAAATTGTTAGAAACCTCAAGGGAGGTTTCTGAAATTATCCCTTGTTGCAATAAGTGCACACAGTTTGTCCTCAAGTTTTGGTTATTGGGATTAAACCCAGGAAAAATAGTAAAGCATTATTTCTTCAAAATTATACCATAAAATACATTATCAGGACATCATAAACGTAAAACCCCTTCCAAACGCGATATATACGTTGTCAGGTCAATACCTTTTCTCCAGTCAACTATGTAGGTTACAATTAAACTGGAAACTACAAATCAAAAGACGATCAGGAAGCAACTAGTCTCTATTGCTGCCGAGCTCCCAATTCTTTCTTTACTTTACACAATGCGAAAGGAGATAAGTTGGATGAGAAAGATGACAGGCTACGCTTTTATTGTGAAGGACGAGGGCCAATCTTTATATAGGTAGAGACAAAAAGCAGGAAATGAGTATCTTGGCTGGCTTCTTTAGTTGTTTCTCTATTTAGAGCTGAGATAGTAAATATTTTTCTTCTTTTCGTTTTCATATGTCTGAGATTGTAATTTTGTTCTGTGCTTTTTTGTAATATTTGCTAAGCTTCTTGCTGGCTCAAGCTTGATGGAGCCCCTTTCTTTAACGTTTGCGTCTATTCTCGATCGTCTAACAAAATCACAATACCCTTGCTCGTTTGCAATCCAAATGGGCTATGAGCCTTCCATCCTGAGAAGGGAGTAGGACTTTATTGGATCAAAGGGCCACGCATGTCAACTTGCATGGCCAATTGATGCACAAAAATTGCAGTTTTTGTTAACAAAAGCAAAATGTCTATTGACATTTTGTACCTTTGAATGCGCTTAATCATTTTAAAGAAATCAGGCAAGTGCTGTTGACACAATTGTTTTGTTGTGTAGTTTTACTCTAAAAATTTATCTATTGTATATGACCACAAACTGTTTTTTGGTAAACCAACTGTAAGAAGTTTAAAAATACAACTGGCAATCCAAGTAACTAGAGTAGAGATACGTTAAAGCAAAAAAGAAATAAAAATAAAAAATATTGAGCATACGTGAGGATTTCCTAAATCTTGTACATACATGGATTTGTGGGAATAACTCGTCTTAGCAGATTTGACTCTTCTCTAGTGGATTTTCTCTCCATTTCCCGCAGTATATATTTGAATGTATGACATATATCTACATTTACTTGTATAGAACTTGATCATTTTAATTTTAACTAATTCTAATGCTTATTAATAAAAGAAGACGTGTGTTAAGTATTTAGATGTGCGTTATGAAAAAGAAGAAGGGATACACTGAAGGGGAATCAAGTCCTTGTCTTCGCTAGCAAAGCCTGTGTATTGCTAAGTGTAAATCTTTATTTGTCACATATTTTTCTCTTGATCACTAAACTAATACAATTGTTATTTGCTGATGATGGAGAGAAACATCTCGAGAGAATCCACCAAAAAGACTAATATATAAGTTAAAAATCTAACTCTGACCCAAAAACTTAAATCATTAGATCTCAAACCCTTACTTATATATTAATCGCCCTTTCTCTATCTCTCGGATCAATGTGGAGTATAATCCTTTTACTCATGAACCTAACCGCTAATGTGTGGAATAAGTCCCAAAAAAAATGAAGTTGAGCAGGAGTGATCCGACTTTAACATTGTTTACGTGTGGATTATGTTGGAGCCGACTCACCGTACTCCAATAGTCCCATGCAATCTCATTAAGCCCTTCTGATCAATACTTAGATGTCAATACATTTATAAACGGCTAATTGGCCCCAACTCAACCGCTTGCCTAAAAAGCTTGAGAAATTAATTCGTCGGCTAGCAGCCTGTAAGTTGAAATGGTCCCAAAAAATAACATTTGCTAATGGCACTTGGTCCAATTTGAATGTCTTATCTTAAATACTTCAAAACTGGACAGCAGCGATTATTAAGGGCCCGTTCACTTGTCAATCGCTAAAGCGATGAAAAATCTACTGCGGTTTGTTGAAAATAAGAACAAAACTGAAGCATGTTTTGATACTAAATTTTGCGGTATATCTAATCTATGCGCATTTATGCTTGTCTCCATTATTCACTCTAGCAGGCATGCAAGCTCACAATTGTAAGCATATGGGAACAAGAACACAATTGTTTATTCTTTTTCGACTAATTTTTAATCTAGTTTTTGCTGTACAGCATCACAGTCAAGATTTTTTCGAGCATTTGAAGATAATGAGCTAAATGACATTAGCAAATTGGAAGATTTTTGTTGCGAAGCTAGCTATTCAACTTGAAGCAAAGTTTGTTAATAGAAAAGAGCAAAATACAGTTGCAATTCGTAACAGGTTGGGAAAAATGGATAGAGAAAAGGGAATAGTAATCTAACCATGAATATACATTAAAATCAACTGTATCTAATGTTGTCGCTTGGCTGTCAAAGATCCATATTTAGGGTTTTTTTAAATAATCTAATTAGATGCTAAAAAAAATCCATAATTACATGGACTGAGAATTCAATTGATAGAACACTGCCATATCATTGTGATTTAGCAACAGATTATGGTTAAGAAGCATGTCTAAATGCAGAGCTTGAGCACTAACTAGGTTTGTAACAAACGTGAATTGAAGATCACGGAGGAGTAGAAATTCTTGGCTAAAGCTATATTGGACTATAATAAATTCTAAGATTGCCCAAAAATAAAAAATAAAAACTAAGATGAAACTTTAATGTTCTTTTTTCTCTCAATTGGGTAGCAAAACAAGTTCATGGATCAACTTGAGCACCTGTGGATGCATAACTATACCAATTTAAGAACTTTCTCTACCTGCTTTCGATTTATTATAGTAACATAACGTTCTGCAAACTTAACCCCCGTAATCCTTCATTATGCAACAACTTATTTCTTTCTAATTCGTAAATGTTAGTTTCCTTAATTTTACCTCTCATGCGTCTTTTTTTTTTTTTTATGTCAGCACTTTTGTAATTAGAAAACATTCAATTTTAATCCCCAATCTTTAACTCCTGTGCAGTTTTAGACCTTAAAATTTTTGCAAAAGCAAATCTAGTCATCAATGTTTAGCACGTATAGTTTTAGTTCTCAAAATTTTGACAAGAGCAAATCTGGTCTCCAATGTATCAAATTTAAATCAGATTTAGAACATTTGAAAAAAAAAATTTCAATTACTGATAGAATTCAGTCACATCTAGTCATGTCCGTTAAATTAAATTTCATAATAAGAAGCCTAACAGTATCTAATTTGAACAACAAAATTTCCTGGACACTTCCTTTAGGTTTGATAACTGGAATTCTGTTGGACCACGACATCTAAAATTTCCTGAATCCTTGCGAAAGAATTTGGGACTAAACAAACTATTAAGAGTGGTGGATTTGGTTAAAAGCGATGATTGAAACTGGCCTAGGGGAAGAAGAAACACTTGGGTGGTTAAGGAGTTTCAGTAGTTTACTACTTCAACACTTGCATATTGGTGATCATATCTATTGGGCTGCTTCTGAGTTTTCTACTCAATCGGCTATGAAGAAGCTCCATCGCTCGGGAGGGGCAAAAACTATATTCCCAAGTATGCTTTTGTACTTTGGATGCTAATTCAACAAAAATTAATTTTTAAACATTGTCTTATGAAGTGGTGTGGCCCTAATGACTTCCCTGTTTGTCCTGCGTGATGAGCAGAATGAAACGCTAGCAGACATATTTTCTGTGCGTAGCTGTTCTCGATCTGTCTGGGATAAAGTACAGTACAGCAGCTGTGTCTATTGTACTGAAGCAGCGTCTATTCGAACCCTCGATCGTATTGTATACTTGATAATATATACACTTCACGCCCGGGATAACGTGTGTTTCTGCTGGAAATTGTGCACACGGTAGGTATGGATACTGACTAGTTTTACGTAAAACAGGTGATTGTTTTTCCTTTCCACTTTTTTTTTTTTTTTTTTACTTTTTAGGAAAAATTGTAACTTTTATTGATATGTGACAGCAGTGGCGGAGCCAGAAAAAATTAGCAGTGGGGACAAAAACAACACTAAAATTTTTTACTTACATTTTTTCTAGTTTTTTAAGCAAAAAAAATACTCACCAACAAGTTAAAATGAAAAGATTTTTTTAACTTATTTCAAATGAAATTTTATGACCCATATATCTTTTTAAAATATTAGTTAATGAATCAACTTAAAGTACTACGTAATTTTTGCGTTTCATTCGTAAGAAAAGTCCGAAAACAGACTTAAAATTATATCAAATTTTTATAAGCACCGTACAAAATTAAGAGGGAGCAATGGGAGCCGTGCCCCAGTGCCCCACCTTAAATCCGCGGATGCGTGATAGGGTAAGTTTGTACAAGAGATTGAATATCTCATTATACTTACTACCACAAGAACCTATATGGGACCATTACACTAACTAAACACTTTGAACGAGATATTTTCCTTTTCCACTTTCGCACGTGCAGATCAAAATTTTTAATGTCAACACCTACTTAACAAGGCATTTGGTCCCAGCTCAATAAATTTTAATCCCACTTACCGACCAGCCTGAGGCATTATTGTACGGACTTGCTACTTGCAAGTTCCGATGCTCAATTGGCCCCAACTCAATAAATGTACTTTATTTTTTTTAGTATAACATTCTTACAACTGGTGGTCCTGTGGGAGGGAAAGGGCATGAGAATGGACCGACTAAACTATTAAAAATTTGAAGGGAATTAAACTATTTTCAAAAGTGTTTCAAAAATTCCGGAATGAAAAATACAGGTAAGAAGCTTCGAACCCGTTACCTACGCCCAAGAAGGACGATGGATTTTAGTGAGCTAGCTTAATTGGTTAATAAATTTTAATCTCACTTACCAAACTGCATGAGGCATTATTGTATGGACCAACTTTTAAATCTGCCATGTAATGGCACCTGCCTCTGATTGAAACTTTATTTTTTTTTCTCCTCTATTTGGGTCACAGGTGAAATTCTTATCTTATCTAGAATGCTACGTTTGCTTTAAAACCAAAAGCTGTGTACGGTTTTCTTTCAAAATTAATTGACAACAAGTGGAATTATCCAACATCTTATTAATATAATTCAAAAAAAATGTTGAAAATCAACGTGAGATATTTAGTCTTTTAAGTTTTAACACCCTATCGCATGTAACTTGGCATTGAGGGAGCCCTTGAAACTGAAATGAGCTGAAACGGGCTTATGGAGCGTTGCTAAGATTTAATGGATTTGAGTTATAGGTAAACAAAACCCTAAACACCCTGAAAACGCGTAGTAAAAAACCAAATTACACAGAATTATAAACCGGTTGCTATACAAAATCAAGTTTGAACCTATAGATTTCGAGTTTTAATCGAGCAACCTCTTTAATAACAAGATTGAATTTGGATCATTTGCACCTAACTAGTTGCATATCTTGAGAATAAATTTTGTATCCATATGATCCCCACAACTGGAATCAACACAAGAATATTTTGAAATTCAATAATGTCATGGAATATTTTTTTCTTTCTTCTTTTCTTGGTCCTTTTTTTTTTACGCCTTTTGGAAAGGATATGCTAAATTAAATTTTTTTTTTTTTGTGGTTAGCACTAGGGGAAAAAATAACCTTCAATTTCATTAATATAGAACAGGACGCAACCTCAATAAATGTGGTTGATCGTCATAACGACAAAACAAGTACACGCATGCAACACATGAGAAATAATTACTGAAGAACATAAATCACATTCAATGCAACTGTTCCTTCTGATCCAAAGAAACCTCCAAATTGTTCTCTTATTTCTTGTTTCTCATCTAATCCTTCTTGGATGATACAGAAATCACTGAAATCGAGGACTCTTGCCTTCAAGAAACATCAATACGGACCTGCATCCCGTCTATGCAGTCGTTATGGTATGATATGTAATAGAAACGACCAGTTTTTGTAAGAGTCACAGAGGTATTTCCTTGAACCCTTTTTCCTCTACTTATATCGCAATCGTCATAACCATCAATGTCTACTTGGACCACAGCGCCTTGAGTAACTTTATACTGGAAAACTACAAAAGTAAACTAGTGAGTCTGTTGGCTTGAAGCTAATGAAAATCTTTCGTGAGAATCCTAGGATGCCAAAAGAACTGTGCAAATATTATCAAATCAATGACCTGAAAAAAAAAATGTGGACGACAAGATGCAAAGAGGAAAAATAAATCCACTCGACATCAATGTTGCATAGCATATTTCATATTTGTGACGGCCTAGGGCTCTGTTTGAATGTGATCTTGTTGGGCGTTTTCAAAAGAACAATTTACTTTTAATGGTAAAAAAAAATGATAAGAGAAATGTTTGACCTCCCAAAAAATTTTAAAAATTTTGATTCATTTTGAATCATTCAATTATCCTCGAATTCTCATTTTTGTCCCTAAATTTTTTAATGAAACACTTTAATCTCTAAAGTATAATGACTACCTCACTTTGGTTCTCTAAAGTATAATACGTGTCCCGCTTCAGTTCTAATTAAGTATTAAATTTTTGCATGTTATTCTCTAAAATATAAAATATGTCCTACTTAAATATCAAATTTGTCTCATTTTCGCCAAGAATTTTAATTAAGGGTCCGTTCGATTCGATGTAAAATATTTTCAACGAAAAATGTCTTCCATGGAAAATTTTATCGAGGAAAATAATTACCTTCTCCATGTTTTTTCCGGTGTTTGGGAGGAGATGGAGACTACAAATTTTTAGTGGGCTATTGCACAAGTGATGGGTTTTGTTCTGAATCTTGGTGGGGGAGCATGAATGGATAGTCTTACGACTCATGAGGCGGACATGGAAAATAACTTTAGTTCATTTATATGGGAAGTCATTTCACACCATCTGATATAAAATATTTTCTGTAGGAAAAATTTTTCCCAAAGTAATAACCCAGCCAAACAATAGAAAATCAGGAAAATATTTTCCTTCCAAACAAACAGACCCTAAGTGGGACAAATATTATATTTAGTGACTAAAACATTCCATTTAAATCCTTGAAAGTATTACCACTACAGGGCCAATTCCTTGTTGAAAATCCAGCTGAAATTCACTCCTCGGGGCTGCAATTTCTTGGCTCGCTCATCAGCACGTTCTTGAAACTTCCTAATCCTATGCGGTAGTCCACAAACAAAGTCCTGCGCACGCCTCGCCTCACCCGCCAGTCCTTGGATCTTCTCCAAATTCCACTGTCCAATGAAGAACTCGAGAATGTTAGCATAATCATCGGCCGTATAAACTCCAATCCGCTGTGCCACGGCTGCAAAGTGTTCGAACAGATGAGGGTCCTGCCCATCATGCATCAAATGAGCTGGCATTGTGATTTTCTTCTTCATCATCTCTGATATGGCCAGCATGGCCCCATTGGGGTCGATTTCCAGTAGCTTTTCAACAATCCTAGCATAGGCAATCTCATGGCGCTTCTCATCGGCGGCAATGGTCCCGCAAATGCGCCCAAGCACCGGATCACCTCCTTCCTTGGCTAGCCTAGCTGTGTTGCCGTGTGTCACGAATGTGGCTCTTTCTTGAAAAGATGTGTATACAAATCCTAAATACGGGTTACGGTCTGTTCCAACATCCTGTGAATTCACAACAAATGTTAGAAATGAAAGGCAGAATTGCTAATGGAAGAGCAAAAAGAAAGTGTACGGTGATAGATTCAAGTTTTAATTTTTTTGACAATGATGAAAAAATTTTATAAAAATATTTAAATGCAGGAGGGCAATAAACATGATATATGAGTGTGTGTACTGGTGGAATCAGCTTGGCATTTAAGAGGGTGGGGGCAAGATTTATGAAGATGTATATTAGAGGCGCACATTTAAATTTTGATAAGAAAAAATTTGTTGGACAGTTAAAATATTTGTAGGACACTTGCACAAGTTTTGTTTTAAACAAAGGGTTAATAACACTTTGCCCCTTAACTTTGCAGGATGCATGTAAACAATACCACCAGCAAATTTTTTTTTTTTTTTTTTTTTTTTTTTAAAGAACCACCAACAGAATATTTGGAAAAAAAAAAATCCGATTTTCAACCTGCAAAAATCCAAATGAAGAACTCACCGCTCCAGCACCGATTAAGTATTGCACAGTCCTGTCAATCATCAGCATGTCAACTCTACCAGAGAGGTACAAGTAAGTCTTGAGCAAATCACCATGCCTATGTTCTTCAGCCGTCCATGCCCGAGTCCAAACAGCCCATGGACTTGAGCTCGCACCAGTCTCATCACGAACCCCTTCATGAGTATTCATCCACGACTGGTACGTTGGTAGTGCATCCTCAGTGATCATGTCACCAACCAGCACCACAAAATACTCGTCTGGAAGTCCAGCAGTTCTTTCTTGTAGGGCCCCGACCCGATCGGAGAATTCGTCGGCAGAAAGCTTTGCCGGGTCTGGGAGGAATTCTATGGGTTGCCAGCATTGGTTCACTGGCTTGATGAGTGGGAGGAGTCTTTGGGTGGCCCAATGTTCTAGTGACTTGAAGATTTCTGCTTTTTCTGGTGGCACGTAACGGCTAGCCTGAACATGCTTTGCGGGTTTTGGTGGGGCTGCCCTGGCACAGACCGGTGGTTGCTTGAATGTGGTGGCGAGGGCGGTGCCAACTGGAGTCCATGCAACGGTGTTGGCGGTGATGCTGTGGAAGAGTCCCAAGGTCTGCATAGCTAGAGGTAATTTTGGGACGGGGTTAATTAATGTAATCAATAAATAGTTATTCTGTGCCAGCAAGACCTTGCGTGCGCGTGTTGGATAGAAGTACTTTGATTAGACCTGATAATTACGTCTAAAACCCAACAACCCACCAAACACACCACTAATTTGAGAGGTTGGGTTAGGTAAATTGAGTGTTGGGTTAATTTTGAGTTAGCTAATAAAAATTCACATATATTTTGGGCGATTTGGGTAATTAAGTTGGGTATTCATTACCCAACTTAAAAAAACAAATAAAACAAAAACACCAGCTTCTGGCAATAAACCTGTTCTAACAAAAGACAAGTGCAAATAACTAGCTGGCTTAGAGTAGTTGATGATGATTAGATGGATGAATTTGAACTTTGATGAGTTTGAGTGAGTTGCATGTTTTCCGTGCTTAGATTAATAATAGCAGTAATTAGTGCTACACTTTCCCAAGTTAGATTAATAATCTGCACACGACTGCATATGTTCCGGAATATGTTCATTTCTTATATCACTGGGTTTGAATGCTGCCCAAGTTCCATAAAGCAAATTAGTTTCAGCTTTGAATTCTAGCATTTTTGGGGTGTTCAATAGTTGTTTATCTTTCCTCAATGAGTTATTGAAGGATTAGAATGTGCTTTATTGGTGACTAGTGGATGGTTGTGTTGTCATTGGACCTGTTCTAATGTTGCGTTAATTTTTTGAAGAATTTTCAAATGAATTGGATAGTGATATTTGAACTAATTGGTTGAGAATTGTCTCTCTTATCAAATTTCAGTTTAATTAAGGCGTGATTGGATCTTGTTTAATATTGGTATATCATTTTTTTATGCTATATCCAACTTGGACTAAAATTGTTTTAGTGTGTGAAAAAAAAATTTTGTATGCAAAAATATATTTGAGAGAATTTATGTATCAAAATCTATTAATTAATATATTGGGTCATATTTGGATCTTGGGTTTGAGATGATCCAATATGACTCAACCCAAAATTAACCCAATTTAAAGTTGGACGAGTTGGGTATAACCCATTTAGGTAAAAACCCAACATCAACCCGCCCAAAACTTGCCCAATCCGTCCAATTGCCAGGTATAGCTTTGATTATCGAAATTTGTTTGCATCAAAATTATTTCAGATAAAATAATTTATTTCATAAATTTCAATCACCTTTTTAATTCAGATGCATCGCATCACAAAAAGTACTTTAGTAATTATCTCAAATAAATCATCCAAATAAACTCGTATCCAAACAAATTCAATGTGAATAAATGAGATAATTGGTAATTAGGAAGAAAATCGAGGGAGGGGTAGAATACCTACTACCCTAGAAAGTAATTTCACCCTCTCACAGAAACGTATCCATAGTTCAAAATGGGTTACTAGGAGGTCACCCTCCCGTGATACAACAGCTAGCCTCAGTCAAAATCAAAGCTTTGAGCTCAATGAATTACTCGGTACCAAAGACTAAGAAGGAAGAAGAAAATGAGGTTCACTATTCAATTGAGACTCCAAATTCACAATTTATAGGATATAGATACATGTATTATCATTAATACTTACGTGAATTTAGAAGTTCATAAATAAACTAATAAATTTCAAGACATACATGAATTTAGAAGTAAATGAATGTAGAATGAATAATTATATGAATTTTTAAGTATATATATATATATATAAGCATTTCTCTCAATTTGAGGCAAAAAACCAACAGGGTCAGGGACAGGGTCAGCCACTGACATCGATTTCTGGGGAATTGGTCTCCTCCGGTGCTCATAAGTTTTGGGGTCGTGATTGTCCATCTCCGATTTGCCGACCGATAAAATCTCTTAGATTTACCAGCCAGGCGGGTGACAGGTGCCGAACCTGTGCAATAATAATAATAAAACCTAACTACCATCTAAAACAGTCAATAATCAATTCTAGTACTGGAGTAGGGACCCTAGGTGTGCATTGAATTACTTGATTCACCCTATTCCCGAAGAGTTTGTTTAATCCGATATACCAGAATTAATTATCTGACTAAATTCACTACCTAGTAGACAGTGGCAAGCAGGGTCTTCTCCTCAGGGACTGGAGAAAAATTTGTTTCCTTTCGAGTCAAGATAAATGGGGGTTTGGGATAAAATGCTAATGAACTAAATAAATCAAATACAAAAAATAATTAATTACAAGAAATAATTGGGAGAGCTCTAGCCAAGGGTACACTTCAGAAATGGTTCAGACACTGATCATTGATTCCCAAATAATTCCAACATTTATTAATAGAGTGGTTATAGTTGTCATGCACGCGATAAACAACCAACCTTTCCTTAATTTCTCGATAGTTAAGGTACGACCGTTAACTATTTCTCTAACCCAGAAACAACCCTAAGTACGACCGTAAGATTTAATTTCTAGATTGCATTAATAATTAGAAAGACCCAATCCTAACTAACAAACACGCTACGAGGGTTTGTTTAAACTAGATCGTATGTTCCCCTAACATAAACCTAATTACGCCAGTTGCTACTGAGATAGAGATAAACGAACAATTACGGATTCAATTACCTCTGTTTAGCAAAATAGCCTATATGAATAATTAATTATTGCGCACTAATCAATCATACACAAGGGCTATAACAATTAAAAGCAGGAAACATATAAATATCAATAAATGAAAAAAACAATTAAAAGCGGTTTAGATCTCACAATATTTGCCGAATCAAATCGTCAGTTGCCCCCTTGACTAGAAAACAAGATTAGTTACTCTCCATTGAGAGTAACTCACGCAATTCCATTGAAGGAAATTGCGTCAATGTTTGACAATGGAAAAAAACTATTCAGAGAAGAAGAGCCAAGCGGCTGCCGTCCTCCCCTTTTCTTATTCCCTGACCGAGTAGTAATCACGCGGGATCCGGCTTTCGTTCTTCCTATTTTCTAGCTTTCTAAAAACACATCCAACTCCCTCCCTCACAATCCGTAGCAATTGATTCCAAAAAATCTCCTACTATAGGAAAACTAACTTCCTAAAAGATAGGTACTCAAGCACTTAAAAGTCTCCTAAACCAACCCAATTACTAATTAGAAACTTGGCCGATAATATCATCTTCCCGTTATGATGATGACTCCCACTTGAATTAGGATACTGCCCTGCATAGAATCCCGCGCACTCCGGACTTGATTGATGTCTTCTCACGCGTCCACACTTACTTGGAGAAAAATCTTCTAAAAACTGCTATTTCTGCACTTTCCTTCTCTAATTGGCTAAACATCTCCTAAACATAAAATTCAAACAAAATATGTCCATTAATGCAATATCCAATCCAATAAGAAAAGGAAATTATAACAAAATTAATGCTAAATTAGCATTCTATCACCGGGTTGGTTTGACGAATGAAAGATCGACCCCTCAGTCAATCGCAGGGAATATTGTAACTAGTGTGGAGCGAGAAGGATGGGACAGCACAAGGAGTAATCTTTCTTACACAGCTGATATGCGACAACGACACTCCATAACAATTAATGCAGCGGCCTAAACATCGTTATGAAAAAATAAAGAAGATTAAGCGGCTGGCATAATTTGTTAATTCTCAGAAGCATAAATCCAAATTATGCAGATTCAGTCTATTCATGCCACGTCGCCATGTCTTTTTTCACTTGCAAATTATCTTTGATAAGATAGATTTTTAGTATTACTGCATTAGTTGTTTAGAAAAGTGAAATTGAATCAAGCATGTAAAAGCAAAATAGAGTCAACAAATATAAGTATATGCAATAAAATGGTAAGTTAAACATATGCTAGATGCACTAAAGTCGGACCGTTATAAAAGACTTTACTATCTATCATATATAAAAGTGCCTTGAATGATTTCTATACCATATATTAAAGTGCTTGGAATGATTTATCAATGGATGTTTCTTACTCTTTTGATTTGCCTAATATGCCCAAAATTATATAAATATTAGTTTGAGTGTAAAATTGAGTATCATGGACAACAAAGGCAATTTGCTACATATAGAGGTTAATAATTTGACTACAAGTTGAACTTTATTAGTCTCCTCCTCCTTGTATTTCTCTTTTTATTTTTTGACCTATTGAACGAATTCAATGGACTTATATTCAAATACTAATACTGACTAATACAATTCTTACTGTTTTGATTTGCCTAATATGTCCAAAATTATATACATGTTAGCTTGATTGTAAAATTGAGTATCATAGACAACTAAAACAATTTGCCTACACATTGAGGTTTGTAATTTGGTTACAAGAACTTTGTTGGCCTCCTCCCCCTTGTATTTCTCTTTTTCTTTTGTGTCCCATGGAACGAATTCAATGGACATTTATTCAAATACTAATACTGATACTAATACAAATTCTTACTCTTTTGATTTGCCTAATATGCCTAAAATTATCTAAATGTTAGCTTGAGTGTAAAATTGAGTATCATGGACCACTAAGACAATTTATCTATGTATCAAGATTTATAATTTGGCTACAATTTGAACTCTATTTGCTTCCTCCTCTTGGTATTTCTATTTTTGTTTTGTGTCCGATTGAACGAATTCAATGGACTTTTATTCAGATACTAATACTGACACTAATACAAACACTAATCATCAGCATTTGAGAGTTGACTGCTAATCTATCATTGAAATACAAACACTAATACTTATCATTAGTACACAATGTTTTCATATCCATTATTATTTCATTGATATCGGGGAAATTTTACTGAAGAAGAAGAAACCATAATTGAGTTTGTACATAATTCTTACTCCTATGTTCGGTAAGTAGTCTCTTAATTTGTAAATAGTCTTTTAATTTGAATCTTTATATATGTTTCAAGAAGTTATTGAGAAAGGACAGTTGCTAGCAATAATGCACATTAGATACCCTGATTATTATGACTATCGGAATTAATGATGCATATATGCAAAATTGCAAACCTTTGTGAACAGTGATTCCATGAAATCTTTAGGTGAAAATAGAAATCAGGTAAGTGATAGTTGGGAAAAATATATTATGTACTCTTCATACGTAATATATTTTCTTTTTCTCTTTGTTTTCAAAAAATATTGTAATTGGTAAAAATCAAGGTCCAGTTGCTAACATCTTCATCTCGACAATTTTTAGGTTCCGATCCCCTTCAAATGAGTTCCTTATCCATTTGTATGGTTTTTACCTTAATTTTATTTATTTTAATTTTTTAATGATTAGTATTTTTTTGACTTTTTTCATATTTTGTTTTGGGTTTTTCTCCCTTTTTTGTTTTGATTAATTGTGTTGTGTTACTTGATGATAATGATTCAGTAAAGATCAAATTTTCCTCTGAATCGGATTTTTTTAATTTCCTGATGACGATTATATTGTCAATTTATAGTGTTATTCATTTCGATACGTCAAATTTTAATAGATGAATTCTAAAGAACTATTTCGTTTTTGTTGTGACAATTTTAGGTCCCATTTTACTATACTAAAGAATTATTTCTTTTTTTTTTGTAACAATTTTAGTCCCATTTTACCACAAAAGGGAGGAAACTTTTAAAGAAAATAAATTTGGGATGTTAAATTTAGAACATGATAAGACTGAAGTCTAATGATTCTTTTATTGAAGGATGTACGAGAGAGATATTTTGGAGGTATTAGTCTATGTGTGCTTATTAGTGTGAGATCAATGGAGTCTATTTTGTTAATGATTTGATGTTAATTACTATTTTGTTATAATGAATAAGCTCCATAAAAAAAGAGGATATCTTGGCTCTAGAACCAGCATCCCAGGGTGCCAATGGACCCTAATTTGCACATCTTATTAGTGTAAAACGATTTGTGCAGTAGCAATATACAATGTAAAAAAAAAAATTACTATAGGTCCATTTCCAGCTTGGAGTGTTGGTTATAATGCTCATGCAATTAGTCAATAGATCAGTACTGCCAATGATCAATGTGCCTATAAATTGCCATGTGATATTGATTTCTCTATTATCTCACTACATTTATGCATTTGTTGTTGTTAAGCTAAATTTTGTGTTAGTACTTGCTCAAAAATTCTAAACATAAAATTCAGTTAGAAAAACACTAGGGTACGAAATACACTAAGGTACAAAGAAGGTAATAATAGTTAAGACCTCAACATTTAGCAAATAAAATTGATAACATGATATAGTAAGTTCATTCCAAGTTAATTGCATAACACAGTTTAGTTATATCTAAAAAGCTCTAGCAAACATACAAAAAAATATCGTCTCCAAATCTTACTAATACCACTAAAGCAATAGCATAATTACTTGAAATTAAAAAGATGTAAGGGATTATGTGGTAGTCAATAGACTAGGTGGGTAAAGGTGGAGATTGTAGCCAACTTGAATGCAACTATTGTAGCGAGCTTGAATGCAACTATTAGTTCACACAGCATAGAATGAGATATTTAGGTTGATTAACATCCTTGGATTGGGGTCTATATCTCAAATGGTTGGTAACTTACCCATTTGTATTAGACTTCAAGACCTCATTCAATTTGTATTTAATTGAGTTGTTTTTATGTACTTTTTTTAAATGAAATATAGGTAAAATTGAACACATACTCATTTTCAATAAGTCCTAATCAAGTTAATGAGCCAAGTGATGTTTACAATTTGAAGCAATTTTTCATCATTTCGTTTTCAAATTAGTGGCTGTTACGGTACAACTAGAAAACGTGCCAAAAAAAGTACAATTAGAAAAGATCATTTCGTTTACGTTTTCATCATTTCGTTTTCAATATATTTTCTTTAAGGTGCAACTAAAAATATCTTAATCATAGTGGCTGCTAATTGATGTCTTGTTACCATTCATGGCTTGCATACTTTTACCAATATATACTACGTGAATGGCCAAATCTATGTATGGTTTCAATCAATTTTGTTTTGACAAGATATTTCGTGCATGTCTGTATGGTTGTTCATGAAACTGGCCAGCTAATTCCAATCAATTTTGTTTTGACAAGATATTTTCATGCACGTATGTATGGTTGTTCATGAAACTAGCTAGCTAATTCCAATCTTTAAATAGAGTGTCCGGGCTTAATCACATTAGTCAAGAAGTTTAATTAAAATTACAAACATATGCTACTATTCCTCCTTTCTTTTTGAAACATTAGTTTGCTACTCCTCAATTCTTTTGATTGTTTAATTCCACTTTGTTTTTCTTTCTAATACTTTGCTATACACACACACACATATATATATATATTCATATTACTATTTCACCAAGCATATTACCCCATATTTAGCCAAATGGGGCACATGTTACAACGCAATTCTGATTCAAATAAATAAATTATATAAGTATACATAATTATATATATTATTTATACATGGATCCGGGTAGGGTCTAGTTTAGATCTGAAATTAGATATGAATAATAAAAAATCAAACTCTATCTAAACCCATGTCTATGTGTGTGTGTAAGTAAATTGGATATAGATGCATATGAAACTTTGAAAATAGATAGACTAGTTGATAATAGTTCTTCCTTTGAGTTCATAATATTGTATTCAACTTTTTGAATACTAATTTTATTATTTGAAAACAAAAATTGAATGGTATTTATGTTATTTTTTAATTTTATGTATTTCTAAAATATTTTTACTTTAGTTATTCACTGTATATTTAGAAAAATATTCACGGATACCTATTGGATTTCCAGACCCATGAAAGCCTGAGTCTGAATTTACTTTTTCAGATCCATAAAGGTTTCGGTCTAGATCTAACTAAATTTAATAAGTTTGGAACTAGATCAAAGGGATTTAATCCAAACCCTACCCATTTGCATGCCTAAATGCAAGGACAAGTCTATCATGATTTTCCTGATCTAACACCTAAGGAGAATAGTCCTGAATATTTTTCAATTATACTTTCTTGATATTGCACATGAGTTTAAAAATCGAATGTGCATAATACCAAATGGAAAGTTAAATGAAGAGTGAAGAAGTTAATGAACACTTTGGAAGAAAAACCATATCTAAATTTTTTCAAAAGATTACAAGACTTTCTTTCAATATCTGATATTCAAATCCGTGTCATGAAAGACGTCAATTTAGATTAACGTGTTTATAATTGCCGAACTGCTGATCAAGTTGATGCAATGTGGGTTGAAGGAAATATGCAAACATTCCATTTGACAGAGAAAGAAATGTTAGTACATTCTGATTCTGGTACTAGACACAGAGTTAGGCTGATGCAATGTGGGTTGAAGGAAATAATGCAAACATACCATTTGAGAGATAAATGGTAGCACATTCTCATTCTGGTACTAGACACAGAGTTAGGCATTATTATGGTTGCTATGATGCACTTTGATATCCTATTCTATTTTCAAATGAAGAAATAGATTGGCATCAAAATATTCCAAAGATTGATCCTAATGCTTCAATCAAACGTGATAATTCAATCTCAAATTTTCCAACATCTACGTCTCCTAATGACGTCTTTGCTAATGAAGAACTAGGTATTTCTCCAATTCCAAAACATATTGCGTTTCTATATTGCTCAATGATATATTAAGGACCATGTAGAAGTTACCGAAGAATGTAAGAAGAAAGTCTCATATCGAGAATCTTGTACTGATTGTGATCCATATAACATTGTGTACCTGAAAGATTCTAAATTTACAAAGTATGATTGTGATCAGTCCATGGATGAGCTCATGTTGCCAGATAGAACTGCATTAATCAATTTCTCAAACCTTCTCCTACCTAATTAAACAAATCTCCATCTCAACTGTGGGATCATGTTGCCATGGTTACAGTTATTTAAACAGGATTGTACTAGTTAATGTTACCACTTTCCTACATAATATTGCCAACCAGTTAAACTGAACAGAGCTTTCATATCTAATACTGACCGTCCTTTTAACTATACTACAGAAAGGATATCTCAGTCTTCTTTTCTGGGGTAACGTAAGCTGTTATTACCTACCAATAAAAAGAGATTTTGGTTGTAATTTGAATCTTTTATTGAGCAAGCAAGGATTTGCCAAAGTGAGTAAGTTTATTATCTATATTGCTTAACTAGTATGAAACAAATTAAGATAATAGATGGGTAATTCATGAGTGGGAGAAAGCATATATATATATATATAAATCTTTCCTACACTCAGTCTTGGATGAATGACAATTATATAAAATTTAAATTTGAAATTCAACTTTTGTACATGTGTTATGAATCTAATAATGATAGTGTATATATTGTCAGTATATATAAAATTTATCCTATATATATATATATATATACACACACACACACACAATCAGTTCTACTCTTTGAAACTATTTCGCAAACAGTGCAAGTTTTTAGCAACCAAAAAAAAAATCCAGCAACTGCATCAACATGAGGAAACATTTTTAGAAAGAGTTATTTGAAATATATCATCCTTTGGAAATTCTTTTTTAGAAATTTTTTTTTTTGGCAGTTCACGCTAAAAAGACTGCATCCAAAGCCTTAATTGGCCCATGGGTTAGAAAAGAAAGTAATTCCTGATAGGCCAAAATCTAATAACAACCCAGTGGGCTGTTGGTTAGTCATGGAACATTTCTGATCGTACTTGGGCCCTCCTGTTTGAATCCAAATACCTGATGGACCGTCACTCCAGAAACATGGCGGTAGTTCAACGTCTAATTTCAAATAAGTTGAAGGACTAAATTTGAAATTTCCAAAATGAAAATGTGTAAAAAGAAAATAGGACGTCGAGCTGAAACTCTTCTTCAAAGCCAGTTAGGCAACTCCCTTCTCCCAATTTCCTCACTTGGGATCCTCAGTGACACATTTCCTATGACAACCCAATGCCACCTCTAATATTGCGCCAAGTGTCCTATTATGATGCAAGGTCTTTTCTCAACTTTTAGCTTATTGGGCAACGGTGCCATAAGCTTCCAGGGACTTTTTCTCTTTTTTACTTTGTTCAAAGCAATGACCGATGAAAAGGTTTTGGAGGCAATTTTGTTTAGGTTTTCTTTTTCTTTTTCCCCAGTGCAACAGATCGTGAGTGGTAGGCTCAAAAGTGTTAGTATATGAATTAGACCGGTTGGTTAAGTTTGGTTCAAAGTTTTAAAGGGTAGAAAAAACTTGTGTTAAACCAAACCAATTTGAATTATCAGAAAATTAAAGTCCAAATAATAATAGGACACTTGGCGCAATATTAGAGGTGGCATTGGGTTGTCATAGGAAATGTGTCACTGAGGATCCCAAGTGCAATTTCCTGCCTTCCTAGTTTAAGTGATAACTCCCCAAGAATTTCTTGCTATTGGAAAAGTGGCCTAAATGTGGAATATACTCCACATGACAAATTGACTGAAGTTAAACTCAGTAACTGAGTACCATAGTGCACAGGAAGCTTCTATGTTTTCTGTATGACCAATTTAATTCCTTTGCAGCATTATTATAGTTGCAAACTCAAGAATTTCAACTTTCAAACGTACTCTCAGCTAGTAATATTAACCGTAGAAGGAAAAGCTATTTACATATGAGAAACTAGTTAATTCAGGGTGGACAAAAGTTCGTAGAAATCCTTTGTGCTTGCTGCAGAGGAAAAATGATAAGAGAAAGTTTGACCTCCCAAAAAATTTTGAAATTTTTTATTCATTTTAAATCATTCAATTATACTCGAATTTTCATTTTGGTCCCTAAATTTTTAAATGAAACACTTTAATCTATAAAGTATAAAGACTATCTCACTTTGGTCTCTAAAGTATAATACGTGTCCCGCTTCAGTTCTAATTAAGTATTAAATTTTTGCATGTTATTCTCTAAAACATAAAATATGTCCAACTTAAATATCAAATTTGTCTCATTTTCGCCCACAATTTTAATTAAGTGGGACAAATATTATATTTGGTGACTAAAACATTCCATTTAAACTCTTGAAAGTATTACCACTACAGGGTCAATTCCTTGTTGAAAATCCAGCTGAAATTCACTCCTCGGGGCTGCAATTTCTTGGCTCGCTCATCAGCACGTTCTTGAAACTTCCTAATCCTATGCGGTAGTCCACAAACAAAGTCCTGCGCACGCCTCGCCTCACCCGCCAGTCCTTGGATCTTCTCCAAATTCCACTGTCCAATGAAGAACTCGAGAATGTTAGCATAATCATCGGCCGTATAAACTCCAATCCGCTGTGCCACGGCTGCAAAGTGTTCGAACAGATGAGGGTCCTGCCCATCATGCATCAAATGAGCTGGCATTGTGATTTTCTTCTTCATCATCTCTGATATGGCCAGCATGGCCCCATTGGGGTCGATTTCCAGTAGCTTTTCAACAATCCTAGCGTAGGCAATCTCATGGCGCTTCTCGTCGGCGGCAATGGTCCCGCAAATGCGCGCAAGCACAGGATCACCTCCTTCCTTGGCTAGCCTAGCTGTGTTGCCGTGTGCCACGAATGTGGCTCTTTCTTGAAAAGATGTGTATACAAATCCTAAATATGGGTTACATTCTGATCCAAAATCCTGTCAATTGACAACAAATGTTAGAAATGAAATGAAATGCGTGATGCTAGGATGTGGAAGAGGAAAAAGAAAGTGTTCGGAGATAGATTCGAGTGTTAATTTTTTGACAATGATGAAAAAATTTTATAAAAATATTTAAATGCAGGAGGGCAATAAACATGATATATGAGTGTGTGTACTGGAGGAATCAGCTTGGCATTTAGGGGGGGGGGGGGGGGGCAAGATTCATGAAGATGTATATTTAAGGGGCACATTTAAATTTTGATAAGAAAAAATTTGTAGGACAGAACTTACACAAGTTTTGTTTTAAACAAGGGGTTAATAACACTTTGCCCCTTAAATTTGCAGGACGCATGTAAACAATACCACCAGCAGATTTTTTTTTTTAAAACAATCACCAACAGAATATTTGGAAAAAAAAAAAAGTTTTCAACTTGCAGAAATCCAAATGAAGAACTCACCGCTCCAGCACCGATTAAGTATTGCACAGTCCTGTCAATCATCAGCATGTCAACTCTACCAGAGAGGTACAAGTAAGTCTTGAGCAAATCACCATGCCTATGTTCTTCAGCCGTCCATGCCCGAGTCCAAACAGCCCATGGACTTGAGCTCGCACCAGTCTCATCACGAACCCCTTCATGAGTATTCATCCACGACTGGTACGTTGGTAGTGCATCCTCAGTGATCATGTCACCAACCAGCACCACAAAATACTCATTTGGAAGACCAGCTGTTCTTTCTTGTAGGGCCATGACCCGATCGGAGAATTCGTCGGCAGAAAGCTTGGCGGGGTCCGGGAGGAATTCTATGGGTTGCCAGCATTGGTTCACTGGCTTGAGGAGTGGGAGGATTCTTTGGGTGGCCCAATGTTCCAGTGACTTGAAAATTTCTGCTTTTTCTGGTGGCATGTAACGGCTAGCCTGAAAATGCTTTGCGGGTTTTGGTGGGGCTGCCCTGGCACGGACCGGTGGTTGCTTGAATGTGGTGGCGAGGGTGGTGCCAATTGGACTCCATGCGACGGTGCTGGCGGTGATGCTGTGGAAGAGTCCCGAGGTCTGCATGGCTAGAGATGATTTTGGGACGGGGTTGATTAATGAAATCAATAAATAGTTATTCTGTGCCAGCAAGACCTTGCACGTGCGTGTTGGATAGAAGTACTTTGATTATCGGAATAAGAGTGAGAAGAAATGGGATATTTGGTAACTAAGAAGAAAGTCGAGGGAGGCGTAGGATACCTACTACCCTAGAAAGTAATTTCACCCTCTCGCAGGAACGTATCCACAATTCAAATGGGGTACTGGACGGTCACCCTGCATAATACAACAGTTAGCATCAGGTCTGGTCCCAAGAAATATTAGGGTTCGTGGCAATTTAATAATGGCAATAATAAAATAAATAAATCAAATAAAGAAACATAGAAATTTATGTGATTCGGTCCAATTGATTTACGTTCACGGGCGAAAGAATAGCAAATTTACTATAATAGAAAGAGAGTACAAAGATTACAAGACTAAATTTAATGGAAAGTTAAATGAAGAGTGAAGAAGTTAATGAAAATTTTGGAAGAAAAACCATATCTAAATTTTTTCAAAAGATTACAAGACTTTCTTTCAATATCTGATATTCAAGTCCGTGTCATGAAAGATGTCAATTTAAATTAACATGTTTATAATTGCCGAACTGCTGATCAAGTTAATGCAATGTGGGTTGAAGGAAATAATGCAAACATACCATTTGAGAGAGAAATGGTAGTACATTCTCATTCTGGTACTAGACACGGAGTTAGGTTGATGCAATGTGGGTTGAAGGAAATAATGTAAACATACCATTTGAAAGAGAAATGGTAGCACATTCTCATTCTGGTACTAGACACAGAGTTAGACATTATTATGGTTGCTAAGATGCACTTCGATATCCTATTCTATTTTCAAATGAAGAAATAGATTGGCATCAAAATATTCCAAAGATTGATCCTACTGCTTCAATCAAACATGTTAATTCAATCTCAAATTTTCCAACATCTACGTCTCCTAATGATGTCTTTGCTAATGAAGAACTAGGTATTTCACCAATTCCAAAACATATTGCGTTTCTGTATTGCTCAATGATATATTAACTAAGCATCATAAGGACCATGTAGAAGTTACTGAAGAATGTAAAAAGAAAGTCCCATGTCGAGAATCTTGTACTGATTGTGATCCATATAACATTGTGTACCTGAAAGATTCTAAATTTACCAAGTATGACTGTGATCAGTCCATGGATGAGCTCATGTTGCCAGATAGAACTGCATTAATCAATTTCTTAAGCCTTCTCCTACCTAATTAAACACATCTCCGTCTCAACTGTGGGATCATGTTACCATAGTTACAGTTATTTAAACAGGGTTGTACTAGTTAATTTTACCACTTTCCTACATAATATTGCTAACCAGTTAAACTGAACAGAGCCTTCATATCTAATACTGACCGTCCTTTTAAGTTTTAACTATACCACAGAAAGGATACCTCAGTCTTCTTTTCTGGGGTAACGTAAGCTGTTATTACCTACCAATAAAAAGAGATTTAGGCTGTTATTTGAATCTTTTATTGAGCAAGCAAGGATTTGCCAAAGTGAGTAAGTCGAATAGCTTCTCTGCTCTTAGAAACAAATTAAGCTTATAGATGGTTAATTCATGAGTGGGAGAAAGCATATATATATATATATATATATATATATATATATATATATATATATATATATTAATCTTTCCTACACTCAGTTTTGGATGAATGACAATTATACAAAATTTGAATTTGAAATCCAACCTTTGCACATGTGTAATGAATCTAACGATGATAGTGTATACATTGTCAGTATATATAAAATTTTTCTTATATATATACACAATCAGTGCTACTCTAGTTCCCAAATAGTGCAAGCTTTTAGCAACAAAAAAAAAAAATCCAGCAAATGCATCAAAATGAGGAAACATTTTTAGAAAGAGTTATGATAGGTCATAATTTGTTGCTAAATTTATAATTATTCTCCCCTTGATTTTAGCCAAATATTATTTTAATTGTCGGATTCTACTTATATTTGGTATTTTGTGCTTATTTCAGGAACGGGAATGAAAAGTGCTTAAATGAAGATTTTATAGTGAAAAACATCCGATAGTTGCACGGGGGCGCGCCTAAGTTCACTGCTCAAAACCGAAAAGTCGGGATTGATATTGGACAATCTCCAAATCTGAATCAATTTCCTAATTTGATAGCTATCAGGACCTTCCTGATTTCGCGGGATCATCCTCAAGTGATTGGGAGAGTTTTTAGGAAATTAAATTGTGATAGGAATCTTTTTAGGAAGTTGATTGGTATCAAAATACCAACCAATTAGGAGAAAAAAAAAGGGGGGATTATGATTCGGCAGACATGGGCTCTCTTTTGAGAGGCTAGAGACGTAAGAGCATTGTACTTGGTCTTTACTTTTGTCTCCTTTAGCCGACTTTGGGGGGAGAACAATTGCTTTGGTTATTATCTTGGTCTTTTACATTTCTTCCTTGAAGGGAATTTGGGAGACAACAATTGTAAGCTTCGAATAGCTTTTCCGCGTGGGTTGTTCTCCATTAATGGAGAACTAACCTTCTAATTCTAGTCAAGGGGCAACTGACGAATTGGTTCAGCAATTACTGTGAGATCTAAACCGCTTTTAATTATTTCTTGCATTTATTGGTATTCATATGTTTCCTGCTTTTAATTGTTATAACTCTTGTGTATGATTGATTAGTGCGCAATAATTAATTATTCATATAGGCTATTTTGCTAACTAGGGGTAATTGAATCCGTAATTGTTTGAATATCTCTATCTCAGTAGCAACTGGCGTAATTGGGTTTATGTCAGGGAAACATATGATCTAAATTAAACAAACCTCATAGCGTGTTTGTTAGTTAGGATTAGGCCTTTTTAATTATTAATGCAATCTAGAAATTAAATCCTATGGTCGTACCTATGGTCGTTTTTGGGTTAGGGAAATAGTTAACGGTCGTACCTTAACTATCGAGAAATTAAGAAAAGGTTGGTTGTTTATCGCGTGCATGACAACTATAACCAATCTACTAATAAATGTTGGAATTATCTGGGAATCGATGATCAGTGCATGAACCATTTCTGAAGTGTACCCTTGGCTAGAGTTTTCCCCATTATTTCTTTTAATTAATTATTTTCTGCAATTAATTTATTTAGTTAGCATTTAATCCTTAAACCCCCCATTTATCTTGACTCGAAAGGAAATAAATTTCTCCCCAGTCCCTGAGGAGACGACCCTGCTTACCACTATCTACTAGTTAGAGAATTTTAGTCAAACAATTAATTCGGGTATATCGGATTCAGCAAACTCTTCGGGAACAGGGTGAATCAAGTAACCCATTGCACACCTACAGTCCCTGCTCCAGTACCTAAAATTGATTATTGACTACTTTTGGTGGTAGTTAGGTTTTATTTATTATTATTGTACAATCAGTGCTACTCTAGTTCCCAAATAGTGCAAACTTTTAGCAAAAAAAAAAAAAAATCCAGCAAATGCATCAAAATGAGGAAACATTTTTAGAAAGAGTTATTTGAAATATATCATCCTATGGAAATTCTTTTTTAGAATCTTTTTATTTTGGCAGTTCACGCTTAAAGCTATTAATCGAACCGAGTAACCCGCGAGCCGAGCTTGACCCGACTCGATAAGGGCTCGACTCGGCTCGTTTACTGAGAGAAACGAGCCAAGCTCGAGTTCAACTTTAGGCTCATTTAATAGACGAGTCGAGCATAGCTCGACTCGTTTAAGCTCGATAGGCTCGAATAGTAGGGTCATTAGCGTCATTTCATTATGTATTTGATACTTTTACCTAATTCATTCTCCCGTTTCTAGCCCTAATTTTTTCTTTCCTCTTTCGGTCTTGCCCTAATGTTCATCTCCCAAACGAGCTCGAGCTCGAGTTTCGAGCTCGATAAGCTCGGCTCGATTTTGAACTCGAGTTCGAGCTCGAACTCGAATTTTCGATCGAGTACACCGAGTCGATCTCGAGCAACTTGTGAAGCTCGAGCTAGCTCGATTAGAGGTTCGAGTCCAACTTGATTATCATGTGCTCGAGCTCGACTCGACTCGATTAACAGCTCTATTCACGCTAAAAAGACTGCATCCAAAGCCTTAATTGCCCCATGGGTTAGAAAAGAAAGTAAAAGCCTGATAGGCCAAAATCTAACAACAACCCAGTGGGCTGTTGGTTAGGGTTCCTCATGGAACATTTCTGATCGTACCTGGGCCCTGGTGTTTGAATCCAAATACCTGATAGACCGTCACTCCAGAAACATGACGGTAGTTCAACGTCGAATTTCAAATAAGTTGAAGGACTAAATTTGAAATTTCCAAAAGGAAAATGTGTAAAAGGAAAATAGGACATCGAGCTGAAACTCTTCTTCAAAACCAGTTAGGCAACTCCCTTCTCCCAATTTCCTGCCTTCCTAGCTTAACTTCCCAAGAATTTCTTGCTATTGGAAAAGTGGCCATAAGATAATGGATTTAGTTAGAACTATCCATCCAGCAATGAAATGGTGCTTTTGTTCTGCTATATTTCCAATATCACAACAAAGGGTCATGAATTATGGTGGCAATTGTAATTATATGCATAGGCATGTGTTTTGTTTCCCATTTTCATCCTACCCTTTTCCTTGTTTGCTCAGAAAGTCCCATGTATCGACAGCTAAGAAGAAAAGCTCAGAGTCCGAACCAATTCTTAAGCCTTCAATCCTTGAAGAGGTGTCAGCTAAGGATGATGATGAAGAAGATGGGCTGTACTTCGATGACTTGGATGATGGTAATTCGCTATCTAAATTTATCTTCTGAAAATCATTGTCAACCTCTGTTTATTGTTTCTTTCAATAACTTGGCACAATTTCAATGATTTTCTTTTTCTTGACTCGAGAATTTGGGTGTTGTTTTGACTCTCTAACTTGTAATGATAGAGTGGTATCTTGAAACTGTTTTTCTTTTCTAAAATCTGGTTTTAGCTGAAAATTCTGGTAGTTTCTGCTGATAGTTGTGCAAGGATGACCAGAGGACAAGTTGGCTGTCAGCAGATTGCTAGTGTTCTGGATAAATGTTTGCTTGTATCCCATAATTCTAGATTTTTGGATTTTGTAATGAACACCTATCAAATGGTGTTCTAACTGCAATTAACCATTCATCGTTTATGCAAATGTGATTATAATTCCATGTGTTCAATTTCAACCCTATATGTTTAGAGCAACACTAAGAGGTGGTGTTAACTAGTAATAACTATTTTGTTAATTGTACTGATACTTTGTTCTTATTATCCTTTTCCTTCTCAGCCTTGAGAAGGTTAAGGCTAATTGCAGTTGATGTAAGTTTTGTCTTTTCCCTTATCTCTGCTGTGATGGAATGTCTAGTTGTCTCATTTACATACTTCAGTTCTTCTTTCGTTTATGTAGGCATTCAGAATTTTATGAATTTTAATGAGAAAGTGCACAAATTGTGATCGCTGATAAATAGGTTTAGAATATTTTAGCTCAGGGTTTTATGAGCTGTTTCAGAGTTAGGTCTAACCACTGAGTCTGGCTTATAAGTGGGCACATGTATGTCTTAGTCTGATGCTTCGTATTATAACGCTGTTAATACAAGAGTCGATAAGACAAGAGGGAGAGAATGATCCTCACAGTTCTTTGTTCTTGAAGCACCAGTTGAGAATGTGCTTCTTTTGAAATATTCCTGCACTTTTTTCCTGTTTCCTTCTAGGAGCTGAGAGAATGAGAAGTGGAATAATTGATTGGTGATTGCCCTTCATAGCCTACCATGGTTTTCCCAGCTAGCTGTGGGACTCTAGCAGAACTGAGTATCTATGTTTCTTTTGAAAATGTTCAGTATAATCTTTGCCTCAAAAAGGAATAGGAAAACAATTCAATATCATCTGGATCTTAATTCTTCTTGTCAGATCAGCCTTACTCATGATCTTCTCTGTTTTCTTTGAGTTATGGTTCGTCTCTGCAAAAAGATATATGTAAAATCAGTAGCATGCTCTCTGTGTGATGCACATGTATTCAGTGACACAACTAAATTATATTAGCTGAAACATGGAAAGGGAAACATCTTGAACTTGAAAGAATAAAAATGCTCCTTTTAATTATTTTGCTCATGCAAGGTGTTCTTAGTTGCAGGTATATATCAGTCCTTTCCTAATGATTTTCTACTTAAAATGCAATTTGCTTTTTTACAAGCTCCTGGATCTTTAACAAAAAGGTGGAAACAAACTATATTTTAAGCTATGTGCAAATAGTTGACAGAAAAGGGGAGGATATGTAGGTGAGAAAGCAACAAGCGTATGACATTTCTAGAATGAGATCATGCGACTTTCTGTTTTTCTTTTTTATAGTTTTGGTGGTGTTGCTAATATTACTCATGCAAATTGACTTAAGAAGAG
Source organism: Coffea humblotiana (assembly GCA_023065735.1). Classification (NCBI taxonomy): domain Eukaryota; kingdom Viridiplantae; phylum Streptophyta; class Magnoliopsida; order Gentianales; family Rubiaceae; genus Coffea; species Coffea humblotiana. Next base: position 29,467,999 of record CM041217.1, on the reverse strand, counting down.
AAAATATGTGAAGAAACCCTATCTGGAGGTATAGTGTGAAGCTTTGCAAATAATAGCTTACTCCATAACATGCCATGTAATGGGGCTTTCGCTTTAACTTGGAGTTAATCCACTCGTCTTCTGTGAAAAAGCTTATTTGTTTATATTGATGTCTCTTTATCTTGCATATGCAATTTTATCTCCTTATCGTCTTACTAGTGATGGAAACATAGAATTTGCAAAGCATCTTAATTTGGACATGTGATTAGCTGAACGTCTGATGAAAGTACGACTTGAATTGTCATGTTAATGAAACTCGTTAACCTGGGTTGGAGGAACCATCATTGACAATTAAAAGATCAAGCCACTTGTTTTTTTTTTTTTTGACATCAAAAGTATGTAATTGTGATGATAATTATCCTTTCCAATTTCCATGATAACATACAAAAGTTTGTTGAATGGCTATTATTGGTTTGCTTTTTTAGCATTCAAAATAATCAAGCTTAACATGTCCTAAAATTTCGTCATTTTGTAGATGGCCTTGATGAAGATGATGATTATCTAGATGATGAGTACATTGAAGAAGAGGCTCGTGTAAGTTTCATGATGCGCATAATTCTCATTCCAGTTCTTTTATAAGGGCCCTAAAAATGATAATGTGGCATTAGTTTTCTAATTTGTCCAGTTACCACTATACTGTGAGTATTTTGAGTGACGATTCTTCTGCTCTCCTTTCTGAAGGTTGGGGATGGATCTGGGGGAGGTGGAGTGTCTCTTGCTGGGACTTGGTGGGATAAATCAGCATTGGCAATTGCCGAGGAAGTTGCTCTGTCATTCGATGGAGAACTAGGAATATATGCTTTTAGGACCTTGTTGAATTCCAGCATTCAAATAAGAATAGAGAGACTCACAAACAAGTAAGAATTTAGATATGTGTCAAATATTGGAAGGGTGTATTTTCTTTCAATCTGAATTTTATTTTGTTATTACCCAATCAGCTTTTTTGGAGACTATGACCTCTTAATTTGTGGGCATCACCTCCCAAGAGGTTACAATTTTTTTTTTTGTTATACCTATGGAACTCTTACAAATGTCTTTTTACCTTGCCATACATGCACAATACTGTTTTGTGATAATTTCTCAATGAAATATGGGTACTCATGATTTGACCTTTACATAATGGGTCAAGGATTCATGTTTTGCTTAGTTGTTTTTCACTTTGACATCTAGTTGCTTTCAAATACTGGTGTAGCCTTTTACGAGAGAATACCACTTCATCCTGACCATTAAATTTCTTGCTCACTTTTTGAGGCAAGACAATTTATTTATGATCTCTCAGGTCTGGTTCTCCCAGCATGGAAGATATTGAAGATTTCACCTCAGCCTACAGGGAACGGCTAGATGAAGCAGAGGTTGCAGGATCTCTTCCTGATAACATTACTCTTGAGGTTCGCTCCCTCCCTATGTTAGCTTAAAGTTGGCTGTTGGTCTCGTAAAGGTCTGTGATGATAGAGGGCTAGGATTATTTGTTGAGCATTCGTGTAAAACGTATAAAGTTTTGTGCATCTCATAATTCTTGCATCTCCTTCTCAGGTATCTTCACCCGGCGTTGAAAGGGTTGTCCGTGTTCCTGAAGATCTCGAACGTTTCAAGGAACGTCCAATGTTTGTAAAGTATGTCAGCGGTGTTACTGAAAGCGGTTCAACATCTGAGCATGATGGCATCTTCAGACTTATCTCATATGATCTTGAGACAAAATCTTGCACTTGGGGAATAGCAGATGTGAGGGCAAATAGAGAAAAAGCAGGAAAAGGAAGGCCCCTTAGTAAAAAGCAGAGGGAATGGAGGTTGGAAACAACCTTTGATTCCCTACTTTTAGTTCGATTTTCTTCTGAAATCTGAACATTTGCACCTCCAACTTGGTCATTTTTGCAGCAACTGTCTGTATTTAGGCCCTATGAATTAATTGCTTCATTGGATTGTATTATCATATCAGCACTAGCCAATAACAATAATGACACTAAATAAGTAGAATCAGAATCTTGTTCCACAAAACCATTGCACATCAGATTTCCATTCTTGATGATACATGTAGGCCTTAGGTTAGGTTAAGAAGCTTCAAATGATTGAAGATCTTTCTGAGAACCAACTAATGAATAGAAACATTGGGGCTGCCAATCAGACTAAATGACCTAAACCTTTAAGGGCACAAAGGAAAGAATATATTGGGCTCCACAGCAGTTGTAGTTAACCTACGTTTTCTTGCCATACCACAAGTGCCCTGTCAAGCTCACCTCACCAACTCCACACTGGACTTCATATTTAGATCAAAACTGTGCTCAAATTGGTTGCCATTCATCATCAACTTTCAACCCAATTTTCACTTTTAAGTGCAACTTTGTTGCCAACCTTGACATAATTGGATGGAGAAGTATTCCATTATCATGATACATGACTTGATATGACTATTGATTATAACCTACTAAATAGAGAGACTAAAATGTGATCGATATTGATACAAAAAATGTCTACCTTGACTTTTCTTTTTCTTTTTCCAATTGATTTCCCACAAAAGACTAGGAGCAGAAAAATCCAAGAATCAGATTGTTGTTTGTTATGCTAATATATATATATATATATATATATATATATATATATATATATATTACAATTGATTTCCTACAAAAGACTGGGCACAGAAAAACCCAAATGGATTTTTGTTTGTTAGGCTAATGAAAGTGACAAGACAATACATGTTGTCTTCCATATTACCATTTGCTGCATAGTTTTCTGACTATACATTCGTTTGGTAGCCACTCATATGAATTGTCGGGCTCCATCTTTTGAATTGAATAAAACAAAATCGATTAGCCAGAAATTTACCATCATAGTCAAAAGTCTACTGCTTTTTAGATTCTTGCTTCTCATGTGCATGAGGTTGCTTCATATGCAAAGCCCACATAACACTATTTTCTTTTTGAATGACCGTAAACTAGAAACGTGAAAACTGAAAAGGAGGACCACGGGCACTTTGTAGAGTACATAATTAAGGGAGAGGAAATGCCACAGTTGAAAACTGACTTGATGGGATTGAATTTGGAATACAAATTTCAGTGAGTAGAAAGTTGTTATACTTTTACGTATTGTTGTCTTAGTGTATATTATTTAAAAAGTACGGAAAGATATTTGAATCTAAATTTCGAACTTTTAGGGTTTCAACTTTAATCACCATCAGAAGAAGGCCTATTTGATTTATTTTAGTGGATACATGTGTTCCTAATAATTAACATGTTATGTTAACACAGATTATTCCTAAAATTTTGATTGGAAATTGAAGAGTCCTCCAATCCCTTTTAATTTCAGGTGGGAAGATTGTTATTTGTTAATGCGCAGTAGGACAAATCGTTCTGTGTATTTCCTATAAACTATACAATCCACTGAGCCATCTTCTTTTTTAATTATTTTTGGTCATCAAACTGAAAGATTGTAAAGTTGAATAGGAAAGAAGTTGGAATTCCCGCTCATCAATTCAAATTCATGGCTGACATTATTGTATAACATTTTCTTTGTTGACTATGCCCTTTATCATCCCAAACTCCCAATTGGCCATTAGGGAATTGCTTATGCTCTTCTTGGTTGGGTGTGGTCCAATTTGCTCTCTAAGTCTTACCAACAACGTTTCCTTTTTCACTTTTTTTTTTCAAATAACAGTAGTCTTAACAACAAATTGAGAGGATTTCTTTTTCCCTATTTCCCTATTTCCATGGCCCTTTACCTATCACAAAAGAGAGTTCTTTCCTACAATTTAGGGTTACCTTGGCAAATGATGAAGGTTTGTAGCTTTCCTCTTTACGGGAAGATTCCATGATTATTTGTTGAACCACTTTGTTGTGTGGAACCAATTAAAAAATATCTATGTGTATATATATACTACTACATACTAGGGAAACCATACTCCTAAATGAGTGGTTCAAACGAACACACTCAAAAGCTAAATCTTTGTCATAAATGGATTCGTTTAAGTCTTTTTTTTTTTTGCAAGGGTGCCCCTTGGATACTATTACTATACATAAATTATACCTAACTTATTGCGTGATGCATACACTCATGTTTATTCAACATCCTACATTTAGATATTTCTTTTCAAATTAGTTTCACTTTTATCAAAAAAAAATTAGAATAAATCTTTTATACACTGTCAGTGTATACATTAGCAGACCTTGTTGCCATATAATCTAAATTTGAATTTCTATTTCAAGTTTTACACATGTGATATGCATCTAATCCCGCTAGTGTATATACTTACCATGTATAAAAGATTAATTTAAAAAATTAATACCTTCTGTCCCTCTTAACCATTGCTTACTAAACACTCGTTAGCCAAACCCATTTATTTAAACTATTCAACTAAATTCGTGAAGTTGAAACTTAATCTTCTCTGAGTGGATAATCTTTTTTCTCTTTTTTTTTGGTGCATTAGCATTGGATGAAAACAGTTTATGAAGCATAACGTAATTAGGCAAAGTGGAAAATCAATTAATTTCACGGATCATTTGAAACGTGCGTGAAGGGATAACTTGTTAATTTCATTTTTCAAGAAAAGAGCCATCAACCTAGTTGCCATTTCTATTTTTACATGAATTGATTTTTGTTTTGGTCAAGTTTGTTATTTATGCCACTTACATCTTCAAGTTTCTAAGAGGCGAAAAGCTTCCCTCCCACCATTCATTTGCATGTTGAAAACCGCATGCAATTTCGAGCTACTCTTGTCAAGAGATCATCCGGCCCTTTTTTGTTCCATTAGTTAAGTTCCAAAATAAAGCCCGAATCAATCAAAAATTTCTTCTGCTTAATATAAGGAGTATTATAACAAAATTAAGAATAGTTCTTTTATTTTTCACATATCTTGTATTTTATTCGGACATTAATCGAGGGAAATATCTTTCAAGACTTTTTCTTCTGTCTTTTAGTGAGAGGTCCACCATACCACAACCGTGCGGATGTTTTGACTTTTCGTTATGATTATATGAATGCACGCTAATATGGTTCGTCGCATCTGATGGAATCTTTAGGTCCCCGCCTTGAGTACTCAAGTCATCGATGTGTCCCGTTTGATTTTCCCGCAATTCAAAGCATCTCAACCTAGGCACAGTCCCAAAGAAGAAAATTTCCCGACATGAATGTGTTTGTTGGGATACGAGTTTATTTGGATGATTTATTTGAGATAATTATTATAATATTTTTTGTGATATGACGTATGTGAAATAAAAAAATAATTGAAAAAATAAAAAAGTGATTAAAATTTGTGAAACAAATTATTTTATTTCAAAACATTTCGATCCAAACACACCCAATATGCAATGAAAAATAATTTCGTAAACCTTCCTTGAAGTTTTTCAGAATATTATCTAGCATTCTTGAAGTTTCATGATGTTAACGGGTTGAGTATGTATGTTTATGGTAGCTTGTCGATCAATTATTTCTTTAGAATTTAATTTAGGAAAACTAGTTTTATGTTTTGAATTTTAATCCTGGCTAATCAAATTTAGTTGTTGGTCGATGATCTTAGAATACAGATGAAGCTAAAACTTTACTTGAGAAGTTTACTATCACGACTTTTTTTTTTTTTTTTTTGGTCAATTGACAATATCTACATTATTTGTAAGCTAATATATACTAGGGAAATGTCCAACTGTCCAAAGAGGTTTAGAGGGAGAAAAATTCACCTCTACACCAAAAGGTGCATTACAATACACACACTGAATTTAATTGCTAGTATAAAGGTATGAACTCATGACTTATGAGTAGAGACGAAGCTAAAAAAAAAAAAAATCAATGGGAACAAGCTTAACATGTTAAATCATGCTATTTAAAATCTCTAGAAAATGATTTTACCATTTTTCCTATCGAATTCACAGTAAATTGTCTCTATTTTTTAAAGCTAAAATAATGAGTGAGTTAGCAATTTTTGTAAGTTTCACTACGTAAGGAAGAAAAATTTTGGCATTTCTGAATGGATTCGAGTGTTGAGGGTAAATTAACAAAGAAGAAGAAGAATAAAGATAAAGGTAAAGTCAAATCTTTATTGGTTGGCGGTTATTTAACTAATTGTGAGAGGTAAAATAACTTTTTTTTTTATTTTAATCAATTTACTTGGTGCAGAGAAAGTGATAAACAAAGAATAACATTAATTAAATATCTTTTAAAAAAACTAAACGATAGGAAGAAAAACATCGTCTAATAATAGGGACAAAGATATAAGTTTGCGTATGTACATAACATATTTTGATGGGGTCAACGGAGGCCATTGCCTCCATCACCAAAAACAGTACTTCATTATACGCGTTGCAGCCGTTGCCTCTGGGTATCTCAAAGTAAGAGCGTGTAAAATCGAAAAATTTCGATCTATGATTGGATTTAAATTGAATTTGAAATTTTTGAAATTAGTAATTTAGAATTCGACACTGAAATCGGAATTTTTGATTTCGAATTAAGCGAATTTGGTTCGAATTTGGTAATTGAATTTTTGAAATCGGAATTTCTAATTTCGAATTCATAATTCGAAATCGGAAATTGAAATTGACGAAATCGGAAATTGAAATTGAAATTTCTAATTTCAATTTCTTTTATAATATATATATATTAATATACATTTATTTATATATAATAATATTTTTTATTTCAATTTTGTTTTATAAATATATAATAATTATAATAATTTTTTTTTCAATTTCGTTTTATAATATATAGATTAATATAGATTTATATATATAATAATATTTTTATAATATATGTAATATAAAATTTATATTATATAACAATACATCTAACAAAAAAGAAAAAAAGGTTTTCGAATTCGGAATTTACCGAATTCAAAATTGAATTCGAAATCGAAATCGAAATCAGAACTGGTGAATTCGAAATCGAAATCGGTCAGTAATTCCTATTCCAAAATTTTGAAAAATTTCGAATTCAAACTTCCGAATTATCAAATTCGAATTCGTTGCACACCCCTACCTCAAAGGTTGCAAGTTTAAAATTGGACAATGCTTTTTTTTTTCTCACTAAATTGGAATATGCTAAAAAATATGCTCATACGGAAATTAGAAATAAAACTGATTTAAAAGATAGAAAAAAAATCACATAAATAGTCTTTCACATATGAGAAAAAAAATCACATAAATAGTCTTTCACATATTGCATCCATACCTTTTTCATTCATCACTTTCAAAAAAAAAAAAATTTGTTCATTATATATTCAAAACGCACTATTTGAATTCCTAAACCAAGTGACTTTTTGGCATGAAAGATGTCGTGTGCCATCAAGTGATGATAATTTCAGGGATTAAAAAAGATAATGGACCCCATTTTCAAAGTATGTAATTTGCATATTCAACGACTGGAATCTGGGCATCATCATGTAAAATTGACCTACATGCTTCTTATAATTGATTGACCATATATGAAAGAACAAACACAGCACCGGGTTGGTTTGGATATTGGATTCTTTATAAAAAAATTATTTATTTATATCATTAACACATTTTAATTATTTTTTATATTATATATATCACATAAAAAAATATTATAATATATTTTTTAAAAATTATCTCAAGTAATTTATATCCGTTGAAAGTGCTACAATATATTTGCGGGTCAAACTAATGCTCTTTGTTTGTTTAGATCCATTGAAAGTGTTCCTCCTTTTGATTTCTAATGGGGGCCTTGGCAAGCTGTCAGTTTGTGGGGACTTTTTGACTTGGGACCGCAGTCAACTACTAGCTCTAGCAACCGTGCAAGTGTGAAAGAAAAAGTGAAAATCTATGCCCAATTGATTAGCTGGTATGCTAAGTTTCGTACGATAATTGCACATATGTACAAAGTTTCTACTATTGATTTGATCTAGACTGATGCAATCTTTATCCATCCATCTCTATCTAGATAGATGTCATCTACAATCTACATATGTTAGAACAGAGTAACTAAATGCATATCACCGCTTAAATTGTCATTTTCTGAAGTTTTTGTGAAAAAAAAAGTAGATTATAGTGAACTGATAAATTTTTGTAAAAAAATATACTATAATAAATTAATATATATGACGTAAAATAAGATTGAGAAATATGTTTCACAAAAAATGAAAAAAAAATTTAGAAGAAAATAGCTTCCCAAACAAGGCTTAATTATCTAAATCTCTATGCAAGAACTCCAAGAAATTTCTTTTTTCCAACCATTGGTTGATAGCAACTTATTTTCAGAAAGTCCCCAATCCTATATAGCATGTCTGTATTACTATATATATATGGTAAAACACCCTTATCACATTCATTAAAGTTTTCCTTCCTACATTGCATGCATTTCTAAAATGCATATTGTAAGAGCACAATCCCTTTGTCTCTCCTAAGCTAAACGCTCAACCAATCTCTTTCTTGCTTTCTCTAAACTCAAATGTCCTCTTTTTTTTTTTTTAGAAGTTTATTTAATTGCTTCATGCCATTTTAGTTCATTGAGATTAAGTTTTTGTAACATCCACCTTGGTTTTATTCATGATTAGCAAATATTTGGTGGAAGACTTTATTTTGGTGAATTTAATTCATAAATGCGTGAATTATTTAAAATTGACTTTTTTCACTAACATTTATGAAACATGTCGGATTGTAATGTTTGGAAAGCAAAATATTAGGTTTCAAGTTCAACACTGTTCTTGAATTTTTATAGAGGATTTATAACAACTATATAGGAGATACCAAAATCATATTATAAGGCAATTACTTTCAAACCACGGCCTCTTATTGTGATACTGGCTTTAGAGTTCAAGAACTTCACTATCTAAAAGCATTGAAAATAAAAAAAGGTGAACGTGCAAGATTTATCTGAATTACGTAGGTCCTCTTCTCATAATTATGCTTATAGATCACAAACTTTTCCGAATAATTAATAAATTAAATATTTTATACAAAAAGTTAAGGAAAGACACATAAATAAGAAGATTTCGTGGAGGATTAGGCCTATTCACACGATAATTCTGTTTGATTTAAGTGTGCTATCGAGTATCGAGTTCTAGTGCGTTGCCTTTGTAAACATCCAATTAAAGGGGAGTGGAGGGAGCAAGTTTTTAAGGCAACATAATGATGTTCTTCTTCTTCTTTTTGTCTCCTCTTTAATCCTTTTTTTTTGTCAACCATACATTTGTATAACCTATTCTATCCTAATCTAGGGGGAGAGGGAATCTAAGGAGGTTGTGGTAGGGGCTAGTGGGTAGACAGACCCAACTAGACCAAGGAAGTGCTATGGCACAACTCTTAGATCTTTTTCGTTGCAAGTGAGATTTGAACCCTCAACCTATAATCCAAAGAGGGACTTAAGTACCTCCCTAGTGGCCACTTGAGCCATTGGCCCAGTGGTTGTCTCCTCTTTAATCCCATATAAAATTTCTTCAATTAGCCAAATCATTATATACTTAATAATATCTAACATAAATTTTTGGATTGACCATAAATAAGAAGATTCCGTGGAGGATAAGGCCTAGCAATTAGTCATGATGACTTTGCACCTACTTTTAGGTTGAAGATAAAGTAATTCTGCTTATTGAACATTTTACAAGAGCATCATGAGTTATGCTCATATAAATTTTGGAGAGGGCAGACATGAAAAAAGAGTGGGCAGAAAACTTATTATTATTTTTTGTATACAACCAAAATGAAAATTTTAGTGACAGATTTCGGTATATTATAGATGAAAAGAATGATTATTGTCTCTTCATTATACATAACAGAAATGTCTCTAATAATAAAAATATATAAAACACAAACTTCTTTTATTTGAGTACTGTAAAATGTACAATTAACTTGAACGTAATTTTCCTAAAGATCTTCCCTGCCTTGTCTTGTCGTATTTATTGAGTTGTCAGCGTCACCTGATGGTGCCAAGAAATGGGATAAGATTAGTCTTAGCGGATTGGGTACAGTTCTTGCTTTTCATCATGAAAATAAAAAAAAAACACAATGAGGATCAATTAAGTACTTGACCAAATAATTAATTATAAGTTCAAATCAATCGTTTTATCAACTGATCATTGACTAAAGTGATCCCACAAGTCCAAGAAAGTGAGTCAAAACATTGAGTCCTAAAAGTTGGTGTTCTTTGATTATCATTTATGTGCCCGAATAGAGTAGTTCAAATTTTACTAAATGAGCAGGAAGATTAGGTGTGGTCTAAATTGACGTTATTAATAAGCTGAGAGATTATTTGCCAGAGTGTTCCTTGTGATTTTCCTCATTGCTTGAATCTAAAACAGCAGTCAAAGTATCCATTATTGGATTTGGAAGTATCTCATTTTTATTGACAATTGGTTTTGGAAGTATCTTCTTCTTCTTTTTTTTTTTCCTCCAATCATTTCTTCTTTGCATGAATCTCAAGAAAGAGCCAAACTAGGATTAGTTGTTTGAATTCTTCATTAAGATACAAAATGAGTCTTTTTAAATATGGAAAGTGAAGCATTATTCAGGGACCCCTCACAAAAATTAGAATTTCAATAGATTTTTAGGCTGTTGCAGCACCTTAGAGTTTTAAAATCTTGGGTAAGTAAGGTGGTTAAATCTTGGTCCTTAATTTTCTCATTCAATTGTTGAGTTGTTGAGAAAATTGTTGAGGCCAATTAACCAGGATATCGGGATATGATTGGGCACAAGTTGGTCTTGATTTTCTCATTGAATTGTTGAGAGTCGAGGAAATTGTTGAGTCCAGAGTTGTTCCTTGCCAATGATGAAATCAGAGTATTTACTTTGAGCGGCGAATATCATACACATATATACCATGAAGTTGCAACTTAAAAGCTTCCAAAATTTTTGAGGGTTTTACTCATAAAAGAAAATGTCATAGAAAACTTTCAAAATATTGGAGGAGCAATTGAAGCCCCTTCCCGTTCCTTCCTTAAGTTCATTCTTGTTCTTTACTAAGGCCTTGTTTGATAATTTAATTCAGTACTTAAATTTAATAGGTTTAGATTTTAATATGTCCAGATGCATTTCATAACAAAACACAAAATATTTAAATTAATTAAGTGTCGTTGAATTTTCTAATTAAAATTTGCTCAAAAAAATAAGTGATAAACTATTCGCTTATCACTTAATATGACGTACATTCAAATGTATCATATTTCGTACTTAACAATTTAGCAACTTAATGAATTCAGATTCAAATTTCAGATTTCAAATTTTAATTTTCAGATTTCAGTTTTGTCAAAAGCATTCCGAGCTAAAATCATACACATGACTGAATTCAAATCAAACTTGTTTGTCATGTATTTAAACCCGTAATTACATTCCCTTTCGATATAGGAAGCTTTATCCAAAGGGTAAACTTTATGCAAATAGTATCAAATACACAAGTAAAGCCAACAAAGGATAGACTTGCTATTCTGAGCTGTCACAATAATGCACAAGATACAATATATATGATTCTGTTTTCAACAAATATATGACAGCCAGAATTGAACACCATCCAATTTGCGGTGCAATCAAAGTGTTCTGATTCCGATTCTAAACATTGATACTTTGATAAGAGAGGGAACTCCATGCCCTGCTGTATGGTCTCCAAAAAATGCATTCAAAAAATCCAAATAACTATTAATGCATCTAGCAGCTGGATCCCTCCAGCAACTTGCAACTTTTCTTATTGGTACTTGAAAGAATAATTCTACAAGTTTACAAGTGTAAATGCTCTTAAGATGAAAGCATGAGCACAAATGTCACCACCATAAATCACAATGCGATTTTTCACGTAGCATTTTGAAATTCTTTAAGCTTCACCATGCCATGTTCATAGTACTACAATTCTTGTGAAAGACATGTCCCGTGAGTGATAAAAGTCCAACGTACAAATGCAATGTCTTACAAATCAACATTGCATGTTATCATCGAAACTCAAAATCCCATTTTTGTACTCGTCTGAAAATGGTAATAAAAGCTGGCCTGGAGTGTACTGTTGTGGATTCTGTTCTCGTTGGGAGGAAGAAGACGCAATCTGTAAGGTATCAGAATCCCATTTATTTAGCGGAAAGAAGAAGAAACCTTTTCCTGATGTACTTGCTTTCTTGGACTTTATTGACTGACTGCAGTTTATTCTTTCCTTTGCTGACCTTAAAAGACTCAACAATATTACTATTAGGGATAATTTCAGAAACCTCCCCTGAGGTTTCTGATAATTTCACTGAGCTCCCTTAAGGTTTAAAAAATTGCACATATCTCCCTTATCATTTAAAATGATAATTTTACCCTTAAATATTTTAATGAAATTCTCTTATTTGGTATGCTTATATTTAGAATGAGTTTTAAAATTATTTTTTTTATTCTTATTCCTTTTTTTTTTTAAAATTTTTTGTTAATAAAACTGTAGAACTATCACTATTACTTCTAGGTTTCAATTATAACCAAATGTCGAACTAGTGATTTTTTATGGGTTAATTTTATATGTAATCCAATATTTTTGTTGATCTTTATTTTCTATTTTTTGGTATTAAAATTAACAATAAATAAAAAAATGCCCCAAAAGCACTATTAAATTATGATAATCCTACTATTTCAAAAGTTTATAAGCTCTAAATGAATTATTTCAACATTTTCTTTCTATCTTACAAATCTAAATCCATAATAAAATATCATAAAAAAATATCATATCATAGTAATAAAATTATTATTATAGTTGTTTAACAAATAGTAGATATGAACATGAAAATTTTGACACCTTTTTCTTATAATTATACTAAATAATCTTGTAATTGTATAGGAAAATAAATTAAAACTCATTCCACAATTGTATTTTTGGGTATTCATTTAAAAAATTGACAAAGTCAATATTATTTTTTGTTACTAAAACTATCAAATCAAGGGAGGTAAGTGTAATTTTTTAAATCTTAGAAGAGTTCAGTGAAATTATCAGAAACCTCGGGAGATGTTTCTGAAATTATCCCTTACTATATTAATTCTTCCATTTACTGTCCCTACTATCACTCTGCAGTCCTGCACCTCAGAGTCCTTCCGGCCCTCCCAAAGTCACTCCCCCTCTCTCTCTTCCACGCAAGAAAATTGCCCCTCATTACTCTAAGCAATCAAGATTAATTGAGCCACTCCATTGTCCGATAATATGGCTCCAATTTTGCTTAAATTGGAATGTGGATTGTTGAATGGCAAAAAATACTAGTGTAATCATTTATGTATATAGTGGACTGAATCGGTTGACTTGATAATGATCTTTACTCGAGAAATAGAGAAACGATTGGTAGTGTAATTCTCTGAAAGTGATGTACAACATTCTATTGAAAATGAAATAAAATAGGGATAATTGTTAATGCAATCATTCGAAAAGATAACATACTCACTCTATATAAAAAGTTAATTGCTTACCATTGATAGGCACTTTATTAGGGAATACCCTCTATGATAGATCGAAAACTTCTACCGTTTTACAAGCCATTTTCTAGGGAAAAAAAAAAAACCCTTTATAATAGATAGAAGGCTTATCAGTTTTCTCTCTCTGTAACAAACTCTGTCAGCAAATTTAAAAGGCCAGCTAAGCTGCCAAAACAAAGCCAGCTTTGCGTAATGCAAAACCAGAGGACCTTACCTCACACTCTTCAGCACTTCTAGTACTGACTACTTGTTACTACCCCAGCAAAAACCTGCAACTTTAACTCCCCTTGCTCACATTTACAGCACTGATACATGCACAAATTGTCATAGGTATTGTTTAATAAATGCTTATCAATTTTGTCTTTACTATAATCTAGATCTTCAGGGACACCCCTTTTTGCTAAAGGTATCCCAGAATTCACGTGCTTTTTCTCTTTATGAACTGAAATTTGCATCATCCGTAATCATTCTTGACATCCCACTTTTTTATTTTTCTCTTTTTTTCTTTTCTGAAGAGAAATGAGTGGATAGAGTTCTGGGCAGCTGTTTTATGTCAAGCAGAGGAGGGAAAGAAATTCTGTACTTTGGTTGGTGACAGAAATTTAATTTGTTTGGTGGGAGAGATGGGAATGGCATGGCATTGCTTTTCATTGTTGGTGATAGTAGCGGGGCTAATGGTTGGTGGGAATGGATTTCCAGCTGAGGATTTTGTGGAGGCTTTGCCTGGGCAGCCTAAAGTTGGATTCAAGCAATATGCAGGATATATTGATGTGGATGTCAAAGCTGGGAGAAGCTTGTTTTATTACTTTGTTGAAGCTGAGAAGGACCCTGATCAGAAACCTCTTGCTCTCTGGCTCAATGGAGGTTAGTGCTACTCAGTAATTAGTATAGTCTGCTGCATTTCCTCTGTTCTTTGTGCTTTTCTTGATTGTTACATGCAAGAATTGAAGTCAATTGGGCTCACAGCTCGCTCTTACTCTGTCTGTTGCACACACTACACACAGTGAGAGCTGGCTTGGTTCTAATTTTGACGTGTACTGTACTTTCTTGTGTACTAAATTGATTAAAAGTATTTGGATGTTTAGATGTTTCTTTTGTTCCGTTTGTGTTGGGGCCAGGACACTGTACTTTCTTGGAAATTTCTGTTGGATAAGAATCCATTCTTTTATTCCTTGTTTATTATAAAACGAAAGTGAGTCCTGCTCCTTGCGCTCTTTCCAATTGCAGGGACAACTGTTTATCCTTCAATAACTAGTACAAGTTGAACCAGAATTTCTTTCTTTCTTGTCTTTCCAACGTGAAATTTCGATGAAAAGTTTTCCTACTTCCATAAAGTTAGGAACTTTCAAAGAATTTGAGGTGAAATAGTAATGTTCAAATCATGCAATTCAGAATTCTTGAATATTTTATCGAGTTGCATAGCTTGGCTCCTGGTTTAACAGACAGAGTTTGAGCTCTTTCTGCTGAACTCCAAAACAATTGAACTAAATTAGCTGTTGATTCAACTTTATTCTTTATTATTATTACTATAATTTACCTATAGATACCTCAGTTCTAGGGTGAGTAAAATGTTGTCTAATATTGTGATTAAAGTATAGTTATTTAACTTTAGGCCATGTTCGTGGGGGTTGTTTAAGATAGGCACTTAAACAGAGGTTTCACTTTGACCTTTTCTTCTCTAGGCCCCGGTTGCTCATCAATTGGTGGGGGAGCCTTCACAGAATTCGGTCCCTTCTTTCCCAGAGGTGATGGCCGAGCCCTTAGAAGAAATAAGATGTCATGGAATAGAGGTATGCAGCTCAAGTTAAGATTCCGGATAATTTTTAAAACTTATCGTTGATTAATCTAGGAAGCATGAAAAAGGCTCTTGTTTGTACTCATATTTTCTGATGTTTTTCTTTTTCTTGTAGCATCAAATCTCCTTTTTGTCGAGTCCCCAGCAGGAGTAGGATGGTCATATTCAAATACAAGTTCAGATTACAACACTGGTGATGCCAATACAGGTAAATGAGGCCATGTGGCTTTAAACTACTCTTGGGTTTAATATAGATGGCCAGGAGGACAAGATATCAGTAGTAGGCGATTAGCTACACATGATGCTTGCAAATTCTCTAAGAGAATTGAATTTTTTTTTCTTTTTAAATTTCTGGCAGCGCGGGATATGCACATATTTATGATGGGATGGTTCAAGAAGTTTCCCTCATTCAGGTCCAGAGCTTTGTTTCTCACTGGGGAAAGCTATGCAGGTAAAGATGGTTTGCAATGTGGGAAATGTTAGTCTGACTGTCTTTTCTTTTTTGGTTGGGTGTTTGGTGATATCAAGTGCTGGGCTATGGTGTTGGAATTCTTTAAAGCACTTAAATAGTGCTCTTGTTGTAAAGTCATGAATAGTTTTCATTGAGTAATAGAAAATTTTCTGCCACTTTTGAATTTAGTGGAAAGCACGCGTGACCTGGCTCACCTTATCTTGTTAGAAGTGGAAAAAAAGAAAAAAAAAAAAGTAGCTGTCCTGGCAAATTGTTGTCACTTGAAGCTATCAAAAATTTTCCCTTTTTGTACAGTCATTTATAGATTTTATGTGGTCCTCAACACTTGCCAACTCTAAAATGAAGCCTATGGTTATCCTCAGTACTCAAATGGAGCCTGCTGTATCAAGCTTCATGATATGCCTGACTATGAATCTAACATCCCCACAGCTTTTCGTTTTTTCAGCATCCATGAATAAGGAAGAACAAATCCAGGATAGACAACATTTATTCTAATTTTCAGGCTGAAAACAAAAGAAACAGGTTGTATGCAACATAGTTGTGGTTGACTGTAGAAAGTAATTTCCAGCTAGGCAAAACTGTGAGTTGTATTTTGTCCTTTTTTCTACATTCATAATTAGGTTTTATGTTGCTTACAAATGATGTTATGATTTCACTTGACATCAAGCGAACTCTTTCCTGTCCCTCTTGAAGATGTTATCTTCATAATTGGAAGAATGATATATTTCTGTGTGTCATTTTATAGGTCATTACATTCCACAGCTGGCTGTTGCTCTGCTGGACCATAATGCAGATTCTAAGGATTTCAAGTTCAATATCAAAGGAGTTGCGGTAAGGAAAAATGAATTTCAGTTTTGATTCCGGGAGATTGAATAGTTTTCATTTTCTGCTCTGGAGTTCGAGGAGGATTTCTTGGTGTATAGGCTTTCTGGTTAGTTCATTTGGTCCTTAGCATTTATATGGTTTCATTTGGCCAGATAGGAAATCCACTCCTCAAATTGGATCGGGATGTTCCAGCAACATATGAGTACTTTTGGTCCCATGGGATGATTTCTGATGAGGTTGGCCTGGCCATAATGAACAACTGTGATTTTGAAGACTATACCTACCCTAGTCCCCACAATGTCACAGAAGCATGTAATTCTGCCATATCTCAAGCAAACCAAATTGTTGGAGACTATATAAACAATTATGATGTGATTCTTGATGTATGTTATCCATCAATAGTAGAGCAAGAGCTGCGACTAAAGAAACTGGTATTCATTTTTCTCCTTCGGTTGAAAGATCAATTAGCTATTGCAGTATCTTCAAACACTTGTGATGCTATATTGTTTTACAGGCTACTAAGATTAGTCTAGGAGTTGATGTGTGCATGACTTATGAAAGGCGTTTCTACTTTAATCTTCCTGAAGTCCAGAAGGCTCTTCATGCAAATAGGACCAATTTATCATATGGCTGGTCCATGTGCAATGAGTAAGTCACTAAAGCATTCTTACTATGAACTTACCATGCTCAAACATTAGAGACTTTGAACTGCTCCTTGCTCTGGACTTTCTCTGCTTCCCAACCTCCCATCCTAGTCCTCAAACATCATGGTTGAAAATGCCTTCATTTCCATCTTCAACTACCACTTTGTTAGCATTTAATGCCAATCCAAGAAGAAAATTGCATTTTTTTTCTGTTTTTCCATATCAAAGAATCAGGAAAGGAAAAAATAAGTGTGTAAAGTTTTATTAAGCTTCAAGATCTTATTAATCTAGAAAAATGAGCTGAACTTCTTATTTAAGTTCGTGACAGGATATTCTACAAAAGTAATCTGTTCTGCTGAAATGAGGCCCTTGAGGCTCTGAAACTTGTGGTGTTAAAGCACTAAAAATGCCTCAATTCTGGGATTAAGCATATGGATGGAAAAGAGAAAAAATTTGGGGGGGGTTGGGTGAGGGGAGAAGGTGGGTAGTTGAATTTGGGGGGACTCTTTGCATTGGAGAATAATTGCCAATTCTCTGAATATTTTAAGCCTATATATCTTCCTAGATTTTTACACTATTGATTTCTCTTCTCCTTATACATTATTTAGGCATGCTAGAGAAGTTACAGAGTAGAATTACGGAGGTTAAGTGCTTGAGAGCCTGCTTATCTTTTTTTCCTTTGTTATTGCAGTGATCTTAATTACACTCAAGCTGATGGAAACTTGGACATGCTTCCATTGCTTAAGCAAATACTACAGAGTGGCATTCCAGTGTGGGTTTTTAGGTAAAGTATTAAATCATTCAAAAGCATAAAATATACTACTACTTCTTTTAGTTAGATTGATCATTAATACAAAAAATTAACTGCAAATACAGTGGTGATCAAGATTCTGTTGTACCATTGCTTGGCTCCCGGACACTCATTCGTGAACTTGCTCATGATTTGCACTTGCAAACTACAGTCCCATATGGAGCTTGGTTTCACAAGCGTCAGGTACATTAGATGCCAACATATTACTATGTATTTTTCATGCTGCAACGAGGCTTCTTGTATCATTCATTTCTCGAATTTTCTTGCATAGGTGGGTGGCTGGGTAACTGAGTATGGAAATCTGTTAACCTTTGCAACTGTAAGGGGTGCTGCTCATATGGTACCTTTCGCTCAGCCTTCAAGGGCTCTGCATCTTTTCAGTTCATTTGTGCGAGGCTGGAAATTACCAAATACAACACAGACCATGATGGATGATTGATGAAGTATAGATATTGTATTTGAAGCAAGTCTCGAGGTGCTTTAATCCGTCTTGATCTTGGATATTGCCAAAGGCAGCATAAGAGTTATGTTATTCAAATGTAATAGGAACTAAAAGAAGAACAGGAAATGAAATCAAGCAGATATTTTGTTTTCTGTTCAGATCAAAAAATCCTTTAAACCTCGACCTACCTTCGAAACCTTGAAAAAGGCAGGATTTCAGTGCTAAACCAGGAAGAAAAAATGAGACATACACGTATCAACGTTAGCCTGCATCACCTATACGTTCTAAAGTAGTTTCCTTGCTTCCCAACTTAATTAGATGCAGATAAACTGGGCTAGATCATTGCAGCCTTGGGAATACTGAGCAAAGGACACTGAAATGGAGCAAATTAGTCAACTTACGGGGGATATAGTTTTGTGGTCCACTTAATTATATCTCCTCGTTATTCCTGAAGCATAACTTTTCTTTTCTCTTCTTTTTTGTCCTTTTTTGCATTTGCTTTTTGTTCATCTTTATGAAGAGGTCTACTATGTTCATAAGTTAGTTTGCCCTCTAATCCGTTGATCTGCAATCCACTGGTTAATGTGGTTTTGCTATTGCTTACGTTGATACTGGAAAAAGAGTTTTCCATCAATACCTTAAATCATTTGGATATGACAACAGTCAAGAGGAAGGAAAAGAGTTGGAAATAAGTTGGTCAGATTTATGAATAGACGTTTAAACCTTGATCTCCTAATACATTTAAGCTGGAGACGTATTAATTTGCCTTCACAGCAACATGCAAAACATGGAATAATTGTGCAACAACGACCATTATAGCCCTCCCACCGCCTACGGATTCGCCATTCATTTCCTCTCTGACTTTACTCATTCCCCAGAGGAGCAATTCTACCTGCAAACTATTCCATTCACTGCATAAGAAGTTTTACAATATGGACTTGCCAGAGTGAACGGGAGGGACAGTACGTTGTTCCAAGTATGGTTGGTTGCTGGTATCTCGAGATGAACTCAATTGGGTTTTCTTGAATCCTGTTACAAAGGTAGAGATGGAACTTCCAAGCTGTCAGGTTCCCTTCATTATTGTGGGCTTCTCTTCCCCTCCAACATTAATGGACTGCATGGTTTTTGGAATTTATACCAATTGCTATGTGATTGTCGATGCTAGAGTTTCAAAATAAATTTGCTGACATTGTGATTGTTAGATATGGGAAAAAAAGACTGGAGACATAAGCAACATCAACTCCTACATACATTTCAAGTTTCCACTTGTGTGCCAATTTGGTACCAAGGATTGTTCTACTGTTTACATGTTAGAGGGGAAGTAGGCATTATGAATCCAGAAGATATTACCATGGTTGGCATGTCCATTTCAAGTGCGTAGAGCAGAGTCCTCGCACTTCTGTTAATCAAAGTTTCATGGTGGAAGTGAAAGGCCAACTTTTGGCAGTGCTTGTTACTCAAAACCAAGGTCACGTCCATGTTAAGAAACTAAATTTTTCAAACTTTTCTTGGGAATCATTGGAAGATTTGGGAGATAAGATGTTGTATGTTAGTCACAGTTCGTCTATTGCAGAAGCAGCAGTTACAGGGAAAATGGCAATGACTGTGCGTCTATATATATTACAGGGAAAATGGCAATGACTGTAACCGTTAAGTACACTGCAGCAGAGCTGCAATTCACACCGCAGTTGCAGTATTACAAAATCTCCTCAAATCAAATAAATTCATCCATGATCTACTATAACAATCTATCTAACCCCACTAGCTGCAAAGATACTGTGAGGGAGATTCCAGATGACACTAATTTCCCAATTTTCGTTGGTGTTTGGTACATTTTTCCAAGTACTAACATAGCTACGAAGTTCCTCACAAACCTAGCAAATGATTGCAGTAGCATTAACACACTTTTGCTTGAACACGCGTCTATTCCTTTCCTTCCAAATATGGTACACAGTTGCTCCAACAGCTAATTTACGAAACTGATTAGAAAAAGGATTTTTCTTAAGGTGATGTTCCAACCATTTCAACTCCCTTGACCACGGGAGTGCTCCCCTATATAGCAGCACCGATTCCTGAATTCTAGACGAAACATAAGCAGCATAGTTCCATTGGAAGAACAAATGCTCACATGATTCATAAGAAGTTGTACACGATGGACACCACGGATCAGAAATTACTCCCCACTGCACCAAGCAATCCTTAGTATTCAGTCGATTCAAACACAACATCCATAAAACAAAAGTACGTCTAGGAATGGAGTATTGATACAGCGTGCTCCTCCGGACAAGTAATCTCATAGCTAATTTGAGAGTGAAAACGCCTTAGCTATCAGTTAACCAATGAACCGAATCAGGACAACAGCTATCCAGATGGTCATCTGGAGGAAGAGCTCGGATAATCTCATTTACAGCATTTATACGTCTCCTACCCTCAGGCCATTTCCACCCGTTGTTCTCAATAATTGTTGCTACTTTAGCTTGACGAGTGCTTGCAAACTGTTTCATAATATGTTCTCCATAAATGTTTTTCTGAGGCCCCTTTGGGTGCTAATTATCATACCATGAGGAAGTGCTGGCACCATTACCGACAATATACTCAATCTGATGTTGAACAAGTGGTCGCAGCTGAAGAAGTTTCCTCCAGAACCAAGAGCTATCCTGTGGAATAGGTACAGCTCAAAAGGATTGATTTTTGAGCTTTACAGAATGTACCCAAGCTATCCACTAAGAGTCTTTTCTCAAAGCAATGGCCTAAATGTTTAATCAACATGGCTTTGTTCCATAGAAAAATCCTCTTCAAACACAGTCCACCAGCTTCTACAGGTTTACTCACATCTCTCCAATAGACTTTAACACCTGATCTAGCAACTTCAGCTCCTTTCCATATGAAAGTTGTAAGTACACTTTCAATTTTTTTATTATCTCCGGTGGTAACAAGAAAGTACTGCTCCAACAAACTTGAATGCTCAACAGAACAGATTTCACAAATTGCAATCTACCTCCATAAGATAGCATCTTAGTGCTCCACCCCGTAATGCAATTCTGAATTTTGTCAATCAACACAGCACAATCCGCAGCAGTTAGTCCGGTGCTAATTAGAGGAATGCCAAGATATCTAACTGGAAGAGACCCTCGACACATTCCCAATCGATTACACACCTCAGTAGCTACAGTTGCTTCATCCCCAGCAATAAAAACTTCACTTTTACTAGCATTGACTGTGCGTATCATTCACTACATAATAAGTACCACTCTTTTGATGGTAAATCTAGGAAGTCCTGCAAATTGAAAGAGATAGAGTTTGGATCTTGGATTGAACTTTTTTTTTGGAAACTTGGATTGAACTTAGTGGTTGAGAAGGTCTGATTAAAGATTATAACTGTCGGTCATCGGCTACGGGTTCACAGCCTCGTGGACTTGCTTAAGTTTTCGCTTCCAAATCTCATTTTGGTGAATTACTTATTAAAGAAACTAAGCACGGCTGGCCAAATGACAGTTTAGCTATAGTACTATTCCCTGTGCCACGGACTTTTCTAATAACAGTTTTTTTCGATAAATGTCAGAGGTAAGGGTCTTAAATTCTTAAACTAAATGATCCGAAACTTAAGATACTATTGCCTGTACAAGTTCTGGCGTCTGGGGTCGTGCATTCAATTCTTTAAATACCTCGTGGATGTTTAATTGAATCCTCAATGTTTAAATCAAAGAACTTACTAACTTAAAGTCAACTAAGATATATATCGTGTGATTTTAAGTGCTATGAAGTTGTTTCTGTCATTTATCTGCCCAAGCTTCCATAATTTTCAGACTATTCTCAGGCTCCGCTGACTAACTCTTGATTGTTAGACTATCACCTCTCACTGCCTTCAAGAAATCGTGCTTGAAGCTCTTGCCTTATAATCTGACTATGGCTTTGTTTGAGATTGCGGTGCTTTTGCTAAAAAAGTGCTTTTGAAAGGTAAAAGCACTTTTAACTTGTGTGGTAAGCATCATCCTGAATTAGTTTTTAGTTTTTAATTATAACAAAATCTTATCTAATAAGTTGTTGTATCAAGTTTTTGATTCGTAATTTGAATTCTAGTTTGTTAGGATTTTATCTTGTAATTTGATTTTAAGTTTGATAGGATTTTATCTTTTGTAACTTTTATCTTTGTAAGTAATATAAACGTTTAACAATGTCAATGACATTAGAACGCCATGAATATAACACCAGTTTCTAAAATTTATCACTCTTTATTTATTTAAAAGAAGTGATCAATACATTTGCTAGAATAGTCGGTTAAGAGAGAATGGAGGAACGCTTAGGATCTGCTTGTAAGTCACGCAAGGTTGCTAGAAATTCTTCGTTGAATTTACTCCTAAAGCAAACTTAGGAACATGTACAGTGCTTAATTAAGGAGAAGAATTATTTGGCAAGGTGCAAACATAGCACATACCGCTAATTCTCACTGGCAAATAATGTAGGATTCAATGTTTTTCACCTTGAATCGGAAAGTGAATCGGAAAACCTTCCGAATTGCGGTTCGACCGGTTCAACTTCGATTCAAAGGTTTAATAATTATTTATTTATTTTAGCATTAAAAATTTGGTGTGATAATATGACTATAATGTCCTTCATTTAATAGATAATTCACAATATGATGCAAGGTTAAATAAAACCAAGAAAAAGAAAAAGGAAAAAGAAACCCTACTTTTATTTTCCACCAACAGCCATTCTTTCTTTTTTCTTTTCTCTCACTCTTGTAAGCAACGATATTTTCCTCCTTTCTCTTATTGTCTCTATGCCTTTCCTCTTCTCTTAACTCTTCTCTATATCCACATCCCTGTTTATCTTAATGATGACCTACCATACCATAACCATCTCTGTTTGCTTGATGAATATGACACTATTTTACTTGCAGGAGCAAAATTGATTGTCAACCAAAGAGATATGAATATACTTGTAGTGATGATAAAGAAATAAATAATGCAATTGATAATTAGAAGCATGGAAGAGAAGGGATCAGTGGGAAAATTGTTGGATTGATTATTATCCTGAAAACTTGTGTAGGATGTTAATAAATGCATTTGATTTTTTTACTTGATTAATATTGTTGGTTCTGGTTTTGTTAAGGATGGCTTTACTTTGTTTTACGACGTTGTTATATATTTCTGTGAAGGTCGGAGTATTGTTCTACAAGTGGGGGTTGGTTAGATTATTTTTTGTTTTATGACAGTGCTGGGTATTGAATTGAAGTTTAGAGTGTGAGTTTGGTCGTTGGTTGCCAAGGGAGAATTGATTTTTCAAAAAACATTTAGTTTGAGAAAATATTACATGACAGAGATTGGGATTTTTGGAGCTGCTGAAATTCTTGAACTGTTCAAATTGTTTGCTTGGTAGGTTTGTCACATGTTTGGAAACCATTAGATTTGGTGTTGGAGTTTGAAGTGTTTGTTTGGTGGTGGTGTTGTTGGAAATTTGGAAGAAAGTGTTGAGGAAACTAATTTTCTTTTGTTTTTTTTATAGAACAAGGTTAGTTTAGGGTATTTGAGAAAAAATCAAGCCTGATAGGTATATCTTGTTACCTAAATAGTAAAAGCAAGGGAATTAGGACTATTTTCTAAAACTTGAGAGGAGCTCTCTGCAACTATCAAATACTTCAGGGGAGGTTTGTGAAATTATCCCTAAAAATTTTGAATAAAACTAAAATATTTATTTTAAAAAATAAAAAAAAGGACGGTATAATATTTATTTTAAAGAAGTACTCAATACATTTGCTAGAATAGTCGGTTAAGAGAGAATGGAAGAACGCTTAGGATCTACTTGTAAGTCAGGCAAGGTTCAACCAGTTCTTGATTGAATTTGAACAATTCAATTGATTTTTTGGATTTTTTATTGAATTAGACCAAAGGCATGGCCGGTTCACGGTTCGACTGATCGAATTGGACCAGCTGATTCAATTTTCAAAGCACTGGTAGGATCCACCCTCAGTCCCCATCCCCATCCCTCCCCCGAACATTTTATGAATTAAAGCCAATTGGTTAAAATATACTGAAACGAAAGAAAAGCAGGGCAAGAATTGATTAGTGGTTTATAGGAGATGTTTTGGCATTTTTGCCCTACAACCATGACGAGACTGCCGTACACCTACAGGTTTAGGGGGGAAAGTGTAATTAACCCAAAAGTATGACCACCGTAAAGTAAAAGAAGAGAATCAGATGAGAACGAAGGCTAAAAGCACTCATAAACTCGCTCAATTTGAGAATAGACCGGTTGCAGGTTGCGCTGTGGATCAGGCAAATGGGCTGGCGTTTTCCAAGACATAAGTCAAAATCCGCCTTATTAACCCTGAAAACGGCATGAACGTCCCATGAACAGAGGAATTCTGGCAAAATATATAAACAAATTACTGAAGAAGAAATCAAAGGGTACAAATACAATTCTGGATAATACAATTTTGGATATATTAAGACGAGTGATTAATCGCATGACGCGATAATAAGATGATTAGAACAGTTAAATCGAGTCATTGAGTTAAGTGAGAAACTTGATCGTCTTACCAAATTACAAGTAGCATTACGAGTCCACGAGTTGAGGTCATCTGTGATCCAATTAATTATACAATTCGCGGTCGAGTTTGGAACCGCGAATCCCAATAGGAGGAAGGACAGGCAAATGATTCTGGTGGTGCAATTTGCCATTGCTGTGGAGCAGCAATTCTCAAATGGCAAGACTGATAAATTGTAAAGGTGTGAATTTCCCGGAGGTATTATATAGATCACAGGCGAGTCTCAACGGGTACGATATACAACCGTTGGGGGCCAATCAACGCACTATTTTAACTAATAAATTATATGAGAATGTTACGTGATATCTGTGTATGTTTGATGATATAATTTCTGCTATTAATATAAATTTTAATGAAAGTATGATATTTTATCAAAAAAATTATATGAGAATGTAGTGAAGTTTTACGCCAATGGCTATGAATTTTATATCTCGAAAACAAAACCAACAATTAATTGTGAAATCATACAACAATAGATCACGACTCATTCAGATCAAAACACGCACAAGCCTTCACTGATATTTGTCAAACAAATTGAAGTTGACTGTTATTTGCTAAAGAAAATATTATACAGAGGGTAAGAAATCATCAAAGCAAACAGATCCCAGCATACAGGAACAGTTTTTTCTTTGGATTGTTTTAAGGATGTGCATAAACCTGCACTTATATTTGAAAAAACACAATTTAGCTACCATATATTGTTATGGTACTCTATATATAAGGTGGTACGTAATCTTCAAATCAATCAGACTACAACATAACGTCCTTGTTTCAGATCTTTCTCTACTTTTTTTTCTTTTTTTTTTCTAGAATTTTTTTTTTGTCAATATAAGAAATGAGAGGAAAAGGTTTCAGCACTAAACTATATTTGATTTTGTCAATATAAGAATACTAGTGTAATTTATGGCCTAATTTCTTAATTCTCAGTTTGTGAGCTTGATCTAGATGAGACTCGTTGTGAGAGCAAGTTTAGTTTCTTTATGACGACGATGGATCGCGATAAATGTGGCAATAGCTTTTGGTGCGTTGAGAGTTTCCCCACTTACAAAAAACTATTGTGATCATTACTACTTTTTTTTGGTCCTTTTTTCAATTGTCATAAATTTCAGGGGAAGTTTGTGAAATTATACCTTCTTTATTTGGATAGAACGATACAATAATTCATCTAAGACGTAATATATTCAATACATAGAATTGTGCTAAAATCAATCTGTGATATATCATACTGCTTCTTTCTTTTCTTTTTCTTTCTTTTTTCCATAAAACTAATTTTCAATCGTCAAATCACTCAAATATATAACATTCCTCACAGCAACAAATTTGCAAATGGCGGGATTGTAATGCTTATCACAGACTAAACAAACATTTCTTAAAGCTTAATTAGAACAAGACTTTTTCAATTTTCAAAGCATTTAGGGGTCGTAGAAAAATAAAAGTAGAGCTGACCAAATAACAGTTGATCACAATAATGTTGCTATCCCAATGGAATGGACCTTTTAACACCTGCTTCCACTCAACAGCTAGCTGTCATATTTTGTGATCCCATCAAATGTTTAAACACCTCGTAATGTCTTCTTTTTTTCCCCCATGAAGATGAAGATGAAGATGAAGGGACCAAATACATCCGTAATGTTTAAATAGCAGAAGCCAGAGCCTAAAGCCAACTTAGATTTCTGCTGACTTTGCCGTCACTTTTGCCATTTTATCTGATCAACTGTTCTGAATGGGCACCAAAAGAAATCCTACCGATCAACTACTTGGAAAAAATCCATGTCCAAATTGCAATTTGCACGGGATAGTCCTTTGTTTTATTGCATGTTGAATTTCGAAAAGTTGCTACGGCAATGTTACACAAGCCACCATTGAGGTTTATCAAAACTATGACGTCGACCCCCTAATTTCCATTCTGATGTTAAAAGTCTTAATCCTCTTGGATTGCTTAAAACATTAATGATGAATCTCCACTGGCTAAGTAGTATGTTTTTCAAACAAAATTTAGCCACTACACTAATAATACTCTTATATGAAATTATTTTGCTATGAGACTATTATAACGACAGTAAGAAATCGTAACATGTAGTGTACTTCCTTCAGATCTTTGTTTCCATATTTTTTTTGCCCTTTTTTTTAAAACAAAATACAGTTTTTTTTTTGGACAAATACGGGGGAAAAAAAATGAAAGTATGATAATATTTACTACAAATTATTAGAGCGCATGATATGAGGGATTATACATGTAAGAATACGAATTAAAGAAATACTAGTTTTTTTCTTAATACAGTAAAGGCCCCATGATACATGGCATCGTTGCTGCCGTCGCACTGATGTGATCACCTGAATTAAAAAGATAGGGTGTGTTTCGCAAGAGTATTGTTTTATTCCGATTTTAGAAAAATAAAATTTATTAAAATCCCTTGTCAATTAACACTTTCAAGATATATAAAAGCACTAAGAAAAAAGGAAAAGCATTAGTTAGGGTACTGGTGGGGAAGATAATTGGCGGGTGGAGTTAGTATTATTATCTTTTGCTGGCGTAGAAGTTCCATCATGCATTAGCCATTAGGAGGAGTCAAAATATTCAGTTACAGGAGAACGAGGGATAAGAAAAGGGGGTTTCAAAGTCACTGAATTCGAGATAAATAAAACAGAGACACCACATTACAAAGTAACACAGGAATCAGAGCGAACAAGAACAGACAATCACGTACGGAGGTCCCTCGCACTGATGAGCGACTGCGTACGGCACAACCGTAAATTATACCTCCAAACTTGATGACGGAACTTTTTTTTTTTTATTGTACATATAGCAGAAAAACTAGGTTTTCAAAGTGCAGGATCGGGGATAAGGACGTCGACCCGGGCCTTCATCCCCTGTGAACACCAATATTGGTCGATACCTGCAGGAATGAAATACGAACGTGTATCCACTGGAAGATCACTGAAGACGACCTGGCCGTCTTCTACCGATTTCGTTGTTGTAGTCTCTGGATTAGGGAATACTGGACAATTGCTGTAGTCACTCGAGTCAACTTTCGAAACCGAAGAAATGGTTGTTCCACACTTGATAACTGCAGGAGTCCAAACAAATTGGTACGCAAGAATTAGTGAAGTTCACGAATTAATACAGTTGAGGATTTAATATATCGGACAGTCAAGACTACGTGAATAAGATTAATCACAGGCCTAAATAAATCTTTTGATCATCTCACCCAGGTCTTGGCCGGGATGACAGAGAGCCCTGCTAGTCCAGTCGCCGGGATTTTCAGAGCTCCAATCAATGAAGCAATTATCGGCAGAACTAAGGAAGACAAAGCCCAAGAAGAGGAAGAAAAAACACATGATTCTGGTGGCACAATTTGCCATTGCGGTCGTTTGCTGCACAATTTATCTGTTTTGTGTAAATGGCAAACACTGGTGGTAGTAGTTGTAAGGGTGCTACCTATTTATAAGGAGTTCTGTGTCTGCAGGACTGAAGGAGAGGTGTGCCAAACAGGACCTTAACCTTGTATATATAAATTTGTTCGGGGCCATCAATTAATGATCTGTTATGAAATAATTATAAGATGTGGATGTCCGTTTGTATTATCAAAAAGATAGATACATGTATTCTCCCTAAATTCATTGGTACATTGGATGAATTCATTTATGAATGTAATTGAAGTACTAAATTCATGTATTAGTATTTAATAGAGTTAATGTACCTTTGATTTTGGATCGCCTATATATAGGGGTGAATCCTACTTCTTTTGTAATTTGAAAATACTTTGATCGGTGAAGATAATAATATTATAGCTCCTCTCTCTTTTCGCTTCTCACTCTACTATTCCAATCCCTACTTTTGATAGTTTATTTTATTAGTTTTACAACAACACGTTATTAGCACGAGTTTCTATCTTGAGCGAAGGAAAAGCGCGAGTCTAACCTTTGAGCAAAAGTGAAGCACGAGACGCTGTCAAGATTCTATCCAAACAGCTTTTGGCTACTTATCGAGGTAAAAAATTCTTTTCTACGTTTCTATTGCATATTCTTATAGCTAATCTCACAAAATAAGAGTTCGTACCTCTTGATATTTCTAAAAAAAATTATTTATCGTGGGTATTAGATGTTGAAATTCATCTTGAGGCAATGGGTTTTAGTAATACTATTGTTGAAGAAAATGATGTCTCAAACCAAGACCGTGCTAAGGCCATGATTTTCCTTCGTCATCATTTAGATGAAAGATTAAAAATAGAATATCTTACCGTCATAGATCCGCTCGTCCTTTGGAAAGATTTGAAAGAAATATTTGACCACCTGAAGTTGGTCGTTCTCCCAAAGACCCGATATGATTGGCTTCACTTACGATTACAAAATTTTAAATCTATCAATGAATATAATTCAGTTATGTTCAGAATTACTTCTCAATTAACATTATGTGGTGAAAAAAAATTACTAATGAAGACATGTTAGAGAAAACGTTCTCTACTTTTCATGTCTCTAATATGCTCCTGCAGCAGCAATATAGAGAGAAAGAATTTAAGAAATATTTTGAACTTATTGCATGTCTTTTCTTGACTGAACAAAATAATGAATTATTGTTGAAAAATCATGAGTCCCGACCAACTGGTGCTGGTCCATTCCCTGAAATGAATGCAACTCAACCTCAAAATTCTGGTCGTAATCGCAGACATAGCCGTAGAGGTGGTCAAGAAGGCCGAGGACGTAGTCGTGGCCGTGGACGCCGACGTGGCAAATTTGTGCCTTATGACAATAATCGTGACAAGCAACAAAATATCCCCCAAAAGTGAGTTAATAACAATAATCAGAAAAATGCTATCGGTGTGGCATGGAAGGTCATTGGTCACGTACCTGTCGTACGACTGACCACCTTGTTGACCTTTATCAAGCATTTTTGAACAAAAAGACAAAAATGTCGAGACAAATTTTATCGACCAAAATGATGCTTATAATGATGATGATGCTGACATAACACACCTAGATATTGCTGATTTTTTTGAGCATTCTGAAGATGCAAAATGATCATATATTAAATATTTAGGGAAAATCGTTCAAAACGTCCCTCACATTTTGTAAAATAATTTTTTTCGTCCCTCATTTTTAAAAATATAATTTTACGTCCCTTACAAATTCGCATTGGTCAAATTTGGTCCCTACTTAAGTTTTCGACTAGTTTTTTGTCGGAATTCACCACGTGCCTTGCACTTGATCATATTTTAAGGGCAAAATTGTCAAATCAAATTTGATATAATTTGATTCATAATCTCTCACATTTCATAAAATAATTTTTTTCATCCCTTACATTTCACAAAATGAATTTTTTCATCCTTCACATTTTTCAAAATGAATTTTTTCATCTTTTATTGATCATGTGTGTGAATAGTTTTTTTTAAATCCATGTATATATCTATTTGATTTCACCTGAACAGTATGAATAGCATATGAAATCAAATAGAGATATATTAGATATTATTCGTACTGTTCAAGTGAAATCAAATAGATATATACATGGGTTTAAAAAAATTGTTAGTTTTTCACTTATATTGATTTTCTTTTACTCAAAATTTGAAAATAAAGAAGACATTTAATCTTAAATATTATCGAGTGTTTCTATCGAATTAAATTTGGACAGAAAAAATAAATAAAAGAAAAGTATGACAAAAAGAAATAAGTGATTGGCACTTACAAATTTTAAAACAATCACAAGGCAAGTAATTTAACTATTAGTCTTAAAAGTGTCGAGTAAAAATTCAAATTTAAACTGAAATTTGTTAGCACAATTATAGAATTCAAGTTATGATCTATTAATTAGATGACCTTATTATATAACTCAATAAGTAAATTATTACCAAAAGAGAAAGGTCATAAATATTAAATAGGTTCAAATGGTGAAATCATATAAATATATACATGGATTTTAAACAAAATTATTAGCTTAAAACCCCTATATATATCTATTGAATAGTATGTGTATAACTATAATTAACATGTTTAGATGAAATCCAAAAGAGATAAATTATATGTTATTCATACTGTTCAGGTAAAATCAAATAAACATATATGTGGGTTTATAGAAAAAAAGCTATTCATACACATGATCAATGAGAGATGAAAAAATTCATTTTGAAAAATGTGAGGGATAGAAAAATTCATTTTTAAAATGTGAGGAACAAAACAATTCATTTTATAAAATGTTAGAGACGAAAAAATTTATTTTGTGAAATATGAGGGATTATGAATCAAATTATGTAAAAATTTGATTTGATAATTTTGCCCTTAAAAAATGATCACATGCAAGTCACGTGGTGGATTCCGGCCAAAAACTAGTCGGAAATCTAGGTAGGGACCAAATTTTGTCAATATGAGTTTGTAAGGGACGTAAAATTATACTTTTAAAAGTGAGGGACGAAAAAAGTCATCTTGTAAAATGTGATGGACGTTTTGAATGATTTTCCCTTTAATATTTGTCTAGATGTTTGATGTGTTGTTAGTTTTGCTAGATTGTCAATTACTTTGGTATGTTGTTAGTTTTATTAATTTACTTTGCAAAAATCTATTCTCACATCTTTTATTAATGTTTATCTTTGTTTATTTTCTTCCTGATGAAGAAATGGATATCAAATTGAGATATTAAACAATAGAAATCATGTTTAGAAAAAATTGTCTTCATGTTTTCATGTTTTCATGTTATCAATCTACTAATCAGCACGTTATCATGTTTATCGATATAGTTGTCTTCATTTGATTTATAATCATCACCTGCAGTAAACCAGAAGTTTACTGATTCCAATGAATATATGATTTGGCAAAAATGAGAATATTTGAATGTCGACAAGTATTTATACATACTTGATTTATATTATACATGGCTCCAAAAGAAATTTATGTCGGGTATGCATCACCCAGAAGAGTGATCTATTGAATAATTTATTTATTCTGATGAGCTACGATTATCGATATTAGGGAGAGGAAAAGATCAACCAAAAGGAAATCATAAAATTTGGATTTCCTCAATCCTCATACAAAATAATATGAACTAGAAAGTTATATTTATCGACTCCAGAAGAGTCATTAAATCAACTATTCTTGCAGGAAATACTCTTGTTAAAATTGATGTTCCTGAAGGACATGCACAAGTGTTACAAATAAATGCCGGCCTACCTATATAAAGTATAAATTGATTTCAAATATCTCCGGAGATTAAATAAATGTCATGACAAAATTTAACCTCTTGAAGAGGTCGCTCCTGAAAAGCCAGCTCCCGAAGTGCCAACTTCTAAAGAGAATGAAATTATAAAAAATTTAATTGGAGCCTAATGGAATATAGCACTTGATAGAAGTTGATGAGGATCATGAATCTAGATCGGTTGATAAATGTCAGTATGAAAATGATTGGTCAAAATGAAAAGATGCAATATAATCTGAATTAGATTCATTGGTTAAAAGGAACATTTTTGGACCTGTAATCCAAACACCTGAATGTGTAAAGCCAGTTGAATATAAATGGGTATTTGTGAGGAAAATGAATGAAAAGAATGATATTATGAGATATAAAGCAAGAACTTGTAGCCCAAGATTTTTCAAAATCCTGAATTTGATTATGATGAAACGTATTCACCTGTCATGGATACGATCACATTTAAGTATCTTGTGAGTTTTGCAGTGCATGAAAGACTTGATATGCGTCTGATGGACGTTGTCACTATTTATTTGTATGGAAATCTTGAAAATGATATTTACATGAGAATCCCTAAAGGATTCAATATGTCTGAAGCATGTAAATCAAATCCTAGAGATGTGTATTCTATTAGACTACAAAAGTCTTTGTATGGGTTCAAACAATCTGGACGTATGTGGTATAACCGCCTCAATGTATATTTTACTAAAGAAAGTTATACCAATGACCCAATATGTCATTGTGTTTTTATCAAGAAAAATGGATCAAATTTTGTGATTATTGCTATATATGTTGATGATCTCAATATGATTGGAACTCCTGAAAAGATCCAAAAGACTGTCGAATATTTAAAGAAAGAATTTGAGATCAAAGGTTTTGGAAAGACAAAACTCTGTCTTGATTTACAAATTGAGCATTTAGAAGGTGAATTTTTTTGTCCACCAAACTGTTTATACCCAAAAGGTATTAAAGCGATTTTGTATGAATAAAACAGATACATTAAGTACCCCAATGGTCGTCAGATCATTAGATCCTAATAAAGATTTGTTTAGGCCACGAGAGGAACATGAAGAGATACTTGGTCCTGAAATACCATATCTCAGTGCAATTGGTGCGTTTATGTATCTTACTAATTGTACAATGCCAGATATATCATTTGCTGTGAGTTTATTGACAAGATTTAGTTCCTCGCCTACAAGACGACATTGGATTGGTATTGACACATATATCGCTATCTCCGAGAAGAAAAATCCTCCTACAATTTCATATGAAAATAATGCAACTTGTATAACTCAATTAAAAGGGAGATATATTAAATGAGATAGGACATAACACACTTCATCGAAATTCTTCTTTACTCATGATTTGCAGAAGAATGGTGAGGTTGATGTGTTACAAATCCGATTTGTTTACCAAGCCATTGCCGACTGCTACATTTGGGAAACTGGTGAAGAATATTGGAATGCGTTGGCTAAAAGATCTCGTATAATGTTTGCATCAAGGGGAGAAATTATTACACAAGAATAGTGTACTCTTTTTCCTTCACTAGGGTTTTTGTCCCACTAGATTTTTCCCTAGTAAGATTTTAACGAGGCATATTCTTTGTGTAATGGACATCCAAGGGGGAGTGTTATGAAATAATTATAAGATGTGGATGTCTGTTTGTATTCTCAAGAGATAGATACATGTATTCTACCTAGATTCATTGGTATATTGGATGAACCCATTTATGGATGTACTTGAAGTATTAAATTCATGTATTAGTATTTAATAGGATTCATATACCTTTGATCTTGAATCGCCTATATATAGCGGTGAATTCTACTTCTTTTGTAACCTGGAAGTACTTTGATCAGTGAAGATAATAATACTATAGTTCCTCTCTCTTTTCGCTTCTCACTCTACTATTTCAATCCATACTTTTGATAGTTTATTTTATTAGTTTCACAACATGATCTCATTTAATTAACTAATGCTGAATTATTGCTTAGACGGTGGACCCTGATCTTAATCTCAAGTTTACCCTCTTCTCTTTGGATTGCATGAAAAACGTGCATTAACTTTCCACTAGCTAAATAGTGACGAGTGATATTTGTCAAACCAAAAATTGGCAACCATCCGAGTACCTCTCTTGTCTAGTAAATGTACTTGTTAAGTGGTTAAGAGAGAGCTCTATTACAGTCTTCCTTAATATCAAGTTCAGGCTCGAAATCTGTACTTGACAATTGGGGGTGGAAAAGATTTGGAAAGGGAGAGTAAAAAATAAAAAATAAAAAAAAGACAGTAAACGTACTTGTTTCAATTATTTTGTACGTGTATTTTTTCTTTTTCTACGAACAACTTTGTAAAAAGACCAAAAAAAAAAAAATTGGGATGACGCGACGACAAGAACGGAACTTTGTTTTAGATTTGTTTTGTCAATAAAGTAATTTCTATAGTGTCACTCGTGGCCTATTTCTTAATTAATTCTCAGCCTATGAGCTTTATTTGGATCTCGATACAAGTCATTATGCCAGCAAGTTTCATTTCTTTACAAGGGAAAACTTGTTCATCTGAGACTGTTTCAAAACTAGATGTTCTCGCATTCTGGAAAGTCATCTTGCTTGCTAGTAAGAAAAAAGTTTTTTTTTTTTTTACTGTTATGTTCTTCACCAGTACAATCATTGGGTCTTGTTTATGTGCATCCATATTAGTGATCTACTGATTCCCATTTTGATTTACCAACTCTATGTCCTTGATGAAGCCGGTTGCTGATTATGGATAAACGAGGACCAAAATCCATCCTAGTGCTGGAGTACATTTCATCATGACACTAACTCAGATAGGCAACTGAAGCACATGATGGATCTTTCTTTGCATCTCAGAGATTGTCAGATGAAAAATACGGTGCAAGGAAGACTTCAACCTCAACATTGTCTCAGTGTTTGCACAAAATAGTTTGAACAAAATAAATCAAGAAATTAGTTTTCGTTAACAATTTCAACCTCATGTCAATTCTTATTGACTGTCACACATAAATCAGGAAAATAACTATAAAAATTAACAGGCTCTTTACTTGTAATAAACATAAAAATAAAAGAAAATACAATACAAAGGAGACTTGCAGAGTTGATGAAAAACGTCAACCTCTGCCAAAGTCAAGACGTTATGATGTGAGAATCCAAAAATGTTAAAAACAAGAAAAAGAAAAATCACAGCAAATCTATTGGTAGACAAGAGACATTTAAAAAAACCATAAAAAAGGAAAAATGAGATTGAGAAGCTATGGTTTCTGTTGGGCTATGTCCCATGAAAAGCTATGATCCTACCGGGGGAGTCATGGTAATTAGGGATGACAACGGGAACAAGTATCCTCAGGTACCCACCTGCGGGGGAGTAATGGAGCACGACCATGGGGGTGGGGCGGGGTGAAGGCAAGGGGATTTTTCTCCCCCCACTTTGAATGAATCCTACCCCGTCCCATCGCTCGCTCCGTCCCCCGCATCACTAATAAAACAAGAAAAACTAAATTTATCCCTGCAGTACAGTAACATGCATTCAGATTGGAAAAGATGCACAAGGAATGACAAATTTTACTCCATGTAGGTAATCAAATTGCTTGAGAATGGTCTCTCACTCTGTCAAAAATTCAATTTCCCTTCGGTAGTGTCTGCTTGAGAATTTATCTGTTTGGGGTTGAATGCGTATTCAGATGGTTTTTCTGATTTGTATAAGTAAACTTTTCTATATATCCAGAACTCTGAGTTTATCAAAACTTTTAATTTCAGTATGGATGACGACACAACATGGGATTTAAATGGAGTTGTAATTTGCTGCCTGCCAACATTTATGCAAAAACCACTGACATGAAGTCATATGGGGCTGCAAACTTTCACAGTGATACTAGGGCCTACAGTTGTTTCAAGACCCATGCATTTTTAAGAATCCTGGCAAAATGGAAGTAGCTTTGGGATTCATGAGAGTTGAAATTTCATAGCACTCCATCATAGAAAAGTGGCAGGAGTCCTCTCGATTCAAACCATCTGTGGTAGTACTAAATTGAATAATTGGATAAAAAAATAAAAATTTTCACCTGTGGGCAACAGTGGGGTAATGGGGGAGGGGAAAGATCCCTCACCTCCAAACCACCTCGTTGCCATCTCTAATAGTGATTGCAAATTTGAAAAGTTAAAAAAGATTGGAGAAAGCTAGAGAAGGAGAGAATATTAGAAAGGAATTAGAAGAGACAGAGAGAGAGGAGGAGGGGGGAGGATAAAGTACCCTTATAATGTTTATTTATCTGTAAAATACACTGTTGAGTGATGTACGTTATGTTTTCTAACTAAAAGATACTTATCCGCAATGTGGAGTTCAGTGCAACGTCGACAGTCATGAAAGCTCCCTAAACTGCAAAGAACACTTGTGCCAGCTCTAGGGCAAAACTGGAGCCAACTATGGTTCCGAGGGCAGCAAAAGAATGCCCAGTAGACAATTCAAAAGTAGGTGGTAACTTGTCTAGGATCGGTTTTCCAGTGGTGAACAATGATTAAAATACTCGCACGTCTTAAAGCTGTAACATTACCCTTCTCTCTTGAGAAGTTTATGACGATTGTTTATCTAAAACATCTTTGAATACATACTAAAGCGTACATTATGTTTATTAACCAAAACATAACTACGTACCTAGAATGTAGTATTTAATATGATCTGAGCATAGTACGTATCATAATATCAATAAATCTATCACGAACATGAATTTGTTATTTGCGAAGACAAACAAGTTTTACAATTCAAATTAAACTAGAGAATAAGATGTGTATGAAGCTGTCAAAATGGGTGATTCCAATGAATTGGAACAGGTTACATTTGAGTTGACGGGTATAATTCCATCAACTTATTAGGTGTAAATAAAGTTGTCAGAATGAACGAGTTTTAAATTAGTTTGGTTTTAAATGAATAAAGTAACCCAATAACCCATGTATGACTCATTTAAAATAAAAAAAATAAAAAACGAAAGAAACCCCACCTAACAACTGCTTCTGAATGGGCTATTTAGTAACCATTAATGCATCGTCCAAATTTAATTTTGCATGAAAAGAAATCCTACCTATCAACTATTTTGAACAATCTATGTCCAAAATGCAATTTGCACCGGACTCCTTGTTTTAATGTATGTTGAATTTTGAAAAGATGCTACCGGAATGTTACTCCTTTGTCTATGACATGGACCCCCTGTTTTCCATTCTGACGTTAAAAGTCTTATTCTTCTTGGATCGCTTAAAACATTGACGAACCTCCAGTAGCTAATTAGTCACATTTTTCATACAAAATTTAGCCACTATAGTAATAATAGTCTTATATGAAATTATTTGCTAGAAGAATATTATAAGGACGCTAAGAATCATCATCTTCAACAGATCGTAAAATGTAGAGTACTTCTTTCAGATCTTTTGTTTCGATCTTTTTTTTTTTTTTTTTGGAAATAAAGTTTTTGTAAAAAAATATGGGGAAAATGAAAGTATAATGATATCTACTCCAAATTATTAGAGTGCATGACATGAGGGATTATACATGTAATCATCCGAATGAAAGTATAATACTCTGTTTCACTCTCCGCACATGACCGATTCAATCCCCCTATCTTTGGCTCTGCTTTACCTCGGACATCAATTTCTCTGCTTCTTCTTGCCTTAGCTAGCCTGTAGGGTGAAGATAAGTCTCTTGCAGTAAAAACTAGGTTGAAATTCTCTGTGGAGGTCAATATTAAACTACAAACATGGTAACTCTATTAGCTATGGCCATGCCCTTGCTTCCTTGTGACATCAACATAATTTTGTCTCTTTAATGATAAAGGTACTAAATGAGCAGCTTCACTTCCTGCCCTTAGTTTGTTATAATTAAGAAAAGTTTGGAACTTTGGTAGAAATATATCTATTGGAAAAAATTGATGAAATTCATTGTAGTTTTCAGCCTTTTTTTGGGATTTTCACCTCTAATATGTTTCGGTAGGCATAGATTGATGGATTGTTGAGTTTAGCATAGTAGCTGCCAATTTTTTTTCTCTAGAGTTTATCAAAATTGATTAAAGTTTGGAATAAATATTCTGAGTTAGAGGAAAATGCTTAGGGTTGAATATTATTTTGGGGTTGCCTCTGTCATTATTTGGTTGGGTTGAATGAACAATGTTTGTATGCAAAAAATCTGCTATTATTATTTGGTAAGGTTGAATTGACGCAAATGGTGTGCCAGCAAGAAAAGATTTTTAAATTTATGAAATGCTAGATTGCACATAAAAATTGGGATTGTGATGTATGTTCTATGGAACATGTTGCTAACAAATAATGGGCGAAATGTATATCTTCTTGCTCTCTGTTTTATGCCTATTCATGTTGTCAATAAATGAATTCTTGGCTATTTAGTTGTTAATTTAACACCAAAAGTGATTGTTGGCATGGCATATCAGAGGGATCAGATGTCATTTGTCGCTGTTACTACTTTTCCAAGAGGTATGCTTTACTTGATAACATAATATTAGATACGACACATATCAAATCCTTATTCATGCTTATACTTTGAATTTCCCTTCAAAATATGTTTATAATATCAATTTATGCCTTCTCATTTTTAGGATCAAACCTATTTGCAAGGTACATATAATTTGTGGAGAATCAGGACACATTAACTTGTAATTTAGATTGCATATGAATATTTTTAGCATGTAAATACTTTTAATGGATTGTTTAACTAGATGTATTATTGGATTAACGGAAATTTTACTGGCTTTTGCATTGAAGTTTGGAAGAACTCTAATAGTCATGTTTTATAAGTAAGCTTTTATCTTGAATTTTCTGGCATGTTGCAAATAGTGTTATGTAATGAAGCTTTAGCTTTGCTATTATAATCCTGCTCGTGCATCTAAGGTTCTATATTGAAGTTGTGTAGAAATCTTCGATAGATGTTGCAAGTCTATGCATTTATGGATGAGAATGTTCATATATGGTTATTTGCGATAGTTCTTTAGTTATTAAGGACTTTTCAAGCTATAAATGAATTTCTATCAGCTTTAGGATTATATTGATGCATTGAACTATTACTGGTTAATATACTCCCTCATTTCAATAGTTCCTTTTTACACTCCAATTATTGTCTCTTGGTAGCATTATGGAAGTGTTTGTGTTGTTTTACAGATGTTTAGTAGATAATACTGTTCAAATTAATAAAATTCAAATTTTACTGTTATTCTTCTATTTAGCAAAGCTTTGCTATTATACTTCTTGCTATTTTAATGGATGTTTGAAGAAAGCTGGTAATAGTTTTTTTGTAAGCAAATACTTGATTTAGTAAGATTTGTGATCATACTTCCCTTCACTCTTTGTGTCTGAGAAGTGGCAACAAAAGTCTTTATATGTCAGTGTACATAAATTTCGCATGAGTTTGATTTGGCTTTTTTTCTTTTTTGCATATCTGTAATAATGATTATGATATACTTAGTTATATAAATTGGGTGGTTGTCTAGCTTATCTTTAATTGTTACGGATATAGAGGTTCAACTGAACTACAGATTCAACTTTTGGAGTTGCGATAGCTAATTGAAAAATACTTTTCTAATATAGCTTTTAATTAAAAAAATACTTATTAATCACTTAAATGCTTTTAAATATATTGTTTGGAGACATAGTTCAATAAGTATTTATCGTATTGGATAATGTGTAATTTGAAAATTTTTAAAAGTGTTTATCTTTTTATTTGGTTCATAATATAGGATAAAATGACTAAATTTGATATTTTATTTTTTAAACCATAAAAGTTACTCTAAAAACACTAAATTTGAGCTTTTGCTAAAAGTACTTTTAATATTAAAAACTCTACTCCTAAATTTATGGGATAACATTCACCAAACACTTTAAAAGTAATTTTAACACCTAAAAGTATTTTTTTACTAAAAGCACCGCAATCCCAAACGGGACCTCAGTGATGAATCATGATATTCTGAATGCTACAAGGGCTGGCTGTTCTCAACCAAGTGATTTACTTTATAGTTTGAGCTCCTACCAAAGTTATAAACAGGCAAGAAAAACAAAGATGCCACCGAAAGCAATAATGATTCCAAGCATTAGAAGAGATACTACAATCATAACAAACACCATCGATCTGCCACTAATCCTACCCAAATTCAGTCTCAGCCTTTACGTAATTATAGTACAAATATGAAAAACTATCTACTCCTTTTCGTTCAAAACCATGTATGTAAATATCATATGCTCTATGCTAGCTTAGGGCCTTCCATCTTTTAGCTACATATATGTATGAAATACTAACTTTCCTTGTGATACATATCTCTCTATAAGCTCAGTATGGAGGTCTGGCTATCTTATATACTGATTATCCATGCAATTCTTGTGCAATGTCATGAACTTGGTTTTTAACTACTTTGTTTTGTACACATCTATAATCACAGCAACACTGATATACCAGGCAACATCATACAACTTCCGGGCAACCTCGCACCTTGCGCGAGGTGCAAATCAATTAGTATAATATACTTAAAAAATATTAGAGTGCGTGATATTAGTGGATTGTGCATGTGGTCGTTCGAATGTAAAATATAGCTTGGTTTCCCTTAAACTCGATTTATGGTAGATCCCTCTCTGTGTCTATATGTCTATGCTTTGGGAAAAGACGGTATAATATTTCATTTTAAGAAGTCTTCAATACATCTGCTAGAGGATTTGGGTTAAGAGATAGTGGAGGAACAACTTAGGATCTGCTTGTCAGTCAGGCAGGGTTGCCAGAAGTTCTTCATTGATTTTGCCTCCATAGCAAATACTTGTTTAGCTAAGTAAAATCAGAAAACCAAAAAAATTAAAAAATTCAAAATTCAAAATTAGCACCAAGGATGTACTACTTTTCCGATTTTCAGATGCCAACAATTAGTACAATTTACATCTGCGACTGTTTTCATATAATGTATCAAAACATGGAAGTGCATGCAAAACATAAATATATATACTATGTCTCTGGGGTTTCTGAATTTTTAGTATTGTTATTTTACAATCTCCAGCGATAAAAAGAAACTTAGAAACATGTATAACTGTCATCAATGTGCATAATTAAGGAAATATTATTTGGCAAGGTGCAAATGTGGCATAAACCACCAATTCACACCGGCAAATACTGTAGAATCCACCTTAAGAACCCCCCCCCCCCAAAAAAAACACAAAATCCCCGGTAAGTCAAACCCAATTGGTTAAAATATACTCAAATAAAAGAGGAGCAATGCAAGAATTCACATGTGAGGGATAAAAAAATTCATTTTGTAAAATGTGAGAGATGAAAAAATTCATTTTGTAAAATGTGAGGGACGAAAAAATTATTTTATGAAAAATTCACTAGTCGAAAACTTGGGTAAGGACCAAATTTGATCAATATGAATTTGGAAGGGATGTAAAATTATACTTTTAAAAGTGAGAAATGAAAAAAATCATTTGACAAAATGTGATGGACATTTTGAACCATTTTCCCTTAACTAATATAAGATCGAAGAACTATTGGCAATTGACAGGTCCAGTTTGCATAGCATTAGTATGGTATAAAATCTACCCATGTTCCATTCACAATTGAACATTTGGTAATTCCAAAAATGACTACAAGCCAACAAAAAGCTTGTCTAAGTAAAACCAAGTTTTGCTTATACTATGTGTTAACCAACCAAAAAAAAAAAGGATAAAAATAGAGAATAACATGAAACATGTTACAGCAACATTTTTTAAGTTAATAAGGAAATGTTTGCTCAAGTATTTTTAAAAAGTAAATTTAATTTGCTTTTAAATCCCATAAATGCTTTTGCATCCTGTCCTGTCTTTGCCATTGTTATTGTGGCAATTGTACCATTTTTTTCAACACAACTTTATTTCACTAGAAGAAGAGTGAGATTTAAGAAACAAGAATAGAGAAAAAGGTTTTGAACTCGAGATTTCTAATTCATAGTGCGGCACTAGTAATATTATTCTTTTGCTTTTGTTGTATTTTTTGTTTGCGCATGCTCAACTCTTACGATTTTTGTCGTCATCTATGTATTGCCCTTGGAAGGGAGATGTTACATTGTTATGCCAGGCGCAAGCTATTACTTCCAGGATTGAAACTTTACTTTTTGGCTTTTTTTGTTGGAATGAACCAATAAAATTGAATTCTTTGAATTTACCAATTATAGTAAGATTCTGTAATCCTTTTTCTCTAGTCATAACTTCTATTCCGCCCATAGTTTAAAATCCGGAAGTTTAGAGCCAAATTTTATGTAAATACAATGCAAAGATTAGTCCTCAGACTAATAGCACCTTGATCTCCAACTAAGAAATTTGCAGAGTTTGGACAAGTTTAATATTTATCAAAGTCCATTGTCTCCGCAGAAACTTCCATTCAAATTTATTAAAGAATTTGTTGTGAGTCACATGACTCACATACTAGTGATATCCTTGACATAATAGTTTAAAATTGAAAAATATAACTATTTTTAGTTTTTACCCTGAAAAACAGTGAGTAATAAAAATATATATGTTTGTTACTTCTTCTTCAACTAGAAAGTTTGACAGACCGTGGGAAGAAGAAATTTTGAAGATGATTAGCCAATAAAATTCACAATACTCTAATATATATATATATATATATATACACACACACACACACACAAGCACAGTTTATCTACAAAAAAGCGACCTAAAATCACAAAATGTCTAATGTAGATGTATTAATTACAATCCAATTATGTTTATCCGTCCAAACTTGCCTATCAATAACCCGTCCATTAATTTTGAATGGGTTTAAATGGTACCCAATTAAACTCATTTAATTGGTAGATAGTGGGTTGATTCAACTCACCTATTTATATTTATTTAAAAATAATTATATATTTAAACTCAAATTTTAGTGAGTCTTAAGCAAATAAATTTGAATTTTTTTTATCAATCTAATAACAATAAAATACCATTATTTTTGTCAAATAATATGCGAAAAAATAAAAAATAAGTAGAATTTTAAGTGGCTCAGAAATGAATATTGAGTATAACCATACCCATATCCATTTATTTAAATGGGTAAAACTAGATTGATTCAATTATATCCATTATTTAATTATGACTCGTTCAAATCACCCATTTTAAAACCTCTAGACTAAGGTACAGACATATCATGTTTGTGTTTTTAATTTTTGGAATTAGTTGTTAGCTGGTTCAATTTGTCCTGCATTACTACTTTTGTCCTTTACCTTTAATTTTGACAAATTATTTTGTGGTGTGGAAATAACAGAATCATCACATAGAGCATAGGTCTATCCGGTAGTTTATACACTTGGCGGCCGGAATCTTTCTTGTGCTTTTCCTAACCGCCAAACTATTGGTCTGTGGGGACAAAAAGCCCGCCAAATTGAATCATGCCCCAGTTATCTCCGGGTCAATGCGTTACACAACCCCTTTCAAGCTACCTCAGCTCCGAAGAAGCTCTTCATCCCTCCATAACCACCGCAATTTCTCAGCAAACCCGCTTAGGGATTTGCCCCAGACTCAATCCTCTGAACCCATATTACTTCAAAGTCAAGAAATTTATAAGCTAGTATTGGAGAAATGCTTACGAGAGTGCAAGAAAATCCAATCCCGAAGACTGTTAGACGAAATGCCTCAGAAACTGATTTTTTCTTTGAAAGCAGGGAAAACAATCCATTCTTACAGCTTGAAGCTTGGGTTCGCATCAAAAGGTTCACTTGG
Source organism: Coffea humblotiana (assembly GCA_023065735.1). Lineage (NCBI taxonomy): Eukaryota > Viridiplantae > Streptophyta > Magnoliopsida > Gentianales > Rubiaceae > Coffea > Coffea humblotiana. The sequence goes on along the minus strand of CM041217.1, from coordinate 29,424,166 downwards.
AGGTGCCATTGTGGATTTGTACTCCAAATGTGGAGATATGGAGTTTTGCAGAAAAGGCTTTCTTTCTGCTAGAGAAGAAGGATAATTTGGCTTGGAATTCGATATTATCATTGTATTCGAGAAAGGGGTTGCTGAAAAATGTAGTGGAACGATTTTCCTCGATGCGCAAGTCGGGGGAAGCACCACCCAATCAGTTTACTTATGCTATCGTCTTGTCTGTTTGTGCTAGGTTGATGCATGTTGACTTGGGGAAGCAAGTGCATTGTAGCATTGTAAAAACTGGGTATGAGTTTGATTCATTTTGTGGGGGTGCTCTAGTTGATATGTTTTCAAAAGCTGGGAATCTGGATGATGCTAGAAGGATATTTGATGACTTGATTGAACCTGATACGGTCTCTTGGACAGCGATGATATCGGGGTATGTGCATGCTGGTTTTCCTGAGGAGGCGCTAGAATTGTTTGAGGAGATGCGGAGCTCAGGCCAGGTGCCAGACCAGGTTGCATTTGGGACTGTCATAAATGCTTGTGTTAGGCTTTGGAAGGCTTGATGATGCTTGGCGCTTGTTTTCAGACATGCCTAATAAAAATGTAGTCACGTGGAATGTGATGATTTCTGGACATTGCAAGGTTGGTTATGAGATGGACGCTGTGAAATTCTTTCTGGATATGATAAAAGCTGGCATTAAACCGACACGATCCACACTGGGAAGTGTATTAAGTGCTATTGCAGGTGTGGCAAGCCTTGAGCTTGGCGTCCAGGTTCATGCTAAGGCGATGAAGCAGGGGTTGGATGCGAATGTTTATGTGGGTAGTTCCTTGATTAACATGTATGCAAAGTGTAAGCGAATGGAAGCTGCAAAGCAAGTATTTAATGGAGTAAGTGAGAAAAATGATGTAATATGGAATGCATTGCTTGGAGGGTATGCACAAAATGGGTATGCTTGTGAAGTTGTTGAGTTATTTACGAGTATGACAATTGCTGGTTTCCAACATGATGAATTTACATACACTAGTATCCTGAGCGCATGTTCTTGTTTAGAAAATGTAGAGATGGGATGCCAATTACATTCAGCTCTAATCAAGAGAAAATATGCTTTGGAATTTATTTGTGGGAAATGCACTGGTGGACATGTACGCAAAATGTGGGGCTTTAAAGGATGCAAGGAAACAATTTGAGCTCATGACAACACGAGATAATGTTTCATGGAATGCAATTATTGTGGGATATGTCCAGGAAGAGGAAGAAGGAGAGGCTTTTGACATGTTTCATGCAATGATATTGGGAGGGATTGCACCTGATGAAGTGTCTTTAGCTAGCATACTTAGTGCTTGTGCTAATGTACAAGCTCTTGATAAAGGAAAACAAGTGCACTGTTTGTTGATCAAATATGGTCTGGAAACAAGCCTTTATACTGGAAGCTCACTTATTGACATGTACTCCAAGTGTGGGGTTATCGGGGCAGCAACAGAAGTATTCTCTTGCATGCCTGAAAGGAGTGTGGTCTCCACAAACGCTTTAATTGCTGGTTACGCCCAAAGTAACATAGACAGTGCAGCAAGTATATTCAAATATATGCTGGCTGAAGGTCTAAAACCATCAGAAGTTACGTTTGCCAGCCTTCTGGATGCATGCAGTGATCCCAGTAAAATGTGTCTTGGTCAGCAAATCCACTGTTTTATTCTAAAGTTGGCCAGCTCAATAAATGATGAATTCTTGGCTATTTCTCTGTTACAAATGTATTTGAATTCTCAAATAGAAACAGAAGCTATTGTTCTTTTCAGTGAGTTACCAGTTCCAAAGAGCACAGTTTTGTGGACTGCCTTAATATCAGGACTTGCTCAGAACAGCTATAGTGATGAGGCCTTAAAGTTTTATCAGGAAATGCGGCTATGCAATGCTATGCCTGACCAAGCTACATTTGCAAGCGTTCTTAAAGCCTGTTTCTGTATTAGCATCTTTGCAGAATGGTAGGAAGATCCATTCTCTAGTTGTTCAAACTGGATTTAATGAGGACGAATTGACAGGAAGTGCTCTTCTTGACATGTATGCCAAATGTGGGGATGTTAGAAGTTCAGAGTACATATTTGATGAAATGGTTACCAGGAATGACGTCATCACATGGAACTCAATGATAGTTGGATTTGCAAAAAATGGTTATGCTGAAAATGCCTTTAAAATTTTTGAACAGATGAAGCAGACAAATGTAAAGCCTGATGAAGTTAACATTCCTTGGTATCCTTACAGCATGTAGTCATGCTGGTATGGTATCTGAAGGCCAACAAATATTTCATGATATGGTTGCCGTATATGGGGTTCAACCAAGGTTGGACCACTATGCTTGCATGATTGACATTTTTGGACGTTGGGGCTTCCTCATGGAAGCCGAGGATTTTCATTGAGAAACTAAGTTTTGAACCTGATTCAATGATTTGGGGCACCGTTTCTTTCAGCCTGCAGATTACATGGGGATGATACAAGAGGGAAGCATGCAGCAGAGAAACTCATTGGGCTGGAGCCCCAAAATTCTTCTCCTTATGTTCTGCTATCGAATATTTATGCTGCATTAAGTAACTGGGATGAGGTTAACACTTTGAGGAGGGACATGAACGAAAAAGGTGTGAGGAAATCCCCTGGATGCAGTTGGATAACAGTAGGTGAGGAGACAAATTACTTCATTGCAGGTGATAAACTTCATCGTAGTGCTGGTAAATCTATGCAATTTTGACAGATTTGATGGAAGTAATGGAGATGAGAGTCATTTTTCTGAAATTCATTTTTTTTATGGTTGAAGGGTGAGAATCAATATATGGTAGTTTATAACAGAAGCAACATGCAATGTAGATCATAGACACTGGATAATAGAGGGAGCAATTCTTCTCTTGTTGTCATTTTCTTATACTCAGATTTCGCGTTTTAGTCCTATATTTTCTTCCTCTATTTGCATTTCAATATTCTTGCCTTCTTTGCACAGGGTATAGCCTCATTCTCTTATAAGTTCAGGCAATAAATTAGGGTGATAAATATGAAATGTAATGGGGTGTAGCTACCCGCTCTCTACATTCTCTGTAAAGGGCCTCTGGTCATCCATATGACTAAACACAAAAACAAAAAAGAAAAAGGGGGCATAAAATATGGAATGGACGTAAAGGATTTCAAGGAATTCTATTTACGATTTATCAAACTAAAAGTAGTTTGGTTCAAAGACTCATAGTGAGTGGTATAAAAGATTCATTGACATTAGAAAATCCATCTACATAATAAAAAGACAAGCAAAATTATTCCTTGAGTAGCTATGCATTGCCCAACCGTCCACATCCACCACAAAATACCACAAAAAAAAAGAAAAAGAAAAAATGACCTCCATAGCCTCCATTGTTGGATGACCTTCTAATAGTATATTTCTTAAAGGATGAACCAATAAAAGATTATAAGGAAAAATATGAACCAAATAAAAAAAAAGGTGAGTTTTGTAGCGTGTTCCTTAAAGTATAATTACCTTTTTTAATAAGAATGACCAAGTAAATTTGGAACTTTCTGCATTTCAAGGTCCCAGATCGATTTGCTAGGGTAGTATAAGTGGATTACAAATGACAGAATGGTTCCTTTGGGATAGGAGATTATTAGGAAAAAAATATATGAAATAATACTGTAGCACTTTTTATAATGTAATGTATGTGAGATAAAAAGGTGGTTGAAATTGTGTTTATGATACAAATAGACAAAATTCTGAAATTTTGTTTGCAAATCTTGATAACCAAACACACATTACAGTAATTAGGTTATTTGAAATGCTGTATTTTAGTCAGTAATATTTTTCTTTAGGTAAATTAAGGTGGCCGCTCAACTAATCAAAACTTACATTTTTGGACTAAATATTGCATTCTTGTTATTTGTAAAGTTACCAAAAGTATACTTTTTAAGTTGAATGACAAAAAATGTAAGGTTTTACCTTTCGTTTAATGATATATTGACTAAAGAAAATATTTAATGACCAAAATACAAAATTTTAAATAATTTTAACCATTACCTTTTTTCCCTTCTTTTTGTTTGGCTTATCACTAAAGATGGAGGAGAGGCCTGACTCTAAATTTGCATTCAACCATTGATAACCTATTTGGGTGGCTTCTCTCGTCTTTTTACTTTTCTCTATTGCACTAAGCTTGTTTATCTCGTGCATTTTGTTATTGTACTTCGACATTGATATAGGCATATTAGTTTTACTAATCTTTTTTCTTTATTTTTTATTTTTTATTTTTAAATTTCTCTAGTGAGAAAATGACAGGATTTAAGAAGCGAGAAAGAAAAAAACAGAGGAGTTTGAACTCATGGTCTTTGCATCCTAGAGTCTTAACTTTTGCCACTAGATTAAGGCCTCATCAGCATTAATCTTGTTTTAATTGTACTTATACTATTTGATACATGCCTACTGATCATAGGATTTCGTTAATGGGTTCTATTTGACATTGTTAAGAGTGTTATTAATTTGAAAGTGTATTGAAATGCAAGGGGTACCAATAAATATAAACATTTGTATCCATAGAGTAATTTTAGGAGTACAAATTAAGTGTACTAGCAAGTGCCCCACTAGAAAAACTCTGTGATCATATTAATAAGTTTAGCTTGTCCCTAGAACCTGGTTTCCTGGTCCGAAAGGTGACAGTATGGGCTCTAGTTCAACTCTCAACCCTCCCCTCCTCTCTTTCCTCTGGTAAGATTTGGAGTCTTTCCTTACATAAAGGGGCATAAATGAAAGTACTTGCTTTATAATGTTCTAAGAATTAGGATGATTATAACCATGCTTATATTCGTACGAAAAAACCTAGTGATTGTTGATCTAAGTTTATTTGTCTTGGGACTTTTTAACGTTGTTAGAGTATCGAATATAATTCTAAACCTAAATTTTGGCCCTTTTAGAGGTCATTTAATTTATTTATTTTGCATTAGGAAAAGAAACCTCATACGAAATATTTGTGAATATTGAAATATCTTTTTCCTTTAATAAACCTCTTTACTTGATTGTTTTACAAATATTTATTAAAAAATCAAAAGGTCAAATTTTGAAAATAAAGGGATTGGGATGAAAGTTCTTATGTATTGTTTGGTTGATTTATTTGTATTTGGACAAGAAAAGGGAAAAAAATTGGACTTATTTGTGCTTTGTTAGGATGACAATCTATGGCAAAATATTTTAGTAGTAAAATTTTTAATTTAAGTGCATCACAGCATTCTGTTAGCACAATTAAGTACATAAAAGTCAAGTATTTAGAATTTATTTTTTTAGAGTAAATGGCCCAAAAGTCACTAAATTATTAAAAATGGCACTTTTAGTCACCAAACTTTTTTTGTGGCCCAAATGTCACTAAACTCACAAAAACGCGCCAGCGGAGTCGTTTTTACCGTTTTTCAACGGTTTCTCATCCGGTGGGCATGGGCAATATGGAGTAAGAGGAATATAGTAAAGGGCGCAAAAATGTCCACAAAATATGGTCAACCTGTTTTTCCCTCGCAAGCCGTGCCCTTAGATCTAGAAATTCGTTGAGTCTTCTTTTCATCTGTTGAGAGACAAATCTGCTTTTATCTATTCAAGGGAAAATCTCCCTTCCATTTCATCCTATCCAATGACCTATGGCAAGACGCAATAAACCGTCCATTCTACAACTGCGGAACTAGAACCATTTTGAAGAACCTCAATGGACAGAAAAAAAATTCAGCGCGAAAGATATATTTAGTGTGCTCAAAATCAAGTAAGATAATAAAGATATGGATATTTGTGTTATTACAAGATAGATAAAATGTAAGTATTTGTTGCAGGTTAGAGGGTGTGGATTTTGGGACTGGTATGATGAAGAAATTTGTGAGAGGGCTAAGCAAGTAATACCTAGCCTCTTAAGAAGTAAGAACAAATTAGAAGCGGAGAATGAAGCTCTGCAAAAGGAGGTTCTGGGATGGCAAAGCAAAGCAAACAAGTTGGCACTGGAGATAAAAAGACTAAAGGAGTAATTGGAAAGAAAGCAAAGGACACGAAAGCTAGCAAAGAGTGCTTTTGTGATTGGGGTGGTTGTTACATTGTGGTTAATATGGATGCACGAGCCAACAATGCCAAATTCGAAAAGGTTGCAAATTGCTGGTGTATAAAAGCAATGTTGCAAATTACTAGTTTGTAGAATGCAGATATTTTGGATTGTTGGTATGTACAGTGTAATTGTACTTAATGAAGCTAGCAATTTATGTTGACTTTGTATCTTTGAAAATATTAATTATGAGTCCTGCTGTTGACTAATCAATTAATTTGACAAGAAAAATAGGCCATTCCAGTGATTAAGTAGTGAATGGCCAATAAAAGAGTCATTGCATTAGATCATAGAATTGGTTGTATTACAATTGGTGGACAAAAGGTATGTATGACTCCCACAAAATGGCAACAGAAAGCTATTACATGGTTTAGTACATCAAAAAGACTGCAATGCTATTTAACATCTTATCATTAAGTTGCACGTCCTCTTCCAAATGATCTTCCTGTCCAATTTCCAACCTTGAATGGTGGTTCTTTTTCCAAATATGCATAATTGGCATTGATCACACCCTTTTCGACATTTGTCAATTTTCTCTTTTTTTGGACCACCCTTTTCTGTGTATTATCAGTAGATGCAGCCGGACAAGGGCCTTTTTGACTTGTTGTTCTTCTGGCAGCATCTGGTCGAATTCGCCGAACATGATCACAAAAATCAGATAACATTTCACTCAGCTATTCCAAGAACTACAATTACAATATACAATAACAATAGTTACAAAGGTTGATAGCTAACAGGGGTGTTCATCTTTTTGATTTGCCTCTTAGCAGTTGGACTGGAAATAGTTCTCAACATTTCTGTAGGATTATTAGTGTCAACATCTACAGCAACATTTGCTCCTTCCATTGATTGTTGTGCACCTTCAAGAGTTGATGGCCGAACAGCAATATTATCATGTTGCTGGAAAAAATTGCCAACTTCAACGTTAACATTTTCAGCATTGTTTTCATCAGATCCATTCATAACATTCTTTTTGCCAGATCTGGGAGCAGCATCCTCTTCACTACACCCCAAAGCTACAACTTTGTCTGGTTGGCTAGTTGCATTATGCTGTCTTAAATGTTCAGTTCCAGGAACATCTTGAGTTTTGCATGTAGCTCTATTATGACCTGACAAACCACACTTTCTACAATGCATCACAACATGTTTTTTCATTTTGTGGACATTGGTATTTTGTGACCGAGAGTTGTTTCTATTCTCTGTAACATCTTTTTTTCTTACCTTTCTAGGTCTTCCTGGTTGCACACAGGTATTGGGGGCCTAACACCGAATTTGCATTAGTTGGCTAGAGTGTTTTCCACTAATGGGGTAGAGGACATTCTCATAAATTTTCAAAAATAGTTTCTTGGAATATACCCATCAGTATACATTCACAGGTCCTCATTCATTCTATGAAGTGCTGCAATGGAATGACAACATGGCAGCCCACTAACTTGCCATAAATTACAAGTACATGTTCTTTCTTGTACATACACAGCATATTGTTCCCTCTAGGCCCTTTGACTTGATAACCCCCATCACCATTTGCCACAGTTTTCCATTTCCTAGACTGTTTTGCCCTTTCTTCAATCAACTCCTTAATAGTTGGACTAGCACCAGGACATTTTTTCATCCAAGCCGCCCTATCTCCTATTCTACCCATTAAATATTCCCTAATTCCTTCTATCATTCCAATAATAGGTAAATCTGTATTCTAATATTTTTGCATTAAACGTCTCACAGAGATTATTAACTAACATATCAGATTTAACATGATGAGGAAAGAATGCCTTACACCAATGTGGTGGTGGTGCCCTTTTGACCCATGCATATGCAAGTTGGTCATATCTTTCAAGTCTTCAAGTTCTGCCTTATACAATCAACAGTTGTAGCTGCTGCAATGCTCCATAGTCTATCTTTTAAAACCTGCCAGGATGTTTTTCTTGAAATTCCTGTACAGTATTGAACACAGAATCTGTGTTCACAGTATGGAAGAAGTTCCAAAGTGCACTATCAGCCCCTACAATGACAAACCGTGAAAATTGGTCAACTCTAATAAACCAAACAGTAACTAATATCAACAACAATGATAAGATAGCAGTGCTTCACCTTTTGCTGGTCCGAAATAAATGTGTAATGACTGCTGGCAGTGGCTATTTGTAAGTCTTCAATCAATAAGCTCAGGAACCAATGCCACTGCTCTCTTGCCTCCTTTTCAACAACAGCCCAAGCAATGGGCCACCATCCATTATTGGGATCTGTCCCAATGGCTGTCAACAATTGTCCCGGATAGACCTTTTGTGTGACACCCATCAAGTGCTATAATGGGCCTACAGCCCTCATTAAACCCTTTTTGAGAGGTTCTAAACAATAATAGAATCTGGTAAATGTAGGCCTCTCATCAGGACACTTCTTGGATTGTATTGAATGTCAATTGTTGTGTTTGGGTGGGTCCTTTATAATTCAGCAGCATATTCCCAAACAAAAGTATATTGTTCTGCTACACTACCCTTAATCAAGGTTTGTAAAATCGGGATTCTACGTAAGATCGATTTTAGTTTCACAGAATCGAATCGTAGAATCGTAAGATCCCACCAAAAGCTCCTAAATTTACTAAATTAATGAATTTGAAATTCATATACTATTTTTTACATCCTAAAAAATATCAAATAAATAAGTTACTCATAAATATATAGCATTTATGCCCAAAAGTCTTGGTAGCATAATTGCTATGATCTTATATAGTTCTTAAATTTGTTCCCTAGTGTTTTAGATTTATATATGGTCAAGAACCCCGTAGACAAATCCACATAGAAGTTGATAATTTTTCAATTAAGAGACCATATTCATGGCCCTACACTTTTGTGGAAAAACTAATTAATAACATTATACTGCACATTTCTCATCTTTGAGGCGTTGAATTCAAGTTGGGGTATGGCCAAATTCAGCCTTGCAACTTAAAATCCAAACAAGCAAATAGCCCAGTCGTAATTTTAATTTTTTCCGCTTTTCATGCCCAAACAAGTAACTATAGTTTTTCTAAATTTGATTTGTTGTGACTGATTCCATGAGCAGGCACAAGCTTTCTGGGTCAATTCAAAAGAAAAAAGAGCCGGGATTTTTCAGAAAGTGCATGTTTTGGTCATAGATGCTATTAAGATGAAATTCATCCCTAGCAAACAGTTCCTTATGCTTCATATGTGTGTAATATCCATGACCCATGAACTGTGGAGATCATTATGACAAACTTTTGATCATAAGGACGAAATAAACCATCTCCGCTTCAGTGTGGTGCCAAGCTGGTAGCACGGAAATTGGAGAAGAATGGGTGTTGGAGCTTCAAGCTTTGAAGCTTGAAACGGCCAAAATTCGGCGACAACAGCGGATTTCGTAGCTTGATGCCTTGAAGCAATGGGTGCTGGAGCTTGAAGCCTTGAAGCTGTCGGCTGTAGCTTGTCGGTTCTTCGTAGAAGCCACAGCCATTTCGTCTTATTAGTACTTGCCACTTGGTAAGAGCTGCAGCAGTGGTGGTTTGATGGATAAATTAGGGATTTAGGCAATTGGGAATTTGGGCAGCGGAGAGGAGAAGAGAAACGACGAAGGACTGAGAAGAGGAGAAAATGAAGAAGAACCAGAGCTTTTTGACTTTTTGAGGCAAAAATTGTTAAAACATTGCAACTAAAGGTTGCAATTCTTTGATAAATTACAAGCCTACTCCAAATGTTTTCATTTACTTGCAAAACAGAGCCTAATATTTCACAAATTAGCAAAAATTTGTAGGATCAAGGTAGGGTCGTAGGATTGTACGATTCTACACGATTCTACCGATCCTACCTTGATCCTAAGTAGATTTATGTAATTTGCGATTTTGAGTGCGATCCGGATCGATTTTGGCTTTCTGGTAATCCTACGATCCGGATCGCGATTTTAATAACCATGCCCTTAATATTCTTCCTAACCTTACTCCTTGCTTTGTAAGCCATACTTCTACTTATCTCACACTTATATTGTTTATCCACAGCCTGCCTAATCTGCTTTGCTGGTATATCCATATTTGACTTTATTTGATCTTCATATCTATTTGCCAGCCAAGATGTAGACATGTGCTTGTTTTTCCATGCATGATTGCAATGACTGTGAACATCATTTAATGTTTTCAAAACAAAATTCGAGTTGTTTAAGGCTGAAACTTTAGAAGCATACACAAACCACGGACAAGGTGCCACACATTTTGCCCTCAATCTAGATTTGTCATTCGTGTACATAAATACGGGTCTCCAAGTAAGAATCGAATAATTCCTAATAGCTTTCTAAACAACTTTACTTTCAAATTTCATACCAATCTGAAATTCAGGATTTTTCATAAACTTCTTCATATCAAAGTTAGTATAATTCACTTTACCTCTTCGATTTCCTCGTCAACGACCCATCATTGCTGTTGAGTTCCATCTCCATTCCATCATTCAAAAGTGGATTTTCATTGCTAGCATTGGCTGCCCGTGTTTGCTGTGTAGTTTGAGGGCCATGGTCTTCACTTCCCTGTATAGTTTCAGGGACATTGGCATTTTCCGTTTGCTGCTCAACCTAGAACTCCTCCTCAAATTTGTACTTTTTGATGCTTGAGTTCTTACCTGGCTGGTTGCTCACTTGGCTGCCTTTCACTATCTCCTTCGCCAACATCAATTTCACTTTTAGGTGCCTTTCACTTGACTCAGCATGAGTTTCATGTGGTTCCACATTGTGTTGGAGGTTGCTGCCTACTTTGTATTTCATACATTTCATCATCTCTACAATAATCTGTGTAATGTTCAAATTCCCTCTCATCACATGTTCCATCCCATCACACTCGCCTCCTTCTCCCTCATTTTCAATTCTCTCTGAGTCAATCGGTTCACCATCTCCAGAAGTTGAGTGCAAGCCTGCTGCAATTGTAGATGCATCACCTTGGTCAGTAGCTCCATGCACTGCTTGTTTTTGTAGAGTGCTATCCTTCCACTCTAAAGCAGCAAATGATCGCGGATTACCCTTTTCTTCACAGATTTACTATTACATGCATTCATTGTTTGACGTTCCTCCCATCATCAATTTCCTCAATGATCACTGTAGACTGTGCACATCTGTGGCTCTACGATGGTCTTTGTTTGAATTTTTATCACCTCATCTTCTGGAACATGGTCGCATATCACTTCCATCAACTTGAACTGCTCCACCCAACTACAAAACTGTCTGATATGCTCGTCAGTTTGGAGTTCTTTCAATCCATTGTTGATATCACTTCTTGGATCAAGATAATAGTACAATATGACATCGTTGTTGTAGCCACACTTTTTCACCATAGCATTAATCTCATGCATTGACATCCTATCACCATCACAAAGATCAAAATAGTCTACCTCTCCACCAACATAGCTCTTATATTTATCCCCTTCAATTCTACCACCATGCCGCATCTTAACTGAAAATAATGAGCATCCATGCTCTGCATCACAAACATCAAAGTTGCAGGTATTGTTAATTGATAGATATCCAATCTTTTAATAAAAACTACAATCTGAAATTAATTTTTAAGTCTTCAATACAGGTTCATTTCTAATCCCACACAAAACCTTAATATTATACCTTAGTTAGTCAACGAATACAACAAAATTCACATTTTTTCTGCCTAATTAATTTAGCTTAATGACATGTGAATGTAGGACCCCTTGTAACCTACTAAACGACAAAAGGGAGGACCATTTCTCTGTCCCTTTCATGCCCCATTTGTTATATAAAATAACCCATTAAATCCTAAAACCTCTTCGACATTTTTGCATTTCGTGTTAACTTTTTCAGACTTTGCACTATCTTTTACCAACATCTTCTTCACCAAAACAAATTTTATAACAACTTACCATACATCGTGTACGGATCAGCATACTCATCCCTCGGTCGCTTCACCCAGTCCATTGAAATCACTAGCTTTACAATTTTCTGCTGCTCTGTTTTTGAGATGGGTTTAGGTGTAAATCTCGTTATTTGCTGTTTTGATTTGGTTTACAGGTGGTCACAGTGACTATTTTTACCGTCGGAGAAACTGAAGTCAATCTATGGGAGGTTGGTCAACTTTGGGAATGAAACAATCTATGGCTTCACTTGTTCCAATAACCTTTCGGACATTTTTGCCCTTGACTATATTCCTCCTCCCATTGCCCATGCCGATGAGAAACCGCTGAAAATTCGTAAAATGACTCGCTAGCGATTTTGTGAGTTTAGTGACCTTTTGGCCACAAAAAAAGTTTGGTGACCAAAGGGTGCCATTTTTAATAGTTTAGTGACCTTTTGGGCCATTTTTTTTTAAATCTCCTACCCTACCCTTCTGACCTCCAACTCCCAAGGTCAAGATTTGAACAAATGTTTAGAATTTATTCATTTAGCTAAGACATTTAGTTTAGTTTTATCCTACATATTTTTATGGTATAAATCAATGACCATACATTTTTATAGTTGTTTAAGAAATAGAAAATGTCAAATTCATTTCTATTTATATCCTTCTTTAGGCACACATGAGTATGACTAAAACTTTTGGTCCCGAAAGAAAAGAAAAAAGCATGCCAAATAACCTTCATATATTTGGTCTAATTTTTTTTTTGTTTTAAAAAAACCTTTGCCAAATGATTTAAGAAATTAATTAGTCGTTTAAGAACTATATACCAGAAGATATTACATGAGTTTCACGTAAGAATAGAAGAAATTCACAATTCTTAAAACAAGATCAAAATTAGCATATTTCTTTCTACTTTTTGTATGTAATTTTTTTTTGGGTTAGCCATCTGTGCTATTGTTTGCTTATTTTCACTGTTGTACATTTATCATTAGTCCCTTTCTAGTTAACATCAGATTGTTAGGATTATTTTACTTTTCTATTATGTTGAGCTCCTATTTGCTTTGTCTCTTTTTTCTAAGTATAAAATCATACCATTATTCCAGGGGGTTGGCCTTTGGCTCGATAGAGAAATACCCTGTGTACAACCTATAGTAAAAAGTTTTTACTATAAATACCCTGTGTACAACGGTTGGGTCTTGTCAACCATAACAATGTCTACAAATAGATGGCTAGGCAGAGACTAAGGCAGATAGTGAGAAACATTCTTAAATGTTTTGTACACCAAGTGTTTGTAGAATTGTCCTTGTAAACTCCGTTGTGAAATACAAGCTCAACCATTTTGCTGTACATTGTGCTTGTGTTCCTTTATTTTTGCCTAAGTATTTTGTGTTGAATACTTGTAAGTAAGTGTGGTTGTGAGGGCTGACTGGTAGTGTGGCTTACCAGTGCCATTACATGGGTGTTTTGTTAGGGAGAGTAAACACCTTGTAACAACAGGTCAAGTGCCAGCTAATTGCTACTATTGAACTAGATGAACATTGTTGTTGACGAGGACTCTGAAATGTTCTGATATAACAGCCTTGATTACATAACCTATTTCTCTACTTAGCCTTAATAACCTATTTCTAAAAGTAGGGAGTAAAATAACAAGTTTGCCTTTCAATTTGCTTTAGGATCATGCCTGAGCACATTCTAGAGCATGACATGATTGGAAGCTGGTCGATCTAAAAAAAAATCAAATAATTGGCTTTGAGGACCATGTTGAAATGCCCAGTTGTACCTATAAACTATGATTTGATCTATTTAGAGAGTAAATTAATCAATTTGACTATCACAGGTCGTAATGCCATGGGATATAGCAGAGGCAGACAATGCTGCTGCTGCTGAAATGGATCATGAGAACCAGGTCATCCGGCTTGACAATGCTGCTGTTGAAATGTAGATGTACCTTGTCCCTACCAAGATCCTATAAACTAAGTGTCCAGTTGTTAGAGAGTAACCAATTTGCAATTATCACAGGCCAATGACAATGAACCAAAATGAACCAGGGATCTAGTGTCTTATACCTAGAATGAACCAGCTTGTTAAATAACATGTTGCAGCTTGTTAAAGCTTGTTTGCAATAAGGGAATGAACCAGAAATCAGTTCATTATAATGGTACTAGGAGGGGATCAGAGTTAAAAGCATCGTCATGAACAGTTATGCCCAGGACTGCCCATGTAGCCAGCAGTAGTATTTTTTCAATAAAAATTAGAACGTTTTCATTGTGAAGTTGTGGCGGTAGGATCCTAGTTATGCTATAATTTAGGTATAAAATTAGATAGTTAAGAAAATTGGTTTAACAAAAGAAATAATACTAAAGTGAATAGCATAGTAATACAAATTATCAAAAGCAAACCTATATTAATGTTTAATGCGTTTTATTACTTGTGAACAATAATATGTTGCATAATTTAAGTTACATTCATCAAAAATATATCTTTTTGTGAAAAGCGTAATGGATGTACCAAGATGTTAATCTTGTTACATTACAAGTAAAGTACTACATACGTTGCCAATCTTTGTCGAAAAGAGTTTATGAAATACTTTAGTACCTAACCAAAAAGAAAAAAGCAAAAAAAGCTTAAAACATATTCCATGCTCCTAGTTTTGAGCCACCATCACATTAGAATTGTTAGGACTGACCCACGAATAAACAAACCAAAGTTAGAACAAAATAGGCGGTATAACCGACCATATAAAGATTAGGCGGTAGACACCGGCCATATAATAATTAGGCGGTATAACCGACCATATAAAAAGATTGTGCCAACCCAATAAAGACAAATAATAAAGCAAAATATAAGACACAGAAATTTACGTGGTTCGGTCAAATTGACCTACGTTCACGGGAGGAGGAGGAGCAATATTTCTAATATGAAGAAGAAATACAAAAGCCGTAGGAAAGTGGTTCCTAAGTTAATAAGGCACTATAAAAGAGTTAGGAAATATTCCTAAACTCAAAACACGAGAGCCTAAAATATTTGACTATAAATGGGCTAAATGACTCAAGAAGCCCATATAACTCTCTTGAGTGGTGCAATTTCCTTCACCTCTAACCCCCCTTATTTATAGGTGATAAGGGGAGGAATTCCTTCTACTGGTCCTCAATGTGGGACGAGGCAAAAGGCTGCGGTCAACAAATCTCCACCTTGACGAGTCCCCAACATCGAGAGATTATAAACTTGCTCCACCTTCTCCATATAAGCTCCAATGGGCCGAAATCACGAACAATGAATACCAACCAAGTTCAAGCACTGTTTGAACTTGTAAATTGGAAGCGACTTTGTAAACATGTCAGCAGGATTGTCCTTGGTATTGATTTTCTGAACAAGGACCTTTCCTTCAGCAATGATATCCCGAATGAAGTGATATTTCACATCAATGTGTTTCGTCCTCTCATGATACATCTGATCTTTAGTCAAGTGTATAGCACTTTGACTATCACAGTGAACAACAGTAACACCTTGATGTAGACTAAGTTCGCTAAATAAACTCTTCAACCACAAGGCTTCTTTGATTGCCTCGGTCACAGCCATATATTCTGCTTCTGTAGTAGACAAAGTTACGACAGGTTGTAGAGTAGCTTTCCAACTAACAGCACAACCGCCAATGCAGAATACGTAGCCTGAAAGCGATCTTCTTCTGTCATGATCCCCGGCGTAATCTGAATCTACAAAACCAACCAAAGTGTTATTATTTCTTCCAAACTCCAAATATGCATTTGAAGTACCTCGCAAGTATCTGAGAATCCACTTCACAGCCTGCCAATGTTCTTTACCAGGGCAAGACATATATCTGCTAACAACACTGACTGCATGTGAGATATCTGGACGAGTACAAACCATTGCATACATAATACTGCCGACTGCACTGGAATAAGGAACCCGTGCCATATAATCTTCCTTTCATCTGATTGTGGTGATTGAGCAGCAGATAGCCGAAAATGGCTAGCAAGAGGAGTACTTACAGGTCTTGCATCTTTCATGCCAAAACGCTCCAAGACTTTCTTCAGGTAATTTTCTTGGGTCAAGAACAACTTCCCTGCTCCTCTATCTCGTTTAATATCCATGCCAAGAATTTTCTTAACTGCTCCCAAATCCTTCATTTCGAATTCACTATTTAACTGCAGTTTCAAAGTGTGAATTTCTGACAAATTCTTGGCAGCAATGAGCATGTCATCAACATATAGTAATAAGTAAATGAAAGAACCATCATTTAACTTCCGGAAGTAAACACAACTATCATACATGCTCCTTGAATAACATGACCCAACATAAAGGAATCAAACCTCTTATACCATTGTCTTGGAGACTGTTTCAATCCATATAAGGATTTTTCAACAAGCAAACATGGTCTTCCTTATTCAATCTCAAAACCCTGGGGTTGTTTCATATAAATTTGTTCTTCAAGTTCGCCATGTAAGAAAGTGTCTTAACATCCAACTGCTCCAACTCCAAATCATACATGGCAACTAAAGCAAGCAAAACACGAATAGAGCTATGTTTAACAACAGGTGAAAACACATCATTAAAATCAACACCATACCTGACTATAGCCCTTTGCAACCAATCGTGCTTTATACCTTGCATCCTCAACCCTGGAATACCTTCTTCTTCTTGAAGACCCATTTGCATCCAACAATTTTCTTATCGAATGGCGGCTTTACAAGAACCCAAGTTCCATTCTGATGAAGAGATTCAATTTCCTCATTCATCGCAATCAACCACTTTGCAGAATCATCACAAGAAACTGCTTCTGAATAGGTGGAAGGCTCACCAACTGCATCAGTTTCTTCTGCAACAGACAAAGCATATGCAACTAAATTTGCATATCTTTGTGGTGGTCGAATGTCTCTCCTTGGTCTATCTCTGGCTATGGAATACTCTTCTTCCTCTGAACTATCTTCAACAGTAGATTCAGGTGCATCTACTGGCACTTGTTGAATAGAAGATTTGGATGAAGAAGGATCAGAACTGCCAATATCAAGCTCCACCTGCTTCTGCGTACTATCAGTAGTACAAGGACTAGAAGACTCCTTCTTGGAAGATAACATAGATAATTCATCAAAAGTAACATCTCTACTGATTACAAATTTTGGAGATTTGGGATCAGGACACCATAATCTGTATCCTTTCACCCCAAAGCATACCCAAGAAAAATGCACTTTTTAGCTCTAGACTCCAATTTTCCATCATTCACGTGCATGTATGCTGGACATCCAAAAACTTTTAAATTGAGTAATCAGCAGGAGTACCTGACCAAACTTTCTCAGGAGTTTTGAAATTTAGAGATGCAGAAGGAGCACGGTTGACAATATAACAGGCCATATTGATCGCCTCTGCCCAAAAGTCGTTTGTCAACCCTGCATTGGAGATCATACATCTTGCTCTCTCCAAAAGCGTTCTGTTCATACGTTCGGCTACACCATTTTGTTGAGGCGTCATTCTGACAGTGCGATGCCGAACAATTCCTTCATTTTTACAGAATCTATCAAATTCGCCTTCACAAAATTCCATGCCATTATCTGTTCTCAACCGCTTAATATGTTTTCCTGTTTGTTTCTCAATCAAAACTTTCCATTGCTTGAAAGTTAGGAAAACATCATTTTTATGCTTAAGGAAATATACCCAACTTTCCTTGAATAATCATCAATGAAAGTCAACATGTACCTGGCACCACCTTTAGAAGGAGCACGAGAAGGACCCCATAAATCTGAATGAATGTAATCAAGAGTACCTTTGGTCTTGTGAATTGCTGGTGAACTGAAACTGACTCTTTTCTGCTTCCCAAAAATACAGTGTTCACAGAATTCCAATGGCCCGGTACTTTCTCCACAAAGAAGTCCTCTTTTGCTTAGTATGCCCAAGCCTTTTTCGCTCATGTGCCCCAAACGCATATGCCATAATTTGGTGATGTCGGTATCTGACAAAGATGATGTTGAAACAGCAGCAGCACCTGTAATAGTAGATCCCTGCAAAATATACAAAGTACCAGATCTGTGTGCCTTCATAACAACAAGAGCACCACGAGTGATTTTGAGAACTCCACCTCCACCTGAATACCTGCACCCAATAGTCAAAGAGTGCCCAAAGAGATGAGATTTTTCTTCAAATCTGGAACATGTCTAACATTTGTGAGTGTCTCACAATACCATCGTACATTTTAATCCGGATTGTACCTTTACCAACAACTTTACAAGCAGCGTTGTTGCCCATTAAGACAACTCCACCTTCAGTTGATTCATATGTTGAAAACCAGTCCCTATTGGGACACATATGATATGAACAACCCGAATCAATGATCCACTCATTGTTAGACCTAAAATTATTTTCCGTTGCGCAGAAAATGGTTCCATCATTCTCATCAACTGCAATACTGGCCTCGGGGGTCTCACTCTTTTTCTCCTTTTGCTTTTCTTTATTTTTTCAATTTAAAGCAATCAGAGATAACATGACCCTTCTTTTTACAATAATTGCACACCATATTTTTATGTCTGGATTTGGATCTACTTCTATTTTCTGTGTTTCTCTTTTCAGATCTACCCCGAACAAACAAGCCATCGGTTTGACTCCTACTAATTTCCCCAGTAATATCCCTATCTATCTGCTCTTTAGATTTCAATGCAGATTTTAATTTCCCGATACGAAATTATTTCCTTTCCATAAATCATAGTATCACGGAAATGTTTAAAGAATTGGGGAAGGGAACACAAAAGTAATAGGGCCTGATCTTCATCATCAATTTTCGAATCTATATTCTCCAAATCCGTAATAATGGAATCAAATTTATCAAGATGGGAGAGTATAGATGTACCTTCAGACATCCGAAGCATATACAACTCTGCTTCAAATATAGTCGATTCTCGACTGTTTTCTTCATATACAAGACTTTTAATTTGTCCCACATAGCCTTGGCCGAAGTCTCCATTGCTACCTCACGCAATACTTCATCGAAGAGATTTAAAATTATGTTGGATCTGGCTTTTCTTATCCATTTCGGCGAAATCCGCATAATTCACAGCTTCTGGTTTTTTCTCTACTCCTTGTATTGCCAAATCAACTCCGTCTTGAACAAGAATGGCCTCCATCTTGAACTGCCACATCCCGAAATTGACATTTCTGTCGAATTTTTCGACAACCGTCTTTGTTATCGTCATTGTTGCCACGAAAATCTGTAATTTCAAAGTTTGTCTCGAAAAATTGGTTAAACAAATATGCAAATCTCGTGAGTGGGCCCCACAAGGTAAGTGGGCCCCACAGGGAGAACGGGCCCCAGGGGATGAACGAGTCCCACGAGATGAGCGGGCCCCACAGGTTGAATGGGTCCCACCAGATGAACGGGCCCCACGGGATGAACCTGTCGGACAAAATATATCAACCAGCTCTGATACCAGTTTGTTAGAACTGGCCCAGGAATAAACAAACCAAAGTTAGAACAAAATAGGCGGTATAACCGACCATATAAAGATTAGGCGGTAGACACCGGCCATATAATAATTATGCGGTATAACCGACCATATAAAAGGGTTGTGCCAATCCAATAAAGACAAATAACAAAGCAAAATAAAAGACACAGAAATTTACGTGGTTCGGTCAAATTGACCTACGTTCACGGGAGGAGGAGGAGCAATATTTCTACTATGAAGAAGAAATACAAAAGCCGTAAGAAAGTGGTTCCTAGGCTAATAATGCACTATAAAAGAGTTAGGAAATATTCCTAAACTCAAAACAAGAGAGCCTAAAATATTTGACTATAAATGGGTTAAATGACTCAAGAAACTAATAGCCCATATAACTCTCTTGAGTGGTGCAATTTCCTTCACCTCTAACCCCCCTTATTTATAGGTGATAAGGGGAGGAATTCCTTCTACTGGTCCTCGATGTAGGACGAGGCAAAAGGCTGCGGTCAACAAGAATGATACCTCTTGCCAGCCAATTTTT
Organism: Coffea humblotiana; assembly: GCA_023065735.1. Classification (NCBI taxonomy): domain Eukaryota; kingdom Viridiplantae; phylum Streptophyta; class Magnoliopsida; order Gentianales; family Rubiaceae; genus Coffea; species Coffea humblotiana. The sequence goes on along the minus strand of CM041217.1, from coordinate 29,404,269 downwards.
CTCAAACATAAAAGCTACAGAAATATATAAAGAATGAAAAGGTAGAAAACATCACATGCCATACACCTATAAATCATACAGACCATATCTTTTGTTCATGGCACTATTCATCGTGGTGCAATAGACCAAAGACAAATTAATGGTGATAAAATTTTTTAGTACCTAGAAAGAATTCAACCAGGTAGATTAAAGAAATCTTTCATTCAAACGAATACACCATGAATGAACAATAAGACATTAATTTATACTACAAGAAAATTTTCTCTTCTATTTGTAGAGAAGTTTTGTGATAGAAATTCAACCTTTCTAGACATAATTCATAACCAAACACCACCCCTAATAGCAAAAGCCAGCCAACAAAGCGGTAAAGGTAAGATCTACCATCCAGAGCAAAAAAAAATCAGAATAACATGAAAGCCAGCTGCAGTTAAAAGATTACTTAATACCCTTTTTGAATGTGATCAATAAAATTAGAAATATAAATACAAATAAAAATAAGAAATTAGCCATAACAAGAAGGAAAAAGATAACCTCAAAGACACTGACAAAATCTCTTGGCATTTTTTCTGCTTCATTGTCCCAAAAACTGTAACTATTTTAGTTTGAAATCTTAAGAATGTAATATACTCATATTTTAAGTAAAAGATTTCCTCAATCGAATAATAAATGAAAACCCCAACAATTCTCGTCAACTTGCAATGAGTTTAAATTACCCATGTTTTAATAACAATGTCCAATAATATTCTAAACCTTGTTAAGACATGTAAAAATACACTCCCATATACACCCCTATGAGCTTAAATCACACATGTTCTATGAACGAAAAGAAAAAGTGCAAGAAAATGGAATGCATTGAGGAGGAAAAAACAAAACATAATCATTAGCTTGACTTAAGGCTGAAACAAACAAACACCGCTGTCCAATTTTGTGGTACTTGATAAGAATTCAACCAATTAGATGACAGAATATCTCTTCTTCGAATCAATCTCCTATCTGAAACAATAGGACATCAATTTAACAAAACGCTGCCAACTCTTTTCTTAAGAAGTTTATTGATAATATCATATCCCTCCTATTTAGACATAATTCATAATCTAAATACAAGCCTTAGCATCAAAAACCACAACTTGGTAGCAAAAATAACATCTAATATTCAGAGAAAAAACAAAACTAACTTCAAAATCACATGAAAAGCAACTTCAGTTACAGAGTTTTTGAATATTCTTCTTGAAGGTGAACCTTTTTTCTAGCATCTTGCCTAAGAAATGGAGAAAAGAAAATATTTGAAAGGATTGTAAATTCAACTAAGAGAGTAATAGATAAAATTAGAGATACAAATACGAAAAGAAAAATAAGAAATTAGATATAACAAAAGGGAAAAAAAACCTGAAAGATATTGGAGCTCTTTAAGTACATGTGGACCCCACAATTTCGAGCAACCAGTACTTACCCACCGATAACTTCTCTCATCAAGTTTCTATCAGGGATGGCAACAAGGTGGGCACTCGTCCCGCGGGAGTTCATTGGGGCGGGGGCAAGAGGGGGGGGATATTTTCCCCCCGTTTAGAAACGGGACGGGGCGCAGGGGTATACTCCCTCGGCCCACCACACGTTTGAAAATATATATATATGTACATAATTATATATATAAATGATATTATTAATTATACTACTAATTATACATGTCTATTAATAAAAATTATTAATTATACTAAATTTATTAATACATTTATGTTAAATTCCTAACTACACTTAATACAATAACACTTTTTTCTAAAAAAAACATAATAATATTTTAGTGATTGTATTTGTATCAAAAGTGAAAACTTGATTATTTTAGTTATATTTGTTTTATCATATTAGATTGTATTCAAATAACTTTTGTTTAATTATTTTTATGAGTTTCAATTGTGAAGTTACAATGAATAATAATTTAGTGATGTGTTGATATTTTAGTACTTGATTATTTGCTCAAATTTAATTATAATGAAATTATATAATAAAATTTTTTTAACCCCACGGGGAAAGCTGGGCGGGGGGAATTAAAATGCAACAGGACGGGGGTTGGGGGAGGTGTCCCCCGCCCCATTGCCACCTCTAGTTTCTATACAAACCCTCCCCAATTTCAGTAATGTCTTGTCATTGGTTAGTCTTAACTTTATCACAAAAATGGTAGAGACTTCTTCACCATTTTGTAGAACTTACCACAAATTTATATCCAGACTGGCATACAAATCCAAACAACAACAGTCCTGAATTTCAACTGAAATTTAAATGCCACTAAACCATGTAACAATAGCCGGGCAAGAGATGGAGATGAATAAGAAGGGTCAAAACAGAACATTTTCCTAAAAAGATCTAAAAAAAATGTGCTTAAGCTGGAAAACACTAATATCAATCACGCGTGCACCTTGTATTTTCTAGATCTCGACAGCAAAAAAAAAAATCCCTATCCTTTTTCTATTAATTCTTCTCTGACTATGTTCAAAGAAGAGATAAGTGGTCAAGGGCATGTTTAGTCTAGATCCATCAAAAGGTATACAATTAGAACGAAAAATGAATCCATTAAATTTAAATGTTAAATTGAGTTATTAAATAGGACCTAAGTTATTTATTCGATCCAACATAAATAAGTGAGCCCAAATGCTACTTAATTTAATTTCAAAATTCAAAGTTAACGATCAAGATTGAAGTCATATTTAACTTGTTTTTCTTGGTACATTATCACATGTACAATGGCTGAGAAACTTGTTTCACATTTACTTGGGAAGATTATGTTCCATATCCTCTCATTTGAAAATACTCAATGTAAGGCAAAAATTTGGATAGACCTAGGTTTTAAAAATTCAATGACTCAAATCGTATCACACCATTTGATGAAATGATGTGGCGTAATTTAGATCATTGAATCTTTGAAAATTCGATCTGCCAAATATGAGTCATAATACACCTATCAACAACACTACTCAACTTACCTTCTTGACCTACTACAGAAAAGGAAAAAATTAATAGAAAGACACACCCTGTAAGACACGAAAAGTACTCAACTTCAGTGCAATTGTAGACGACAATTTTGGAACTTTACAAGAAGCCGTCATGGTAAAAATTCAAAGAAGGTTCAAAGCTCCAATTAATTGCGGAGGTGCATCTTATTCCCAGGACTTTACAGCAGGTGATTGATCCCTAATTCTCGTATTTATTCGAAAAAAATAATCGCCGACAATAACCCAAAACATAACCCCCATGTTTAGTTCATAGATCACATCCGTACCAATAAAAGCATCTCTAGGGAGTACTAGCTATCTCAGACGTCACCCACCTCCGAAATTACGAACAACACCCTCTACCTTTGCTCATATTTTCCAATGCTACGTCAACTCGACTGCCACAGCATTCACCCCGTGATCTACACTTTGCTGCAAGACCCTTTAGAGAAAACGGTAAGATTTTGTTAATTTATTCTTTGAAGAAGCTCAGTTCTTCCTGCTGCTAAAGAGAATCTTACTTCTGGATTTTTCTTGTTGCTCATTTTCAATTAAGTTTTTGGTTCATTACTTTAAAAATCCTGTCTTTTTGGGTATTTTGGTCTTTGTTTATGCAATGGTGCTAAGTTAAGTTGAATTTTCAGTTTATTGAGAGTTAAGTTCTTGCGCTGCATTCAAGATGGTCAGTAATTTTAGTGTTTATTGGCGATTGAAGCCTGCATTTATTGATGTTCTGAGTTTTGGTAAGTTGAAAGCTAAGGGGATGTTTAAGAGCTGGTTTTTTCAGTCATTTAATGGGATTATTGTGGTTCGATCATTGCTATTCTTTGTTGCAGCTATAAGTTCTGGTTATTTTTTCCTGTTTCCAACTTTTCAACCAGAGATGAATAATCCTGAAAACAGAACATCACCTGAGTTAGTTATTGATATGAATAGCACATCAACTGAGATAGATGTTGATATTGATAGTGCATTACCTGATTTAAATAGTGAATGCAATGTGTTTGACGGAAGTTGGGTAGCTGATGATAGTTTTCCTTTGTATAATGCATCAAATTGTCCTTTTGCCGAACGTGGATTGTGCCCATAGTTAAACTATGCTCGGAGGATGTGGAATGTGGCATTAGGAAATGGAAGAATGCTGTTGTTGGCTTTATACTTAGGCCATTTGTCCCTTTCTCTGTTGTACGGCAATTTGTCAACTCTAAATGGAAGGACATAGGTAAGGTTGAGGTGACAGTGTTGACTGTTGAGGAAGGGGGTGTATGTGTTCAATGCTGAGACTGAAGAAAGTAAGGACCTGGTCTTGGATCAATCTCCTTGGCCGTGGGGAAGTTAGATGCTGTTTCTTAGGCCATGAAGTCCAAATTTGGATTTGCAAAAAATTGATTTCAAGACTACTCCTGTGTGGATTCATCTCCCGGGGTTGAACTTACATTACTACATCAATGAAGCTCTCAGTAAGCTTGTGAGTTTTGTGGGTAAGCCCCTATACACCGACCAACACACTGCATTGAGCTATCTGCTGAATATGTGAGGCCAACTCAATGAGTATGGAGGCTTAATGGGACAAGAGGTTGAATATGAGTGGGTTCCTCCCTGCTGTAATAAGTGTAAGTGCTTGGGCATGGAATAAATAAGTGTCCTGCAAATTCAACAGTGGCAAAGAAATGGATTCCAAAAGTAGTGCAAAATCACCAAGATGAACAGTTGAATGGGAAGATGGTTGAACATATTGTTGAACAATCAGATGAACACTTGGATGAACAGTTAGTTGAACAAATGGACAAGATTGGTGGATACCAGTAAGAAGTTAAGAGTTCTAACTTGCAGAATTCTCCTGTATCTAGGCATGTAGTTTCTGGAGTAGGAATTCTTGAGCATTCAGGTTCTCATTCTCTTGATATGAAGGTGGATGGGTGTTTCCCGGTCACTCCTGGAGGAGAATAATATTCCTATCCAAGGGATTGAGATTGTGATTCTTATGGAGAATGTCTTCTCACCCTTGTAACTATAAGTGAGGGTGCTAAGGTGGAATCTAGTGCAGCTGAAAGTGGGAGTAGTGCTCGTCAGAAGCACAGAGGTAAAAGTAGAAAGTCCTCCTCTCATAAATGAAAGTGCTTTGTTGAACATTAGAGGTCTTAACAGGCTTGTTAAACAGATTGCTATACAGAAATTGGTGAATAGTACCTCTACTGATATTATTGATAATGAAGAAAATAAGTTCAGCTGCAAAACATTAGTAGCATTTTTTAATAAAATGTTTGCCGGGAATGGTCTGTTCTGCATAATGCTTCTGATCGTCATGCTAGCAGAGTTCTTTTTTGTTGGAAGGAAATAAATGTTAAGTGTCAGCTTCTGGATTCCCACAGTCAAACCATTTGTTTCCCCAGTTTGTTTGAAATTGTCTTTTGTTCTTACTATTGCATATGGTATGAATAAGACAGAAGATAGAAGAGCTTTATGGGATTGTCTCAGGGGGATAAGGTGCAAAGTTGAAAATTTTCTTTGGTTAATTCTTGGGGATTTTAATGCCACCAGAAATTCCGAAGAAAGGTTGGAAAGTGTGGATTTTGATTTGCTGGCTATGGATGACTTTAATCAATGTATTGATAACATTGATGTAAGTTTCCTAGCAGGGGCTATTATTATACTTGGCGTAATCACAGAGAGGAGCGGACTAATCTATAGCAAAATTGATAGAATGTTTGTGAATGATGTTTGGCTTTCTAAGGTAATTAATTAAGGCTGAAGCTGAAATTTTTCCACCAAATGTGTGTCTGATCATTCCCCAATGTGTGTCTCTATTATTGATTCTATAAACTTTGACTCTAAACCATTTCGCTTTCATAGTTTCTGGAAACAACATGAGACATTTTTAGAAGTTGTTGGTTGCTGGTTGCTGGTCTGAGTAAATAGTAGGAAATGCTGTAAGAACTATTTCTAAAAAGATGAAATGTGTGAAGTCTGGTTTGAAGAAACTAAAAGAGCAGTTCAATGACTTCACTAGCAGAGTTTTGGCAAAGAAGGAAGAGCTAAATATTATGCAGAGGCCCTTACAAGGGAATCCTCTAGTTGCAGAGCTTATTCAATTGAATAAAAACTGTGACTGTTGAACATGCAAATTTGTTACTTGCTGAAGAAAGTTTTTATAAGGACAAATCCAGGGTTCAGTGGTTGAATATTGGTGATAGAAACACCTCTTTTTCCCATAGGAAGGTCAAAGGATACAACAATGCATGTTTGGCTGTTACAAAACATTTTCACAGCATCTAAATTTCAGCAGGATTTAGTTTGACAATTTGAATCCAAAGAAACATATAATGGATTTTTGTTGGGTCTAGCCGTCTAGGTAATTCCGAGCTCCATTGAAATGCCTACATGAATTTAACGCAATGCATTCAGGGACCAATTAATTTAACGCAACCATGCCAAATTATCAATAGTACAACGTTAAATATACATTCATTTTTTCCCTTTTCTTGGTAGAATTCATTTACAGATTGAAAAAAAAAAAAAGAAGACACAAAATAATTATATGTCTCTTTAATCAGGCACACCTCAGCTGAAAGCCCTTTTGTCTTGAAACGCACCTGTTTGCATTCCTCCAACCTCAGTACCGGTTGATGTAGGTGTAATGCACTCCAATGCAACCTCTTCTTTTGTCTGATTTGATTTTTCTTCATTTGCATGGATTTTGGTCTCTTTATTCTTGCCCCACAAAAAGCTATATAGGCCAGCCACTACTAGAACAGCCCCCAGAGCACTGCTCCACAAAATCATAAGCAACAAAAATCAGAATCCCGTTGATCAATTAGCATCACGAATTACTACAGTCATTCAGATTTTAGGGTACAAGAAGAAGTAAATTTCAACAAGTACCACTGGAGTAAGCCTCTTCGAGGTTCATCGAGTCGTATGGATGTTGAATTAGAAAACTAAAAGTTAGGGAAAAAAAATTGCTTTGACTAATCTACTTGGAAAAGAGAGAATACAATTTAGTTACAGTATATATAAACAAGCACACATAGATGTGACATTTGGTAATGAAAAGGTGGCTTACATTTTGGTAAATTGCAAAGGCAGTGCAAGAGAGTAATTTTATTTGGGACCGAAATGCACTTTGAGTCCCTAATATTTGACATGTGAGTTAAATGGTTTCTAATGTTTCGACCAAAACAAATGTGGTCCCTGAAAGTTTTCGAGTTTAGGTAAATTTAGAATAACTAACCAAAAACTATAATATCTAGCAGTCAAAATCAAATTGAAGTTGGCTAATGTTTGATATTTTGATTCAATATGGTCCCTTATGTTTCAGATAGTTATATTTCAAGTGAAATAAAATGTGAATTAGAATAAATGCATAAAACATGTGTCCTCAAGTCCCTATAAAAATCCCTAAAAGCGCTCCACACTATCCAAACACAATCCTTTAGCCTAAAGAGCATCTCTTTTTTAAATTAATTACAAAAGAACAACAAACACATGAATGATATATAAAAGAAAAATTAGTAGGAAGAAAAGAATCCTACTTTCAGTAAATAATATTCTAAACACTATAATACAAATTGCTGTATGACTTGTGGATATGAACTTCAATCAGTCAAGTTAGGAATTGTGGTTATATTAACAAACAAAGATGATTATAAATATGAAGTACTCGTAAGGATTTTTTTTTTTTTAAAAATTTCTTGCTATTTTTCTTGCCTTTTCTTTATATTAAATCAAATATTTCAATAATACATTTTTAATGTATTTATACTTATGTTCATCTAAAATTGACAATTAAGTTGAAGAATTTAAACAATTATAAAATCTCTATTTCAATTGAAACTTAATTGATAACCAATTGAAATGCCAAAAAAAAAGAAAAATTATTATTTAATCAACTTAATGACATATAGTTGTTCATATCTTAATGGGAATAAGTGAAAAAGTAATCAAATTCGTTATCAATTAATTATTCATATGATTAAATGTATTGTGTCAAATTTGAGACCAATTATGCAAGAAAGAATAAACATTTAAGAAATTAGTAGTATGAACAAATACAAAAAAAGGAAAAAGAAAAGTTAATTTAGTTTTTCCTTTTTGTTTTTAGTATTACAATATTTAGTTCATAGAGATGGCAATGGGGTGAGTGTCTGCCCCGTAGAGGGAGGAATGGGGCGGGGCAAAACAGGGGTGGGGGCAATTTTTCTTCCCCTACATTAAATGGGGTGCGGGCAACGGAGCATATCCCCTCCCAATCTCCCGCCTCAACCCCTACCTATATTTTAATATGGCATTATATATATATTATATATATATATATATTATATATATATATATATATATATATAATGCCATATATATATATATCTTTGTGTGTATGAGATGGCGACGGGGCGAGTGCCCGACCCATAGGGGAGGAATTGGGTGGGGCGGGATGGGGGTGGGGGCAAAGGAAAAGGCATATCCCCTCCCAATCCTTAGCCTTACCCCCTACCTATATTTTAATACATACATATATATATATGTGTGTGTGTGTGTATGTGTGTGTGTGTATAATATAAAATAAATGCTATGTTATTGTTATCATGTAAATATATGTATGAAATAAATAACATGTTATGTTGTTATGATAAAATGATGTAATTTTTTGCTAAAACTTCAAAAGAATGATCAATAAAACTATTATTACATCTATATAAATTGAAAAAGTTAAATCAAATAAAAATAATAATGATAGTAGGGCAAGACGGGGATGGGGATTGGAAAGATGAGGACAAGGTAGAAACCAAGGGAACTTTAGTAGGATAAAACTTTCTCTGCCTCAAAACCGCCTTGTTGCCGTCCTCTACCATTACATATAATACAATTTCAACCTAATTCATATCTAATTTCATCCTAGAATCCCCAACATTTCTATTTGAAACATAAAAGAGTATAATGATTCAAACTCCAAATTATTGGGACTAAAATGCAAAGTCAAAATAGTTGACTAATCGAAATTGGATTTTGACCTTTAATAGTGGTAGAATTTCCTTCAATTGTTCTAAATCTGCTCCGACTTAGAAACTTTGGTGATCATATTTATTTTGGTCAAAATATTAGGAACTAATTTGACACACAGCTCAAATATTAAGGACCAAAACTATATTTCTTCCTTTTTTTTTTGGTTTATTCTAAATTTTCGGTTTGTTGGATAGATATGACAAGGTGCAAACCTGCCGCAATGAAGCGTCTCTTTAAAAATCATGGCTGAAGAGATTGCTGTTAAAATTAGTGCTAACGGGCTGAAAATGGCAGTAAATACGGGCCCTTTCTTGTCCACCACCCATACTTGCAACCAGTACGACAGCCCGGTGACAACAATGCCCTGCAATTGAGGTAAGGTAACCGGTCAAGTGTAAAGCCAACATTTTATCTACTGATTTGCGTGCAAAGTCTGAGAAAGATTGACCTCCGCCCATACAGAACAAAAATGAAAATGAAATGTGTACGGGCCTCCAACAACTTCTTCTTTTCCCTCATTTTAATGAATTTGAAATTTTAATCTTGTCGGTACTGAAGCATCCGTATACATACAAGAGCAACGGGCAGACTCTAGACGACGACCGGGATGACAAAAAGAATGGCTTGAAGCCTTGAACTCCCCTTGTCCTTTCCCCATGGTTAGCTAATACTAAGGACATCTCAGCCAGCATCTATGGCCTGCTATAGAAGGAGAGGGAAGAGAAACAGGGAAAATCTTGACATTAGACTTGACAAAACTTCATTTGTCTACCTAAAATTGTTTTTACACTGACAGGTTTAAATATACAATAAATTACTACCATTCAATTTTGGACTGTAGCATGCATTTAGGGCGATAAAATTATTTTATTATGAGAGCGTAGGAAATATCTATACAATATATAATTTTGGAGTAAACACTTTTTGTCATCTTTTGAATTTCTAATTTTATCCTTGCAAACATTAATTTCTACCCTAATTACCTAATCATATTTTGCCAATATAACTATTCATAACCACCCTAAGTATTATGACTATTACTATAACCATATAAACCAAAATTTTTTCATCAAAATTTTATACAAATTTTTTATATGTAGCAAACAAAATTTATACAAAATTCATTAATTTTAATAGTTCCCTAATTGCACAGATATTGGATGTGTTTTTAACACTAGTTAATCCTTATTGTTAACTTCTTAATTTTAATTTGGAAAAATGGACATTTTGGTCCCTCATCTTTGGGTTCTAAACTAATTTAGTTCCTTATCTATCACTATGACCATTTTAGACCTTTGTCTTAATGCACGTACCAATGGTGATATATAAGGGATAAAATTGGATACAACTCTAATACTAATGAAGGAAAAAGGTCATTTGATGCACATACTGTGCACAGAACTAACTTCGTTAGAAATTTTCAATTTTCTATTACAGGGTCTAGATTGACTTTTTATAGTAAAAATATGGGAATAAAATGGCCTCAATAATAGATAAGGGACTAAATTGAACAAAAATCCGAAGATAAGGGATCAAAATGGCTATTTTTCTTTTTAATTTTTAAATGAAATTGTACTCTAAGGAAAGCTTGAAGAACTAAGAACTATGAAAAATAAACGGATATGATCATGTTTCATAATCTGGCTTCTAATTGTTTGTCGTAGACTAACTGACTAAGTACTTAGTGGAAACCAAGCTGTTTAAAAAGAGTGCTTTAATCATTCTGATATGATTTTTGGTATGTACCATAAAGAATGTTAGACTAGGATGTTCAAGTGATTAAAGTTATGTTTTAGTTCAGTTTAGATTTGGAGCTAGTGGAATTAGATTCCCGAAAGAGTAAATATGACACAATTTCCCACCCAAAAGTTGATATTAACTTCACAAGGCAAGGATACAATTAGGCATGTTAATAGATTTGGGTTTAATTTCTCAAGTCCACACTCCACACCCTACCCAAATCTAAACACCGTGAGAGAGTTGTGAATTTGGACAGAGTCTAATTTTCTATGATTCATTCTAAATTCATAGTTAAATCAGATCTTACATAAACCCATGTATAAATATATTTTGTATATAATAATTTGTAAAATGACATAATATTCTATGGCAATTGGATAGAATATAATAAGATTTCATGATTGTTAGATTAAAGGATACTCTCTTAATCTAAGAAAACACCACCTAAACTAATATTTATGTTATTTTTGAACTCTTCATATTTTAAAAATATTTTTACTTTAATTCTTCACTATATGCATGGGTCTAGATCTGAGCTAGATCTGCTTTTTTAGACCATATGGATCCGAATTTGGGTCTAAGTCTCACTAAATTTAATAAATTTGTATCTGAATCAGAGAAATCCAACTCAAATCCTATCATTGACATGCTTAGACACGATCACTATCCCATTCAACCTTTTTTTTCCAGATAAAATGAATATGAAGAAATTTAAAAAAAGAGTAAATAAATGAAGAAATAAACAAACAACATACGCAATAGGCCACTGATAGAAGATTAAGATCCCATCCAAGTTTCCAGGAGGATATGTTCCTCTCCACAGCTGCACCATAAACTGTCGCAATCACGCAGCTGAAACAGCACTGCAACGTTGTGAGCCGAAGTTTTGCTGGATACTGCTTGAGAATTGGAGCCTAAAAAGTTTTTTTTTTATTAATTTTGTAAGAATAAAGAAGTTTAAAGAAAATTTATTAGTCCAAAAATAATTGGAAAAAAAATTTAATTCAAAAGAAAGTAAAGACTAAGAACCTGCATGACAAGCCAGATAGCCCATGTTAAGTTTGATCCGAGCAGGAGAAGAGACCCTTTTATCCATTCTCCTCTAGTAGAAGTTCTTGAAGAATGGTCTGAGATTTCTTTGCCATGTTGTGAATACAAAGCAGGACCTTTGTAGAAAGTCACCACCATAGCCCCTGAAAGACCCAAAACTGCGCCCGACACTTTGGCCATCCCATACCACTGAGTTATACTCAGGCTTTCAATCCTGCTTATCATTACCAAAATCAAGATGGTTATATTTTTCAGTGAAAACTTTCAATATTAATTTTGGTACGTACTTAAATTTGTGATGATACCTTAATAAGACAGCCATGACGAAAACCATGACTGGTATATTATTTGTCATGGCCGTAGCAAAAGTTGCTGAAGTGTAATTCATTCCAACGAAGTAAAGATTTAAACTTAACGTTACCCTGAAATTTGTCCCATGAAGAAGGAAAAGAAATTGTGTTAGGAGTCATAGGATTCGTCTTCATTTTCATAAGCTGAAAGAAAAAAAAATGCATCAAGATAACAAAACGATTGCATACCCACCCACATAGTGACACAAAAAAGATCTTGCAGAGTACATTGAGTGTTAGTCGATGAGAACCTTTTCTGCACAAAGTATAGAAGGGAAGAAAATTTGAGTTAATCCATGAACTTTGGTCGACAGAGGAAAATAAAAATTTAAAAAGAAAAGAAAAGATTTTGTTTTTTTTTTCTTTTGGCTACCTTTCAAAGAAAAATGCGAAGGGAGCCAAGGCAAGTGTGGCTAATGCTTGTCTATAAGCAACAAATACAGGAGGTTTCATGCCTTCAGCTATTGCTGCTTTAGAGAATAGGGCCATGCCAGTGTAGATGAATTGAATAATCAGCATTACTATGTAAGGCTTGTGCTTTTCCATAGCTGCTAGGGAATATCGCAAGGCCATCTTGTATGTTAATATGCGGGCGAATGGAAACGGAAGAGGACGCCTAGGGATTAGTGTGAGTTGCTGGCTCGTCATCGTGCCGTGCTGGCCGGCATAAGTAAAGTACCGTGAAGTGTGAACTTCTTTTTTTTTTTATTAATTAGTGAGAAATATTAATAGTACTCTACTTCTTTTTGTTGATCACACTTTTATCATTTGTAAAAAAATTTTCTCATATGAAAAAGAGTAAATTTAAGCTGGGAGGGGGGAAGGCGATTTAAGACCTAGGATGATATCTAAATTCGGGGAGCTTCAACTCTCTCCACTTATTTTATCACATAGTTTAATAAATAAACGTCAAAAAATAAAAATGATACTGGGAGTGTGATTAAAAAAAAAGAGAGTTCAGTTGACATTTATTATTATTTATTTATGATCTAATTATTATTTTTTGGATCTGTTTAACGAGTGCCCATTATCGTATATATTCAATGAATTCCCCTCATCATCTTTCTTAAGATGTACTATAGTTTTAAATTTTTGAAAAAAAATAAAATTAATTAGCAAAAGTATATAAAATATAAGGAAGGGTAGTAATTGTTGACGTCTGCATATACGTTATAAGTTAGGATGTGATTTAGATATGTTAATGAATGCTCAGTAAGCACTCAGTAACCCTTTTTTTTTTTTTAATAAAACTATCATCCTTGGCATTGTTTTGGTGTATGGCTAATATATAGGAGCCTTCATAGTTGCCAAAAATTTGGTCCGTCCCAAATAGGGAAGTTTGTTTTGGTGCTTTTTCACTCATCCTAGCGACGGGATCTCGTAGCCCCCAAACAAGTTTGAAGTCCTAAATGATGTAATTTCTTCGTTTTTATACAAAATATTTGAAGTCCTCAATGATGTACTTTCTTTGTTTTTACAAAATAGAAACTAGAGAGAATTTGATATTCTCAAAGGAATGAAGAAGATACTTCTTAATATTCTTTTTTGCCAGATTGATTTAAAAAGTGTCTTTCACTTCCTTATTCCTGAATCCTGCTCGGGCAAAAACAAAAATGATTAAAAAATAGTGATTCAAGAATGATCTATTAAGGTTCTGCCTAATTGATTGCTTTTAGATTAGGGTGGATATCATCTCCTTGTAAAGGTACAAGAAATAAGACAAGCTAGAAAACTGTTCCATTTTTGCCAAAATGGTTTTCTCGAAGCACCATTTACATACCTAATTTAGCATATGAATACTAACTCATATTTGTAAAATCTAATGCCTATCTTAACATTTGCTTCTAGGACATCCGTTCATCGAACCCTAAAAATGTATCTTGTCATTATTGGTCATCCAAATTTTCATTCACTATTCGAATCCCATAAAGTGTTCAAACTAGAGCAGTTGGTTTAAGTGCGTTGGCAAATAAAAAAAACGAATAACCATGCTTCATAATTTAAACTGAGTTATCAATTTGATCCAATATAAATAAGTGAAGCCAAATGCTACTTAATTTAATTTCAAAATTCAAAGTTAACAGCTAAGATTGAAGTCATATTTAACTTGTTCTTCTTGATACTACTATCACGTGTACAATTATTGAGAAACTCATTTCACATTTATTTAGGAAGATTACGTTCTATATTTCCTTTTTTCAAAATACTCAATATAAAGCTAAAACTTGGATAAATCCGATTTTCAAAAATTCGATGATCTAAATTGTACCACACCATTTAGTGAGATAATATGACATAATTTATACCATTGAATTTTTAAAGATCAGATATATCCAAGTGTAAGCCATAATACACCTAACAACAACATTCCCCAACTTACCTTCTTGGCCTACCACAGAGAGAGACACCCAGCATAACACCAAAAGTAATCAACTTCAGTACAACTGTAGACCACAGTTTTGGAACTTTACCAGAAACCATCATGGTAATGATCAAAGAAGGTTCAAAGCTCCAATTAATTGCGGAGGTGCATCTTATTCCTTGGACTTTACAGCAGGTGATTTATCCCTAATTCTCGTATTTATTCGAAAAAATAATAGCCCAAAACATCAGCACCATATTTAGTTCATAGATCACATCCGTACCAATAAAAGCATCTCTAGTACTGGCTGTCTCAGACATCACCCACCTATGGAATTACAAAAAACACCCTCCACCTTTGCTCATATTTTCCGTTGCTACCTCAACTCAACTGCCACAGCATTCACCCCGTGATCTACATTTTGCTGCAAGACCCTTTAGAGAAAACTGTAAGATTTTGTTAATTTTTTCTTTCAAGAAGCTCATTTCTTGCTGCTGCTAAAAAGAATCTTATTTCTGGGTTTTTCTTGTTGCTCATTTTCAATTAAGTTTTTGGTTCATTACTTTAAAAATCCTGTCTTTTTGGGTATTTTGATCTTGTTTAAGCAATGGTGCTAAGTTAAGTTGAATTTCAGTTTATTGAGAGTTAAGTTCTTGCTCTGTATGCAAGATGGTCAGTCATTTTAGTGTTTGCTGGCGATTGAGGCCTGCCTTTTTTGATGTTCTGAGTTTTGGAAAGTTGAAAGCTAAGGGGATGTTTAAGAGCTGGTTTTTTCAGTCATTTAATGGGATTATTGTGGTTGGATCATTGCTGTTCTTTGTTGCAGCTATAAGTTCTGGTTATTTTTTCATGTTTCCAACTTTTCAACCAGAGATGAATAATCCTGACAACAGAACATCACCTGAGTTAGTGATTGATATGAATAGCACATCAACTGAGTTAGATGTTGATATTGATAGTGCATTACCTGATTTGGATAGAGAATGCAATGTGTTTGATGGAAGTTGGGTGGCTGATGATAGTTTTCCTTCGTATAATGCATCAAATTGTCCTTTTGCTGAACGTGGATTTAATTGTTTAGCTAATGGTCGGCGAGATAAAGGGTACCTTAAGTGGAGGTGGCAACCAAAGAATTGTAATATTCCGAGGTTTGATGTGGAAGAGACGTTGGAATTTCTTCGTGATAAAAGGGTTGTCTTTGTTGGAGATTCATTGAGTAGGACTCAATGGGAATCTATGGTGTGTATGCTTATGACTGGGGTCAATGATAAGAGGAGCGTGTATGAAATCAATGGAAGCAAGATTACTAAACAGATTAGGCATTTAGCGGTTCGGTTCGGCTCTTTCAATTTCACAGTGGAGTTTTACCGGTCAATTTTCCTAGTGCAGCCACACCAGGCGCCAAAGCGAGCTCCAAAGAGGGTTAAAGTAGCACTTCAGCTTGATAGGTTGGATGATATCAGTAAAGAATGGGTTGATTCTGATATCCTTATCTTCAATTCAGGGCATTGGTGGACACCTGGAAAGCTCTTTGACATGTAAGTCGTCTAGTCAACGTATGTGTTGTCAATACTTGTTTTGGTTATCTTAGTTGATATCATCTAAACTCTTCTGGTTAATCTGACACTCAAGTGCACTCTAGGTTCTTGGACATCCATTTTTTTATCCCTTATACTGAGTACTATATGGTTTATGTGTTAGATTTATGGTTTGTTGGATTTCTAGTGGCTAGATATGTCTTACACCGTCCTTGTATCATTGATGACTAATTTAGTGGTATTGAGTTCTATACTTTCTTTTTCTGTTGCTTTTCTTATTTGGATTCTCTTTTTTTTTTGGCTGGGGAGAGGGGTGGTATCCTTAGTTTTTGCAGCAGTTTCTATGGTAATCTCATTAAGTCTAAGGGGAAAAGAGAAATTGAACCTTCAAATCTAGCACAGAAGCTGCCATCTTCCCATTTCCTGCAAGAGCTGAGGACTTCCTGCTCTGAAAATAACTGATTCAACATACTAACAATTCTCTCTAATGAGATGCTTTATTCACCCCACTGGTAGAGACATGTAATGGTAGTGTAGAAGAATTAAATGAGAAGAAGGTTTGTTCACAAGTACACATCAATGTGCAAATTGAATATTACCAGATAACCATAGGTATAAACTCCGAGGTAGACACTTAAAATTTGATTTTCCCTTAAAATATGTCAGATCACATCTATGAGCTAAGATGATGTTGCTTCTTATGGTGAGCATTTCCTGGGAATCTTGAAGATGATGTTCTAAGTTGGTATAAAAACATTTTGCCATTCATGAAGATGTGTTCTGTACTTATTTGTCTCTTCCCAAATATGGGAAAAACAGGGATTAGTGCAATTTCTAATACAGATCTATTTGCAGAAGAGTTTACCTTCTTCAATACGTATATATTAATTCAATTAAACATCTAATGTTAGTCTCATTTTTCTCGTTGAAGCAGTCATTTTTTCTGGCAATTAAGATAGTATGATATATGCTAGTATTCTCCTTACTTTTCTTCTCTGCTGTGGTCAAACAAAAGTTTTTACACGTGTCTGCTTTTGAGCCTGTAAGGAAAGTTCTCTTAGGCCATACATAGGTCAAAACTTTTACACTTACCATTTTGCCATTTTTTTAACACTGTAATTTTTTACGCTTTCTTGAGAATGCTTCTGATGTGTATTCTTCAGACAGGGGCTGGTACTTTCAAATTGGTGGAAAGATGAAGCTTGGGATGCCAATTTCTGGTGCTTTTAAAACAGCATTGGCCACTTGGAAATCTTGGGTCGAGAGTAGGATCAATACCAGAAAAACTCGTGTATTTTTCCGGACATTCGAATCCACCCACTGGAGGTGTGTTTTATGCGTCATGTTTGGTGAAGCTAATCAGCAGTGATTTCATTGGGATTATTTTGCTTCTGATTTTGCTATGTCCATTTAAGTCTTCCTGTGCATTGGTAGAATAAATTTGCAGCAGCTAAATTTTCTTTAGCATTAACAGCTGCATCCATGTTAAATATATTGTTTTCTTTATTTTCCTGAAGCATTTAGTATTTGTTGGATGGCTTGTTATTGCTGTTTTTGTATTGGTGGAATGTCAAAGGTTTCCTTTTTGGTAACGTTTCCAGTAAACACTCTAACCATGAGCAAACTTTAGTTGGGCCCTAGTTCGCATAATAAACAGTTATTTCTTATATCTACAACAATTTTCCAAATTTCTAGTTGACTTATATTGATGCTTGTATCTGTATCTGTAGTGCATCCCGACAGCATTGCAAAGTAACAGAGCAGCCCATGTCAAAAGTTGACGGCAGGGACAAGCACCCGTTTTCTGATGCCATAATTGACGCTGCTAAGAATACATCAATACCTGTCACAGTGTTGCATGTAACTCCCATGGGGGCATTCAGAAGTGATGCACATGTGGGGACTTGGAGTGACAACCCATCAGTACCTGATTGTAGCCACTGGTGCTTACCTGGAGTACCTGATGTTTGGAATGAACTGCTCTTTTCATTTCTGCTCTCAGATCAAAGCCCTCAATGAATGTAAAGTAGTAAGTTTATTATTCTACTTGCATGTCCATTTAATTGAGCTTGTACATACCTGTCGTTTTTTCACTTTATTGCTGCTTCAAGGGCATGATGCCCATTTGATCAAGGTATATGGTTCCTTCAACAGGTCCGACAATCGACATATACTTCACTGCACATATACACCTTTACTGTTCCCCTTTTTGAGTCACTGAGGAATGAGGACTGTGCAAATAGAGCTTCTTTGTACATTGAGTGGCACTTCCTACTTTGTTGTATTATTCACCATCACGAAGACAGTTAGATTTTTCTTTTCCAACTGTGCCAATGTAAAGAAATTAACTGATAATGGAAGACCGAGGATGTAAACTGAACTCGGGAAATGGCTTCACATGTACAAAGATTCCCTTAATGACAAGCTGGTCATTTTGATCTCTCTATAACAGGAATATAGCTTGCTTTATTTGTTCTCTTTTCATCCCCTTCATGCAAGTAGGTGGATGGGGATTAAAAAATGCTGCAATCTTTGCTCTTTAAAGTATCAGATCTTAACAGAGCTTTGACTTAAGATATAAGTAGGCATTCAGAAAGAAACCCCATATCTCATCCTGCTATGGCTTTAGTTACCATTTTTTTAACTACCATTGCCTGATTATCAAAGTAAAAGGATTCCTGGCTCCTTGCTACCTAAGATTTCTGCATTTCCTTCATTTGCATATGCTTCTCCTTTCTGATCTTCTAAATCGCATTAGCATCTTATTTTCCTTGGGATCGTGGAGGTATGTCATGGACTTAACAAGTAGGATCTTCTTCAGTTCACTGGTTTAATTAATCTAGGTGGTAATTAAAGCGTTTTTTAGCTTTGAACTGGTCAATAAAACATGACTTTTCTTCTGAATTGAGAAATCTTATGCATATTAGATTAATAACAGGCAATTGGCTCAGGAATATTTTGCTGCAGTTTTTTAAGGACAGAAGCAACTAAATGTGCAGCTCTGGCCTGATGGCAGCAGAAAGAAAAAAATTTTGAAAGGGTTTTTTTCAAAGTTTACCCTCATTAATCTTTCAGAGTCAAGCATTCAGATATTATATACTTGTAATTAAGCGGGCACTAGTACAATTTAGAAGTCTTTTAAGGGCAAATTCAATTTGTACATGTTCTTGATTATGGAAGAATAATTACCACTTCCAATCTGATTCTGAAACTATAAGCAGGCAAGAAGAAGCTGTTGAAGAAGTGTTTTTCACTCTAATCAAAATGTGAAGACTCCAAATCTTAACATGAGTGCCACGTTTTTGGAAGCTTGAAAGCATTGTCGTAAAGAAACAGGCTGAAATCTTTAGTACAAATAGGAACCCTTCCCTGGATTATCTCATCATCCAACAGAGATCATCCCAAGATTTCCAAAAGCATTGCAATGGCCTCCGTCAACAACTACAACTTCCCTCATTTTCCTCCCCCACCAACACCTTTTGTTAGTCCACCAACTCCTGCCCGTCCGATTAGGCCCCCTCCTCCTCCTCCTGTTATTCCACCAACCCCTGCCGGTCCGATTAGGCCCCCTCCTCCTCCTGTCATTCCACCACCTGCTCCCAAACCGACTAGCCCACCGCCTCCTCATGTCACCCCACCACCACCTCCCCACCGTACTCCACCACCTAAACCACACCCTATCACTCCACCACCTCCTCATATCCTCCCACCACCGCCTCCATCGCCACCAGACCATCATTCAACAGTCATAATCATTGTGTTCGTGTCATTTGGCTGTCTTCTGTTCCTTGCTTGCTCCTTGTTAGCCCTCTGGTGCTTCTTGAAGAAGAGAAAAAAGAAGGCTGTGGAAGAGACAAAGATTGTCAACATGGATGAACACTTGAAGGTCCAGGAAGCAATAGTCCAAGGACCTCATGGACAAAAAACAGTAGTCCTTTCCGTTGAGGATGATGTGCATGTCAACGAAGTAGATTACAAAAAGAGTAAGAGTTTATCTGATGAGCAAAACATGCATGCAAAATCAGGAGAGATTGCTCCTAGCAGCCTTGAAGAAGGGAGATCTTCCTCTAGTCCTAGCCATCACCATTCTAAGCAAAATCCCAGCTGATTCATAACATTCAGTGTTCAATAAATTGAACATCACTTCCAAGACTTTCCTTTTTGCTTCAAGGCATTGTTTGCATTTCGAATAAAAACTGGTCAAATAAACATCACGAGGTAAAAAAAATATGTAACGTGATAAATGATTTTCCTACTTGTGGGAAACTAAGCTGTATAATTTATTCCTCCTTTTAATTGATGAATGAATTTGTTGTTAAATGCTTTAATTCATGATCAGGTGCTGCCAGTGCATAACGTGTAATCACTTTGTACATTTATTTTTCATCAGTGCTGCAAATATGTTCTTCTTAATGGCAGTGATAGAAAGCTACATGCAATATGAACATGACATTAACCTGTATGAAATTAGACCATAAAGCTACTTGGTGCTTTGCAGTTTGTATGGAGCAATTGCATCCTCATTTTTCTGAGCATCGAAATCTTTCCTTCTCTTTCTCTTGCAATTGATAACAAACCCCCCCCCCCCCAAAAAATGATGAATGAGTTCAGGAAATAGTTCATCTCCTCAGCTTCAAGAATTTTCTGCCACCCCCCATTGTATTCAACTTCATTCCATCATATTCAAAAGCTAAGGACTCCCAACATCTTCAGTTCATATATCTTCACATTTTCTTTAGAAAGAAAGCTCCAAGCTAATCAAACAGTATCCAGCTCTCTCACAGGTATCTCTTAATTATCTTGTTCATCCATATTACCTATGTTACTAAACCTTTTTGTTTATGGTTGGAGCAATAATGTTCAAATTTTTGTGTACAAATTGCTTATTACTCTAGCTCTGTAATTTCTCCCCATCATGGTAATATACCATTCTTTGCACCCAAATGCATATGAATTGGCACTTGAAAGTAGGAAATATACAACCCCTAAATGCCAATATACAACATACATGTGCAATGGTTGCTTATTACTACATCATATGAAGGGCACTAAATTAATAGCTAGACCAAAAAAATGTACATATGTTATTGTACTAAATTATTGTACTTCGTTCACTGATTAAAATTCTCAAAAATTATCCTTGCATTAAAAATTTCCTAGCACGATGGCTGTTGGCCCCTATGCAAAATTTGCTTTGAAATTCTTTCCTTTTAGAGTTTGCCTTCTATGCTACATTTTCAAGCAACCTGCTAATTTACACTATTTACACATTGTTTGAGTGAAAATTGTCTCTACAACTGAAGGAAAAAAATAATGGCGAAGAACAACCCAACAAGAATGACCACTAGACCATGATGAATCAAGATCTTTGAACTTCTCAAAAAAAAAACACTCCATATCACACATCTAGAAACAATTGAAGTTTGTATATGCTTGAAAAAAACAAGGAAGTTTGTTACGTGATATGGAATAAAAAAATTGATTACCATTTTAGACGTACATTGTAATAGTAAAAATCAATAATTAAAATATGATCGGACTACAAATAAAGTAGAAATTGCTTAGTATGTCATCCATTTAATTTAACATTACCTCATTTATCTTTTAGATAGTGAATAATTACCCTTAAAACTAGTGTGTCCTATTTTACATGCAAAACCAAGAAAATTTTTATGTGGTATTAAATCCAAACTCGTACAGTATGTAAATTTGTGAAGATTATGTAGATTTGAGGAAATTATAGGGACTGTTTTCAAAGATGAGGAGACAATTAAGTGTATATTCCAATAAAGGATGTTAGGATGGTATTATTGATACTCGAATCCCAAGTTTCAGCTTTTGTTTGTTTCCCTCCTAATTAAGCTCCCAAGTTCCCACCGCCATCCACCTCCTACGGATCACGTTTTGATATCTGAGCTCCTTTAATTCATTAGTATTTATTTATGCATGTGATTCTGTGCATTCCATTTCTTCCCATTTCTCACCCTCTCTCTCTCACTTGCCGCTCCTGCTGCTTTCCGCTTATTGGTTAGTGTCAAATTTCCTCCTCTCAACTCTCACCACCCTTTTTTCCACACACAAACACGCCAAGAAACACTGTCTTCAGTTTTATCGAACTTATTCCTGCAGGTATGTGAACTAATTTAGTGTTGTACTGGTTCTGCTTGAAGGAATGTCAAAAAAAAAACTGTGATTTTAAGTTCCCTTCTTCAAAATTTTACTGGGGTGGGGGTGTTTCTTGATGATAGTTTTGATCTGTATTGATGGTTTAGAGATAGAATTTTTAGAAGGCTGAGCCCTTGTGGGATTATGCAAATTTGTGGCATGGCCATTAAAACTATAGCTAATTCTGCTGGTATTTTGCCGAAATGGTTAGGAATTTGTAGAGCAAATATTGTTACAGGACCCCAATTGCCGAGGCAATAATATTGATATAAAAGTTTTCAAATTTATGATTCCTTGTAGTTATTGCTGATTTTGGTCTTTGACACCCTTTTTTGGGTGCTTATTTGTTAAGAAAGTTATCGGATAGGAAATAAGGGATTTAATGTATTTTCCAGTGGTTATCGTGTTTGGGATGATTTTAGTGCATTTTTGCAGATGGACTACTTAATTAGATAAAAAAAAAAAAATCTATGGAAGTAAATTAAATTCGGGGTCAGGAATTTGTAATCCTTGACCCTTGAAGTTGATGGACTACATTTGCGCTACCACAATTATACATTGCTTTGAGCTCTTATGAACTTGATGCTCGAATGATTACTTAAAATCGTTGATGATAATGCAATTTAATATGACATGGAGCTGATGATTCCAAGTTTGTCATTTTCTAGTTAGGTTTGTTTGTTAGTCATTTATTTGTGCTCATCAGTCTTTTTTATTGTTTTATTATGAGTATGTAACAGCAAATTTGTCTAAAACTTCTGATAATTATGTGGAATTGTTAAAAATCTTCGTATGAATAAATGGGATAGGTTCCCTCTAACATCGATATTTTCTGGTCTACAAACTTGCCATATACTTCCTGCTTTGGGTAAGGATCATGTATCTTTTTGTTGGTTTTTCAATCTTGTTCTCATGGTTTGTCATTTTGGTTTGACTTTCCTGTTCAAATTAGTTACATTCAAGCATTATCTCTTGAAAGGAACATCATTTCGACAACCTTTATGACATTGTAACTGCTGGATGTGTATGGTTCTCTTTTTGCTTCCCATGATAGTTGGATCTTTGTGATTTTCTCTTTCACCATAAACTGATGCCCTTCTTTGTTACTCAGTGCTGGAGTTGCCCCCTCTGCAGGAAAAATCTTGTCATAGCCCTGAGACACACAACGCATGGGCATAAATTTGTGATTTTTGTGCTTTTGAGTTTGTAAATGGCTGGCTCAGTAGTGCCTGTGAGTAAGGTGCCATCACGTAATTATGGATGTATCAACTATTGCATCTCTGAGTACTGCACCTATCGGTTACAGCCTCTTCAGTTTCAACGCAAATATCTGCAACAATCATTACATGGCAAACTTAATTTTACAAAACGACTCTTGAATGGCCCATTAATCTGCTGTGACAAGCTTAGGCCAGTAGCAGCACTTGAGTCAAATGCTCCTGACCCCATTCAACAGGTTCTATCATTTATGACAAATTGCAACAGACAGTACTTTAGTTTCATGGAAATTGTTTTTCAGTCAAAGGAGACAAACATACGTCAAAATATTGTTACAGAGAAAGCAAATGAAGATAGTTTCTTTGTTTCTATTTTTATTCTAATACTTGTAAATGCTGTCAAATAAAGGGATCTGAGAATCTGAGGGGAGGCAAGAACTTTAAAGAATGGAATTCATTAAGTGCAAAGTTTGCTGGAGCTTCAAATATACCATTTTTGTTGTTGCAACTGCCTCAGATTGTCCTCAATGCCCGTAACCTATTAGCGGGGAATAAGACAGCATTATTTGCTGTCCCATGGCTGGTATTACTACATTTCTCGAAAAGTACTTATGTTCAAATCCTAGTTGTAACTGAAGTAGTTGGAGAGTTATTTTATACATTTTGTATGAAATTGCAGGGGATGTTCACTGGATTACTTGGGAATTTATCTTTGCTATCATACTTCATAAAGAAAAGGGAGACTGAAGTTGTAGTAGTGCAAACTTTAGGAGTTGTATCCATATATATTGTTATTACGCAGCTTGCTATGGCAGGAGCTATGCCTCTTCCTCACTACATTGTCACTTCAACGGTGGTTTTTTCTGGCTTGATTTTGAATTTTATGAATTACTTTTACTTGCTTAATCCTGGGATCTGGCGTTTATGGGAAGATTTTATTACGATTGCAGGACTATCTGCACTTCCACAGGTGATATTTCTGTCTCAAGCACACATAGATAAATTCTTGACAAAGGCAAATTATGTTAGGTTTGGCCCTTACCATGAATTTTACAGGTCATGTGGTCAACATTTCTTCCATATGTACCAAATACTATTCTGCCGGGTCTCTTAGCTTTTGTCATTGCTGTGATGACTGTTCTCATGGTAAGGTTTAAACTACTACTTTACTTATTTCCTTTGTTGTCCTAATAATTGATGCTTCCCTGGAGGTTTGAAATGATAAATGTGAAAACCATGAAGGTAAAATTGAGAATTGATGCCATAGGAGTCATAAAATGAAACTACAATTTAGTTTTACATAGGATGATGGTGTAAATATTCTTCTGATGCAAAGATATTTTTCTTTTCAAGCCTGGAAGCAATAGGCTTCTTCAAATCTTTTTTATAGTATCTCAAATTTGAGGTTGGTAGTCCATGAAGACATGAAGAATGGGGTGTAATTTTTGGATATTTCTATGTTACCATGTTCGGATTTTCCTGACTGAATTTCTCTGGAAGTTGTTACTTTGACTACCATGGTTTTGTTTATCAACAAGAGTCTCCTAGCTCTTTTAAAGGTATTGATGTTAGAAATACTGGTTGAAACAAGGCGGCATACAGAATTTGTTGGTGTTATTTATAGTTCACAGAAACTTCGGCTTGAATACCAAGAAAAAGATTCTACAGGAGATTTGCTGAAATGACTTTTTTGCAAGCAACTTCCCCTCACCCCTCCCCAAAAAGAAAAAAGATATGAAAAATATTAATGAGAAATGGTATATAGTAGAACATTGGCCTCAGTTTTCAATTCTTCTGTTTGTTCATCGGCTCTGTGAGGCACTATCCCTTTTTATGTAAAAACCACTCATCGGTCATTACAAGTGTGGTTTTAATTTTGTGTGGTGTATTTATTCATACCTTTCCAGTTAGTGTTCCATTGTACCGTCAGGATGTAATGCCCTTGTGGAAAACTAACTTAGCATCCTATTATAAATGGCCCAAAATATGAAGCTTATGTTAGTTTAAATACAGTAAATGACATGCTAAGTGTCACATGCAACTTGACTTTTCAGGTCAAATGTTTGTTGCTTTTACAAGAGATTGAGCTTGATTTTCCTATATCATTGAAAATCGTCAAAGGGGTAATGTTTGTGAGAAGTTGAAGCTACTTTTTAATTGCTGGAGTCTGCAAGTGCCAAACAAGTTAATGCTCTTGCACGTGGGAAATTTGTTGGTCTTGTTAAACTCTTTTAATGTGAAATTGCTAGATATCCATATTATTACTCCTCCTCTAGTTGATCGCATATGTTCATTTGTTCTAAGTCTGCTAGTTACATTTAGAAGATCATGGAAGATCTTCATTTATCCAGTCAGTTTTTTTGCTTAATTAGCTGAGATGGAAAATACTCCAGAGCACATGTAATCATGACAGCAGCTACATTTACAGGCTAGGATGGGCAAACTCTCAGATAGAGGCATCAAATTTGTTGGGTCGATATCTGGGTGGACAGCTACACTTCTTTTTATGTGGATGCCTGTTGCACAAGCGGTAGTTATCTTTTAATTCTATCCACGGAGCAAAAGATTATTCTGCTTCAAAAGACATATTCTGAGAGGTTATTGAGGTTGCTTTTTTAATAGGCGTGATGGTTTTTCTTTCAGTGGACAAATCTCCGGAATCCTGAAAATATCAGAGGGTTATCATCTGTCTCAATGTTGCTTGCTATGGTTGGCAATGGACTTATGATCCCCCGTGCGCTCTTTATTCGAGATCTAATGTGGTATGATTCTTTTAACTCAAGCTCTCTAAAGCCCTCAGTTCTGTTTTGTTTGCTTTCTAGAGACTGCACACGCTTACTTAAAAGTTCAAATTTTATTCTTGATTGGATTGGCTTTTCAGTATAGGTAGTTTGTGTCCTTAAAAATGCTAGAGAACTAAGGAGTGAGTCAGAGAGAGAGAGCAAGAGATGGTGGGAGGAAGACTGAACATTCATTTGGCGCAAATCCCACAGTTACATGAAAATCTCTTAAAGTGTCCTTCTATTGGGGACGCTTTTGTACTCCGGATGGTTTGAAGTGCTTGATTGAATTATTTTTGGTGGGATCCCTATGACCATAATTACTATAGTAAATGAAACAAAATGCTTATGAGTGCCTACCATGTAGCCATTAATCCTATGGTTTTTTGTGTCTATAATGAGTAACAAGGTAAGCTATTCTAGGTTATATCTTCAAAGTCCAGCAAACTAATTAGGTTTGTGAAACTTTCTAGTTAATGATTATTTGTTGAAAATGTACTCTTGTACTCTTTGTAGAAGACAACTAGCCCAAGACTAAGAACATCTTATTTCCTCTAGAATACAATACAAACTTATTATCTATCAACTTTATCATGTTTTTCATGTCAAATACCAAGTTAAGGGTTGTTTCGCTTCTCACGAACTGTAATTCTTTTTAAAACAAGATCCCATCCTCATTAATGTTATTTGGATGACTAAATAAGAATCACCTAGAGCGGCTTATATATGTGCTCCGTAGAGGTGTTTTATGTTTGTAAAAGTATCTGTAAAACTACTATAAGGTCAATGGTATGTTCTGTTACCAACTTGAATATATTTGTTTATCAATAATTATATCAGATACATTTCACCTTTGCAACGACTTGGAACTAAAGCACTCCAAAACAAGATGTGTTCAGGAAGTATAATTATAACTTACTTCAGCTCAGGAACATGCATCTGTTTCTGTAGTTTCAGTCATAAATTCTTTTTTAAAATTGTGTCAGGGCAGAACTAGGCCACAGGTCTGCGAAATCTATCACATGGTACTCTAGTGTCACAACTAGAAAAGAGAAAGGAGCACTCTTGTATAATGTGCATGATCTTGCCATCTTGGGTTTTGCTTGACAGTTTTGATTTTATATGAGAGACATTTGATTACTCGATTCGCAATAGTCTAATAGAGTACAACTGAGTAGCCTTCACCTGAATGAGCTTCTTGATCTTGTCCTTAGGTAAGTTGTATGTCTCATTAGGAGAAAAGAGGATGTGATTTTCTAAAGATATTCTATCATTGGGTTGGATTCTGCTTTGAAGCAAAAGAAAAAGCCCCTCCAGAGTCACTTTTGCTTTGAGCATATCCTGTGCCATTTCAAGGGAAAGATTTTTACATCAATGTGCGGTATTTTGTTTGTTGAATTCCAATAGTGTCATTCTAGTCTGTAGACCATGACAGCATGCGGAATGTGTTCTTGATGGTGCTAAACGTCTTTTATAATTGTATCTGTTTGAAAGCAATCCTCTTTTGTATGATATTAGTTTGTATTTAAGCTTCTGATGTTTTTAGACTTTTGAGTGTTTGATTACAATACTATGTTAGTATGTCTTTTTATATTGTTATTGTTTGCTAAATCCTTCCAAATGATTAAATCTTATATTCAAAACACTTCTTCAGGTTCACTGGTTCAAGTTGGGGAAGCGTCTTCTATGGTTGGGGGAACCTTCTATGCCTCTACTAGTATGCTTCTTACCTTTGCAGAAGATTTCTTGGGTTGACGATTTTGTTGTTGCTGAAATTCTTTCTTTTCTTCCAGTTTTCAGTGTATCAGCCGCGAGTTCTTCGGGGCGGCAACAATCGGCCTTGTGGCTTGGATAGGTTGGTCAATTTCTCTGTTTCTGCACTTCTTTTATTACGAAATCTGTAGCATAGCTGAAGTAGTACTTGAATAATAAGACTATATCTTGGTAATAACTTTTTAGATTCTTTTTGACCATAATCCTTAGACATTTAGCTTGAATAGGGCTTGATGGTCCTTCAACAAAACAGGGACAGAATGAATATCCTTAAGTTTAACTTGACTGGCCTTCTTTGGTCCTTTTTCTGCGGAACAGGGATGACATTCTGGAAGGACACACAAGTTTATGGATACACTTCCCCCTTGACATCCTTGAAGGAGTTGGTTTTTGGTCATTGAATTTACTGGTCCACCACGTCTGATTTAAATGTTGTTTGTCTGAAATACACGAGTCATCCAAGACTTCATCAGAGGCCGGTAGGAATTGTGAACCAGGCAATTGGCTTCAATAAGAGAATTTCGGTTTAGAAACCCCTTTGTAAGAATCACTCCTTGACCTTATTCTTGACGATTGGCACTGTCTTGCCTATAGGTTCTCAACGAGTACAATTCAATTCCTATATGAATGTAACTCAATGTTATCTTTGACAAAGCAGATGCAGTGTGCTTGGCATGTAACGATAGTTAATAAAAATGACTGTTAATATTTTTCAATACAATTTTAGATTTAAAAGAATGCAGTTAAGTATTGCATTGTCTCATTATCAAGGGTGATTCCGGACTATGGCTCAGGAATCCGACTAGAATTAGAAAGTAGCTCCGGTTGGTTAGGTCTGACGGAGAACCTAAACCATTGCTTTTCCTTGCTGTATCTAAGGCTGCAAAAAAATCGAGTCGAGTCGAGATTTGGTCTGATCGAGCTGAGCTTTGCTTTAGTTTTATCGAACTCGGGTTCGAGCTCGACGAGCTAGCAATTTTAAAGCTTGAGCTCGAAAAAATAAAAATAATTATTTTATTTTTTAAAAAATAAATAAAATAATTTTTAATAAATAATAAAATATTAAAGATATATATATATATATATATATGTGGTTTTACTATTAAAATAAAAATTATATATATATATATATATATATATATATATAACGAGTTTAATATTTTGAGTTCAAGTTCGAACTCGATATTAATCGTGCGACTCGAGTTGCTAGCGAACGGTTTAATTCGTTTGCACCCCTAGCTGTATCGTAAAAAAGGCTGCATGATTAAGCCAACTAGCACAGCTAAGAAGCTAAGAACCATTACTTTGGAAGATGCTAGGACTAAAACACACATATTAACATAGTTGGGGGGAATGCATATTAAAAGTGCACAAGTTGTTCCGATAGGGATCTTATAGGGCCTAGGTGGAGCAGGATGATCCATCCTCGACTTCACAGAAGCTATAAATTCCAGAATCATCCCAAAACAGGAGAGAAAATCCTCTGCAGTTACAATCTCCTGGAAGCTCAGCCATGAGAGCAGAATCACGCATGATGCAGAGAAGATAATCCCAGTAACAGCGTGATCTCTTGCTGAAAAAGGCTGGAAGCATCCAATTTCTGCCATCCCCGGTAGTTGGAATGAGTCATTGCTCATCTCAGCAACAAACATCCCTATATTTGACACAGCTGAAGGCCCCTGAACCCAAACCCTCAACCATACCCCTACAATAATCTTTAGCTACATCTGAGAAATAGCCATCTCTCCACTGCCTATGATCAAGTGGAACTGGAGCAGCTCCAGTACCAGTGAGAAGAGGTATTAAGTAGCTTAGAACAACCAGAATAAGTGCATAGAAAAGAGCCTTGGGGAGTGTTGTACTAGGATTGTCCCATAATTCAAGTTCCAAAAAAGAACATTCAAGTCCAATCCTCAGTCCACATTGTGCAAGTCCACAGCAAACCATCTTGAAGGCTGCAGTTTTGGAATGCCTACACCTACCATAACCAAGAAAGGAAGAGGAGAATACACCCCCAACACTACAGCAATGCATCCCACAATTGTCAAGCCCCTATAGTTTACATAACTTAGTGCAACCGTCAAAACCAGCACAGCTCTCATCCTATGCTTGCCATGTGCTAGAGCTGGGATTCCGGACTTCAAATAGTCTAGGAATATAACTGGATACAGCGCATTGTCTATGATTCCACTGAACCATTTCATCCACCCTACTTGTATCCCCCAGTAAGCTCCCGATGCTGGTGAAATCCAGATCACAGAGCCTCCATTTTCTGGAAACATGGTGCCAAATTCTAGTGTTACTAATGCTTCTGGGACACTCCATATCAGGGGGAAAAGCAGAAAGCCAAGAAGGGCTAATAGAGGACCAGCTGCTCGTACACTGTCCTCAGCACCAAAAGAGCCCCCAGAGACCTCATTGAAGACGAGGAAAACAAGAGGTACAATTGATACGTTGGTATAGTTTTCAAGATTTGAGGAAAACCCTTCTCCTAAACTTGAATATTCAGCATCATTTTCATCCATTTGATGCCTTTCAGTTAGTTAGCAGTAGATGTTCTAATTTACTTTGTGAAGTTAAGAAGTTTCTTTCTATATAATTTGATGAAAGATTGACTTTTGGCTTGAAACTTTTGGTCAGTTTCTTGATTTTTGGTGTCATCTCTATGGAATGCCACGAGTTTGTCTGCCTGAGCTTTGGCAAGCCATGTGGCAATGACCGCTAAACTTTCTAAGAAAAAGATATAATACTCGACAAAATAACAGCATCGTGTTTAATTGGAGATCATTTAACAAATGGGATCTGTTCTAACTTCTGAGTTCTCAGTTCTTGCCTTCTGAAACGGGTCTTGAAAAGCACGAATAATTAATCACTCCCTCCCTCCCAAAACTTTTGCTCATTAGAACGGTAACTTCTTGTAGATTTAATCTACACGTTATATGTAGTTTAAATGGAATTACAAGGCACGAGCAGAAGTGTAGACAATCAACCAGAGAAGAAGACAGAGACTTCGACCAAAAGTCCATAAAAGCTTTAATTTCTTCTCTAGACACATTTGGAACGGTGCTAAATCCTTTACTTTGTGGGATATCCTTTCACTTTTGACCTTATAAGGGTATATTGATCTTTGCAGGGGAACAAGGAAATAAAAATTGATCATGTAACGAAGAAGAAATCAATATCATTACTTGTATTGCTAAAGTAATTGAAAAGAGTCTAGTAATGAGATGCATTCAAAACATTCTTCCTACCATCACTACCTCCCGAGACTTTTATTTATTGCCACCATAAAACTTTCAGTCCTCCCAAATCTTTAAGAGGCAAGAGTTCTAAGCTTCCATGCGGATAATGCAGCGGAGACTTTCTCCTCGTAGCATGTACTCAAATGCCTTGTTAATCTCTGAGAAAGGGACTTCGTGGGTGATGAACTTCTCAAGCTCTAGCTCCTATAAACAGAAGATAACAAGTCAAATACTTGAAAAGGATCTAATATTGCATAGGACAAGTCCAAATAACTTTGGAAAGACGTACAAATAAGGGAAAATCAGAGTAACACTTCTGAGAATCTGACAAAGAATTTTTACCTTTTTCATGTATTTTTCTACAACACCTGGAATGTCACTACGGGGCTTATAGTTGCCGAAGAAGGTGCCCTTGAGAGTCCTCTCATTCAGCAGATTCATAGGATGTGTTTTGAATGCATCATCCTTGTTTGGCACACCAACAAGCACAGCTACACCCCAGCCCTGTCAATCCATTGAAGTATCAAATTTCAGTTCTAACTGATTGATACTATAGGAAAAAAAAAATCAAAGAAACGATTACTAGGAAGGCCATTACATCATGAACACATTCAAATGCAGAGATCATGGCATTGGCATTTCCAGTGCACTCAACACTTCTGTCCACTCCTCCATCAGTCATTTCAGCGATCACCTGATAAATGCAGAGATCTTAAAACCGTAGAAGTGAAAAGAAAATACATGCAATACAATAGTAGGTTATTTACAAGCCTTGTTGCTCTTATGATACGAGATTTTTTTGTCGAAATGTCAACTTGCCTGTTGAACTGGCTTGTCATAATCTTTTGGGTTTACAAACTCGGTGACACCGAACTTCCTTGCTGTTTCAGATGTACTTAGCGTCAATAATGGTTCAAAAATTTACCAAGCAGATCCAATCAATGCAAATCAATTTCTTCAATATTACCGTCATTGAATCTATTGGCATTCAGGTCAACACCAATGATCCTTGAAGCCCCGGAAATGCGAGCTCCTTCAGCTGCCTGTAGCAGTCATCAAGGCAAAAGGAAAGCTCATTTGTTAAATGTCCATCATCAACAAAAGCAAAGGGGAAGGCTAACATTATCTACTTACAGCAAGGCCTACTGCCCCAAGTCCAAAAATGGCGACTGTTGATCCCTTTGTTGGTTTTGCAACATTTAGAGTTGCACCAAGCCCTGCAGAGAAGAACCACACAACATTTTTACACCATTGTTTGAGAAATTCTATAATGTTGCTAAGAGTTTAAACTCATCAAACCTGTAGATATCCCACAGCTAAGAACGCAAACTTTATCTAGTGGTGCTTGCGGGTTGATCTTGGCAACACAACCAACATGGACAACAGTATACTCGCTGAAGGTTGAAGTCCCAACGAAGTGGTATATTGGCTGCCCATTTTTGGAGAACCTTGTCCGGCCATCATGTAACATGGCACCTCTATCGGTATTTATCCTGAGAAGGTCGCACATATTGCTTTCCTCTGACTTACAATGGCGGCAATCCTTGCATTCTCCTGTGAATATAGGAAGAACATGGTCTCCTGGCTGCAAATCCGTCACCCCTTCACCTACACTCTCCACAATTCTGTGTCGAGCCCCAAAGAAAAAAAGGGAAGCAAATTTATGATCTGATTTCTGAAAATCAAATTAATTTACTAATGTTAGGCTTTCAAAAGAGAAATCTAGATGCCTACCCTCCTGCTTCATGACCAAATATCCGAGGGAAGAGTGGTGTTTGACCCTGTATGCAACTCACTTATGTCAATTCAAGGATAACAAATCAAAGAAATATGAAAAGTTATAAATTAGACAACCTGATAGCTCATCCACTGGATACTCGATATTCAAATAATAGACCGTTGGATGGTTTACTTAAAATCTGTAGTTGATATAAGGCAGTATCACCAAAACCATATTGGAAACATAGAAGGGGGAAAAAACATGCTTGTGCCGAGAAAATTGGATTACTTTTCCATCAATACAGAAACATCAATCAGTTTAGCCATCTCAATCTCCTTGATATACATGTCTAATTATCTCAAAAAATAATCACCATATGTCCACAAGTGAACTACAGAAATCTGCTTGTATAATCAGATCAAACAGACAAACAAAATATAAGTGCATAAGTTCTGAGAATCTACTCTTGCAATTTACCTTTTATTTTCAAAAGTTAATATGAAACCCCACAAAATCAAAGCATTAATAAAATGAATAGACAGTGACCTTAGCTTCCCAGAAGTAAACATCAGTATGGCAAAGGGAAGTAACTAGAATCCTCAGACGAACTTCCATTTTCTGGGGAGGTGCCACCTCAACTTCTTCCACCACCAACGGCTTTCCCGCCTCCCATGCCACAGCAGCTACAGTAATATTCATCACAATTACCAAACATCCATAAACGCTGTGTAAAAAGAAGAATCTCTAACACCATAATACATCAAAATCAAGCAAAAATGACAAGAACCCACATCCAATTAATCAATGCTAGTTAAGGAAAAAAACACAAGATACAAATATGGCACCTTTGCATCGAATAACTTGACCTGCAGTGTTAGACATTGTTGTGCCTAAAATGATTGTGATCAATGACCAATATCTCTGATTATAAGGTGAGATTAATTCTTGTGCAATTATGCATGCATTATATAGAGATGCTTGGGGTGCATATGTAGGATTTGTCGGACAATCCACCGCCAAATGTGGAACTAAAGTACCAGAAACGCCACTATTCTTTGATTACCCTCTTGCACAGTGGAAAGACACGCACCTAAGTCCAATGTACTAGATTGTCTTTTCGTGGCTTAGATCTTTAACTAATTTTTCAGTCCTATCAGCTGCCTTCTATTTTGCATGGTAATTTGCCATGTGTCCTTCCAGCAAATGCCCACCATTTTTTTTAAAAAAATCTCAATCTCAGGATTAATATTTTGGTTCTTGATAAAAAAAATTTTAGCCACAACAATTTGAGAGGGTATAGGTGTAAAAAGGTTAGGAGTTAAAGTTTGAGAAACAAGAAATTAGTCATAATAGGAAAAGATTATTTGCTTGGTACTGAAGTCGCTTGATCAGCAAAAAGGTTTTCTTGCAAATGTTCGTGATTTTGGTTTACTGTTTCCTAATTCATTCATAGATTGATTTGTGCAACAAGAATTAACCAAAAAAAAGGATGTTAATACTTGATAAAACTAGAGATGGCTTCAACCTCAAGAAAAAGAAAAGGTAGGAAAAAGAAAGGACGATAAGGGTATTGTTAAGAGCTTTGATAAACTTCTCATCTATTATTTAAGATTGCTAAGGAACATTAGATCCAAGAGCTGTTAAATCTTTTCATTATTTTTTGTGTGTTAAAACTCAATAAGAAACTTGGATATTGTACAATATGAACAAGGCATTCAATCAGTGAAGAAAAAATTTCTAACTCAAACATTTTCTCTTCTAGTTTGATTTTGTCTCCCTCACGAAATATTTAATATGATTTGGTTCTACAAAATGTTCACGACACTATTAAGATGCACATCACTCTATCTTCTTCTTTTTCTTTTCCCCCTCTCTCTTAGGATATTTTGTTCTTCAAAATATGTCGCCTACAAAGTCATTCAGTTGCATATCTGATTTTTCTTCTTCCCAATTTTATTATTTTTTTCCCTTTGGATCAATGAAGAAATTCAAAGAACTATATCTTCCATATGCCACATTATTATCTTTTTCTCATCATCAGAAGGCGGAAGACAGGTGATATGCTTTGCTATATTGGGCTTTTAACTGTAATGTCATATAACAAGCCCCTATGTTATTGTAGTCCAAACTAAGTGTTGATCAAATTCAATCTGCCCTAACAATGGATATTACATTGAAAGAATTTATTTAAACTTTCTAGGGTGATTTTTATGCTATTATTGGTATGGACTTTTGGTAGTGCTTGATTGCAAGGAAAAATACGAGAAAGAAGGAAAGATTTTTTTTTTAGTAAGGAGAAAGAAGGATAGTTAGTTCTTTTTTCTTCATGCATGCTTAAAGTTAGCATGAAAGTCGAAAAGTTCCTTTGCACTTCTCTGCATTCTCATCAAAGGCCATGCGAGATGAGATGAGTTGAAAAGTTCTCTTTTCTTTTCCTCTTTTTGGTGCTACAATACACTTTTTTTTTTTTTTGGGTTGGTGTCTTATCCCTTGTGTTTAGGATCTGTCCTTCCATTCACAAGACTTGAAATCAAGACTTTGCACGGGAACCGAGTTCCTTGCCACTCGAACCAAGGGCGAAATTCTAGAAATATTGCTAAATTTAAAAAGTTTTTCAAAGACGTTTTCCCTAGTTAGGGTCACCAAATTTTCAAAATGCGGGCGACCATAAAATATGGTATATATTAAGATTTGAATATAATGGTCATCACATTTGCATGTAATGCGATGCCCCCTTTTTTTATTTTATTAGTCGCATTTGAATATATGTCAACTGTAAATGTATTAGCCTGAATTATTTTCTCCGTGCAGATGGATCTAATTAGGCACTTTAGCAAAGAACTTATGCCCATTTTCTACCATTTGAAAATTGGCGTGTATAATAATAAACTTGGGAAACTTTGAACATTCAGCAGACTAATTTAGTCATACAATTGAGAGGGACTACGAAGTTGGAACATATCTGCTTTGCTATGGTCTATTTTTAGCATTATCACCAGCTGCCAAAGCACCTACACGTGCGTATCACCGCAATCTTTGTGTTTATTCGTCTTCCCTGCCAAAGTATATGGATATGCTTATGTTACTTTGACGACAGAAGAGTGCATGAATCATACTAATTGTGACCAAAAACAATACTAATTATGACCAAACACAAGATAACTTGGATAAGTCTATCGCCGTATCCACTTTTGGATGCGGTGAATGATCATTTTCATACGACAGTCCTTATAGCCAAAAAAAAAAAAAAAAAAAATCAAAAGCAAGATAGTGTTTCGTGGTGGACACATTTCAAAAATACCGCGATACTAAATGAAAAAAAATGATTTTGAAGGACGTCATAATTGAGATATTTTTAACTTAACAATATTCATAGAAATTTGCCCAACCAAGAGGAGTTGGTAATTCTTTTTTGTTTGTATTTTTTTTAACCGTTTAGCTACAGTATAACTATAGAGGCTAGATTGACTCCATATGCCCGGCGGACCAACTTTTAATATGACTCAGCAAAGCTGTCGATTCTGCTGAATATGCTGACAAATAGCAAGTCTTTCAATGGGCATAACCTTTGAAAGTTGAAATGATATTGCAAGAAATATTCGTCAAAATGATTCCTTTGATAAGATGTTGACAAAAAAATGCAAAGGGAAATGACTCAATGATTTTGCCGTTTTCATCTTTTTCTTGGGTCAAACATAGATCTATGCCCTTCAACAACTTTACACAGTCTCTTGCAATAATTTTATGAGAATCTGATATCTCAGTCGTAAGCAATTATATATAGGGTCCAATTCTTTCGGTCTCCACTAACTTGAACGTGCACTAATTACATGAGTAAAACACAGTAAACTAAAATCCACTGCTAATTCATTTCTATCTATATATATTAAGCCTTTGATTTGCTTTCTCTACAATCATAATTGCAGCTTTAGATAACTGTTCTATGTCTTTCTGAGAAATTCTCCATTAAAACCATAGATAGATTTAGTCAATTTTTGACTGTTATTTGTTGGCTAGATGTTGGATCTAACATAATACATAGGACATATATATGAAATGTTGGCAATTGGGTACATGGGATTCTTGCTTTCCTACTTTTTGAGTTCCCTATGTTCATCACAGGCCGAGGACTATGTAGTATAGCAGCGTTACAGGCAAAGATACCAGCATCCCGAATATTACCCTGTAAAAGTCAAGAAAAACTACTGTTAAACAATTATGCGGTGCAACAGCTACTAAGGCACATACTGAAAGAGGCAGACTCATTTTTCTTTAGAGTTTCCAATCTTTTGAAGCTTAGATTGAGCTATTATGTCTACAATTCAAATGCTTCAGTTGATTTATCTAGCCCTAGTCGAATTACAAAAACTATGCTCTTTAAATTATTATTTTTTTTTTAAATAAACCACTAGAAAGTGGTAGAAGTTTGGCATAGATCTCAACTTGTTTATTATAAATTTTCAAACAGTACATGATAAAGAGGATATACCTCGTAATTTTGAGTTTGATCAACTACATTAATTCACATTCTCCAGTTTCAGTGTCAAATGAGTTTGTTCAAGATGAAGCTAGAGTCCTACTTTTCTTGCCAAGTCAATAGACACTTGGGAATGGATTTCCTTTCTCAGTTGGGAATAATGGAAAAAGTATCAAATAGTGGATTGCATTCCATAATTCATAGTAGTTTATATTTGTCTTCCTTTTTTTTGGGGGGGGGGCATTGGGAAGGACGAGAAGGGGATGGGTTGAATGAGAATTGAACTCTACTGAAAATCCTCAATTATTACCAAGTATATATACCTTGGAACCCAAAAAAGAGTAGCATTTTTTTCTTCTTTTTAGGTAGGTTCATGATTGGTCAAATGTTGAACTGTTCATGCTCCACCAAAGATATATAGGTTGCAGCAGCTAGTATTTTCTGATTGGATAAGCTTACCCGGTACTAAGTATATCAGGATGCAAGCCATATTCTCTTGCAAAGACAAAAGGGACAATTCCTTGAGGAAGAGCAGCCTGAAAGAATCCCAGAAAACCCACCAAAAATTTCACTTGAGTTTGCAATCACAATTGATTAGACTACTTTTATTTTCATCTGCAAAGTATTGAGCATGGCAATTATCACCTGCACTATAGCCGCATGCAATCTAATTCCTCTTAGTCCAACCGCAATTGATGCAGCTGACATTATCAATGGTCCACAGACAAAACGAATCACCATTCCTACTGCCGCCTTTTTCGTGCCACAAGCAATAATCCGAGGTTGTAATGCCATGAATAACCCTGCAACATTTGTTTGTGAGATGTGAGGGATGTGGAAAAGTTTTTTAAGGTTTTAGATGAATTCTTCTAGTACAGAATAGAATGCTTCTTTTCCTTTTGGAACTAGCATTGACTAAGAGTTTTTTATGTTTAAATATTTCAACGTAATTAGTCCTCCCACATTCTAAAAAATATTTGTACCACAATGATAATTACTTTTGTGTAAAAAAAAAAAAGCTAATGATTTGATTTGTCCACATTGAAGAGAATTATCAGTGATAAGATCACTTACCTAAACTGAACATGGCCATTCCAAGACCTGCATCGGAGATTATTTTGATGGAGTATTTAACCAAACTTGGCATCCCAAAATTCCATCTGTACCCAAGATTACAAATTAAGCATCATACACAAATATATCCACATCCAAAAAAAATGAAAAAAAAAAGAGAAAGAGATAGAGAGAAATTATTAACAAAGTGAAAGCACACAATTATTCCTTTTTTTTTAACGCGCGTGTGATTCGTTATTTCTTTTTTGTAAATAAATCTTTATCTCGATTCAACATTTTGACATCATAACATGAATTGATCATGCAACATTAGATTGTAGAACAGGTTTATGCCTTAAAACCAACTGTTATGAACAAGCATTAGGACAGAATCACTGCTATATCGTAGCAATGATATCAAAAAAAAAATTTCTACTTTTTCAGAAAATAATTATCTATATAATACTAGATAATAATTCATTGTTAAGAAACTTACTTGAATGAAATGAGCGACCAAAGAAGCCCCAAGACACTGGAATAAGTATTTGGATTACGCAAAAGCTTTCTGCCTACCATTGTAAGAATAAGTCTTAACATAACAAAAGCATTTGGCATTTCTTGATCTTTTGCTGCACCATGTGAACCCACTTCGACAATTGAGCAATCTCTGAAGCTAAGATCGTTTTCTGCAAGCCAACATTCAATAAAATGGATCATCACTATTCATATTCATCGACAAAACCAACCATTTATTTATAAAGAAAAATATGAAATTCAATGTGTATAAATTTAATCGTTTTTCTCTATTTCCCCATTCAATATCTCACGCAGGAGTGCGACCCTTCTTTTTTTTTTTCCTTAATATTGTCCTCCCTGTAAATGTGAACTGAAAAATCAAATTAGCAAGCTCTATTAAACTGATTTTGTTTGTTATTTCAATAGTCTACATTTTGTTTGCTCATATTTATGGCTACATTTTCTAAGGGCATGTATGATTTATGACCATCTCGACCACTTTAGGTGAATAGGTAAAGCATCATACTGGTTCAGGACAAGCATGCAGGAAGTTAAAGTGGATACCATGATGAAATGAAACTGTCTTTACACAATATGGTTAGACAATGGACCCCAAATAACTTCCCTATCAACCCAAATACATGTGCCCTAATGTAATCATTTCACCTGCTAAAAAAGTCCGACCGACCACCAATTATATGCTTAACCCCAAAAAAAAAATTTGCCAATTATGTGAAGAAATATTAGGTGATTCTAATTACTTGTAAATAGTTCTTTAACATGGTCAAGAAAGAGGTGTAAATCTCTTGAATTTTGTCTAGAGACACTACTCACATGAAACTACAATATAAATCTCGACTATTTTCGTGGGTAAGTATGAATTTAGACTAGTCAGCTCCACTATAGAACTTGGAAATGTATTGTGCTTATAATTAGCAAAAGTTGATTTGTTTGCCTAGCACCAAAGAAAAAAATTCACTGTGGAACAATGATATTGGGGGAGTGATTCTTATCGATGGGCCAGAAGGTTTGAATGATGCTTAATTTGTTTGGAAAAAAAAATGTGTATTTTGTACTGGAAAATATGCAAAAATTGGAAAAAAATTTGTATAAAAATCATCGATATTTGCTAGAACCATTAACAGCTCCAGTCATGTTAGTGGATCAGGATGCAAACATCATATAACTTGAAGGATATTAATAATGAAACATATATATGTTCTGTATCTACATCTATAATTGAAGATTTTGGTGTGCACAAGAAAAGTTTAATTTTCAATATATTTTTCCACGAATCTTCAGAAGCATTTGTTAAAAGTTTCTGGCGTTAGCTCAAAACAATTTAAGTTTGTATGAAACAAATCACTGAAATATCTAGACTACAAGAGTTTCCCAGTAATTAACGACAAGAAATCGGATTAGCATATGGAATTTTATTCCTCAATTAAATAAGTGCTCGAATAGCACAACTTAAATGGTAGATTCCAAGTTAATCCATGAACGTGCTTGACTAAGAGCTAATTAATCAGAAAAAAGAGCAAGGAAGGAAGCCAACAAAGGACAAAATGCTGGAAAGTAATTATCTAGCACAAACGATAATCTTCTACAAGATTGAAAAAAGAGGGAATTTCAAGGTCTCAATTTTTTTTCCTTCAACTCAATCTTTTCATCTAGTGCTTTTTTCTTTGTAACCCAAATTGTCATTTCCTAGCTTTTTATTAGTCTCAACCACAAAAGAGAACGACAAAGAAGTTAGAAAGTCAAGAAAAAAAAGCAAGCCAAAAGGAAACAGTAAAATTCCCTTGAGAATCCAAGACAAACACCAACACCAACACCAACATGCGATGCTACAGGCAGCAATTGTCTAGAAATTTGAGATACAGACAAGTCCAAAATCAGGATGACTTTAGTGTATTAATTTCTTGAAGTCTAAAACGACTAAAGTATTACCAATCATAAAAGAATCATGCTGCAAATACTACATAATTAAAGTACTACTATACTATATTATGATACATTGGTTTGTGGCCAAATGATTCGAAGAGAGAATTGCGTCAAAATCTTTTAAAGTAAGGCATTTTTTTTTTACACAAAATATAACAACTATTGGTTCTAAATCAGAGTTTTACCAATGTATGATTATCACCTCAATTTTCTGCTATTCTGAAATTTGCAATGAGAAGGTCCAGTCATGTCTGGTCTGGTCAGTTGAGGTAAGAATGAGACATCTATAAGCTCAGGAGACAAATGTACAACCAGACGCAGAAGAAAGCAATTTATCTCTGACTACTTCATGCCTGCTACTTTTCTAGTAACCATGTGATCCATATTTTTCCAGATCCCAATGACCCAAATAAGCTAGGTGGTAATCGAATTCCAAATTTGTTGCTAGAACACTTGATTATACTACCAAATCAT
Source organism: Coffea humblotiana (assembly GCA_023065735.1). Lineage (NCBI taxonomy): Eukaryota > Viridiplantae > Streptophyta > Magnoliopsida > Gentianales > Rubiaceae > Coffea > Coffea humblotiana. The sequence continues at coordinate 29,362,887 of CM041217.1, read as the reverse complement.
GTTCATGTAGAATATCAAACTTTTGATTACGTAATTTTTTTAGTTCCGTATAAGTTTTAGGGACCAAAAAAAAAACAATTTCTTTATACTAGTTGGTCTAAGTTCATAACATACATTCTCTATTGAAACTGAAAATCCTCCTCCGGTATATGTGTCATGCATCTTTACTCATGCTCAAATGAAAACATCTTTACAATATAGGGCATTAATTTTTACAGTCAATTTTGTCTGCTTTTGTATATTTAATCAAGTCCTAGGAAAGAAAGAAACAGTGTCGCTTGTCAAAAGTTGACAATACATTAACATACCTCCAAGAGCATCTTTGTGCCCTTGTCCCTCTCCAAGACCACCTTGACCCTTCCCCGGTGAGTCCCACACCATTTTCGTCGTCGGAGACGGCTGGCGGTGCACCTTCCCAGCAGCAGCCGGAGACCTTATCCACATCGGAGTGTTTACGATGGCAGTCACGGTCACAGTGTCCATTTCATTAAAGTTTGATGCCCTAGGAGTTGGCTGAAGTGAGTAGGCATCCGATGATGCGTAACCCGATAACCTAGGACTTGTTGCATGGTATCCAAACCCTAAATCACCATGCCCAAAAGCAATATCACCATTTGCATGGTGGAATTCATGCAAAGGTGCTGGTGTGTTGACTGAGTATATCTCTGCGTTGGATAGGTTTGATGCTCTAGGAGTGAGTCCTAGGGATGATGATAATGCGGACTCAGGAGCTGAAGATGTTGACCGTCTGATTCGAACATGGATGCGTCCATTGACGTCCATTTCTGACTCGGTGCAAAGTGGGCCCCGGCCGTCTAGGGATATTACATCGTTGTCTATCTCAAATTTGGTGATGGAGGCAGCAATGGAACCAGGGAATTGGCTGCGGATTAGCATCGTTGCACCTCTGTATTCAAAGAGAAATAACAAGAAGGTGTACCTGCATTTCAGTAGATATAGGAATGTTACGACTGATTTAAACATTGTATGTAAATTCTTTGCGGCATATTTTCGTTACATTTATATTAATTCAATCATTCCTTAAAAAAATGGTTGCTTAGTCTAAGTGAGAACTGAAATGAAACCTTCATTTTGGATCCTATTTCCATTTGTATTTTTAGTTTCTCAGTGGTTTTTTTGTTAGTGTAATGTGTGTTTGAACTTGAAGTGAGTTTTGCAGCCAAAATTGAATCAACTTTGTGGCTAAATTGTCTACTTTTTTCTCTTTTATCAGCTTGCTTTCAGGAAGAGAAGTTGTCTCTTTCTACATCAATCTCCTTTTGTGTTATTCCCTCTTCAAGGATAAAATGAACTAAAAGTCAAAGGAGCCATTGAAATTTTTGAGGGACAAAGGAAAAAAAGGAGAAGAAGAGCTTAGTTGAGATACCAGATAATGCATTGAAGGACTACAAGTTGCACCATAAGGCTTTGCGTGAAATCTCCATACATGGCTTTAAGCAGAGGAATGCCCATGACTAGTGTGTTCGGCAAAGTAGAAACTGAGAAGAGGGTTATCATCCAATCGAATTTTCCTGTGCAAACGGCCCAAATTGATAGCAAAACAAGCACAAACATCTTAGAGAGAGTATCAGCTAATATGAACTTTGTGTCCATCTCATACGGATTGTTTTGAGAAATGAAGTGAAAAGATAGCACTGGAACTGCAAAAACTGCGACAAACCGGTTAATCCCGGCGCACTGCTCTGGTGTGAAGATTTTCCACCACTTGACTGAACCATATGCAACCAGCATTGCAAAGTATAAAGGAACCATAGCACACATGACCTTGTAGAAATCACTAGCACTGATCATCTTTTAAGTCTCTTCCTCTCTCTTATTATGAGTAAGCTATGTAAAATTCAAGGATGAAAAGAAAGTTTGATGAGTATATATAGGGAGGGGTATGCAGACTTAAAGGCTCTTTTCTCCACATGTGTTAGATACCAGATCATAGTGAATTACTTTTTGGTACTAGGTCTTATTCATTGCATAAAATTTGGGACGGGAACAGTAAATTATATGCACTATATTTTGATGTGGAAAACCAACAAGAAAAAGTTTACTCAAGTAATTACAAAAAGTTAATCCAATAGTTGATGTGCATTTTCAAAATTTTTCTTGAAGACTTTACTAATCATGTCGTTCTGGTACAGTATTGTCTAAGAAGATTTGTAATTGGCTGATATGGTAGCAGAAGACGAGTTTAACTTGTGGTAAACAAGTAACTTACCAGAGGTGTAGTCAATGTTAGAAAGGTTACCTTTTGTATTTAGAAACTATGTGGATTCTTTCTGTAAAAATGATAAGTAATTACGAACAACCGAGATGAAGCATTGAAATCGTTAAGGAATTTTCTGATCGGACAGCATTATTTTATGAGTTGATTCTTCCTCCTGGTGATTATTAGGAATCTATTCTTGAGGTCAAAGAAGTTTAAAGAAGTTTAAAGTGGGCAGGCTTTAAAAAAGTTTAAAGTGCGCAGGCTGCCATGAACATGTTCATCTCAAAATTCTTCCTTTTTATAGTTGTCTCTGTAATAATCATATAGGCAACTAAAGAAAGAAGGAATTTGGTCACAAAAACTATAATACTAGTCATCGAATAGATTTTTTACCCCTTTGCCAATAAGGTCATCTCTATATGGCCACAACACCAATTATGACTCGTAAATGAATGTCATATTATAATTTGTGATTTAAAATTATACTTATTATTATTACACTATTTTTATATCATAAAAATAAAGCTTATATGACTATTAGCACATATATATATATTGTAAATGTGAGATCTTGAATCAGGATCGTCTACTTACAATTTCTCCCACTTTACCACTCAATCCAACCTTGCCTGGACTTGCAGCAATATGACAAGCCATCAGTTTTATATAATAGAAATAAAGATCTCCTTTTTTTAAAGGGATTTGGAGGAAAAAAGAAAATCAATACATAAGATTTAGTAAAATTTTCTCCAAATTTTAAGTTTGCGCCTCCTTTGTCTGTAAGAGTTACATTAAAATGTAGTATCATTCTGGGCCTTTTCCCTGATTTAGTCGTGTCATCAGAAATCCAGTCTGAGAGGCAAGAAATGTTGCTCATGCCAAGTGCCACTGCGGCTAAGCAACTGATACATGATATATTGACTAATGATGCAGAAGAAAGGGAGGAAAATATGAAAGCAAAGTATAAATATGTGAGAATGAGAAATGAATTCTGCAACTCAACTGTTTCACTTTCAACTCTATGTCTTAGTTAAGATACGGCCCAAATTATCTTTCCAAGAACCTTGTCAAAAGCAAGCTGACCACATTAGGGATTTAATGCTCTTTATAGGCTATTGCTGAAAAGATCAAAACTCACTGAGTTTGTTTGGATAAAAGTTTATTTGGATCTCACGATTAAAAATATCCAGATGTCAGTATATCTTTTTGGTTTAGATGAGTTTTCCTCCACCTTATTATATAGCCTAGTTAGATTCTCCTTTTTTTTTTAGTTTAAGATATAATATAGGTGTTCCTAATTGTACAACAAAATTGAAAAAATAGGAAAAAGAAATTATCTCCACAAGGATTGTAGGTAAGTTTAGAAAGATCTTAAAAACACTCCTTTTCTTTCGTGCAATATGTCTTTTCTTTTTTTTTTTACCCCCTTTCCTGGTAGAAGGTGAAATATGTCTCTGATTGACATATCTTTCTTGAGATTCTATGGACATTTACAGTGTCTTTTATATATATATATATATAGATTAAGTTAATGTATACAAGCAAATTTCATATATACAATTAAATTATATGAGTATAGGCCAAGATATGGAATAAATACAACCAACCTGCTAAATGTTCCTTAAACTCTTTCTCTCATTCATTTCTTTAACAAATTCTGATTTTCAATTATCAATCTGTGTTTTGGTTTATTTATGAAAAACGAGAGAAGGGATGTTACCTGTTGTCTGTGTTGCTTCCAAAAAAGACCTAGACAAATTAGTCTAAAATTTAGGTAACTCAACTATACTGCTCAACTCTTTTTGAGTGGGATCATCATCACGTGTAACCAGATTAGCAAACAGATAAGTCGAATAATTCAAATGTAGAGTGCAATTAGTGTTTGATTTGTCAATCAGAAAGTCTGTTAGCACATTGATTTATTTTGCAAATACCTTTCAATCCAATGCTCAAGCGCCAGTACCAGTGGGTGAATTTGGTTGGCTGCGCCTTAAGATTGTAAAATTGTAGTTGTGCTCTGATAAAAGAAAGGGCAACCGTCAGCCATCTTTATTTTACCATGTCTCCACGTCAAAAACTTAGATACACTTTGAACTAGAAAACTTGAAACATATTTATGTTGCACACTTCATATCTCATGGAATGATCAAGACATGAAATCCAGAAAGAGATTCTTTCTATAAGAACGAAGTAGCTGATCTCGCACAAGATTAAAAACACAAAATGTACTTTACTAATTGCAGTTAGAGATAGCTAAAGCAAGATTACTTGTACCTTTGTTTGAATTTAAATTTTCAATATTAGCCGTTAGTTCCAATTAAAAGCAATTAACGGTGCCACTTTAATCCAAATTGAAGAGATGATGCAGAAGTTATTAAACTATAGGGAGATTTTGTAGTAAAGTATCAAACCATAGTAAGGTAAAAGATAAATTATTCTCTTTTTTTTTTTTTGCGAATAGCTTGTTACGTATACTACAAATCTAAAAATCACTAGAACGAAAGATTACATTTTGAAATTTTTACAGATTCAAAATCTAGATAAACCATTAGTAGACCAATGATTATCTGTGCATGAGAACAATATCATATTTGCTATCCAACTGGTTCAATTTCAAATTTGATGTTGAGAATTCGATGAAATAATCTAAGAAATCCCAAGTTTGAAAATATTGCTTAGAATCGAAGAGAGAAAACTTTTATCAAAACACATAGGAGAAATGATATAAGAACAAAACTTTTATATCTAATAAAGAAACTATAAAAAAAAAACTTGAAAAATAAAATCCTACAAAAGAACAAAACTCTCATTAGGAAACCTTAAGAGAGAGAAACTTTCACTCGTAAACACTAAAAGAGAGAAAATAATGATACCCTAAGAGAGACTTTCTTAAATATAAAAAATAAAAAAATAATAAAGCATAGAATTAACTGCTTAGCTCTTTAGATGAAAAGGGACATATTATTGAAAATTAAAGCTCTCTAGACCTAGGCAAACAATTACTACATTTTGTTTCTTGGATCTCTAGGCTCTGAATGCAATTTACGGTCACAAGATTGATGTATATCGAGATGGAATGCTAATTCTAAAATATCCTTCAACTATAATGAAATTCTTCCTTTCCTCTTTAAACTTCAAAGTTGGAATCAAACATAGCAGAATTTTCCCTCAAAAAAAAAACATAGCAGAATTTTTTTGTGCTGCAAGCTCCATCTTAGCAGTTTCTGATCATGGGCTGGATCTTAATCTATATGGAGTAGAATCTTGACAAAATAACTGGCCCAGTATTCACAAGAAGTAATCAAGGCTCAAATTGTGTTGCAAACCCAAAATTTTGACGGAACAAAATTAAAGAACTATTTTCTCATGTGAACACTAAACTACTATTGAAAATTACAGAATAACTTTGGCTTTAAGACAAAAGGGCATTTTTTTTCTTTTTTCTTTTTTTTTTCTTCATTTGTGTATGGCTGACGTTGTAATTTTTTTATAACTCTTAATTGGGTTTTTTGCCCTATTATTCCTTAAGTTTTCTTGGCAAAGTCGAATCGTAAGCCAGCCCAAGAAACAAAAACAGATAGACGCATGCAATAGAAGCAAAGGGATGAAAAAAAATGGAGCAGATGTAAACTGTTAAAAGTTAATACTAAAAGAAGAGAAATGTATTTTTGTAGAGAAACGCAGCATTTTCTTGTGAGAATTCCAACACTTATAAGACAAAGAAAGGCATGGTGTTTTTGACAATTCAAATGGTCAAATGTGAGCTTTTTCTTTTTTTTCCTTTCCTTTCTGTGTTTATCAGATGATTTCAATTTCATTCAAGAGAGAGTTCGAACCTTATAATAATGAAGGAGAAACAATAGGATATTTATAAAGAGCAAAAGAAAATGAAAGATTTAAGAGTTATGCATCAAGGAGCTAAGCATTGCCTTATTAATGTGCCTAAGGCTAAGGTCTTGAGGACACTTTTAATTTAAGAGAGGATAAACATAGACTGTTTAAAAATAAAATTAATTTTCTATACATCGATTTTGTATACATTAATAGGATTAGATGTATATCACATATTCAAAATTTAAATTTCAAATTTGAATTATGACTAGCTGTTATCCTTAGAAATATGGTGCAGCAAAACGAATTTAAGGATGAACGGGTCAAGAGATCAAATGTTTTATGGGCTAATGTGGTCCAATCAAGATTTCAAAATAGAAATTCTTAACAATTTAATTTCTTTCTAGCTTATTATCTTCCCAAGACACCCTACATTAAATGGAGTATGACTAATTAATTTTAAATTAAATAAGTTAAATTATACTCAATAACAACCTATATTAATTAAAGACATTTTAGAAAAATTACAAGTTAATTATATTTTTAATTGAAAAATTAGATTATAATTTGTGACAGATGAAAAGAAAAAACAAAACCATCAAAGTGAGAGGAGGGAGTAACAAATAAGTTGTTGTCTATAACGTCTCGATTCCTATGAGAGAAATGATGTATTTTCTTGTGAGAATTTCAATACTTATAACACAAGGTAATGGGTTTTTGACAATACCACCACAAATGTGGGTTTTTTTTCCTTCCTTTCATTTTTTATTGATTTTAATTTACTTTCTTTTTTTATTGATTTTAATTTAGTTCAAAGGAGACTTTAAAGTCTAAACCTCATAAGAAAAGAGATACCAAAAAGATATGTGTAAGGCAAAAAATATATAAATATTTAAGAGTTGAATCTAGGAGTTCAACATAACTTCATTAATATGCCTAAACTTGTCTCAACACTATTGAGTTAACTTAAGAGAGGATAAACATAGCACAAAAATAATGTTAAGAAATATGATTAATTTAATATGGTTTGGTATATATCACATATATAAATTTTGAATTTCAAATTTTAATTATGATTAATTGTCATGCATTTAAATTCAATAATATATACATTATCAATATATATATATATATATCATTTATCATAAGAAATATATTGCTGCAAAATGAGCTTGAGGCATTTGACCAGGTGAAGGGATGAGACTTTTATGGGCTAATGTGGTCCAATCTAAGTTTTCAAACAAGTCTTGACATTCTACTTCCTAAAAATGGGCATTCTTAATAGACTTTCTTAATTTCAATCTACTTTCCAAAAGGTACTAGTGACGGTGATAGGCTAAATAGCAACTCTTGACAGTTGCTGTTAAGCTGTCGCCTATCATATATCTATTCCCGTGAGAGCAAATATGCAAACGTTGACTAAACCCAACCCTCCAAATTGCAAAGTAGACCCATGTTTGATCGGGACTGGGGCATAATTTCCGTCGTTATTGACAATCATTCAAAACGACGTAATATTTTTTAAATACTATATAATTTTATATTAATTACTTGTAAAATTTTATAACAAATACATACTTATTATAATATAGAGTCTATATAAATAGTAACAGAATATTACACTCATAATATAAGCATATACAATCAATTAAAATACAGTCACTTCTTTTCTAATAAGTATTACGCTATTCTGAACGATTGTCACCGGTAATCATCTACGCCTCGTTGATTGGAAGCCACCCTTGCAAAGTGGATCCATGGAAATCTGAAGGGTAATAAATAATTAAAAGCTACAATTCCTACAAATCAAAAACTTAAATAGACCTAATTTTGTAAATTATGTGATCTAATTTTTTATCATATCATTAATTCTTGAATTAGTGTGACAAAATTTGAACCATAAAATCTATATAAATCGGATCTATCCAAATATTTGCCTTCGTACGAAACCATCAATAGCTTAAACCAACCACGTAGAAACTATCCACTAAATTCTCTCTGCGGTTTTTGTATAGAATCTTCATTGAGCTTCTAACAGCAAGATGACTGTCCAATTTGACAATTCTTGCAGACATTATAATATATTATTATTCTCTGTATTTTAACATCTTTGGAATTGTTTTACGTGATCTTTTTTCTAATTCTTTTTTTTTTGGAAGACATTCCACCTTTTAAATTGGGGTCCTAATGTGACAAAAGCGCCCATGTGCTATTAATTAAAGTACTAAACTCTCCACTATTCTTTTACCTCCCCTCCAAATCCAGTTCTCTTGATGGGACCCACTGAGAATAATTTTCTGTTGACTTTGCACCCTCATGCCATGGAAACTACTTAGAAAAGTTGGGCAAAAACGGTTAATGTTAATCAATTCACTTTTGGAATTTTCACTTGACAATTGTTTATGTAATTTGAGTTTTTTTTTTATAATGCCACTTTTACTATCGCAGGCCTTATTTTTTTGAAAAGTCATTTTTTTAAAAAATTTTTTTTACCTCTCATATATACATGAAATCGATATAGTACTTTTTTTTTTACAAAAAACTTCAAAATATAGCAATTTTGATAGATTTTGTAATAGTTTTCTAAACTCCAAAAATATTTGTAGTTTTCTAATAAAAGAAAAGGAAAAAAGAGAATGAAAGTACCATAACAAAAGAGTAGAGAGCCCTCAACATCTCCATTTCAATTTCATAATTTCAGCATAAAATATTTTTACAAGAAACAAAATGGATAAGCTTTTGGAAATTAAAAAAAAAGAAAAAGAAAAAGGGTAATGGATAAAACCAGGAGCAAAACCAGACGCAAGATTACAAATACAGGCCACCAAAACCTAGGAACGGTTTCGGGTTTCGCCTGTTGTATTTTGCAAAAAACATTGACTACCCCGACGACGAAAGGTCCATTACAAAACAGTGGCAGCCCATGGAAAATGATAACCATTAAAATAATATACAGTTTCCTGGTTGATTTTTTTTTTTTTGGGGGGGCCTGTTTTTAAATGCTTTTATCCGTGGTATAAATACCCATCAGTTCATGTCAAAGTTCACCGGAAAACAAACGCAATACTTTACAGACAGAATAACAAAACACATTTTCAAAAGCAACCCTTTAAAGAGAAGAAGAAAAAGAAGAGGAAGAAAGAAGAGATGGCAAGCACTGCTGGACAGGTTATACGTTGCAAAGGTACAGTTTTCTTTAGCTTTTGATATAACGTCTGAGTTGATTTTTTTTTTTTTTGGAGAGTAAAGATGTGAGTTGATGTTATTCGTGATCATTAATGTTGAGTCAAGATTCAAGAATAGTTCATGATCAGTGTTGGTCCAAGGAAATTTTGTAGAGGGCTTTTTGCCTATTCATGGAATCTTTAGTTTACCAGATAGTGGATCAAATGTAGTTGTTTGTGAGGGGGGTTTAAGGAAGAATAATTGGTTCTTGGTTTGATTTTCATATTTATTTGGTGTGGGATTGCAGCTGCTATTGCATGGGAAGCAGGGAAGCCACTAGTCATTGAGGAAGTGGAGGTGGCACCTCCTCAGAAAATGGAGGTCCGGCTCAAGATTCTCTTCACTTCCCTCTGCCATACTGATGTTTATTTCTGGGAAGCGAAGGTAACAACAACAATCACACACTTTTGCATAGTACTTTTGCATAGTATATAATCAATGCAATGTGTCTTAAGTCAAATCAACCTGATGGATCATAGTGTCCTTTAATAAATTTTGCTGATCTGAGGTTGCGTACTTTTCAATATTTTCAGGGCCAACACCCCGTGTTTCCTAGAATTCTCGGGCACGAGGCATCAGGGTATGTTAATGTTTGAGCCATGATTTCACTGATTCTCGTTATACTGTTACTCATATTCTGGTTTTAGGACTACATATGAGATGGATACTGATTGAATCTTTTTTTTTTTTTTGGCGATTAGGATTGTGGAGAGTGTAGGGGAAGGCGTGACAGAACTGCAGCCCGGAGACAATGTGCTCCCTGTTTTCACAGGGGAGTGTAAGGAATGTCGTCATTGCAAATCAGAAGAAAGTAACATGTGTGATCTCCTCAGGATCAACACAGACAGGGGTGTGATGCTTAATGATGGGAAATCAAGGTTCTCAATTAATGGGAAACCAATTTATCATTTTGTTGGGACTTCCACATTTAGCGAGTACACTGTGGTCCATGTTGGTTGTCTAGCCAAAATCAATCCCCTTGCTCCTCTTGACAAAGTTTGTGTCTTGAGTTGTGGAATCTCCACAGGTATGAGAATTTGAATTGAAAACTGGATTCCACTAGTTCAAAGTTTTTTAATGCTGGATGTTTAATGTTCTGATGTCTGTTTTTTGGGTGCCCTTCTATTTTAGGCCTGGGTGCTACTTTGAATGTTGCTAAACCTAGAAGGGGATCATCAGTGGCAGTTTTCGGTTTAGGGGCTGTTGGGCTTGCTGTGAGTTTTCGAACTGGAAATCGAAATTTAGCTTTCATTCTGCCCAAATTTCCAAATGAGTAACTGTTCTTGTTACAATTCTACTTCTTGATCAGGCTGCAGAAGGGGCTAGAATAGCAGGCGCTTCAAGAATTATAGGTATCGATCTGCTTCCTGACAGATTTGAACAAGGTTAGCCATCTTTCTCATCATTCAGTTAGACTCATACTCAGACCTTGCATTCAGTTGATTCAAGCTAAATGGATCACTCTGTATTCATTGACCATAGGCCTTAATAAGTGGTCTTTTCCCGTTTTCTTCCTAAAGTACAATTTAGTTCAATGGCTAATGAGGTTTCTGTCTTGAATGCAGCAAAGAAGTTTGGGGTGAATGAATTTGTGAATCCAAAAGATTACCCTAAACCAGTTCAAGAGGTTTGTTCTTGGTGACATTTAAATTGTGGGTTGCAGTTGCATCCTGAGCCTCCACTTAATACATTTCCAAAAGTACTAACATACTCTTCAACATTACTAGGTAATTGCTGAGATGACTGATGGAGGAGTGGATAGAAGTGTGGAGTGTACAGGAAACGTTAATGCCATGATCTCAGCCTTTGAATGCGTGCATGATGTAATTTCCTATCCTCTTCCCCTCTTTTAGCCTACTATATTCAAGAATTTCTATGAAATGTACGTTTCTGTACTGAAACGTACTAAGATTAAAAAGCAAACAAAGAATCAAAGGGATCCCAGGTTCACTCGTCAACTGCAATATTTGTAGGCCTTCTAAACAGACTAATTACTATGAAACCTTCCATGTCAGGGCTGGGGAGTTGCTGTTCTTGTTGGTGTTCCACATAAAGATGCTGTCTTCCAGACTCATCCCATGAATGTCTTGAATGAGAGGACTCTCAAAGGAACCTTCTTTGGAAACTATAAACCTCGTTCTGACCTTCCGTCTGTTGTTGAAAAATACATGAACAAAGTAAGCCCGCAGATGTTTTTTTTCAAGTTCAATATCTGCTTTGGTTTTGGAAGAGACTATGCGTATTGAAAGTGGAGCTTCTAATAACCTTCTTTCCCTTTTTGTAGGAACTTGAATTGGAGAAATTTATCACTCATGAAGTAACATTTTCTGAGATCAACAAGGCTTTTGAGTACATGCTCAAGGGAGAAGGCTTGCGATGCCTAATCCGTATGGAGGAGTAAAGAAGAAGAACCAAATGCTTTTAATGAAGCTGCTATTACCTGCGACTTTTACCAAATCCCTTTACTTGAAGCTTTAAATTGTTCATATCATAATTATCAGTCAGATATTTAAAATTCTCCCAAGTTGAAGTTGACGTTCTGTATTTTGTCCTAAGGTCAAGCCCTTTTCATGTGACTACGTACTGCCTTTTCTTTTCCTTCTTTTGTTGCCCAAGTAAATTATATATTTGCACAATTATCTTTGGAGGAATGGATGGTTTTCTATGTAGTTTCTTTACCACGTCTTCTTTTAGTGTAATTCCTCCACAAGCTGTCTGAAGCTTTTGAAACTTGTCGGGATGATCAATGGAATTCGAGTAAATAGGAAGATTGAAGTTAAGGCCCTGATAACATCAACTATATCTAGTTCAATAACAGGCTTCTATAGGCTATCAAGGCAGGACTTCAATTTTTCCTCATGCAGGTTGTACCTGAACTTTTGATAGCTGTTTACAGACCGCCTGTGTTTTTTCCTTTGTTCGGAAGAAATTTCCTTCGTAAACTGAAAGAGAGAGAGAGATTGAACCTTGCATGATAAAACAAGCAATGAATGATTAATCCTTCATGTTGACCACTACACTACCAATCAGACTTCTTGGGGGCTTGGGACCTCAGCTTTGTTTCAAGCAGTAAGTTGATGCAATAGCAAGTCCTGTCATCTAAGTGATAAGATTCAATAGCAAGTCTTGTCCAGAATTATTCAAAGGAACTTAAAATTTCATAACTGAATTTGCAATTCAATCAGCAAACTTATCATTCTGTCTACGGACTTGGAAGTCTCTACAGCATTTTCCCTCGAGAAGAAACGTCAATGGCTTAGCAGCAGTTCTCTGCATATGAGAAATAAAAGGTGTAAAGCCAAAGATGGATCATGTACACTGTAGAATGTGAACTGTCCAAAGATTTCTACCCAAGGTACATCGACAACCTATCTTGGTGCAGAATTATTAGAGACAGTATCAGGGTTATTAGAAATGTTCGTTATTAACATGGTGTACAAGATGCTTTAGACTTGAAAGCTCACAATATACAACTTGTGAGATCTTCAGGCATGCAATTGTTCCCACCCCAACTCAGAAATATTAGCAAGGACCTTTCCTGCCACTACTTTCCCCCCCGTGAATACTTCACCTATAACTTTGCTTCACTGAATTTTCTTTTTATTACTTCAACGTCATCATGAATTACATTTCTAACTCTATAATTAAAGATAGTCTTACTCCGCTACACTTGGGGTCGTTTGGTTCATGGAATGACACGAGATTGAATTAATCATCTTATGTTATCCCACGTTTAGTTGGCACATGGGATAACACATCCCAACTAATGGAATTAATCCCCTATTCATGAGATAAAATAATTCCATGGGGAGGTGTTATTAGTTATTCAGGGATAACTATGAGATAGGATGATGAAATTTTAGACTAATTTATCCTTACAAATAATATAAAATTTATACTCTCATAATTATATAACCATACCCTTACATGATAAGACAATATAAATAGATTAATTTGCCCCAAAGTTTTTTTGACTAATTTGACCGTACAACTAACATAACAATATTTGGACTAATTTGCTTTTACGAATGATACAAATTCATACTGAATATTATATAATCATACTCTCACACAATAATATGATAGTAGACGTACTAATTTGGCCCTACTAATTATATTAAAATTTTTAACTAATTTACTCCTATTCATTATTTTAAATTTTTGACAAATTTACCCCTATTAATTAATTTAAATTTTTTTTGTCTAATTTGCTCCTACTTACATCATAATAAAAGGACTATATTGCCCTTACTAACCTTATTTTCTTAATCAAATTTTATATCATTTCAAGCTCAACCCAAAGAAAAATATTCTATTGGCTTGAGTGTGGCTCATTTAGAACTTTTAAATGGGTTGAATTTTATTCAATTTAATCCTAACTTAGTTAAAACTCGACTCATTATTTAATTAAATTTAAAATTTAGATTCAAAAACTAAGTTGAAACCTATTTTTAAGGGTTGAATAGGTTGAGTTTGAGTGAATGCAAATTTTTTTCTATATCTAAGCCGTTAATTTACTTTATAATTCTAAAGTTGCAGATTATTTTATTTTAATAAAATTTATAAATTTATAAATTATTTTACTAAAACGATTCTACAAATTAAGGGATATTTTGGTTATTAAAATAATAATCCTATCTCATCCAATCTCCAACCAAATACAAGATAAAATTATTTTTCAATATACCCTATCCAATATAGAATCAATCAAACACTAGATAATATGAATTATTAATTCGAGAATGATTCAACTCAGGATTAATAATCCAAAAATGAATCATCCTATCTCATCTAATCCGTGAACCAAATGAGCCCCTAGTTTGGATGGAATTATTCGAAGATGGAAGAAGAGGAAATAGCAGTTGTTTGTTGTTTCTTTTCTTTCAAAATATCAACAAGTCAGGAATGAAGTGAAACATGCTGTTTAGTAAATCCTGACGATTCCCTCTCTCGATTCCCTCTCTCGATTCCCTCTCTCGGCTGGAATTGGAAACTTGGAAGGTACAAACTTTGCCTTTGCTCCCCTCTCTCCTCTCTTCCTCTGCAAAAGCCACTCTGGAAAATGTCTCCAGTCTCCCCTGAGGTTGTCTAATTGTGGACCTTTATATAATCAAACGATGAAAAGTCTAAAGCAGTACAAACTAGTCCAAAGGAAAATGTCAAAAACCGAGCAAAAGCTTTCATTGCGCTAGTTATATTCATTTATTTCTCCTCTATTACAATGCATGAGAGAATTGGCAGGAAAATGATGGTGAATATGCTGTCAAATAGGAAAATGATGGTGAATATGCAGTCAAATTGATACGAAGCAACTGAGCCTGAAGCAAAAATTTGATTGCAAAACTACAAGTTTGGGGGAAGCGATTGGGGGCAGGGGCGGGGAAGAACCTGTATAAAAATACTGAAGATATGATTTTGTTTTTCCTTATTTTTGAATTTTTACTCTGTTTAGAAGAATAAACAAAAACAAAAGCCTTGACGCATCATAAATATACACCATACTTACAAAACGATACACAAGGCAATCTACTCTTTAACATGTGGAAGCTTGGCCAAAATGTCCAAGTCTAAGATCTTCACATCAAAGGTAATATCCAACTTGACAATGCCATCGGTACCATCAATACCAATGAGCTTCCCGGTAGCCCCACGATGAGTACCTCCCATGATCTTTATTTTGTCAGACTTCCTTGGTGCAACAACCTCTATCTCATTCGGAAGGACGGTGATCGTTTCACCGCTGCCACTTGATCCCAATGCAACCCTACATGAACCATCCTGAACCAGGACAAACACCTCAAAATAAATTCAAAGAATCTTAAACCAAAATATAAAGAGATGCGGTCACAAGTAAATTTTGCAATGAACTACTCAATCCCAGAAAGCAAATTTGTGGTTATAGAAATACATCAACGTAGTAAGTCAGCAAGTCTCCCACAATATAGTTGATCAGATAGCGAAGTCCCTTGAAAAAACTTACTACCACTGATGCTCAGAAATAAGGCGCCCAACTTTTATAGAAGTGCAGGTTAAAACGAAGCTATTCCAGCTGTAAAGCCACACAAACTACATTAACAAACATCCAGCTGTGCCTTGAACCCAATGCCCCTAATGGGTTTAAAGCATTCCTGTGCCACCACACTACCTACTTCACTCAGGAAGGCTTGCTCTCAAGCTGGAAACCATACAGGCTTTTCCACACATTCATGGTAAAAGTCATTCTAATTTTGATGTTAATTAAACCTATTCTTTCCTCAATGAATTATGAGAAGCCCCTGATTCAACCCTTGCCCTCCTGAATTCTAAATTCATTATATATTCCTAAGCATTTATAAAGTCCTCTTTCCAGGAAGCTCCATAAACCCCCAACATAGAATGTTTTACAGAACCACCGAGAAAATAATCACATAAAACCTTCACACTAACATAATGGCAGGTGCAACATGAAAATTGCAAAAAGTTTCCGCCCTTGTGAAGAATTCAGTCTCAGCTCCAGACAAACAGCAAATGATAAAGAATCATATATAGCCTCTTATATATTATATACATACCGGAAGCACCTCTCGTACAACTCCAATATCACCATCTTCACCAGGCCTACGCACATTGACCAGGATATCAGGCAAAAGCCACGGCCCTTCATTGTCCCCACCTGAAATTGTATGTCCATCATCATACCAAAGTAAATTTTGATCAGAGGGAAGAAAAGAAGTAGAAGGAAACTAGCAACTGAACATAAACCGTAGAAAAGAATTCATATATACATTATAAAAATCGTCAAAGCAGGAATCAGTTAATGAAACTCATCAAACTAGGGGTACTTGTATAATAAGCTGACATTAGAAATCACAGCCAAAGTACACAATCACTAAAATCTGTAAAAACACATAAAGCATGAAAAGACTTTCTGCAGGATTTTGAATATTCAAAATATCAATACTCATTATTAGCAGCTACATATTTTATGCAGTTGAATATCTTGGTTCACATACTACAAGTCAATAACATTGGATACTTAGAACAAAATTTTGAGGGACTGTGTTCTACATCCCAAACTTAAATATCATGAAAAAAAAACTCTTCATGAGAACTATTGTAACTTAATTCATACCAGTTTAAAAATGGTTTGATGGTGTGTAAATTTTGCAGTAGACATGCCTATACAACATTATCTAAGTCTGTTTAGAGTCCTTTTTTTAGAAGATAAGTCCGTTCATTCCTCAGATATAATTCCTTTCTGAACTCTTTAAGGATCAAACTAGCACCTGGAAAAAGATCAATGTACTACGCTTTATACACTAAGGCCCTGTTTGATAACCCAATTCAGCACTTAAAGTTAATGAATTCAGATCTTAATATGTTCAAACGCGTTTGATAATCAAAAATTGAACATCTAAATTAATTAAGTGGCACTGAATTTCCTAGGCAAAAATTGCTCCCAAAATTAAGTGATAAACTATTCACTTATCACTAAATATGATATACACTCAAATATATTAGATTTAATATTTAACAATTTAATAACTTAATGGATTCAGACTTCAGATTTCAGATTTCAGACTTCAATTTTATCAAACGCACCCTAAAACTTTGTAAGAGGAAAAAATTGGAAAATGGAGGTATCTTGGACCTTCATACTTAATATTATTCAGTCTACAATTGTTATAGGGTGAACCGCAGAGGATAAAAGCACCCCAATCTGCTTTCAGTACAATGGTATCCAATTTAGATATCCCTTGACTCATGGTTTCATAAAGTTATTGCCACCTCATCCTTATCGATTTAAAATATAGTCTACATTTGAGAACCATGTTGGTCATCACAAAATACAATGATCCTAATTTACCAATATGTGTGTGTGTGTGTGTGTACCTAATGAGTATATATAGAGGAATAAAACGACAGACCTACTACAGGCGACATCATGTCTAAACCGCCACTTCCCGGTGTCATTGGTTGCCCACCAGGGGTACCAGGCAAATATGCAGAACTTGGTGTCATTGGTGGCTGCCCACCAGGAGTTGATGGTAGGTAAGGGCTTGGAGCATTTGCTGCCAAGTAAAGACAACACGTAGAGTCATATAAAGGAAATCCAGAAATATACATTTGGAAATCCGAATTCTAGACAACTGCAACTCAAATCACAAGTTTCACAAGAATTACCATAGGCTGGATTACTATCCCTTGGTGTCCCAGCATCACCGTAACCAGGAGTAGGAGCTTCATAAGTTCTTGATGGAGGACTTCCAGGCTGAACCAACAAAAATGGATTTCCATAAGCAATTAGTTAACAAGCAGTAAATTGAATGAGAATCGCAAGAGTAGTTCATACCTGATATTGCGGACTACTGCCCCATGAAGCAGGGTTTCCATCTTCCCAATCGTCCCTAATATAACCATTTCACAAAAACATCAGCATCACGATCATTTATAGAGATGACATTGTACACATCCAAATTTAAGACCCTTGCTATGTGAATTCTCCCATATTTCCAGTCTCAAGTTCCAAACAACAGGCAATATCACATACTTTGTATACAAATCTTGTTAAAGTCATCAAGGGGACCGTTTTATGAATTATTTACTTCCTGACAGTTTGCCCTGCAGGTAGACATATACTGACACAAAGATAACTTGGGCCTCTTTGCATAAATTCTTTTATGTTTACACGTATGTCCAAATCACTTGAAACTAAACATGATGTTGTAATCCTTGACCTTCTCACTGTCAAAGAATTTGGACATTAGCTTAGACTTTTATTCATCCACTAGCCAACTTCCACTACATGCTGTCTTAAAAAAAACTTTCATTAAATGCTGAAATTACCCTTTTCTCTTTTGTTCTTCTCTCCTTGTCAGTCTGAAAAATTGCTTTTTCCAACAAATCTAGAAATAAGATCTTTACAACAACACGAAAATATATATAGATGCACCTATTTTCATAGGGTAAATTTTCTTTCATGATCAACCAGAACTGAATAAATGGAATGTGATTAGGCAGGTAAAACTACGAAAAAAGGGGATGGTTAATAGATAATTCTGAGAGTAATCGAGATCATGGTCTTCATTTCAATTTTGCCAAAAAGTCAAGTATTAGAGTATTGCAATTTACATGATACAAAAGAACTTATATCAAGGAATACATGATTATGATCAGTGGGAAGCTCAAATTTAATCTTCAGCCTAGCTCAACAAGGCATAACAGGTTGTCACAAAAAGAAGAAACTCTGCTAGCGGTGGAATTTCATGGGCTTAAGGATATTTAGTAAAAGATTCAAGTAGCTATATTTCATAATAGTAGAAACCTTCTTCAAAGATAAACATGATCATGATATCCAAGAAGCCAAATTCAGCATTTGAGCTTGAGCTCAATGTGGAAGTTCAAGCAATTGGTTGTTGAATTAAATAGAGCCAAGCTCGAGTTAACGTCTATCAATTAGATATTTTGACTACAATTGTATTTTAGACATTAACTCATCTGTGCATACAATTAGGTATTTTGACTACAGTTGAGCTAGGCAACCAAGCTACCAGCTTAACTCAGCTTTGATGCACTCTAAATGCAGATAAATCCCCAAAAAATGAAAGAAAATGGGCATTATAAAATAGAAAAGCACCTAGGTGGACTCATTGGTGTATACGGATTCCATGCTCTGTCACGCATAGGAGTCCTCATGCCATCATGAACTGGCGTAGCTGTAGCAAATCAGGAAACAACAAAACCATTTACACAAAATATTTGGCGGTAAGTTACTATATCACTAATTAAGACCTTCAACTAGTGATATATAGAAACAGCGGAGTACCTCCGGGATCTCTCATAGGAGTCATATATGGACGTAGTGGAGTACGAGAAGGATGCACTGGGGTCTCACTTCCCATACCAAATCTGGATTTTTCCCTGACAAAAGAAACCACTCATAAATCTGCAAGCTCCAAACAGATTGAAATAAATAGCAATGTAAGTATATTTACCGGAATGGTGTTGAAACATTCACATTATCAGTTATTTGATCACGATTAACTGCATGTAAAATTTAGGTCAGTAAAAGGCAAGAAACCCAATAAGAAAAAGTACATACAGAGACAGGTCTCTCAAAAACATTTTAGAGAGAGAGCAAAAAAAACACTTGCCCGTAACTATCCTCATCTGGGCCTCGAGCTCAACTCGGAGAGCATTTCCTTTAACCTCTTTAACAATCCCATTACATCCCTTGTGAGGACCCATACGAATTTTAATAATAGCACCAACCAAATTGTCGTGCCCTCTTCCACCTCTAAATCTTCCTGCAGCTGTAAATTAAGAGCCTCATAAGGGTTACAAATAAAAGCTCGGCGATAGAATATAGAAGCCATATAAACCTGGCATTAAGAAATATAAAATAGTATACTCTCATAGCCAAAGCAAAAACAAGGAAATCAAGTATAAATATCCAAAAAGGCAGGACGCCAAAAGAGGAGGAAAACCTAATCAACAACAATCACAGCACTAATGTCCAGTAGCTAACTTTTGAAGAGAAGGGGACAACATAACCAACAACACAATCAGAGCACTAAAAGCAACTTGTAACATACAATTTACAGGTGGACCGCCTCTAGGTGATCTCATTGGAGATAGGGGAGCACGAGGAGGTGCTCCAAATTTGGTGAATTTTGAATGCAAGGAGCCACCCTAAAAACAGTAACAGCGAGAATTAATTAATTATAGAATGCATTAACATTAGTAAACAACTAGTCACAAGGATATGCAACCCACATACATTTCTGTCAACATTTGCTCGTGATCCACCAACCAGCACACAGGATTGAGCTTTGGCACAAATAAAGCCAGCATGCTCAAGGTGATGCCGGTCATAAACAAACAAAATCCCTTTGTAAATATGTTCAACAGGGCCTTGTTTTCCCTAAAGAATGGAAATAATAGCAAAACTGTCAATCCCCAAAACCTTGCTTCAAAAGACAACCAACAAGAGGTTGAAATTCTCACTTTACAGGGGCCCTCAAGAATTTTCACAACATCTTTTACTGATAATCGGTTCCCATTTCGATCTTGTGTTCCATTATTTTTTCTGTCAAGCTTAAATTTGATCTCTCTTAGCCTCACAAGTGCTACCTCTGGCTTCTCCGGAACCCCTTTAAGGACCTGAAATTAATACCCCATTAATCATCATAACTTCAACAGAGTCACTCTTGACTCAAAGGTAAATGCTCACCTGGAATGCTTCACTCTCGACACGTATAATTACACCAAAACTCATATCACTGCATTAACATACAAGAATTAGAACTAAATTGATATTGACAACATCCAAACAAATAAAAGGACTTACTCCAACTGCACAAGGTCATGGAGCTCATATTCTCCAATTCGAGTAACACCCGTTGTTACTTCAGAGCTCTCGACAATGTTATCAGCAAATACGCGAAGCTGAACAGAATCAGATGACAAAGTTATAGAACCCTCTCTTTAGAGAAGCAAACTTTAAAACAACTGAGAGGGAATAACTTACAAGCTCCTTAGTGGTGTCAGATACTATATTTACTACATGTCCCTCAACAGAAACGACCATACCAGTTGCACCTTCTGTGGCTCCAGCTACAACCTTGACATGATTTCCAGGCTCGAAGTACTTGCAAAGCTCTCTGTCACCTATAGCAAGAGTTGCCTGCAAAGTAGAATACAGCAAGAGTGGAACACATTATCCATTTTCAACTTATATACACTTAATGCTATAAAAGGACATCCAACAACAATAGCTTGTCTTTACCGGGAGACCCTTCTCATTTGGTTTTATGTGCACTGTATCTTCCTCAACTTTCTCAACCCATCCCTTCAAATTCTTCAGATCGCCTTTGACAACAATAACTCGGTCACCTTTCATGAAATGTCCCTTTTTCCTGTTTGCAAAAAGTGTGGACAAACTAGCTACATCACCATCCCCGTTCTCACTAGGTTGCCGAAATTTCTCAAGCTCATCAAATGTTGGTTGTATGTTCTGAGTGCTAATTGATTTCATGGAAAAAGATTTGTATAGGAAGCCATCCTTGAACATCATGCCCCCAATATTTTCAAAATAATCTCCAGTCATCGGATCCCTTCTACGCTCCACTCGTATGTGTAATTCTCTAGACACAAAACAAAGATCAACAGTCATGTTAGATGAGCACTAAACTACTCTTTAGCTCTCTGTTTTTCACAATTATCTTACTGCCAAAGTACCTGGCCTCGTCCATATTCATAAAACGTGGAGGCGGATTAAATGTTTTGTTCTTTTTCTTTGGAACTTCTCTTCCTTCCTGAATTGTAAATTGTTTCATCAATACAAGAGCCACTCAAACAATAGCACCTCCATAGATTGCAAAGGCAACAAATTTCTAATACTAATTAGAGCAAACTGGACATCGGAACATGTCTGACTAGTTCGTAGAGGTCCATCCTACTAACACAAGCTAGTAACAAGCAAAATACACAGTACCAACCAGCTTAGCTGCCAAGGCTGGCAAGTCAATCCGTGGGATTAACTTCAAAGTAACTTTCTGCCGCACATTATCCACGTCTACAACCTTCAAAGCAAATAGCTTAAAGTAAGAGAAACAAAGACCAAATGGAACAGAAGCATAACAAAATAACGCATGCAAATGGCGAAAAAGCTTAAGTACCTTGGCAAGGTCTCCTTTATATGTTCCTGTCTTCATTCTCACCCATGTGTCCCTGGAAATATCAACAGCTTTACTTTCAACTGAAAGAACATCAGTCATCTCCTTGATTGGAACAAGCATTATTTTTGCTGAAGCAAAAATATTCCGCATACCCTTGATTGCCTGTTCCATATAACCAAAAAAGAGTCTCAATAGAATTCAACAGGTAACACAAGACTTCACATCCAATCCAATGGAAACCCAAAACTGACACAATTGGATCTCAATTATAGACAACATAGCCATCAAAAAGCGCCAGGTAAACTGCATACCTCCTTCACATGGGCTTCTTTGTCCGCTTCAATGTAAATGTAGTTCTTAAGATGATCAAGAGCTATAACGGATCTAATTTGCAACTCAGGCCCTTTATCAATGGCCTTTTGCATAAGGCAAACTGCAACTTCCCTTTCACGACCAATCTGCCAAAAAAATATTGCAAGAACATTATGTACCAGCCCCAAATACTCATTACCGATTGGAAAAACTGTCTTTACTATCTTACCGCACATTTCACCATCCATAACTTGGGATCCCTGACAGATGGTAAAAGAGCTTGCTGTTCAACTTCTGTTGCCTCATCATCATATTCAACCTCTCGCCTACCATATCTTTCATGAATAGTCCTCTCAAGGGCCTCAAAATCCTCTTGATCCTCCTCCCGATGAAGCAGTGGGCGACGATGCATCCTTCTACCCTCATCATCTTCATCAGGTAGCTCGGCTCCAGTATCGACTATAAAGTCTACTATGAAAATTAATCATGTAAGCACTAATAGAAGAGCAGTCAACTGTACGGTTGGAATACACAAGATCTTGTGCTGAGAAACAGTGGGCTAAATCATACAAGCAATTTAAGAAGCATAAAATCCTTGGCTCTTCAAATAATAACTTTAGGAGAACAGTGGGATAAATCATACAAGCAATTTAAGAAGCATTAAATCCTTGGCTTTACAAATAATAACATTAGAACTACGAATTCTTCCTGGGTAGGACATCCAGTTTTGCAATTACTATAGAGAATGAAATAATGATGCCAGAAACATGATTGGACAGAGTAGAAAGCAAATATACTCAAGCACATAAGAAAGCAGTCAGCCAGACTTATTGATCATGACAAAGAAAAAATAATTGGATTGCCTATTTACCCCTTTTGAGTAAACAACTGAGCAGGTACTTAACTATGCAAATTAAGGAAGTATCCTAAAAGTAGAACTTAAGACACGTTCACCCTTCTTACAGTAAATAAAACAAACATGAAGGTTTCCAAAAAGCCACCCTGGTGGAAAAATTGGCTGAACTCTTTGTAGGCATGTTCTCTTTAGGGTTTTATAGGAGAAAAAGAAAGATTAAATTCCAAGTAAGAGGACTCCCACAGAGATGGCCAGCAAACACCAATGACGAGCATCATCATTACAGAAAGCACAACCAAATACATTGACTAAAAATTGTTTTCTAATGAGTTCTAGGAAGCACAATCTAAATCTACATACACATGCTCTGTCAGCAAAGATAACCCTATTGAAAGAAAGCAGCTCATAACGCAATGCAAAAACTTCTTAATTATTCAGTAAGCAAGAGATATAAAAAGGCTCTAATAAAAAAGCTTAACATTATTGAAGAAACTATCCAGTCTAGTTAATTATAGACATTATGAGACTAATGTCTATAGATGGCAGCTGTAATGTTTGGTATAAAGTGTTTTTAATACTTTAAAATTTGTGCAGAACATAAACTTGCATCAAGACAAACTAGGATAATCTTTTTATGTACAAAAGTACAAGTAATAAATGCAACCACCTATCTGGAGTACATCTTTGAGAGCTTTAGGACACTGAATTCTAGAAAACAATTCTCTAGGTATCCACAACCCTTCCTCTTAGAACTTTCAAAAGGCCAAGAATTAGCAAAGGAATCCACAATATTCCACACCACTTTTGCAGAATTTCACTCTTCAATTTTGATTGCTTCACGTATTATGTCCCAATTTTAAGGTGAAATGGTCCAAATATTATCCAATGAATTAAAGCCAACAGTTTGATGGCATAGGCACCAGTATGGCATCGTGGATTCAGTTCAATGAACCATTCATAAACATTCAAACCCTTATTTCACTTCAGTCAATAACACGTAACTAGAAAATCAACTAGCTGGTGTATTCACGAACAAGAGCACAAAAAATTAGGCATAAAAAACAATACATGTCATTTGGCATACCCTGACAGAGTACAAGCACTGATAGCCTTGATAACCTAAGTCAGGTGCATGTCTGGGGGGAACCTATTGGGCGAATCCCTTGTTGAGATGCAATAGCAAGTATGTACTTCAATAAGGCATTTTGAGTGAAAATCCAATTTAAAAAAGGCTTGTTTAGCCTACTTCATCCTAAAAGTTGCCAAGTTTATTCACCAAGATTAGATTAACTAAGAAAGGACGCATAGAATACGGTAAAAGTTGCATATAATCAGCAAGAATACATATGAATAACCATTGTGCATAACCCCTAGAAGATTGACAATTTGCAATGAGTCAACACCAGATGCACGCATCTGGCACATACTAAGATAGAACTAACTACAAATTGAGGTCTCAAATATTGTTTTTTTAAGTATTGAGTGGACATGCTTTACACTTGAATTTGGATGTGCTGAGATCATTCTGTAAAGTTCAATACTAGAAAAGGAACCCAAATTGGTTTGGAACTTTAATGAGGTGAAGAAACAGAATCTGTCCAACTTAAACCCACATTGCAGTCATCCTACGTTCTGGAGGAAAGGCAATTCATGGACAGCACACTCAGAGAAAGCTCACATATTCCTCTCTCCTTCTTTATTCAATTGACAAATTTTTTACCCACATCCACTCATTGAGATTCATACATCAAGTTTCAAAATGTTGTAAAGTGCTTTCTCAGAAAAGCCAACAGTATAGTGATAAGCTGGAAGACAGCAATGCAAGACACTACATTGGCTTTCCAGTGTACCAGAGAACAAATTTTAAATTTCTAAGCTGAGATCCTAAGCTGCTAATAGTCTTTTCACTGCGATTGTATTTCAGACTCACAGGACAAATGTTCAGACCTTATTTCAACTTACCAACAACAAGGCGTTTAGGTATAAACATTTGACCAGTCCACTAACCAGCCTAATCTCAATCAACTACATGTACCATTTCATCCATAGATGCAGATCCTCAAAAAACCACCAAAATTTTTGTGCCCCATTTTAATCCATAGCCGAAGATCCTCAAAAACCATCCAAAAATTTAATATGAGATCAATTTCAAGAAAAAGTATAGACCCAAAGGGAAAAAAAATTTGGATGGACAATTGACATCATCAACCCGTATAAAACTCATGCACACTGTTCTCCTACAATTCATTTCACAAGTAACTTATTAGACACTTCACCTACAGATCATGTATCAAACCATGCAACATATTGTTATTCCTAAAAAAAATCCTAGAGCTTAAAAATTTATCCAAAGTTTCCACCGAATTTCACCACTTAAATTAGAACTTAATCACATATGCCCACACAAATATTCCGCAAAACAGTAACTGTAAGTTCCGACAGATAGTCGAGGTGGACGATACGTATTATTAAGTAAATTTCAAATATTAGTAAGAATTCACACAAAATAAATTGAATGAGATTCTGACCATCTTCGCCTTCTTCCTCCTCTTCTTCCTCATCACTATCAACTTGAGCTTCAAGTTCAAAAAAATGCGACCCCGACCTCTTCTTTGCCTTTCTCTTTCCACCGCCGCCGCCATAATCCTCATCATCATCGTCTTCCACCTCTTCCTCATCATCTTCCTCCGCCAAATCATCAATAAAATCCGATCTCCGCCGTTTTTTCCCGGCCTTTCCTCCATCATATTCTTCATCTTCGTCCTCGTACTCCTCTTCCACATCCTCATCCTCCTCCGGCTCCATCTCGTCGTCGTACTCCTCGGCTCGTCTTCGCGGCATCGTAAATCTCACTTCGTAATTCTCCTTACAACTGCAATTAAGCTCTTCTCAATGCTTGATTATGTCGGTCGCTGATTGGAAAGATGGAGATTTGTGAAACCCTAAATGGAAAAATTGGGGATTTTGAAGAGAGAGAGAGTGGAGTGTGTTGTTCTTGTGAATTTATGAGGGGTGGAGGGAGTTGGGTTGAGCTACCATTGTGGATTGGGCTTTCAATTGAAATTTTAGGTTGCAGCTATTCCGTTGTTCCTGTTTTAGAGTCAATAGCCCAAAAACCTTTTGTTTGTTCCCGACCTTCTGGCAGTTAACAGCCCGAAACCCATATCCACAAATCTTCACAAAATTTTTTCTGAGGGAAAATCTTCCCAAAAATTCGAGTGGCTTGCAAGTTTTCAAAATCAAGGATCCTATCGTTTAGAGATCACCAGAAAATATATATTTTCTTTTATAGGGCTGTTACTAGTAGGCTTTGGTCAGACATATAATAATTGACTTTAAAATATATTTGGATCATTCTAATTTATGACATTTATATTTGACACTAAGTAGCATGTATAAAAATTTTGCTTCCTAAAAAATTTACCTTTATTTCAGTGAGAATAAGCATTCTAATAAAAAATTTAGATGGCTTGTTTTCAAAACCAAGACCCCATTGTTTAGAGATCACCAAAAAATATATTTCTTTTTCCCAAGCATTTTATATGACGGTTACTAGTAGGATTTGGTTTGGTCAGACATATAATAATTGACTTTAAAGTATATCCGAATCATCCTAATTTATGACATTTATATTTGACACTAAATAGCATGTATAAAAATTTTGCTTCCTAAAAAATTTACCTTTATTTTAGTGAGAATAAGCATTCTAATAAAAAATTTAGATGGCTTGTTTTCAAAATCAAGGTCCCATTGTTTAGAGATCACCAAAAAATATATTTCTTTTTCCCAAGCATTTTATATGGTTGTTTGTTGCTAATAGGTTTTGGTCAGACATATAATAATTGACTTTAAAGTATATCAGGATCATCCTAATTTAAGACATTTATATTTGACACTAAATAGCATATATAAAAATTTTGCTTCCTAAAATTTACCGTTCGTAATTAATTACATTTTGTCAATTGTCTTATCTTTTTTTTACCTAGTACTATCAAAGTTGAAAACAATTAACTTTATTTCCTTGTATCAAAGTTGAAAATATTTATAAAAAAAAATAGCATAGGTGGATGTGTTTTTATGGAAACCTTAGGGACTAAATCAGTGCATTTTCCAAACTTTGGGGGGACAAAAAATGCAATATTCCCTTTTGCATATCATGCAGCTCGATGCCACTTCAATCACAGTCCCGTCTTGGACTGAATCACAAAAATGGCGGGGATAAACAGCAAAACCGGCAGCAGAATCACGACCAGCGCAACGCACTGCACCCGCACGCACCAGATTGGAGCTCTAGCTCTGGTAATCTTCACCTTCTTCCTCACCAGACTCATCGATCAGACTTTTCCCCCTTCCTCCTCCTTCGACAGCGTCCCCTCCCACTACAGCCAATACGACGCCGCTCTGGTTGCCCCCGGCGGGTCCCTAATTTGGCCCCAGAGGGGGTACGGGGCCCAATTGTCGATAAAGATCTACGTCTACGATGAAAAGGAGATCGACGGGCTTAAATTATTGCTCTCTGGCCGTGACGGCGAGATTACGCCGGAGGCTTGTGTTAAGGGCCAGTGGGGCACTCAGGTAATTTTTTATGAAAACTCAAGTGCTGTTGTTTACACATTTGTGCAATAATTTTGATTTTATATGTGGTTTTATGATTTTAATTGTGTTATGAAGTTTCCGGGGATGGTGGAAATTGTTATGTATGGTTTAAGTTGAATTAACTGTGATTTTGCACTGGGGAATAGAGAAGGAAAGGGACAAAAAAGAAAAGAAAAGAAATGCTTAATATTCGTTATATATTGATGGATAATAGGAAAGATGGTAAAAAATGGTGAGGAAGGAGTAATTTTAGAGTTTTTAGAATGGAGGGTTATTGGTAGGATTTGAAAGGAATTATACAGTAATGATCAGAAAGGAGAACTAGTTCTGAAGAAATGTGGTACATCCCATTGTATTACTGGTGAATTTCTCGAACTTGTGAGGTCGATGAGAGAAAGAAAATTGGATTCTTTGATTGGTTTTTCTTTCGTATTTCTCGACATAATATGTGTAGCATTTCTAATGTGGATCAGATACATTTGATTTGTGTTGTTCGGAAAGCACATTTGCTCTTTTAGAACTATATAAAAGTTTGTAGGGTTGTTGCTTGTGTTCTCCGTCTTCTAGATTGATGACTGCTTGGAATTCACTGCTTTGATGATCTAAATTACTTTGATTTGTCATGAGTGGCTTTTTTGATGTGCTGTAGGTTAAGATACACCAGATGCTCTTGCAGTCGAGGTTCCGGACGAGTAAGAAAGAAGAAGCAGATTTGTTCTTTGTTCCAACTTATGTCAAATGTGTTCGGATGATGGGTGGCCTGAGTGACAAAGAAATTAACCAAACTTATGTCAAGGTGATAATACATCATCTCAAATTGAATCCTGCCTGGATGAGTTCATTGCTTACATGTTTGGAATTAATTTCTTGTTGATGCTTTGGATAATGATATCTTCCATTGGGAACCTTAAAATTCTGCAGTGTTTCAATTTTGTGCAATATTGAAAAAGTTACGAACTTTATTGGCTTTCTGTAGCTGCATTCTTGTCTTCCCATCACACTGGAGTAAGATATTTTCTTTACTTATGGCAGCACACATTTCGCAGGTATTAAGTCAAATGCCATATTTCAGGGTCTCAGGGGGACGCAATCACATATTTGTCTTCCCAAGGTATTGTTGGTTTATTCGCAGTTTAGTGTTATTGGTTGATCTTAAGTGACTCATAATAGTATTATGTTACCTAACTTGCATAGGCAGGTGAACAAAGTAGGAATCTCAGTTTTAGATTTTGAACTGCGAAAGAGTTAAAGGCTGGCAATTGTCAAAGCTTTGTAGTTCTGTGAGAGAAGTGGCTTTTAGGGACTTTTCTATTCAAAACCTTTGGCAAGACATGTCTGAACTATCCTATTTGTCCTGTCCTAATCCTGCAGTAGAGGTTTTTTTGGTGAGTTGGGGGGTGTTGGGGGGGGGGGGGGAACAGGGGTCTTGTGTTAGCATATTGGGCATTTAATCACTGTTAATGTTTTTATTGACTTTCCTTGTGAACCAAAAGGGTATTTCAGCTGTGGCTGCTATTGCTGCATTGGTGTTTATTCAGCTTTAATGGTGGTTCTTTGTTGTGTTTACCTAATTCTCATTATTGCAGTGGTGCTGGAGCGCATTTATTCAAGTCTTGGGCCACTTATTTGAACCGCTCCATTATCCTTACACCCGAGGTACAGTTTGACTTTGGCATGGGTATTTATGCTGAATGAAGCAGGTAAAAGGAGAGAAAGAAGTGTTGTTTATGCACAAAACAAGTGCCTAATTTTTCCAAAAAATTGACCAAAGGTCGAGTAGGTTGTTTAAACCTTTGGAGAATATGTAACTCATTCTTTTGCAATGGATGAGTCTTAGGCAGTAGAGCCCTTGTCCAGTGCTTGCAATTTCTGTTGTCTGTTTCTCAAAGAATAAATTTATGAAATTTTCCAAAACGTTCTTGGTGCCAAAATGGTTTTTAAAGTCAACTTTTTTATGCAGAGGATGTCCATATCTGCTAGGTTTCGTACATGTTTGCTCATTTGAATTGAAGGATTTGTTTGTGTGTCTCTTCTGTTTAAGAATGAAGCTTTTGTTGAAGAACGTGATTCATTCATCAATTGAGCTGTTATGGTGCTTTAACTGAGATGACAGGGATGAACATTTTTTATATTAGAGCAGTAGCATTTCAGATTGAACTCAAGCTCTTCCCATAACTAATTCCTCAGATTTTTTATTTTTAAGGAGAGTACATGGCTTGAGTTTTACACCACAAAATTACAGGCGAAAACTGCTCATTAGTTACTTGTTGGCTTTTTTTAGCCTGTCTTACACCACAAATGGTCTTCAAATGTAATTCAGGGAGACCGGACTGATAAACGGGACACTAGTGCCTTCAATACATGGAAAGATATAATCATTCCTGGAAATGTTGATGATAGGATGACCAAGGGGGATAGACTGGTTGAGCCTTTGCCTTTAGGAAAGAGGAAATATTTGGCAAATTATCTAGGACGAGCACAGGGAAAAATTGGTCGTCTTCAACTGATAGACCTTGGAAAGCAATTCCCGAATAAGGTATGAGTTTATTCTTTCACCTCTTTCCTCACTGCAGTAAATCGGGGTCAGAATAAAGAAAAGCAGATCGCTGTACTTATAAATAGTATTTGAATGTTATATACAATTTTGGATCTTAACAATGAGGAAATAAGCATTTAAAAGCTTCTTTCTGCTCTGCAGAAACTTATACATCACTTCATGTTAGATGTTTCCAAAGTCCAAGTGCCACTTCTTTCTGTCCTATAAAGTATTATAGTTAGGTTTACCTGGGTTTTGCATCACTGCCATGGTTTTCAGCTTGTTCATAATAAAGAATGAGAGTCTGGTAACTGTGGAACCTTGTATTTATGGTCTATATTGACAACAATAATTCTTGGACGCATTGCTGTTCTCTTTCTGAAGATATAGAAATCAATAACAGCCTTAGTTGGTGAATGTTAGTCTCGATACAAATGGCTGAAGACCAACTGAAATGATAATCTCTAAAAGTGATGGCCGTAGTTCATAGATTGTACCATTGACAATGTTCCCTTTTGCAACCAGGTCAATGGGTTCTTCTCTCTGGTGGCTGCTCTGTCTAAAATTCTTTAATATCATAATTATGCTTGCCTTTACTTGCTTATTAGTTGTTTGGTGGTCATTCCTCCAAAAAAAAGGTACATGCTCATTTTGTACACAGTTGGAATCTCCAGAATTAAAGTTCAGTGGCCCGGAAAAGCTTGAGAGAGCAGCATATTTTCAGCATCTGCGCAATGCCAAATTCTGCTTAGCTCCACGTGGCGAGTCTTCCTGGAGCCTACGATTTTATGAGTCCTTTTTTGTGGTTAGTCTTTCAACCCTTCCATGTATCTATTAACAGGAGCGCAGTCCGGCTTTTGAGTTATGCTTATGATTGTAATTTTGCTGAACAGGAGTGTGTACCAGTAATTCTATCAGATCAAGTGGAGTTGCCTTTTCAGAATGTAGTCGACTATTCTCAGATATCAATCAAATGGCCATCTACGCAAATAGGTCCTCAGCTGTTGGAGTACTTAGAATCGATACCAGGTTAGCCTGCTACTTCTTTTGTTGCAAATCCAAATTCTCCAAAGCATTTCTAATAGCATTTGATTTGCTTCTCAGATAATGCCATAGAGAAGATGATAGCCCGGGGTAGAAAAATAAGGTGCTTCTGGGTTTATGCTCCTGAATCTGAGTCATGCTCTGCATTTACTGGGATTTTGTGGGAGCTTCAGAAGAAAGTGAGGCAGTTCCACCAATCAACTGAAACTTTCTGGTTGCATAATGGAACTATAATCAATAGGAATTTGGTGGAGTTTGGCAAGTGGAAACCACCCCTGCCTCTACCATGAATGTTGTCTGAGGACAATCATTAACGTTCTGCAGCACTCTTTTGACAAGCTGTTGTAGATTGTTTTGCTGTTTCCAGCATGTTTTCTCTGTTAGCTTAGTCTTTTAGTGAAATTGATTGTTGTATACAGAATCTTTTACTAGGTGAGGTCTTTAAAAGAATTGCTAATTCTGTGCTTTCTGTGCTTGACAAAACAAACACATACGAGGCTTCAAATTGCGTTCGTAATTTTACAACCGAATCTGACCGTGAAAACTTGTTTGGGGCCTGTGCTCGTTGGGCTCATTTTCGCATGTAAAGGCACCAAAGATTGACAAAACCATGTGAATTCTTTGACGTCGCGCCTCAACTGCATGGATATGCCGAAATCAACACGTTTTTCAGTTCATCAAGAGGGGTAAATAAAGAAAAAGAGCTCATCAAGAGGGGTAAATAAAGAAAAAGAGCTGATATTTTAAAGCTTAATCTTCCTTGGGTTATCTACATGACCCTGTGAAGTGTTTAATTTTAAATCTCCATTTGGATTGGTCATTTTTTCAAAAATAAAATTTTCAAATACAATGTTACAATAATACACAATAACTCAAAAAATATCTCTTCTATACAATATATAAAATATTTCAAAAAATTTTTATTGTAAAAATTTTTCATATACGCAATTGCAGTAAAATTGTTTAAAAACATCCCAAAAACAGTTAATCCAAACGGAGGTATTAGAGCATATATAGGCAGGCAAAGATAGACAATATGATTGTAGCTAAGGCGAATTAAGTCATAAAAATTTAAAAAAATGATAAAAATAAAGGAGAAGATGTCATATTTTATAATTATAGAGGAAAAGTTTATCTATGGTCCACTTTATAACTATTCTCTATTTTTCGAGTACTCAACTTTGGAGAAGTTTATACAAATATTATCATTGCGACGAAAAAACAAAGAGTACTTAGCCTTGGATTCTAACTTTAGAATCTGGTATTGATATTTCATTTAATATATAGCGATACTTGATATAGGTACATGTTAATTCATAACATGTAGGAGTAATTGAATCCATTGTTCTTAACTAGTATTGTTACATCAGGAACTGTTTTCTAGTGAATCCATGGTTCTTGACTGGTATCGCTATGTGACAAGGGGATTATACCAGGAGCTGTTTTGATATTATTTGCTGCCAAACAAGACAAGAAGTATTGGGAAATCCTTGATATTTAGCAATTGTAACATCTGAGTTACACGTGGTGGATGATACACCAGAATGCAACCACTAGTGGGAAAGAAATCTCAAAAAATACCACAGCCACAGGAAAACTACAAGTAACTACAGCAGCTCATCTTCTACAGTTTGCCCCTTGAATAATTTAGAGGTACTAGGAGAATAAGGTCAATCAATCAATCGTCTGAGCTTCATTTCTGGACAGAAGCAACCAAGAAGAGGAGTAACTAGTTTCTTAGTTTCCATTGTTGAATTTTCATTTTTCTTCTTCTTCATTTCCCTCTGCCACTCTTTTTTTGGTCGAGTGAAAAATGATTACAATATCATATACTAGTTGTTGTCTTGCTGGGACAAACAATCAACAGATTGTTGCATCTAAACATTTCGTTGCTAATTCTGCATCAGAGAAAGGGGGTTCAATAGTTAAAGCTGGGGCAGGTTCAACAGAAAGTGAAACTGTGAATGAAGAAAGTGAGAGGCTGATACAGGCGGTCAATAGGAGGTCAGCAATGGCTTCTGCCATGTCTTTAGCTACAACAGCATTTGGATTTCCTGGAGTGGGATTGGCAGTTGTCAAACAAGGTCTTCTAGCAGGAAGGGTGCCTGGCCTTTCAGAACCAAATGAGCAAGGTTAGATTCATCGTTTGTACTGGTAATTCCACTTTCAAGAACATTATTTAGAATAAAGCAAAAGAAGCATGCTGGTTATCGTGCTCAAGATCTTTTTAGACTGAAAAGGAAGCATAATCAATCTTATGAAGCAAAATGCTTAAATTGTTCTAACATGGATTGAAGAAATTGCGTTTTCTTTCTGTTGTCCAAAATTGGCAGACAACGTATATACATGCAGTATTCCTTAAAATTGATAACGTGAAAGATTCTTGGGTGCTTCAAATTCTATAGCTTCGTCCAATGTGAATACATACTCCTTCACTATGTAGAACAATTTCTCAGGCAGGTTGGAGAACTTATCGAAGGCCGGATGACAAGTCAGGAGGGCATGGTGTAGGATGGAGTCCTATCATCCCCTATGCCTTTTCTGTGCCTGATGGCTGGGAAGAGGTAAGAATAAACTCTTCAACAGAGGAGCATTAATAAATATCTCTACTTTTTCATCTTTGAACTCCAATTTCTGAAGCCAAAGCGTATTTTTTCATCGTTTGAGCGGCTTTCTGCTATCTAGTATGATTTCCGATACTTCTTTACTCTTTAGAACAGTTTCTTATTACCACAGCTTATCTTGTATACAGGTTCCTGTGTCCATTGCAGATCTAGGAGGCACAGAAATTGATTTGAGATTTGCCAACTCCCAAGAAGGACGTCTCTTTGTAATTGTTGCTCCTGTTAGAAGATTTGCGGACAGTGAGTTTCCCTCCCATCTCCACCCCCACCCCCCTTTCTTCTTTATAATTCTGAAGCTAATGCAATTTCTGGGATGTTGTTGCTATATAATAAGCTAACAGAAGGGTCATACAAGCAATAGGTACACAATTGTGAAGATTTCTGAAACAATGGCTCATTCACATGATAAGCTGTTAAATCAGCTTGATTGCTGATGCAAGTGTTGGTTGTTTTTGGGTGTATAGATATCAGTGATGATGCAAAAATTGAAGAAATTGGAGAACCAGATAAAGTGATTGGGGCTTTTGGGCCGGAAGTGATTGGTGAGAACGTCGAAGGGAAGGTGTTGAGTGCTCAAGTAGCTGTGCACTCGGGAAGAAAATACTACCAGTTTGAGTTAGAACCACCTCACATTTTTATCACGGCTACTGCAGCAGGAAATCGCCTTTACTTGTTCAATGTCACTGGAAGTGGTATGAAATTAAGTATTGCTATTGGCACTTCATGCCGGATCTTATCACCCACAACCATGGGATATAATGTGTTATTCTCATTCTACAGGACTTCAATGGAAGAGACACTACAAGGATTTGAAAACGATAGCTGAATCTTTTAGAGTCATATGATTGGAAATTATTCGTGTGTAAAGAGGCAGAACTCCAGTATTCTGATGACCAGAAAGAAGAAAGGAAGCGCATCAACTGGATAGAGAATGATTTACAAGAATCTAGCTTGTCATATACACAATACGGAGGCATAACCTCTAATTTTGCAGCATTAATAAATAAAAGTTAGAAGAGTACAAGTTTTAGTGTTTTGCCCCGATTCTCACTGAAGTGCCAGGGAGATAAGGCCATATGTTCAAAATGGCATGAATGACAATAATATACGAAACCATCAGCCTTAGGCTGGTGGCCACCACCAAGTCTTTAAGGCTTTGGTGGGAATCTTGCCTCCCACTAATTTGCCACAATTGTGGTTCTTCAAAAAATCCAGACGGGTGTGTGGTGCACCCGTGTCTGGTCCGGTGATAGTTCTGTCCCCATCGATTCTCCGTACGAAATCTACAATTTGTGCTGCTGTTTCACTTGACCGCTCATCTGTATATGTTGCAAGCCCGGATTAATGCTAGTTTCCATGACTCAGAATTACAGCGCTGCAACTTGCCTTAGGAAAACCTTTATTTGATACAGCCACGCTCATACATTCAGCTTTCTCCCATTTAGGTTGAAAATCATTTAAAAGTTAGACTACACAATATAGAGGCGTAGGCAGAACCTCTAATTGCATTAAATTGGTGTTTCAATAATGTATTTCTATACAATGGATTGTATGCAGTTGGTACTCTCAAAGTCATTCTCTGAACTGCTCAAGTCCTCATCATTGATTAAAAAACTAGCAAGGCCAGTATCTACTCTGGTCCACTCGTTTGATTTGGTTAAAGATGTCAACTGGTCTTTAGAGGCGGAATAAAACTACTTTCGGTGCTTTCAAGCATCACAGTGCTACAGCCTGCTGCTTTTTTAGAACCTTTATTAAATAAAGCCACCCTCATTCCTTCAGCTTGCTCCCATTTCTCAGAAGCTGCATAGATACTTGAGAGCAGAACATAGTGAACAGGGTCATCCACGGCAGAGCCACATTTTAATCCGTCTACCTCCTCCAGCATGCGCTCTGCCATATCTGTGTCTCCATGAGTTCGACATGCTCCAAGTAGAGCTCCCAATATCGTCTCATTTGGTTTTAAGGGCATCTCCTTGATTAGTTTATAGGCCTCTTGTATTCTCCCTGCACGGCCCAAGAGGTCAACTATACACCCATAATGCTTGATGCTCGCTGTCACTCCATATTTCTCCATCTTGGAGAAAATTTCTAAACCTCTTTCAACAAATCCCCCATGCGCACACGCAGATAGAACAGCAAGAAAGGTTATATTGTCAGGCTTCTCAACCCTGCTATCCATTCTGCCAAAAAGCTTAATAGCTTCCTTACATTGTCCGTGGACTGCAAAACCCAAAATCAGAGCATTCCAAGTTGCCGTAGTTTTGCATGGCATCTCCTCAAAGAGCAATCTAGCATTTATTAGATCCCCACATTTTGCATACATGTCAACCAATCCATTAAGAACAAAGCTATTCAATTGGACCCCTTTCTGGATCGCCATTTCATGCACTTTCTTGCCAACATCCAAGATACCCAACTGAGCACAAGCTGATAATACACTCACCAAAGTAAACTCATCTGGTTCAAACCCCTCACTTTGCATCCTTGTAAATGCATCCAATGCTTCGTCACACAGTCCATTCTGTGCATAGCCAGATATCAATGAATTCCAATTCACCAAATTTCTTAACTGCATCCCATCAAAGATTGCCTTTGCTTCTTCAACCTTGCCCTTCTTAAAATAGCCTGAAATCATCGATGACCAAACATAAAAATTCCTCTTTGGCATCATCTCGAAAATTTCATTAGCCGCCTCCATCTCTCCACTGCTAGCATACCCATCAACCATTACAGTCCATGTTACCACAGTTCTCAACTCTTCTGGCACCCTATCAAAAAACTGCCTAGCCATCGCCATATTTCCATTTTTTGCTAGCCCATCAATCATTTGATTCCAAGTCACTGAGGTCCTTAATGCCATTTCTTCAAACAAGAATTTTCCAGACTTCATGTCTCCAACTTTCATGTACCCTCCTATCATTGCATTCCAGGTAGTAACATTTCTCTCAGGCATATTATCGAACATTTTACGCGAATAACTTATTTCGCGACATTTGCCATACATATCCACCAAAGAAGTCCCTACCATTACATCACCTTCTACCCCTCCTTTAATAGATTCAGCATGTAAAGCTTGGCCAAGGCTAAGCATAGCTAATGAAGCACAAGCCTTGAGGGCTAAAGGGATTGCACCCAGGATAATGTTTCCTACTCCACGATTTCGGTTATAGATCAAAAGGGCTTGTTTTGTTTTCCCTTGAAAGATGCAATTTTTTATCAAAGAAGACCACTTTGATGATGGGTTCTTGGTGATGTTTGGTTGGCCAAAACCAGAACTTTGCCTCAAGTATTTGGTTTCTGTCTCAAAGAGGATTTCTATCTGGTGATTTTGGCGTTTGTTTTGGGTTCGAACTTCAGAAAACCTCGCAGTTTCTGGTGGATTTTGGAGAAATGTTGCTGTTTTTTGCATATTGCGTACTCATTTGAATTGATAATATGGAATGGAGGGAATTGTGACATTTTCTGGTTTTGCTTTCGAGAAAAGAAAAGAAAATAAACCAAGAACTTGACCCGTCTGGAGTGTGACAATTTCTGGTTTTGCTTTCGGGTTGTTTTTCTCAATTAATTGGTAAAATTATTTCAAACTTGCTTCAATATTACTCTAGTCTAGGTTAGTTGGAAAATGAAATAAAAGGATTAAAAAACATTGGTTATATATGTTAATTTGGGATTATGTATTGAATTTTTACAAGGAAAAATCCTATACTAAATGATAATACGATTTTAAGCAACAGAAATAAATTAAAAGATGATTCACTTTTTTATTTTTAAAATTTTCATATTTTTGCTTATCATTTAAAAATATTTCATGATATTTTATCATTTTTTGTAGATGAACTCATTTACAAATAGTTTAGCAATACAAAATCATTTGAAAACACGACTATTTTTATGCAAAAGATAATCAATTCTTGGAGAAATGATTTTAAAAAAATGTGTTAATCTTTGACAAGTATTCCTAGCAAGTTTTTTTTAAATATAAAAGAATTTCTAGAAAATTGTTTTGGCTTAAAAAAACTTTTAAATAAAGTTTAAATGTATAGTACATTTAAGTTTTAACAAATGTTTCCTTACGAGAAATGGGAGGAAATGAAGGAAATCACTGAGAACCGGGTCAATATGCGGACTTTATTTGGGTAAAAACATCGAAGGACCGGGCCAAATGTGGATCCTACCGGGTTATAGGAGAAATCGGGTCAAATTAAAAAACGTCTTCTCTTTGCAATCGAACACTAGCCTCTCTCAAACAATTTTTTCTCCTCTCTAGCCGCTAGATTTCCTTCTCCAACGTGGTTCCGGCAGCCGGCGTTGCCAATTTTAGAGAAAGGGTGATGGAAGGCTCAGGGGAAGTGCAAAATCAAAACGAATTTCTCTTTTTTGGCATAGGTTTGCTCTCTTGGAGACTTTCAGTTCCTCACCCCCCCCGGGGGTCCTTTTTTTAAATTCTGTTGCTTTTCTTCTGTTTCCATGGGCATAGGAATTGGTTTTTTCCTGTTCATTCAAGAGATTTATACCTAATATATTTTTGTATTCAGGTTAACTGATTTTTTGTCGCTTTGGTAGTTGTGAGCAGACTATGTTGGTACCATTCCAAGCTGTTCAATCTCTCAAACCGTTTGATGGTGATGATTTTCGTGGTTATACCCGTAATGTAGGTTGGTATGTATAGTATTCCTGATTCATGGCCTTAGTAGTTTGTATATGGGTCTGCGTAGTTTTTATGTCTATTAATCATACGTGCATTGGCTGTATAAGGAGATGAATTTTGACTTGTTCTGTATCTGCTCAAGCTAACCTAAGCTACCTTCATTAAGCATTAAAGTCACAGCTAATCTTGATCTTACCAACATTTAATTCATATATTCTTTGAATTTTCTGAATTACAACCATGCAAGCAAGTTTAAGATTCTCAATACTACATGATCATCGGGAGTAAAATGGGGATGATCAGAATCCTTTTAGAATATTATTAAATTAGCAGTTTAGCCTTAGGAAGATATTTGTCATTATGATTAAGATACAGAAAAGAACTTAACTTCATCAGTTTATCCCAGAAATAGGAACCAACCATATGTGATGTGACATCATATTGTGTAATCTACATGGAAAGATATGTGAAATTCTTGAAACTTCTAACTAACTCATGACATCTATAAAGTTGAGATGTTTGTGATGTTAAATAGCCAAACTGACAATTATTTATCGTTTATAAGGGTATTGCAGGTTGGATTTCTATAAGTTATCCATGGTTGTATTTGTCCAGCTGACTCTCGAATTTGCCTTGCCTCAATCTCATTTTATGTAATTTCAACCATGGCAACTGTAAGACATTGAGTTTCGACAAAAATTCAGCAATGTTACTGCAAAATGAGATTTCTTTGTTAAAATGTGGTTGTACATGCTATTGTTGATCAGATGCCAATGATGAGTTTCTAAAGCATGTGAAAAAAATTGAATGTGAATGCAGTGTTCCAAGAAGATAGGTATGTGACAGAATCATGTTGAAGGACATGGTTCTCTTCCCTTAGTAGAATCTTCTGTCCGAATATAATCGAATGCGCTAAGAAGATGTATTACTCGCAGATAGAGCCTCTGAAGTGTACTCCCATGCCATAATGACAAAATGTATCTGTTTAAATGTTGGAGGCATAATTGAGCAGCCAATGTATTAAAAAATTTCTTTTGTGCCCTTGCTGCTGTAGACTAGGATATGGTTATTGCTGTGTAATAGCAAATGATTCAGTAATAAAAATCATTACTATTATGCATAGAAAGGTTGTACCCTTTGTCTTTTTTCAACCTTTTAACTGTGAAATAGTTCAAATAAACTGCCTTATATGCAGCAGTTGCAACCACAAAGTTTACTTTCATTCTTTTGTTTGTCCAAAAAGCAAAGAAACCATTACTTGGTTGATATTTACCATAAATATATGAGGTAGTGGATTTTGATGTATTAGGCCTTTCTTTTGGAATAAAGAGAGCTATTTTTTTGGTGAATTTTGCAACTTTTTTTTTCTTTTGAATTCTTTGGGTTATCATGTTGGTTATTTTTCAGTTTTATTAAAACATTACTTGTTACAATTTTATGGAGTTTGAGGATTCAAGCTTGCTTTTGAACTTAGTTTTGTAACAATGCAATCTCTTACTAGCTTAGTCACGATAGAATTGTTTACATAATCAAATGAATTGTCAATGTTGTCCGCCATTTAGAACCTAACCATGGTTGTCCACTATAATTAAAGTAAATTAAAGTACAATACAATTGTTAGGCAATTTTAAGAGTGAGAATCATCATTCATCCAAGTTCAGCTTCAACAAAATTGATTATGATTGATTTAAGATGAATTTTCTTTTTCTTCTCATGTTTTCCTAGCCCATTTTTTTTTCACAAAATCTATGATTCAAAAAAAGAATTACTTTCCATGGAATTCTTTTCCATTTCCCTACTACTTTCCTTTGTTTACCAAACAAGAGAAAGGATTAGGTTTCTACAAGGAATT
The DNA here is from genome assembly GCA_023065735.1 of Coffea humblotiana. Classification (NCBI taxonomy): domain Eukaryota; kingdom Viridiplantae; phylum Streptophyta; class Magnoliopsida; order Gentianales; family Rubiaceae; genus Coffea; species Coffea humblotiana. Next base: position 29,322,480 of record CM041217.1, on the reverse strand, counting down.
CACTTTCCATTTCCTCACTTTCCTTTCCTCACTGGTTTCTTGGAACCAAACAGGGCCTTAGTTCTTGGTGGCATTTGGGGAAAAATTAAGTAGTGCATGGTGCAGGATCAAAGTCTTTTATTGTTTGAATGGTGCATACGTGTTTTGGGCTTTTTAGTTGGCTACTGGTTTTACTTGGTAGTGATGACCACTTGCTGCATATTATTCATATATTTGTGGCTTCCGAATCTGTAATTCCTCGGGTGGTCGACTGAATGGCGGCATGCAGGACACAGATTCTGTTTCTGTGTTTCATAATAATATTTAAACTGCTTATGTTTGCAGTGAATGTGTTCAATTAATTCATTTATTCTTCACTTTATTATTATATTATTATATTACCTTGCATTGCTCCAATGTTTCCCACCGTAAATCCAGTATGTGCTTGTATCTGGCACTTGCTTATCTTTTAGAACTTGACGATGATGATTAGACTTGTGATTTTGGTGGCTACATGTGTTTCTTTATTGATTGAACCAGACAACTACTTCTAGAATGGGTAAGTGAATTGATTAGATATTGGAGTTTTGTTAACTGTAAGTGAGGACACTATGATCCAAGGACTTACAGAATATGAAAAAGCAGTAGTAGTTTTTCACACCCAAGTTTTAATGTGGAAAAATATTGTCTTGTGAACCCATCTTAAGGTAGGTTCTGATTATCCCGTGGAACAATTATGATTAGTTTTTGATACTGGTGGGATTTAACTAATTGCTTTTCAACTATTGATGCAAAGTAAGATGACTAACAAGCACAGCCTACTTGACATGGCCATCTAATTGATACATGCAAAGAAACTAGTATACGATGAGCTTAACTTTTCCTTAATCTTCTTCGTCTTCCTATTTTTGTTTATTTGCCCTTATGATGTTGTATTGACAATCTTATTATAGATAAACTTTGAGGGCGCATAATTATACTTCCATTGGAGATACTTTAAAATCAGAATGGATAGCTTACATCCAGAGACGAAGGTTAAGAGAATAGTTTGGAAAAGCAGCAGCAGGGAAAGATTTGCGAATGAAGTTAATGATGACCATGATAGTTCTTCAAGAATATCTCAGGATGATGCGAAAAAGAGCCACTGTTGTGATCGTTCACCTCTTACTGCAGTCCCTAGGACTGGGGATTCTGATGAACCTGAAAATCATGATGCATCGATGAACTTCCAACATGATCTGCAGAACCAGCTTCTTTGTGATCGTCAGACGTCTATGTTACAAACAAACAATTCACTGTATGGACCTTGTATGATGCCCCTTCTTCCTGTTCCCAATTTGCAAGAACGTAGCTCAGATTTGCGTATCGTCTTGAATGGAGCAGCAAATAGAGGAGGAATCGGGCCACCTGTAGGAGCTGTAGATATTGGTGTTAGCAAGTCAGCATATTACTTTCGTGTCGCCCTACCTGGAGTAAAGAAAGATCCTGGTATAAATAGCTCTGCCTTTTTATTTTCCACATCTTGCTTGTGCCAATGTCCAACTTAGTTACATCCGTCTGCACTAATTGTTGTTATTCAAATACTCCATGCGTTAAAAACTAGGAACACAAATACTTGTCAAAGTTGACATTGAGAATGGTTTCACTGCAGGTGAATTTAGCTGTGAGGTCGAACGCGATGGAAATGTTCATGTGCGAGGGGTGACAACAACTGGTGCAAGAACTGTTTCGAGGAATTCTCGAGTCTATGGAATGAAGTTTCAGCAACAATGCCCCCCTGGACCCTTTACCCTTTCCTTCAGTCTTCCAGGACCAGTTGATCCGCGACTTTTTTCTCCCAACTTTAGATCTGACGGCATTTTTGAAGGCGTCGTAGTAAAAAGGTGAAAGAGACTTTAGTATGTACAAGTAGGAACAATCTTGTCCACCAAGAGAAGTAGAGCAATGGCCTTTTCCCTTTCTTATTTTGTTCAGTTTTGTGTGCTCAAGCAAAGCACTTTCTGAAGGGCGATCCCACGAAGTTCTTTTGAAAAGAAAACCCAACGAACTTGTGCAAAGATTTTAAGCTATTTTCATTTTCTGAATTGTTGTAGACAATCCTGGAAGAATACTTTTTTGAAAATTAAACTAGCTATATGTCGTAATGAAACAAAATTGTTTCATATCATTTTAAATGAACTGAACCATCAGTAAAAAATGCAGATCAGATGATTACTGATAGAATCCAAAATTCAACATACCCTATTTTTGAACTTTAAAAAAAAAAAAAGGCCTAATTGCATACAACAAAAGTTGAGTTCTTCCATCACTGATTCTTCATAAAAATACTTTCACTTTCTATCTTCACTCACGTCCAATTGCCAACTTCATCTTACTAGCATAATCTCGAAAAAAAAAAAGGAAAGGAAAAAGAAAGAGATGAAATATGAATTTACCTTTTTTGTGGAGATAGTTTTCTCGGTTTTCAAAGCGCAAGCAACATAAAAGAACAAGCAAACTAATAACTCATTACTGATCTGGCAAAAACTATTAAGTATTTTTCTGATCCATTGAGATAATCTTACAATTAAAAAATGCTAAAGAGGCTTAAAATTTGTATGTTGATAAAAAAAAAAATCACACACATAAGCAAAAATTAGATTTGTATGCAGCTACATGGGTCTTTATGAGACTCAACTGCGAAGATTCCGTATGATATTTGCGTTCTCCTTGTCTTGAGAATTTTTTCTTCATCTTTCAATGTTTCCACTCTTTCTTCCTTTCTCTGTAATTAATCTTCTCAATAAACTAAGCAAAACTTTAATAATACATCAGTTTCGTGTAACTTAACTTGCATAAACTCTCTTGAACTTCCTCCCATGAAAGGTTTGATTTTGTAAGAATGAGAAAATCATAGGTTTTTTTCCTCTAGAATTGAAGGGTTTTCCTTGCCTTTTCTCTTTCGATTTTTTCTTCTTCTTTTTAATTGAAAAATAGTAGTGTAATACAAGAACGGGAGCTCTAACTTTACTTGGGAGGAGCAATGTGGCTTTTTAACAATCACGAGGTCCATAAAATGGGTCTGCATACCGGTTCATCCAAGTTTTTGTTGAGAAATTGTAGTAAATAACAAATCTAAACTAGACAAATGCAAAGACTTTGAGGCGTGAAAGCACTTTTTTTAAGGTGTTATTTGCTTCTGTTAGACAAATTATCTCTAGGATACAACAAAATCTAAGAACTATCAAATTAACTACCTCTAACCTCCTATCCTAATCAGAAAGCCCCAAGTGCCCTTGTCAAGGTTTTATATATCTTCCAATTCATATTCAAGTGTATGAGATATAAATTGAAATAATTTTCCCACCAAACTTTTCCTCCAAATTAATAGTTTGGAACAAGTTTGTAAAGGAAACGAGACAATGATGCATATATAAACAATGAGCACTCTATCCTCTTTTAATGTGGGACAATGAATTTCAACATTCTCATTACAAACTATTACCAACAGTTTTTGCCATTTACAAACTGGTTTAGCAATACAAAACCATTTGGAAGCACGGCTTTTTATGTAAAAGATAATCAATTCTTAGAGAAATGATTTTAAAAAAAAAATGGTGATCTTTGATAAGCATTCCTAGAAAGTTTTTTTTTCTTTTCAACATGAATTTCTAGGCAATTGTTTTGGCTCAAAAATACTTTTGAATAAAGCTTAATTTTACAATTATTGTAACTTTTAACAGTATTTTGTAGTATATCATTTCAAATATGGTTCATGGTTCTGTCAAATGGCCAATCAATTCTTATTCAGCCAAGTTAACTTGAGCAACTAAATCCTACTTAAACAGTTTTAATCTAGAAATCTTACTATAGCGTCAAATTTAGTAATACTCAAAATCAATCAACACTCCATTACTTGAGCAATTTACCAGCATAGACTATCAATTATTTTCGTAGGGACACTTAGGCTATTTTAGGGGCAATTTGATTTTTCCATAATAATTAACTTAACTACTTGGTAGTGTCCAAAACACCTTTTTGACACTTAAAAAGAATTTTCCTTGAGGCTTAATCTAGGTCCCCACTTTTTTTGCTTAAGCTAGACATAGTAATATAGCACCATGTCTTTGTATTTGTGTATTACGAAAATGCCCCTCTCATGTTGCTTTCTTGAATTGACCGTTATTTAACCGTTAAAGGGGAGCTCTGTTTGAATGATAATACTACAAAGCAATGGAGCATTCTATGCTCCAATTGTTGCAGAAATGCAAAACGATCAAACAATTGAAACAAACCCATCTTCAGATTATCGTCAATGGCCTCAAAGATGACAACTTTATTGTACCCAAACTCATAAGTCGATCCTCAGACCTTTCACTTGACTATGCTGTTGCAACTTTTGAAAGTATGAATAATCCCAGTGTTATATCTTATAATACTTTGATTCAATGCTTCATTGGTAAGACTAGTAATGATGCATTATTGACTTATAAAAAGATGAGGGCCTCAATGATTTCGCCTAACAGTTTCACATTCACTTTTCTTTTGAGATGTTTTGAGTCTTTTGAGGCGTTGGGAGATGGTGAAATGGCGCATAATCAGATTGTGAAGTTGGGATTTGAATCAAGTGTGTTTGTTATGAATACGCTTATGGATTTTTATGGTAACTGTTGTGGGGATTTAGGTTTGGCTCGAAAGGTGTTTGACTATATGCCTAAAAGAGATGTTGTCTCGTGGAATACGTTGATTGGACGGTGTATGAGCCGTGGAGAGATAGAATCTGCAATTGGGCTGTTTCAGTCCATGCCAGAAAGGAGTATTGTGACATGGAATTCGGTTATCAGTGGGCTTTTGAGAGCTCGAAAATTGGAGTTAGCTCATTCTGTATTTCAACGTATGCCAGAAAGAAATGATGTTTCTTGGAATACAATGTTGTCTGGTTATGTAAAGGTTGGTGATATGGAAACTGCACAGGCGATCTTTAATAAGATGCCGGAAAGAAGTGTAGTCTCTTGGACAGCAATGGTTTCAGGGTATGCAACGGTTGGTGACCTTCCATCAGCAAGGAAGATTTTTGGTGAGATGCCAGCAAAAAATGTGGTTTCTTGGAATGCAATGATTGCAGGTTATGTTAACGGTCACTTGTTTGATCAAGCACTTTCCGTGTTTCATCATATGTTAATTGATGGCAGATGCAAGCCTGATCAAACTACTTTAGTTAGTGTACTGTCGGCTTGTGCTCACTTGGGATCTCATGACCATGGAAAATGGGTTGACTCCTATGTTAGGAAAAATAAATTTGAACTATCACTTCCACTGGGTAATGCTTTGATAGACATGTATGCGAAATGTGGGGATGTAGAAAATGGAAGAGCAGTTTTTCAAAAGATGAACAAGAGATGTATTATTACTTGGACTTCAATAATATCAGGATTGGCAGTCAATGGATATTGTACTGAAGCCTTAGACCTATATGATGAAATGTGCTCAGAAGGACTAAAACCAGATGATGTGATTTTTATTGCAGTTCTTTCAGCTTGTACACATGGAGGACTGGTGAAAGAAGGTAAAAGGGTTTATGATCAGATGGTGCACGACTTTGATATTACACCACGAATTGAGCATTATGGCTGCATGGTTGATCTCCTTGGTCGAGCAGGAAAGTTGGAAGAGGCATTAAGGTTCATAGAGAGCATGCATTTACAACCTAATGCTGTCATTTGGGTCACTTTACTTTCTGCTTGTAAGATCCATGGTAATGGAAAGTTGTTGGAGTCACTGACAAGAAAGATCTTCGAGCAAGAGCCAACGAATCCTGGTTACTTAACATTGATTACAAATTTAAGCTTGCTTGTTGGAAGATGGCAAGATGCATTGGACGTCCGTGTAGCAAGTAGGCAACAGGGAACAGAAAAGGTACCTGGTTGTAGCTCAATCCAAATAGGAAACAGTGTGCATGAATTTTTAGCTAAGGATACAAGGCATACACAAAGGAAAGAGGTCTATAGGTCTTTAGCTAGCCTGAATGGACACTTAAAGTCAGTTTATGACATGCAGGGACTCCTGGCCCTTGCATTGACTACCAATGCTTCTTCTCAGAGTCATACGTGCAAGAACTCTGGTTAATGCATAGTTATGTATAAGCTTAGACTTTTTCTTGATCTGATATCCGAGAGGAAAGCTATGCTGTCACAGATGGACAACATACTTGTATGGGTAATATGTGAACTGTATTTAGATTTTGTAGATAAAAAGCATTTGTGATTTATGAAACTTGAGTGAAGCACATCTAACTTGTACATTTATTTTTGAAGATACTGCTCTGGCTCTCAGCTCTCACGGATAGAATGAGGAGTTCATCCTTTGGCTTTTCAACAGTAATGCTGATTCTGCAACTTCTTCCATTATCACTGCTCAACTCATTGCCGGCTCTGGAATTCGAAAAAAAAAAAGAGGTAGGACCACTCTTTTTTGCTGTAACTAAATGGGCTTCCATCATAAAGTGTTTCTTGATCACTAATGCTCTTTTAATGCGTGATGCTCATCAATGGAAGCGATCTAAAAGTATTTTTCATGGCAAAAAATTAGTGACAGCAGATACTTTTATTCTTTTTAAAGAACAGCTACTGGTTTCATGTAACAACGAATAGCAATATGTGACATGATTAAACTAACTAAACTCTTTAGTAGTTACCACGCATATATATGTTGATTACTCACTATGAATTTTCATATTCTGATGAAGTTTCAGAGCCCTTTCTACTCAATTGCTTGAGTGAACCAAACAATTATTTATCCAAGTCTTCTAAAGTGACAGTTTTATTTTCGCTTGTTGGAAAATTTGGAATGAAGCGAATACAAATTAAAGAAGCTGCTTGTACTTGTTTTGAAACTAATTAAGATAGAAAAAGTACTTTTTTTTTTTTGGGGATACAAACACCTAGTTGTGGCCAAATGAAAGTTAGTTTGCTGTGTCACTAAAAGTTGCATTGAATGCCAAGTTTCAGAATAGCATGCTGCACGAGTTATTTCACAAAAAAGAGCTGTAAAAACCATAACTTTTATGAAATTTCAGGACCATGATAGGCATTTTTCTTTGGCATACATCATCCGCACATGAATGTAAATAATCTTTACGCATCCATAGCACAGAATAGTTCATCATAAACATTATTGAGATACATGGGATTCCTTGGATTCACTGTTCTTGCGACTAGTTCTTGCTGCATAAACTCTTGAGCTTCTCTACTGCTTCATGCAACTGCCCTTCACCTTCTTCCCTCAACTTGTGACTCAATTCCTTAGCTTTTTGTTTCACTGATTCTCCCAGCTCTATCTTCTCTACGACCACCTCTTTTATGACTTTAGCAACATTTTCCCTCTTGATCTGCCCATCTTCATCCCTCAAAATCTCAATGCCAACACCAATCTCCACCGCAAGTCTAGCTTGGAGAGGCTGATCATAAAGCATGGGCAAGGCTAACAATGGAACCCCATAATATAAGCTTTCCATAAAAGAACTCCATCCGCAATGGCTCACAAAACCACCAGTGCTTGGATGCTCAAGAATTTTAGCCTGCGGTGCCCATCCATCCACCACCACACCTCTGTCTTTCACCCTCTCGATAAACCCTTCTGGTAGAGCTTCTTCAAGGGCAATGGCATGTCCAACTGGGAATCTGACTACCCATATGAAGTTAGCATTACTCAGCTCCAGCCCGTATGCCATCTCTTCCCTTTCTTCCTCGGACAAAAAGTATTCGCTCCCGAAACAAACATAAACCACTGATGATTCCTCTCTACCATTCAGAAATTCAATGATATGGGAACTGTTTTCCGTCTCCTCCTCCATCTTGGTATCATCATGTTTTAGTTCAATAAGAGGACCAACAGCTAAAATCTTCTTCCCACGAGAGGAAGATAAGTGATCAATGTATTTCCCGTCAATCTCTCAGCAGGCTTTCAGCAAAACAATGTCAGAAGATACTTCAAAGCTCTTAGTTTTGGATAGCACAACTTCTTCGGGAACTTTTTCTTTTGATTCTTGGAGAAATGCTGCCATCCTCTTTATTTCATAATCCCGGAGAAAAATTGCAGGAAAAGGGTAAGTCCCATCGATACCGGAGTATCCTTTATTGATGATATCGTAAAAGTACGACCAAGACCAGAAAACTGCTCCACCGCCTAAGAAAAGAACAGCTGGGATATGAAACAGTGAAGCCAGCTTCGAGGCCCATGCTTGGAACATGTCGTATATTAGCAAATCTGGCTGCAAAATGTTTAGGATGTTTTGGAAGTTGGTCTTTCCCATGTAAAACGCAACATGAAGGGTTGGATTCAGATGGGGTGGGAGGTTTTTTGTTGTGTGATAGTGTGGAGGGAGTTCAGGGAAGTGTGGCAAATCAAGTTGCACTAATTCTATTGAATGATCGGAGAAGTACCCGTCCAAGTTTCTATCTTTCTTGATGAAACTCAGATTGATCTCAGTGGAACAAAAGTAAATCTGGAAGTTGTTTTTGGCAAGCCTCTTGGATAGTTCTAAGAAGGGAGACATGTGGCCATGAGCTAGCCATGGGAACATCAAAACTCTGAATCTACGAGTATTAGATTCGTCGTTTGATGTCTGCTCCATAGGTGATTTGATTGAATCTCTGGAATCCTATGGTTTTCTTTGTTAGGAGAATGGAAGCATTCCTAATATAATAATGAAAAATCTCAATCTTGGATCCATCGGACGGATAATGCAGTGGAGTATTTGTGGTTGACTCTGACTGCTAGAGGACAAAAAGACTAATTATGGTTGAGCAATAAACTAAAATTATTTAATTCAATCATATTGCCATAGAGTACGTAGCATGGACAACGGGCATGAACGGTTGCAGTAGCAATCGTTTCTGACAGTTATGTGCATTTTACAAATGACATAACTTTATTTGTACATGATGTAACTTACTTTTAATAACATGTAAGGTGTAATTTTAGAATAAAATTTTATAAGCCTCACACATATTATTAAAATCGAAATACAAGATAAAATCTAAATCGTATAATTTTTTTTACCCAAATTTGGCCGTGAACTATTCAGAAACGGTCCGTCTGATGATCGTTCCTGTCCCAAATCTTATATAGCATTCATGCGGGGACCCATTTGCAGCTCTACTTTTTTTATTCCTGCCAAAACCCGTTTACTGTCATCAGACTTTTGTACTCCCTTCGTCCCATTGAAAGTGTCATACTTTCCTTTTTGGCCTGTCCCAAAATTAATGTCACTTACCATAATTGGCAATAAAAACTTTCTCCCATTTCCATCTCATGCCCTTAAATATACCAGATTTTTTTAAGCTTTTGATGGGCCCCAAAAAATTACAAGAATTGCACTTGATACGCGTGAGTTTCACAGCAAATGCAAACAATGGTCGTGCAAGGAACTTTCCCAAAAAACGGCTGAGACTTTCTTGAGGCACGGGTCCCACAGGTCATGTCACCACTCCAATATTTTTCTGCTAGTCAATAAGTGAGTACTCCATAGAAACCGAACAGGGGTATTGCTGGAAGTTATACCAAAATCATTTGAAATCTTGACACCGTTGAAAATAAGCACAACAACCGAAGTGCGACAATTATTTCGGGACGGAGGGAGTACAAAAATAATTATATGACATATTTGTTGGCGTGAAAACATAACGCGAAAGCAATTTTAACACATGTAAAATACTTGAACAAATGGAGAATTCAAGAGCAGATTGTCCAAGTTTCATGGCCCACTGGCGGGTCCATGAATAAATGAAATGTACTGGTAACTGTTAAGAGGCACAAAACTTCATCCACCACAGTGCACGTCTTCACCCTACCATAATTACCCAGTCCCAAGAAACATCAACAACAAATTAATAACAATAATGTTTGTTTGTCAATGTAAAATCTATCGTCAGATAAATATTTTCATGCAATGATTTCCCATAAATTAATTGGGTAATTTCAGAAAATTTTCTTGTGTTTGTTAAAATTCTTTTAGAATATACTATCCTCTTAAATAGTCTGTGTAATCAATCCACTACCCAAAAAAAAAAGTCTGTCCAATCTAGTAGTCGGCTCCCATCGTACTTCCCTGTCATTTCTCTCTTCTTCCAACACCGCACGTGTTAAAAGCGTACTCCACGACCCAACTACTGATTCTAGTAGTGTGCATGGACCAGCCAATCCTTTCTCATTATTTCTTTGCTTCACCAAACCCTACTCACCTAGTTATTAAATCCGGCCCGGAAAGAAGACCGACAAAGAAGGTGGATTAACGGATTACTGATTCAACCAGTAGATGAGTGGTTGAATCAGTGGATCACTAAATATATTTAAATATTATATCTTATAATTTTTTATATAGAATATATGATATAAATTTTAATAAATAATGTCATAACAAATGCTCATTTAATTTAATTTACTATAGAATAATTAATTCATATAAGAATTAGCAAAACATATATTTAATTAGTGATCCACCAAACTTCAAGTGTAAAATTTTATCTATGTTTAGTGTAATTATCTATGTTACTTACGAATTTTAAGTGTAAAAAATTATTAAAAACAATATTTATCTTTAAAATAAATTATGTAATATGTTATTTTTGAAATCTATTTTATAATTTATAGAATTTGAGGGTCATAAGTTTGTATTAAAAGATTCCAAATAAATTCGTTTTGAAGAAATAAAAAAATAATAAAGATAAAATTGATAAAACGTTCATATAGTATAAGAATGATAATTAACTAACATGTGGCAAAATGGTTTGGTGGTGAGCTTAAAAAATGGGTAAAATTTTTTTTCTCAAAACTGGTTTCTACACAAAATCGAACGGGTTTCTGATTTAATTCGGTTGAACCACTGAATCATTGACCAGTCAACGATTCCGGTGCTTAATCGATCTAATTAGAGATCCGGCCTGATTTACTGGCAGATTGACAGGTTCGACCGTCGAACCGGGCTGAGTCGGGTTTTATAACTATGCTCCTCACAATTTTCTAATAATTCATGAAACAAAGAAAATTTAATGAAAAATTTATAAAGAAACTTTTCTTATGAATTTGTCTCTGCCCAATGCTGCTGAAGTAGTCCACGTCTTCATTTTCCCATGCCTCAAAGGGCACCTCGCATTCTGCTAATCATTTCTTGAAGAATTCAATAGATGCATGTGTTCTTACTTTTCTTTGTTTATTGGTGCTGGTAATGATGATGCGGTCCTTACTAAAATTGATAAACCTTTTAAAGAAAATCACCTAAAATACATTGGCTTAGAATTCCGGTTAAGGGCAAAAAAAAAAAAGGTAATTTAGCCTTATTTGGATTGAAAGCTTAATAAATTTGTATTCATTAAAAGTTGTGTTAGCTAATCAATTCCATTCAATCTCAAATTTACCTAATCTAATTCACTAATTGCATGGTGTGCAACATACTTACCCAAATCATTTTTTTTTAAATTTTATCGACTATCATTTTGTCTCACATACATTATACCAAGTCACAAAAAATGTTATGATATTAATCTAATTTTTTTGTTCAACTAAACCTCTATCCAATCACACTTTTATTTAAAGTCAAATGATATCTTTCCCCTTACGGATCATTCATATTTTTTTTCCTTGGTTTACAATTAGACTGCACCAAAATAATAAATATTTCTTATTTTAACTAATGTGTCACAGCTTTTATGATGGTATTGCAACTGATATTTCCTCAACCTCATTTGTTTACGCTCAATTGGCTTACAAATCTCCCACTTTAATGTGAATCTTGTCCTAGTACTTTAGATGTCCCCTTCTATCTGCTAGTGCACCAAACCGTTATGTGGCTCCCATACATGTACAACATTAAGTTGAACTAGCATTTTGCCTGTGCCTTGGCATAATTTATTTTTTTTAATTAATAATGAATTTGTGCAAGCATGAACCATTTAGATAAAAAATTAACGATGATCTTACAAGTTCATTCATATTAATTTTACAAGATTGATATAATAAAAATACTTAACTATCATACTAATTTTTAAAAACTTATTTACAACTTCTTTAACTATTATACTAATTTTTAAAAACTTCTTTACATACTTTTACTATAATATAAAAATATTCATCATATATTATAATGCATATCAAAAAATCAATAGATATTCTACTTTTTTGTATGTGGATATTTTTTAGATGATTAAAATTTTTATAATAACCATAATCTAGCTACATATTCCTACTCAATTAAGTACGAAAGATTTTGCAATTTATTATCTACATCAACAAATATTCAATTTCCAGCAATATATATAAATCTATGAGTTACTAGTTAAAACTTTTTTAACACTAAGTTAATCCATATGCTAGAAACGATACAAATTGGCGAAGTAGTTTTGTTGTCTCTTTTCTATATGCTAGAAATGATAAAAAGGATAGGAGAGCCTTATGGAGTGAGCTGTGTAGGCTTCAGAATATAATACATGATTATGCTTGGATTCTAATGGGAGACTTCAATATAATTTGTTATGATTATGAAAAATCTGGTAACATGGAAAGAAACCAGATTGCAATATCTGAATTTGAAGATTGCTTGCAACAAATTGATGTTGATGATTTGCCATTGAAAGGCTATTTACTTACCTGGTGCAATGGAAGGTTTGGTCAAGATCAGCTCTATTGCAAACTTGACAGAATATTATGTAATGAGAAATAAATGCAATTATTTTCTCATCAAGAAGCTGAGTTTTTGGATCCCGGAGTATCGGGTCATTGTGCTGGATTACTTACTATTAAGAAAGATTTTAATTTTGGACCTTAGCCTTTCAAATTTCATGGATTTTTGATGTCTCACAATGATTTCCCTCAGCTACTTCATAAGGCATGGTCTACTGAATTTCAAGGTGACCCTATGAGGACTTTCTGTTTGAAGCTGAAAGAGGTGGAGACAGCATTAAAAGAGTTAAATAAGAAAGAATTCTGGGATATCTCTATCAAAACTATCCATGCACAAGAGGCTCTATACTCTGCTCAAAGGCAACTACAACAGGCTCCTATGACATGCACTTGCAATCTATTGAGAAGAAATGTCTATCAGCTTATACTTCTCTTTTAATTGCTGAGGAACAATTTTTCAAGAATAAGGCCCATACTGATTGGCTACTCTCAAGGGATAAGAGTACAAAAATTTTTCTTAGAAAGATGAAAATGCATCAAAGGAGGAATAGTATTTTATCTTTTCAGAATAGCAGTGGACATAAAGTGGAGGATTATGAAGTGGTCAAGAGAATCGCAGTGAATTTCTTTCAAGACTTGTTTTCTAAACAAGGGACCTTTATTAAAGCACATAGTGCCAAATTGCATCAGTTTATTGTAGACAAAATAAGCAATTACCAGGCTAATGAGCTCTAAAAAAAAGTCTTTGACAGTGAAGTACAGTTAATGTTATTCTCTGTGAAGCAAGGTAAGGCTCCAGGACCTAATGATTTTCCTGTAGAATTTTTGTAAAAAAAATGGAGAGTTGTGCAAACTAACTTTATCAGAGCTGTTAAATACTATTTTAGTGATAGCAAATTTTATCCTCCACTGAATAGTACAATCATTTCCCTGGTTCCAAAAGTGCCTAACCCATCAACTATGAAAGAATATAGGCCTATATCTTGCTGTAATACAGTTTACAAGGTCTTCTCCAAAATCTTAACTGAAAGAATGAAGAAAGTGTTGTCAAAATTGATATCTAATCTCCAAAATGCCTTCCTAAAAGGTAGAGTGATCTCAGATAATATACTTTTGATGCATGACATTGTAAATGGGTACCACAGGGATACTGGACAGGCTAAATATGCTGTAAAAATTGACTTGGTTAAGGCCTACGACACTATTAGATGGGATTTCTTATTCACTATTATGAAATGTATGAATTTTCCTAAGAAGTACATTTGTTGGGTTAAGAAAGGAGCGTGTTCAACTAGATTTTCACAGAACATGAATGGAGGTTTAGTTAGGTATAGGGGTGCGTTCAAATCGAGTCGAGTTTGAGTAGTTAAAATAACTAAGCTCGAGATCGAACTCGATCTCGTCGGGCTTTTAGAATTCGAGCTCGAGCTTGAACTTGACGTCAATTTACGTTACTCGAGCTTGAACTCGAATTCGAGTTTAATTAAATCTAATCAATTCAAATCAAGCTCAATCAAGCCTAATCAAGCTCACGTAATAAAAATTAATATTTTACATATAATTTTAAATAAAGGATATTAGTGACATTTCACAAGAATAAAAATTAAAATATATATTATAAAAAACTCAATTAGGCTCGTCGAGTTTTCGAGTACAAAATATTGAAGCTTGAGCTTGACTCGCTGTTTCTATCAAGTAGCTCGAGCTCGAGCTTGAACTGGGTCAAAACGAGTTTGAGCCGAGCTGCTGACCGAGTAGCTTGCGAGCTCAACTCAAGCTACTCGGTCCAGCATCAGCCCTAGTTGGTTATATTCCCAGTTCTAGAGGATTAAGACAAGGTGATCCCATCTCACCATATCTCTTTCTTTTTGCAATGAAAATTTTCTCTCTTTTGTTTGATGAAGCTGCCGAAGGACTTGACTTTCAATTTCATTCAAAATGCCAATCACTTGGAATATCTTACCTTATTTTTGCTGATGATTTATTCCTCTTTTCTGATACAAAGCTTGGTTCCTTTAATATCATGAAATCTGTTCTTAAGGAATTCTCTAATCTGTTAGGACTATCCCCTAATTTACACAAGAGTGAGATCTTTCTATCAGGCGTTAATGAAGAGCAGGGTCTAGAACTATGTAAGATCCTAGGAATCAAGAGAGGTTATCTACTTGTCAAATATTTGTGTGTGTCTTTGATAAGTACCAAACTATCCTTCAAGGATTGCTCTCCAATCATTGAGAAGATAAAGAGGAAAATAGAAGGGTGGAGTAATAAACTATTGACTTACGTTAGTCGATTGCAATTGGTGAAGTCAGCGTTGCTTAGTATTCAACTCCATTGGAGTAGCATATTCCTATTACCACGAGCTGTAATTAAGAGGATTGAAGCTATGTTTACTACATTCTTATGGAAAAGAGTAAATTCTATCAAGAATGGGATCAAAGTATGTTGGAAGGAAATGAGCAAACCTATTAAACAAGAAGAGCTAGGATTACCTTATTTGACAAATTGGAATAAGGCTTTATTTTTTAAGCATATTTGGCACAAAGCACTTAAAAAGGATTCTCTTTGGATTGCTTGGGTTCACACTGTGATACTCAAAAATAAATGTTTCTGGTCTATTTTATTGCCTCAATCTTGTTCTTGGGTTTGGCATAAACTCCTTTAGATCAGATCTATTATACAGCCTTTTTATTGTCTCAATGATCAAAAGTGGAGAAAATACTTATCTCTGGTATGATAATTGGCACCATAGAGGGCCATTGTTGACAGCTTATGGACCCAATAAGATGTGACAATTTGGAAGTACGCTACTAAGGTTTCTTCTATCATTGAAAATGGAGAGTGGAAGATCTGCATTGGTAGGAGGAGAATAGCTGAAGTAGATGATCTTGCACAATTTCTTCCAGTGCAATTTCTTCCTTTTGGACAGTCATTAAGCGAGGGAATGTCAGATATAGTGAAATGGCTACCCAGTAAATCAAGTTTGTTCACTGTCAAATCTGCAAATGAAGTGTTGAATCATTTCGCTGTTGAGGTCTATTGGCATCATCTTGTGTGGTTTAAAAAATATATCCCAAAACATTCATTTATCTTGTGGTTGTTGTGCAAGAATAGATTAAGCTCAAAGGACAGGTAGGTTAAATGGGGCATTATGACTGAAATGAAATGTGTATTATGTTGTACTGGAAATGAATCTTGTAATCATCTATTTTTTCAATATGAGTATGTAGCTTATATTTGGTCAAGAATACAGCAATACTACTTGCAATATTGAGGGATTTATGAATGGAATAATGAAGTTGAATGGCTCAGTTGTCATTGGAAAAAAAAAGCTTTATAAATATAGTAAAGAAGTTGGCACTAGGAGCAGTTGTATATTATATATGAAAGGAGAGAAATTATAGGGTGTTCCAATATAAAGCCTTTGATGCTGAAGCTATTGTACGCAAAGTGCTAAAAGAGATTCGCTGCTATGTGGCAGAATGGAAGAATGTATCGAGTACAAGAGACAACTAGTGATTTTGCCTTAGTTGGGATTTTCCCCAAGAGATTTTCCTTAAATGTTGATAGCATAATCGGAATTTAGTTCATTGTAACAATACTATTGTATAGCTTAATTGGTTGT
This sequence comes from Coffea humblotiana, assembly GCA_023065735.1. Taxonomy (NCBI): domain Eukaryota; kingdom Viridiplantae; phylum Streptophyta; class Magnoliopsida; order Gentianales; family Rubiaceae; genus Coffea; species Coffea humblotiana. Next base: position 29,306,222 of record CM041217.1, on the reverse strand, counting down.
AGTAGTACTTTTGTGTAGCAAATGCCTCTACTCCTGTGTACATTCGTGTTCTATTCAATAAAATCCCTTTCTACATAAAAAAAAGTTAATCCATATGGATAAAAAAATATATGAAGTTATCATATTGTTAGAAGAGAGAGGAACCATAGGAACAAATAACTCCAACTTATCTAAAAAGATAAAGTTGTTAGACGAGAGAAAAACTATAACTAAAACTAATTAGAAAAGAGTCAGATACAAATATAAGTAAAACTCAAGTATCTAAGTAACCGGTTAATTCCCCATTAATTCTTTTCAATTAGGTAAAACACCAAAGAGAGAGAATATGGGTAATTGAAATTACAACATTCATTATATATATATATATATTATGCATTGATTAGGTGCAATCGATTACACACTTATTATATAACATTAGAGTTTTGGTAAAAGTAAATCTAGTCCCCAATATGATAGGCATTTTTTCTTTGGCGTACATCGTCCTCACATAATAACATTAGAGTGAATAAACTTCACACAATCCATAACATAAAATATTAATGAGTAAAAAAAAAAGTCGTAAACAATTGAGATACATGGGATTCCTTGGATTCACTATTCTTGCGACTGGTTCTTGCTGCATAAACTCTTGAGCTTCTTTACTGCTTCATGCAACTGCCCTTCACCTTCTTCCCTCAACTTGTGACTCAATTCCTTAGCTTTTTGTTTCACTGATTCTCCCATCGCTATCTTCTCTACGACCACCTCTTTTATGACTTTAGCAACATTTTCCCTCTTGATCCGCCAATCTACATCCCTCAAAATCTCAATGCCAACACCAATCTCCACCGCAAGTCTAGCTTGGAGAGGCTGATCATAAAGCATGGGCAAGGCTAACAATGGAACCCCATAATATAAGCTTTCCATAAAAGAACTCCATTCACAATGACTCACAAAACACCACCAGTGCTTGGATGCTCAAGAATTTTAGCCTGCGGTGCCCATCCATCCACCACCACACCTCTGTCTTTCACCCTCTCGAGAAACCCTTCTGGTAGAGCTTCTTCAAGGGCAATGGCATGTCCAACTGGGAATCTGACTACCCATATGAAGTTAGCATTACTTAGCTCCAGCCCGTATGCCATCTCTTCCCTTTCTTCCTCGGACAAAAAGTATTCACTCCCGAAACAAACATAAACCACTGATGATTCCTCTCTACCATTCAGAAATTCAATGATATGGGAACTGTTTTCCGTCTCCTCCTCCATCTTAGTATCATCATGTTTTAGTTCAATAAGAAGACCAACAGCTAAAATCTTCTTCCCACGAGAGGAAGATAAGTGATCAATGTATTTCCCATCAATCTCTCTGCAGGCTTTCAGCAAAACAATGTCAGAAGATACTTCAAAGCTCTTAGTTTTGGATAGCACAACTTCTTCGGGAACTTTTTCTTTTGATTCTTGGAGAAATGCTGCCATCCTCTTTATTTCATAATCCCGGAGAAAAATTGCAGGAAAAGGGTAAGTCCCATCGATACCAGAGTATCCTTTATTGATGATATCGTAAAAGTACGACCAAGACCAGAAAACTATGCCATCGCCTAAGAAAAGAACAGATGGGATATGAAACAGTGAAGCCAGCTCCGAGGCCCATGCTTGGAACATGTCGTATATTAGCAAATCTAGCTGCAAAATGTTTAGGATGTTTTGGAAGTTGGTCTTTCCCATGTAAAACGCAACATGAAGGGTTGGATTCAGATGGGGTGGGAGGTTTTTTGTTGTGTGATAGTGTGGAGGGAGTTCAGGGAAGTGTGGCAAATCAAGTAGATCTGAAAGTTGTTTTGGGCAAGTCTCTTGGATAGTTCTAAGAAGGGAGATATGTGGCCATGAGCTAGCCATGGGAACATCAAAACTCCGAATCTACGAGTATTAGATTCGTTTGATGTCTTCTCTATTAGCGATTGAATCTTGGGAATCCTTTGATTTTCTTTGCTAGGAGAGTGGATGCATTCCTAATATAATATTAAAAAATCTAAATTTTGGATCCATTGGATGGATAAATGAAGTGGAATATTTGTGGTTGATGAGCTCTAGGTGCGAATCCAATGAAGCTGAATCATAATAATAATGGGGGTAAAGGATAAACCGACAAAGTTAGTCTCTGACTGCTTGTCCTCAATTCCCCCCACACCTATCAATTGCAACCTATCAATTCCCCCCACACCTAAACCATGCTTGTCTTCAAGCATAAGAATAATAAACAAACACCAATATTTGTCAGTGGTTATTGCTCTATCTACCATATTGCCAAGAAACCAAGAAAAATCATATATCAAGTATCAGTGATCAAAATCTGAGAAACATCACCTCGGTTAGTTTCTAAACCACAAACTCCTTCAATTCCAAGTTAACTAATCTAAGAAAAAGGAATGGCGTACAACATTTATCAGTAAATGGTTCAAATATTAACCAAAATCTCAACATTAAATCCATAAATCGGCAAGCTGATTTCTATCACACACCAACACAACCTACACTTTTTTTTTCACATTTTCTATTATTTATTTTTTCCCTTTTTTTTTGAAATAGCACCAAAAGATTTAGTCTCTAACCATTGGAGCCTTTTGACGCGAATTCCGACATTTTTCAGACGAAGGAGCCCGGTTACTCAACTCCTATCGCTATACGACCATGTACTCATAGAAATTACTATTTTTTGACGCGAGAATCGACATTTTAAATGAAGATCCCCGGTTACTCAGTAGTAACAAATAGTGGAGTACAGTCAATCTTATTCACAGCCAAATAACACAATAACGCAAAATAACAGGGCTAAAAACAAAAAATAGGAGCAGCTAGCCTCATTTTTACCAAACATGGAGAACTAAAATCAATATTGGACCAATTCACATGAAAATATCAACAGTCATTCCCCATACCTAGAAAAGTTAACAAAGAAATCAAAAGAGTCAAGAAGTCACCGATATTCACCAAAGAGATGTTCTTGGATTCAACCACATTAACCAGATACGCTTTTATTATTAAAATTTGGCAATAGTAGAATTAGAGTCAATAACCCAACATCAAACCTTGGTATTCACATGAGAGCGAAGCACCAAAAAGAAAGAAAGAAACTGAACGAAAGATAGACAAATAACAAACTAGAAATAAAGGAAAAACACCTAAAAACTAAAAACTACTAAAAACTAGAACCACAACTGATCTCATTCCCCCCATACCTAAACGATCAATTGCCCTCAATGTAGCAAATCAACATCAAAAGTAGGAGAAAGGGCAACAAAACTTCCCTGAAATCGGGTCAAAGTGGTGGGTGATAATCAAAGTGAGGCGTAAGACCCGCATGATGCATGAAAGCTGCCAAATTTAAGTGGGTTTCCGAAACACGATGATGGAGCGGTTGGAAGTGGCGGCAACACGACGTGGATGGTGAGCGAGATAATAACAAAAAGCGTGAGGGGTGCTCGGCCGAAAGAGAAGAAGAAACAGGGGAGAAGAAAGAAAGAAAAGAGGAAGAAAGAAAAAGAAATAGTTTTTTTTTAAACCAAAAACAAACTTGGGATTTTAAAATCAAAACTACAGTCAAACGACCGAAATTTTTTTTAAAATTTTTCTAATTTAAATTTTTTTCTTTTTTTTAATTTCTAAATATTTTTTTATCACTTTCTAATATTATTAACAAAATTTATTTTAGAAATTCAAAATTAGAGATCACAGGAGATCGAAAACTGTTTTCAAGGTTTGAATGCTTACCTTTCCTGCGAACGTGACGCGGACACGTCAAGAAGGCAAGAACCCTTTTGACCATGAGCTCTCCATACGACTTGACGCAAGCGCGTCAAAAAGACAAGAACCCTTCTGACCATGAGTTCTCCATACGACTTGATGCGGGCGTGTCATGTCAGAGAGACACTTATTAATCATCAAAAACGAAAATTTGAAACCCGAAATCAGTCAAACTCAAGGAAAACATATTTAAACAATCAAACAAAATCGAATCAACGACTAAAAGAAATTGGGTTGCCTCCCAATGAGCGCATTTCTTTAATGTCTTTGGCTAGACATTGAACACCACTTTTCAATCTGGATGTAACTCAATTTTCCTTGTAATCGGTGGCTTTCCTCCGGGATCCAAATAGCCATTGAGTGCAATCTTTTTCCTTAATTTTTTACTCATTTTCATCTTATAAATTGTTTTCATCCCCTAATACTCGTTCGCAGCAACTTTAAATTTATTCCTACAAGTAAACTCGAAAAATTCTTGCACAAAGGGATTAATAGCATGAATAGCAAACACAGAGTGAGAGTTAACAGGATATTCTATTGTATCAAAAATATTAAAGTGGACTATTTCTCCATCAAATTCCATAGACAAGGTACCCTTATAAACATCAATTTTTGTATGGGCTGTACTAAAAAAGGATCTACCTAATAGCAAAGGCGAGAGGTCGGGAGAATGGTCATCATCCATGTCAAGTACATAAAAGTCAGCTGGGAATATCAATTCATTAACTTTAACCAGCACATTCTCGACCAACCCATACCAGGATATGCATTTGTTCGGTCAGTTAATTGAATTATTATCTCAGTTTCTTTTAATGGACCTTGATTCAGAGAAGCATATATAGATTTAGGCATTACGTTGATTGATACTCCTAAATCCAGCATGGTATTCCTAATCAAAGTATTACCTATCTTACATGGGACAGTAAACCTACCTAGATCCCCGCACTTCGGTGGGAACTTCCTCTGTAGGACCGCAGACACGTTCTTTCCCATAATGATTCTCTCATTTCCCCTTAAACTCCTTCGATTGACACACAGGTTCCTCAAAAATTTTGCATATTTCGACACTTGTTTGATTGCGTCTAATAGAGAAATGTTGATTTCTATCTTGCGAAACACCTCCACGATCTCTTTCTCCTTGTCCTGTTTTTTTGGTTTCTCCAACCTGTTAGGGAAAGGCGACGGGTTAGTCTTAACTGTAATGTGTGACAGCCCCACCTTACCCTAAGGCGAACCAAAGGGTTCGGCGGACCGCCTGCCCAGCTCTCGCCAGGACTACGGAGCCGAATCACACAAACCCTAACTTACGCGCGATCGATCCCAAAGAAAACTAACAATCACATACACGCAATTATAAATGTTTCGGAAAGTATAACAACAAGTACGGGTATCGACAAACCCGCAAAGCAAAAACGAAAAAAAATTTGAACGGCAGTGAACAGTAACGCCACGTCACAATCCGGCCGGATTCTGGCCGGATACGAGGCAGTGGCTAAACCAAAATTTTTCATAACCCTAGGCAATCCGGCCACCTATCCGGCCAATAACTGGCCGGATATACGGCCGGATTCTCCTCAACAGTGCCCAGCAGATTTTCTTCTTCTTTTCTCGTTTGACGTCCGAACTCGTCCGAACACGTTCCAAACATACAAAAACTTTGAGCATGAATATACTAGTACATTTCCAAGAAAGTGTATCATTTATACATGGAAGAAATATTTACACATACCCACTCTAGGGTTTTACAATCCAAAAGGAAATGTTCAAATACCACATTTAGGGTTTCTAAAGTCGAGGAGCTATACAAGGTACAAAAGAATGCCTAATTAGCTCTACTCGCTTCACCAAAAATCATGATTTCCAATAACATGCCCTGTAAGGGAAACAAAGATAACGGGAAGGGGTGAGCTTACGCTCAATGAGGTACCAAAAGCACAAGTAGTCATGAATCATGGCATTTCACGTATCGAGCATGCGGTTACATATACCAGATAGGGAAATACATAAACACATCAAATGGAAAGGATACAGGTGGCTCTCAGGAGCCAAAGTTCTCATTGCTTTACTGGAGCTTGATCGAATAGTAGTCGACACTCCGTCAACTTTCAAATAAAGTAACCCGTCCAGTAGACACCACTTTACGCCGAATCCGTCCACCAAACAACCCCCTACCGGGCCCGAACACCTCAACCGAACAGAGGGTGGTAATACTCGAGTATACCAGAAATCCAGAGTCTCAATACCCGAAGATTTCTTAAAACAGACTACCGTGGTTCGTTATCTAATCGACCAGGCCCTGGCCGGCTCGACTCGAGTAACTAGCCACAGGATTTGAGCTCAGAGGTAACCGAAAAGTCGTTGGATGCAATGTCCAAATGGCAGTAGATTGAACACAGATAACAGATCCAAATTGTCCACATTAAATGAGCATATTGATAAGAGAACGAGGGTGATAAAGTACACCCTTGTCTCAACAGAGTAAACAGATAGTACAGTCATTCAAATCACAGATGTCATGAACAAAACCCAGTTAAGGAACAAATAAGGGGGAGTGGTACACTCACCAGTTCAAAAGCAGATACTTCAAAAGTTTTCCCCCAAAAGACTTTAATCGTCCAGAAACCCTAAAATAACCGAAATAAACAATTGAGGTTTTCACATCCCAGATTCTAGTAAATGAAACGCACAAGCGAGACTCGATTACAAGTCGTATGCCTATCCAAATGAACTACGAATGCAAGGTTGCAAAAACGTGATTTCGGAATGAAAAGGTAATGGGAGGACCTAGGGCTTGAATGACCTAAAAGCCGTTCATCTATTAAGAATCAATCTCAAACTTGAAGGAACTAAGCGGCCTAGAAAATTGGGCGGCATGCCCTTTGTGTTTACTAAGTTTCCAGCCATTTATGGCTTCCTTATTTTCCTTAATTCAGCCCCCAAAATTACATACAAATAATATCATTACAATAGCCGTTCAATAGGCTCCAAACCATCCAATAATAACACAAGTGCAAAAGTAACATTGGAAATCAGTTTTGAAGACAAAACTAAACGGCAGATTTGGCATTTCGTAGTAATTTAGTCATAACTGGAGCTATGGTTATCGAATCGGGGTGAACCTTATACCATTTTGAAGCTAAGACAGAGGGGAACAACTTTTATGAAGGCCACTTAACCTAATTTATAGTTTATCTAAGTCGAATTTGCCAATCACAGATCCAAAAGTTTAAGATCAGTCTAGTTATCAGCACTGGCTTTAACCGGCAACAACTCAGGTTACACAACTCCAATTGGGGTGTTTTCAGAGGCTTTAGAAAGCTAACACATAGGGCTACAATTCTTATGAAGATACCTCAACCCAGATTTTAACCTAACCTAGTCCAATTTACCCAAACAGCTCCAGAATTTCCAGTTCGAAGCTCACTGCAAAAGTCATCTAGCAGTCCTGACTTATTCAACCATATCTCAGCACACACAACTCCAATTCAGTTAATTCCAAAGCCATTCAAAAACTAAGATACAAGGCTACAATTCTTAAGAAGGCATCGAAAGCTAATTCATTCATCTTCCCAGCCAAATGAGCCAATTACAGAGATGGATAATCATTTCCGGACAGAAACAGGGAAGCAGGGGTAAAATAGTCATTTCATAAGCTATCCTGCTCCGATTGAGCTGAAAATTTACAGGCATACTCTACACTCAATTCTCTACAACTTTCATGTTTTGAGCTAAGTCCAATTCGGCCTCCATCATGGCCGAACAACACTGGGCAGAACAGGCAGAAAACTCACTATAAAACTGAAATTTACCCTAAACTACTTCAAACCACAAAATATGCTCATCAAATTACCACAACTCCAACTTTAAACCACTAATAGGCAACTAATAGAAGCAAAGGAGAATTTCTTAGCAATTTACCTTGGAATCTCAAGAAAAATGATGACTTAGGCTTCTTCCTCCCAAAATTGCTCCACAACCTCCTTAGAAACTACTTGGACTTGCACTTTTATGGAGTGATTTGCAAAACTAATGGCTAGACTTCAAGATTTGAGCAAGAAATTGGAAGACAAGGTGAACTTTCTCTCTCTTTTTCTTCCTCAAAATTTCGGCCAAGAGGGCTAAGAAAATGAAGATATTTTGGGTCAAAATCTGATTTTAGTAAAGGTGAAAAGCTTAGTCAAGTCCAACCTCCAATCGGGTTGCGACATGTGGCACCACTTAGGGTTCAAGCTTATCTTCTCACTTCCAATAATTAATCTATCTAGCTAACCTCTAATCATCTCCTAGTACCTTGTAAAATAATATCACTTAATACTTCATCACCTAATCGGCAAAATTATATCGCACTAGCGGGTCCCACGTTCATTATTCACTCCAAAAATCTCGTAAATTGACTTATACTAGAAAAATATTTTTAAAACCCTATTTACTCATAAAAATGTCCAGAATATTTATAGGATGAAGAAAATGCGGAAAAACGAGTGCAAATAAATAATTAAACCTAAAAATAAAAAAAAATTACGGGTTCTCACACTCTCTCCCCCTTAAAGAATTTCGTCCTCGAAATTTTTCTTGTCAACGAGATCTATCAAGATCTAAGGTAACCGACAGATCGTACCTTCTAGGTCTTCAGACGAGTCAGGGACCTGATGTGGCTCTAGGCAATACACCTGAGCCGGTACTTTCGTTTCAGTCGCTCCCCTCTCTGACTGTCCAGGGTTGGTCTTGTTTGGTTGCTGGGTCTCTTTCCCTTTGCGCAGTCGTGCTGGGCAGTTAGCAATCCGATGATCGGCGCTTCCACATCGCAGGCATTTTCCCTCTTTCTTCCAACAATTTGTCTCCGTGTGATTTAGCCCTCCGCAATATCCACAGGAACCACGAGTAGTAGAGACCGATCCCCCCTGGGAGACACCTCTTGACACCTCCGGTAGTCGTACTCCCCCGTTTCCCCTTCCAATCTTAGGAGGTGTACTCTTATCCTCTTGTTCTGAGCTGCTCCCAGGAAATCCTCTTTTCTTTGCTTGGAAGTTTCTAACCTGTAGCCTCGCATTTTCAACTCGCTGGGCCTTCTCCATCGCATCACTAAAGGTATTGAGTTGGGCTACAGCCAGGTCCTTTTGAATCTCAACGTTTAATCCTTGGACAAAACGCCTTATCCGTCTTTGCTCAGTTACAATCGATTCAGGCGCAAACTTAGACAACCGAGTAAACTGACTCTCATACTCGGCTACAGTCTGAGTTCCTTGGCGGAGTCGAATAAATTCATCTTCTTTCTTTTCTTGGATTAGAGGAGGGAAAAACTTAGTGTTGAATTCCCTCATGAAGTTCGCCCATGTCCTTGGGGTCTGTTCTCTTTCCCATTTCAATCTTATGATATTCCACCAAGATCGGGCTGCTCCCTCTAGTTGGAATACAGCGAAGGTCACTTGTCTCTCCTCGGTATAATGTAACGCAGCAAAAATATCGATCATCTTTTCTATCCACCTCTCAGCCACGTCAGGGTCTGGCCCTCCAAGGAATTTTGGTGGGGAAAATTTCTGAAATCTTTCAAGGGCTCTATCCTCGCCCTCTACATGGTTTCCAGGGTGAGGATTAGGGTTTTGGCCCTGGTGTTCTACTACATGAGCTAGCAAATCGGTCATACGCTGGATAGCAGCGGCTACCTGAGCATTTGGGTCGACCCTAGGTTCAGGATTTAGTTCAGGCCTTGGTTCCCGGTTACCCCTTTCATTCGAGGGTTGCTTACGCCCACGCCCACGACCTCTTCCACTACGAGTACCCTCCATAGATCTAACCAATCTAGGGTTGAAATGCGAATATAATATTAAAACAAATGTATGCAGGTACAAGTAACGAGAGCAGACACAACTCAAAAGCAAATATTCATATAACATAATTTTTTTCAGGCGAATCACACAGTAGCAGTCAGTCGAATGCAAGTAAAAGGAATCCCAATATATCACACGAAGCTCTATGGAATCGCATTTCTAGTCTGCCCAAGTCATTTCTAACCTAGGCCCTCACCCCATTCGTATTCGGGCACAAGAATCCAAAATAAGATAATTCACAACTCGAGCTGGCCAGTCCCAAGAGTAAATCATCTACATTTGTAATTCCTACCAGACATATATCTATTGTCTCCAAGTACCACGATAAAGGTTTGAAACCTATAACATTTCATAATTCAAAGCTTATGCACAAAAGCACCTAGTCCTTTACACCCGTTCACGTGATCGAGACCATAACACCACTTGGCCCCAAGCTCACTCCGCGCAGAGACCACGCGAAGCGGCTCTGATACCAACTGTGACAGCCCCACCTTACCCTAAGGCGAACCAAAGGGTTCGGCGGACCGCCTGCCCAGCTCTCGCCAGGACTACGGAGCCGAATCACACAAACCCTAACTTACGCGCGATCGATCCCAAAGAAAACTAACAATCACATACACGCAATTATAAATGTTTCGGAAAGTATAACAACAAGTACGGGTATCGACAAACCCGCAAAGCAAAAACGAAAAAAAATTTGAACGGCAGTGAACAGTAACGCCACGTCACAATCCGGCCGGATTCTGGCCGGATACGAGGCAGTGGCTAAACCAAAATTTTTCATAACCCTAGGCAATCCGGCCACCTATCCGGCCAATAACTGGCCGGATATACGGCCGGATTCTCCTCAACAGTGCCCAGCAGATTTTCTTCTTCTTTTCTCGTTTGACGTCCGAACTCGTCCGAACACGTTCCAAACATACAAAAACTTTGAGCATGAATATACTAGTACATTTCCAAGAAAGTGTATCATTTATACATGGAAGAAATATTTACACATACCCACTCTAGGGTTTTACAATCCAAAAGGAAATGTTCAAATACCACATTTAGGGTTTCTAAAGTCGAGGAGCTATACAAGGTACAAAAGAATGCCTAATTAGCTCTACTCGCTTCACCAAAAATCATGATTTCCAATAACATGCCCTGTAAGGGAAACAAAGATAACGGGAAGGGGTGAGCTTACGCTCAATGAGGTACCAAAAGCACAAGTAGTCATGAATCATGGCATTTCACGTATCGAGCATGCGGTTACATATACCAGATAGGGAAATACATAAACACATCAAATGGAAAGGATACAGGTGGCTCTCAGGAGCCAAAGTTCTCATTGCTTTACTGGAGCTTGATCGAATAGTAGTCGACACTCCGTCAACTTTCAAATAAAGTAACCCGTCCAGTAGACACCACTTTACGCCGAATCCGTCCACCAAACAACCCCCTACCGGGCCCGAACACCTCAACCGAACAGAGGGTGGTAATACTCGAGTATACCAGAAATCCAGAGTCTCAATACCCGAAGATTTCTTAAAACAGACTACCGTGGTTCGTTATCTAATCGACCAGGCCCTGGCCGGCTCGACTCGAGTAACTAGCCACAGGATTTGAGCTCAGAGGTAACCGAAAAGTCGTTGGATGCAATGTCCAAATGGCAGTAGATTGAACACAGATAACAGATCCAAATTGTCCACATTAAATGAGCATATTGATAAGAGAACGAGGGTGATAAAGTACACCCTTGTCTCAACAGAGTAAACAGATAGTACAGTCATTCAAATCACAGATGTCATGAACAAAACCCAGTTAAGGAACAAATAAGGGGGAGTGGTACACTCACCAGTTCAAAAGCAGATACTTCAAAAGTTTTCCCCCAAAAGACTTTAATCGTCCAGAAACCCTAAAATAACCGAAATAAACAATTGAGGTTTTCACATCCCAGATTCTAGTAAATGAAACGCACAAGCGAGACTCGATTACAAGTCGTATGCCTATCCAAATGAACTACGAATGCAAGGTTGCAAAAACGTGATTTCGGAATGAAAAGGTAATGGGAGGACCTAGGGCTTGAATGACCTAAAAGCCGTTCATCTATTAAGAATCAATCTCAAACTTGAAGGAACTAAGCGGCCTAGAAAATTGGGCGGCATGCCCTTTGTGTTTACTAAGTTTCCAGCCATTTATGGCTTCCTTATTTTCCTTAATTCAGCCCCCAAAATTACATACAAATAATATCATTACAATAGCCGTTCAATAGGCTCCAAACCATCCAATAATAACACAAGTGCAAAAGTAACATTGGAAATCAGTTTTGAAGACAAAACTAAACGGCAGATTTGGCATTTCGTAGTAATTTAGTCATAACTGGAGCTATGGTTATCGAATCGGGGTGAACCTTATACCATTTTGAAGCTAAGACAGAGGGGAACAACTTTTATGAAGGCCACTTAACCTAATTTATAGTTTATCTAAGTCGAATTTGCCAATCACAGATCCAAAAGTTTAAGATCAGTCTAGTTATCAGCACTGGCTTTAACCGGCAACAACTCAGGTTACACAACTCCAATTCAGTTAATTCCAAAGCCATTCAAAAACTAAGATACAAGGCTACAATTCTTAAGAAGGCATCGAAAGCTAATTCATTCATCTTCCCAGCCAAATGAGCCAATTACAGAGATGGATAATCATTTCCGGACAGAAACAGGGAAGCAGGGGTAAAATAGTCATTTCATAAGCTATCCTGCTCCGATTGAGCTGAAAATTTACAGGCATACTCTACACTCAATTCTCTACAACTTTCATGTTTTGAGCTAAGTCCAATTCGGCCTCCATCATGGCCGAACAACACTGGGCAGAACAGGCAGAAAACTCACTATAAAACTGAAATTTACCCTAAACTACTTCAAACCACAAAATATGCTCATCAAATTACCACAACTCCAACTTTAAACCACTAATAGGCAACTAATAGAAGCAAAGGAGAATTTCTTAGCAATTTACCTTGGAATCTCAAGAAAAATGATGACTTAGGCTTCTTCCTCCCAAAATTGCTCCACAACCTCCTTAGAAACTACTTGGACTTGCACTTTTATGGAGTGATTTGCAAAACTAATGGCTAGACTTCAAGATTTGAGCAAGAAATTGGAAGACAAGGTGAACTTTCTCTCTCTTTTTCTTCCTCAAAATTTCGGCCAAGAGGGCTAAGAAAATGAAGATATTTTGGGTCAAAATCTGATTTTAGTAAAGGTGAAAAGCTTAGTCAAGTCCAACCTCCAATCGGGTTGCGACATGTGGCACCACTTAGGGTTCAAGCTTATCTTCTCACTTCCAATAATTAATCTATCTAGCTAACCTCTAATCATCTCCTAGTACCTTGTAAAATAATATCACTTAATACTTCATCACCTAATCGGCAAAATTATATCGCACTAGCGGGTCCCACGTTCATTATTCACTCCAAAAATCTCGTAAATTGACTTATACTAGAAAAATATTTTTAAAACCCTATTTACTCATAAAAATGTCCAGAATATTTATAGGATGAAGAAAATGCGGAAAAACGAGTGCAAATAAATAATTAAACCTAAAAATAAAAAAAAAATTACGGGTTCTCACATAATGACTGGGTCCGAAAGTACCTTTGGATTCGTGCCATTACTGTCCTCCTTCTCAAGTTCATTTTAGATTCTCTCCTCATCTTTGTCCTTTGGAACCGTGAGTTCGGCCCCCTGAATTTCCTTTCCGTTCCTTAGGATCATTGCACTTATGTTCTTTGGGTTGATTTCAGGTTGAGACGGCAGTTTACCTTGGACTTGGGACTCCAAACGATTGATTGCTATGGCCATTTGAGTCATTTGATTTTGCATGGATTGCATCTGACTCATTTGATTTCTTATGCTCTGTAGTTCGGAGTCCGTCATTTGTTGATGTTGCGCGGCGGTAGCCATCAGTTGTTTCATCATCTCTTCCAAAGATGAACCAGAGGTTGAAGGGGGTGGTGGCGGGCGAGGTTGGTACTACTGCTGGTACCCTTGTTGCCTATTTGGCACGAATTAGACTGTTTGTTCCCTCCATAGTTGAGGTTGGGATGGTCTTTCCGATCGGGGTTGTAGATACTTGAATATGGGTCATAGGGCTCTCTTGGCACGGGCGTGTGGCCAGCCATGTTCACGTGTTCTGCATTTTCTTCTTAAATCATTGGGTACATCTCCGCAGAATGACCCATATCAGTACAAATTTCACACACCTTGGCTTGTGATGCATTTCTCACAGTCAGTTGTCCCACGAAAGACGTCAATTCAGAAATTTTTTATTGGATGGAGGAGGTTTCTACCTCATTTACCCTACGTGTCGGGAAATCCTCTCTCGTGCCAAACTGTTACGAATTTTCAGCCATTCCTTCAATCATCTTTCACGCTGCTCGAGGGTCTTGTTAATCAGTGCCCCACCACTTGCAGCATCAATGATACTCCTGTCTCTGAAAAGTAGTCCATCGTAAAAATATTGTATGAGCAACTGCTCATTTATTTAGTGCTGGAGGTACTTGATGCACAACTTCTTGAATCGCTCCCAATAATCGTAAAGTAACTCTCCTATGTGCTGTTTGATACCACAGATCTCCTTTCTTAGACTTGCAGCTGGAGACGCGGGAAAATACTTATCTAAGAACTTTTTCTTCAACTGGTCTCACGTGGTGATACTATCTGGTGGTAGGTAGTATAGCCAGTCCTTCGCAGAGTCCTTCAAAGAAAAGGGGAATGCTCTCATTTTTATTTGCTCCTCTGTGATGCCCGGAAGCTTCATACTGTTGCACACGATATCAAACTCCTGCAGATGCTTGTAAGGCTTCTCACCTGGTAAACCATGAAACGATGGTAAAAGATGAATTAGTCCAGATTTTAATTCAAAGGAAGTGTTATCACTCAAACTCGGGAAAGTAATGCATAAAGGCTGCTGGTTTAAATCAGAAGCAGCCAACTCCCTTAGTATGCGTGCATTAGCCATAGTGATTTCTTTTTGCTCCGAGTCACTCGAAATGTCACCAAACGAATCTGTTGGGTCAACTTTTGGCTCAGGTCTTTGAGATACAGCACTTGAGTGCTCTTCTCTGAATTGTCTGGTCTCTTTCCTTGTTCTACGTGCGGTCTTCTCTACCTCAGGATCGAAAATTAATTCACCTGTACGAGAAGAAGAGGCATACACTCGAAAAGCACTCGAAAATTAGAATAAAAATGAATTTAAAAAGCAACAAATAACTGTCACCAGTTCCCGACAACGGCGCCAAAAATTGACAGGTTGTCGAAACCTGTGCAATAATAAAAATAAACCTAATTGCCAATTAAAATAGTCAAAACCCGATTCCAAGTACTGGAGCAGAAACTCTAGGTGTGCAATAGGTTACTTGATTCACCCTGTTCCCGAAGAGTTTGCTTGATCCGATATACCTGAATGGGATGACTTTTTTACAAATAATTATGAATTTGTAAACAGGGTAAGTAGGGTCGTATTCTTAGGGATTGGGGATATTTGTCTCTTTAGAAATTCGAAAAATAACACAGGAGGTGTTTTTGGGTAAACGATGGCAATCAAAGAAATTCAAATAAAAATAAATAGCTAACTAGAAATTAAATGATAGATCACTAAAATCAAGGTAATAATAATTAGAGATCTAGCCAAGAAATAACTTCAGCAATGGTTCACCTAATTGATCATCGATGTACAAGCAATTCTAATTATTTATTAATAAATAGGTTATAACTGTCAAACAAGCGATGACAGTCAACCCCTCCTTATTGTGTCGGTGATTAAGGTACGCCCGTTAATCACTACTCTAATTAAAAAATAATCCTAAGTACGTCCGTAAGATTTAATTCTCCAATTGTCTTACGTATTAGAGGAGCTCTATTCTAACCAAATAACGCACTATCACGGTTATTTCAGATTAGCCCGCGTATCTCCCTGACACAAACCTAATTGTCCCAGTTGTCACTATTTCAAGACAATTAAACAATTACAGATTTAAATGCCCTAATTGACAATAGATTACCAAATTAAATAATTATCCGAATCCAAGACAACCAATTAATTAAGTAGTCATAAGCACTGCAATCAAGGAATATGCGAATACCAATAAATAAAAGAAAAAGATAAAGTTAAATCGATCTCACAATTTTTAGGCGAATCAGAGCCTCCGTTGTCCCTTGACTAGAGTGAGGAGATTAGTTCATATTTGATGCGAAAAGCCCACAGGAAATTGGAGCAACAGTAGCAGCCATTAGCTTTCTTTGTGAGAATTCAATTTGATCGATTGAATAAAGGAAAAGAAAACAGCAATTACAGAGAATGATTCGTTCCTTCATAAGGTTCCTGACATGCATAGAAGAACTCCACTACCAAAAGCTAAGAAGGAAAAGTCAAAAGAAAAAGCTAAGCTAGAGATCCCTCGTACGAAGAAGGAAAAACTCCCAAAGAAAAGTCAAAGGCTAAAAACTAAGAGTAGTGCCTGTTCTCTGCTATCAATTTTTCCTATCTAATGCTAACTAAACTCCCTCTGTGCGGCGGCTCCAGGGAACAAGAAGATTCAACCGTCCTCTCCTATTCAGCAATTACCAAAATGGGCAAAAGTTTTTCTTTGCCAATAATGCCCCTGTGATAAGCTCTGTTGCTTGGATACCTTTTCTGTCAAATTGGCACTTGTTATCATATTTTCGTTCTACTCCCTGAAATAAGTGCAAAATACCAAAAGTGAATAGAATCTAACAATTAATCCACATCGGGTCAGGTAATAGGGGAAATTAATAATAAAATAAATGATAAAATTGCAACCTATCACCGACAAAGTTAGTCTCTGACTGCTCGGAGGACAAAAAGACTAATTATGGTTGGGCAATAAACTAAAGGGATAATTTTAGAAACCTCCCCTCAGATTTTTATAAATTTCACTAGCCTCCCTTAAAGTTTGTAAAATCACACAAACCTCCCTAAGATTAACGTTTTGGTAACAAAATCAGCTCAATTAGTAAAGTAATATTAAAAAAGTATTTTAAGGAGAGAGATAAAATTATTATTCCATAAAAACCCTTTATGCATGTATATAAGTTGTATTAGCAATAGAATAAAAATAATTAAAAATTAGAAACAATTAACAAACATATTTCACTATTCAAAAAGTTCATATTCAATAAATTAGACAAAACAAATAAGCAACAACTACACTGATGATTATAAGATTATGCAAAACAAATTAGTTATATTTTTTTAACATGATATTTGCTATGATTCTTGTAATCTTGAATAGAAAATTTTTTTGAATTTTGCCTTTCTTTTCTCTCTTTTCTCTTTTACTGCCACAAAATTACTTTACAACTGTCATAGTTTTAAAAGTTAAAAAAAATCCTCATGAACAACCTTCTTTTGCTCTGTATTTTCCTCTTCAACCAAAACCCTTTTTTCACATTATGTACAACTGATTTCTGGTCATTGTCAAATGCTATCAATCACATAATGGTATAATCTGTCACGAAACTATTTATAATTCCTTGTTTTAGTCATGAATCAACTTTTATTTTGCCAAAATGGTCATTCAAGTGACTAAAACAACTTCTTGTTACAAAAAAAAAGTGTATATTTCATTATTCGAGTGAGCAAAATAAAGTTTTATTAGTTGAGTGACCAAAAATGCACTATTTTGTTAGTTGAATGACAATTTTAACTAAATAAAAAGTTTAGTGATCAAGCTACGAAATTCTAAATAGCTGAATTACTGTTTTTGCCATTTTCTCTTTCAGTTATGGACTTGCTACTTTGACATCAAAGTGTGTTGGCATTAAGCAGCCTAACAAACCGTCTAGTTTGGACCAGCTACAAAGCTGTTTTATAAGCGAAATGCGTCATTAAAGACATGATTTCTATGATGTGTGTTTCAATGGACAAGATCTATAGATACTTTGCATTGTGATAAAGTTTTAAATTATGTTTGTTGTTTTATTTGCACTATCCTAACAAGGAGTCTAATATTGTTACCATTGTGGCAAGCCCTTTCTCAACAAAGAAAGTTAGTGTCACACTATGAGAATAACTACAAGATAAAGAAATTCAAGCAAGATCACCATTTTGATGGGTTGGAGGTTTGTCAAGGCTGCAAGAAACGACCTAAATAGTGGTATCCAGAATTCTTTGCTGGGAAATGACCTAGTATAATCCTTTTGCTAGTAATGGTATCCAGAATTTTTACTGAATTTGTTTTTACTGAATTTGGCCTAGAATATATAGTTTACCAGTACATTCTGACTAATAGTCTTCAAATGTACCAATGATACTCCACAGGGTCTTCCACGGTTGACTTGCAGCTTGCATTATTCGATCAATATGATTAGCAATTGCAGAAGTGTAGCTTGGTTTTGGCAAACCATAAAATTTACTGTCGAAAGCTAGTGTCAGTAACAAATACAAGTTTATTGATTCTTGTCATCTCTATGCATTATATTTATTGTTCTGCACATTTTCTGGCTCTCCAGAGTGGAGAGTGCAAATAAGAATGTCCTGACCATGTTATTAATGTGTCCCATCTCATTGTCAGATTGTATTTTCTCAAATCCTTGCAAGTTAAGCACAATTCGAACTTTTTATCATAAAGTTAAAGAGTTTTTTACCTTTTGTTGCCTGGAACTAGATTGTAAGATATGCATTTTTGTTCTGTATTAATTCCATTGAACTAATTCTACTTCACACTCCCCAATTTATATTACTTTTTCACTTTGTATTCTAAATTTCAATTTTAAATATTTTGCACCTCAAATTCTCAATTTTATACACTCTGTACCCTAAACTTTTAAATTTGTTCCATTTAAGTCTAATCAATGATAATATTGGCAAAATTAATGGCATATAGAATGTGACAGCCCCACCTTCCCCTAAGGCGAACCAAAGGGTTTGGCGGACCGCCTACCCAACTCTCGCCAGGACTACGGAGTCGAATTACATAAACCCTACAAACGCACAAAATACTTTTTCTTCCTCGTTCAAGTTCCGCGCTCGCTCGATTTCCCCAATGGATACAAGAAACGTTCACCAGAGCCATAAAACATATCATCTCAACAAATACACTGAATATACATGATTAAACATTTAAATACCTATATACATCGGAGTTTCAACAAAATAACCTGAAATACAAACCATAGTATTCATTCGTCGTACATATACAAAAATACGACTAGGGTTTTGTTACAAAGGAGCTCAACAAAATCATATACATCTACTAGCTCAACTTTCTTTTCCAAAAATCATGATTTCCCTAGTAGTATTCCTGTAAAGAAAACAAAGTGACGGGAACGGGGTGAGCTTACGCTCAATGAGGTACCAAATGTATAAGTAGTCACGAATCATTGCATTTCACGTATCAATCATGCAATTATACACACCAGATAGAGAAATAAATAAACACTTCAAATGAAAAGAATACAGGTGGCTCTCAGGAGCCAGAGTTCTCATTGCTTCACCGGAGCTTGATCAAATAGTAGTTGACACTCCGTCAACTTTCAAATAAAGTAACCCGTCCAGTAGAGCACCACTTTAACGTCGATTCCGTCCACCAAACAACCCCCCACCTGGCCCGAACACCTCAACAGTAATAGTGGTTGGTAATACTCGAGTATATCGGAAATCCAGAGTCTTCAATACCCAGAGATTTCCTAAAAGTGGACTACCGTGGTTCATTATCTAATCGACCAGACCCTTGCCGGCTCGACTCGAGTAACTAGCCTCCGGTCTTGAGCTCGAAGGTCATAGAATGATCGTTGGACTCAACCATCCAAACGACATCAACAAATACAGAGAACAGATACAGAGAACAAGTACAGACTTATACAGTATACAGGAATCAGAATAAACAGATGAGAGAAACGAGTGTGATAAAGTACACCCTCGTTTCGTACAAAGTATACAGAAGTCACAGATAATCAGGTTGCAACTTGCAAGTACAGATAAATTAGATAAACACCAATTTAAGGGAGTGGTACACTCACCAGTTTAAACAATAACTTCAAACGTTTCCTCTCGAAGTACTTGGATCACCGGTACGTCCTAAACCACCAAGGTAAAACAATTGAGACTCGATTACGAGTCATATGCCTAACCAAGTAAATTACCGAACCAATACAAAAGTATAGTTTTGGAGTGAAAAAGTAGTAGTTGGTCCTAAAGACATGAACGATCCAAAAACCCTTCGTTTCTACCCAAAACCATGTCTACAATGATCTACTAACTCCAAACTTAAGGTACAAAATGAAAGTAAGAATAATTTGAGGAAAACAGGATTTTCCAGTTTTGCGCACCATCGCTTGAAAAATCATATCTCATGATTCTTAAGTCCAAAATTGATAAAATTTATACCATCGGAAAATAGACTCAAAGGGGTATAATTTCTCAGAAGACACATTTATGAGATTCAGAATCCAAGTCAGTCAAATTCAAGCCTCAAGTCACAGCTTCATCCAGTAAAAGACAGAACAGGTACGTAATTTCAGTCAACTTTGAAAAATCACCATAATTCGTACAAACAGAAACAGGGTCTAAAATTTTCATGGTTTATAGATCTATAAATCTAGTTTAAAACGCAAAAATGGAACTCAATTCCAATATTTCTACAACAAGATATAGCCAAATTCCCAAAACTACTCAAGGGTTCCTGCGAAAATTTTGACAGCACTTCCCTTGTTTTTCCTTTACTTTTCCAACCTAATCAACACCCAACTCTCATCACATTTCAGCCACAATTTCACACATAAACCACAAACTATTAAACACACCTCATTAGTGTCTCAATACCCTTCAATTACAACCAATTGATAGCTCTAAAACTAACCCTAATCATGCTCAAAATTAAAAACCCTAATCTGAAATTTAAGTATACAAGCTGAAAATTTCCTTTGGCAAGTGAAACTAGCACATACAAGCTCAATATTACACATAACAAATCTATCAATCCATGGTTAACCATCAATCATCACATGAGGGCAAAAATTTCACTCTAAAATCTGAAATTTACCATAAACCTACTTCAACCCTTGAACTTTCTCACAAAACCACATATTTAACAATTTTACCCCACCAATTAACAATCAATTGAAGTAGAGAGGAAGTTCTAGGCAAGATACCTTAAAACCCCAAGAAAATTGGTAGCTTAGTGCTTTCCCTTCCAAACCACTCCACCAACCTCTTTAATCCTTCCCAGCAAGGAGCTTTTATGGAGTGATTTGCAAAATTTACGGTTGAAACTCAAGATTGTAGCAAGAAATTGAAGTGCAAGATGAAGTCTCTTCTCTCCTTTTCTTCCTCAAAGTTTCGGCCAAGAGAGCTAAGAAAGTGATGAGATTTTGGGTCAAAATTAGGTTTTAGTAAAGGCAAGAAAAGTTGGTCAAGTCCAACATCCAATGGTTTTGCGACACTTGGCCTTTCTAGAGTTTTCTCTAATCCTTTGCCTTCTAATGGTTAATCTATCTAGCTAACCTCTAATCATCTCCTAACACCTTGTAAAATAATATCAATTAATACTTCATCACCTAATCGGCAAAATTATATCGCACTAGCGGGTCCCACGTCCTTAATACACTTCCGAACTAACCCGAACTAACTTATACTAGAAAAATGCTTTAGAAAACAATATTCACTTATAAAATGTCTAGAAAATTAAGGTAGTAAAATAAAATAAAGAAAATGCATGAAAAGAAATAGAATAAAATGATATAAAAATAAGGAGATTTTACAGGTCCTCACATAGAATCTTACAAATCAATGATAATGTGCTAAAAGTGGTCAAATCAGCTAAAATATTGCAATTAGAATAAAACAATATATTTTCATTCATTTACACTATCATTATCTTATTAATTTTGCTGACAATGGCTGTGTTTGAATAAGAGATTATTTGAAATAATTATTGTAACATTTTTTTGTGATGTGATGCATATGAGATAAAAGATGATTGAAAAGATAAAATGATGTCATGAAAAATGTATTTGTGATGAAGTAAATAATTTTTTTTATAGATTATTGCTATCCAAAATATTAATAATTGCAACTAAACAAATCAATGACAATGGATTGAAAGTGGTTACAAGGATTCAAGGGATAACGGATAGAACAAAATAATACATTGTCATTAATGTACAGTCCTTTATCTTGTTAATTTTGCTACGGTTATCAATGATTGGATTTAAATGATACAAATTTGAGATTTCAGAGTGCAAAATATCTAAAATTGAAAGTTTATGTGCAAAATGTTTAAACTTGAAATTTAAGGTGCAAAGTGAAAAAGTGGTACAAATTGGAGGGTGCAAAATGAGTTAATACTATTCCACTGGTCACAAGAATAATTCAACGAACAAAGAAAATATTTTATGGAAACTATGTGTTGTCACTTCATATCACAATGGTACAGGGAGCATGCTTCTTGAAAGTCATAAAGATGGTAGGCATCTCCATTAAGTACAAGCTAAAGAGTTACTTTATAGTTATGCGTACAAAAGCAATGACTTATTAGAAAAAGCAAGTAAAGACATTGATATCCAATTAATCTACAATACCAGTCATCTTTGTCTTCTATCGTGAAAAGATATTCATATAAATATTATGTGGAAGTAACCTGTTTTCTTATTGATTTTAGTTACTTGAAATAGTAGTGAAAGAATTTTCTATTTGTATGAGTTTAGGAATTAGAAATTATTTTCAATTATGTATAAAATTAGAAATTAGAAATTATTTCCTATTATTATTTGGGTGTTGGCCAAGTAATGTAGTTTATAAATAGTTATGGGTTGGTATACTACAAAGTGACACACAAGAGCAACATGTAACCTTATACATAATGTGAGAGAGAGAGTTCGTTCTTGCGAAATGAGAGATGGTATACAAAAGTTGGATTTGAGTTCAAATTATATTCTTATATAGAGTTTTTCTTTCATAGTAAAGATCTAATTTTCTCTCCATGGACATAGACTCAATGATAGAGTCGAACCATGTTAAATCTTGTGTGTCATCCATCTTTTATGCTTGTAACTTAATTGTTATTAAATTATTGTATTCTTGATATCTCAGTAGTCGTTTATTTCGCGGTTAGATCCCAACAAATTAATCAGTAACATGAGTGCTCAAAATAATGCTTCGCCTTACAAAATTAGCATGATAAAACTTGGAAGAAACAATAACTTAAAAAGAACCTAAATGTCGAATCGGGTCCTAACTACCGAGAAATTAAGAATTGCTGATCATTGGTATAAGATTAACATATATAAAATTTCTATGATTGCCATAAGTCACAAGTAAGGACTGCTTATGTAGAATTCTTGCCGGAACCCATTTGCAGCTACAATTTTTCTTTCCTTTTTTCTTTCATTGGCAATCCCTTTCTTCATTTCCCAACTTTTACAATTTCCAGATCACTTACTATTGTGCCGCACAAATTTCTTCATCTTCTATTTTTAATATATAACTAGCTTTGGACCTTTGCCTACGCACGGGAAGCAAATAATTAAGTATAAGAAACAATTGAATGATTTTCTATAAGATGTGGTCCAGCTACTTCATCACATTCGTTACCTTCAAACCCCTTGCTCCCTGTTAGTTCATTAACACATGCTATAGAATATTTTCATCATAAACAATTGAGATACATGGGATTCCTTCGATTCAGTATTCTTGCTACTTAGTTCATGTTACATAAACCTAATGACGGACCCGAGATTTTAGTTTGGGGGAGCGAATGATCAATGATATGATAGAAGAAAAAATTTCTATAACAAATAAGCATACAAAGTATAAAATGAAAGTTCAATGGATTATAATTAGGCATAAGAATTTTTTAAAAAATACAGACAAAGCATAAAGAATGTGAAAATTAGACTCTATATTGTGTATTTACTATCAATGCAAGGCATTGATAGCTGCAGCTGAAACTTCTTCAATTGTATGATAGTTTATTGTTTTTTTTTTGTCTTTGATTTCCTACTTAACACGTACAATGTCACCTTAATTGCTATTGAAAAGTTATAATCCCTCCATCATATTAAAAGTGTCATACTTTCTAATTTGAAATGTTCCAAAATATTTCTTATCTTACTAAAATCAAGATTACTTTTGATCTCTTTTTCCAATGTTATCCTCACCTTTGTCTATTTTTAATAATATATTCAAATTTAAAATTTGAATTTTAGATGGCAATAATGAAAACAAATCCATTAACATCACCATCGTATCACTATTTTCAAAAAAAGTTGAAATTCTGAAATGTGATAAACAATTTGGGATGGAGGGAATAGTAATTAAAGAAACTAAATAGTTGTTTTGTTTTATAAAATTTGGTTAAAATAAACTTAATATTTTCTTAATTATTATTCCAAAGTAGTACTAATCACATGGTAAAGTAAATGCTAATGATATACTTTTATAACAAAAGTAATTATTATTTTTCAGTGTATTTTAGTATAATTGAAAGATTTCGAATTCGTGATTTCTTACTTATACTCTCTCTCTCTGTACTATTCAACTTATCCCTTCCCCACCCCCACCCCTACCCAAGTAATGGTTAGTTTGGCATAACACATTTTATCAAAACAAATTAAACAAAATAACAAAAATAACTACTGATAATTATGTTTCAAATCCAATGTAATATAATTTTAGTTGACAACTAAAATTATAAAGAGGATATTAAAATTTTGAAAACTTTTGGGAGAACAGCTGCCCTTGCTCGTCCCCCTTGCGTCAACCTTTCCATAAACTCCTAAGCTTCTCTACTGCTTCATGCAACTCTTCTTCACCTTCTTCTCTCAACTTGTGACTCAATTCCTTAGCTTTTTGTTTCACTGATTCTCCCAGCTCTATCTTCTCTACGACCACCTCTTTTATGACTTTAGCGACATTTTCCCTCTTGATCCGCCCATCTTCGTCCCTCAAAATCTCAACGCCAAAACCAATCTCCACCGCAAGTCTAGCATGGTGATCATAAAGCATGGGCAAGGCTAACAATGGAACCCCAAAATATATGCTTTCCATAAAAGAACCCCATCCACAATGACTCACAAAACCACCAGTGCTGGGATGTTCAAGAATTTTAGCCTGCGGTGCCCATCCATCCACCACACCTCTCTCTTTCACCCTCTCGAGAAACCCTTCTGGTAGAGCTTCTTCAAGGGCAATGGCATGTCCCACGAGTAATCTAACTACCCATATGAAGTTAGCATTACTCAGTTCCAGCCCGTACGCCATCTCTTCCCTGTCTTCCTCGGACAAAAAGATTTCGCTCCCAAAAGAAACATAAACCACTGATGATTCACCTCTATCATTCAGAAATTTGATGAGATGGGAACTGTTCTCCTCCTCCTCTTCCTCCTTGGTATCATCATGTTTTAGTTTAGCAAGAGGTTCTACAGCCAGTGTTTTAAAATGCGAAAGCACTGGGTAAGACGTTTTGTCTTTGCCTACTGCCCACAAATTTTTGAGTTTTTAATAAATAAAAATAAAAATACTTATAATATTATAAGAAATATTGTATTTTTTTTCCGAAAACGGTAGAAGATTATATTGATAATCATTGTAAAATTACAAAAGTATGGGCAAAGGCCCAATCACACTATACATCGTGTACACAGACACAAAGGAAGCTAGCGCTCCTCATCCAATGGAATGCTTGTAGCATATGAACTAATCTATCTACTTCTATCTTTTTGTTCGTCTGGTATCAGATAAAAAGAGCATTGCACAAACATGGAGCTTAGTCTATCAATCTCCTCCACCTGAGCGAACAATCTGATATCTTTGGCTCTTCCTGACCTTTGTTGTTTTAACGACTGTTGGTCCGTGATTCCCACATTTATATGTGACCACTGTTGTGCTCTTGCTTTCGCCATTGCTAGTTTTACTGCTTCTGCATAGTCCAGTAGCCAATGTCCCGCACTCCTTTCTCTCATGGCTCATAAAGCTTTTTCCTGGTCATTGATGTCAGTTGCCATCACTCCAATCCCCCCACCACCTGCCTTTCCTTCTTTATAGTTATAGCTACTTGTACATCGATACACTCCTCATCACATGTGTTGAGTTCTGACTCGTCCAAAGCACCAATTGTTTCTGAAATGCTCTCTTTCCTGTTTCCTTCCATAGCTGCCCGGTGTTCCATCCATTCCTGCATAGCTTTTTGCACTACTTGTAAAGGTTGCTTATTCTCTTCCTTGAAGACTCTTTCATTTCTCGCTTTCCACAATTGCCATAGGATATTAGCCTTAAGGCTTTTGTGCTTCACTCCTTCTTGCCTATCTCTTGCTCCAACTAGAGCACTCCACTATCTCTTGAAGCATCCTCTTTGATCAGCTATCCCATCCCATTATACAGGTGAAATGTGTTGTTGAAACGGCCACAACAATGTTAACACTATTGCTTGAGTCGTGCGTAACACTGTCCTAAAAAACTATTTCATGAAATTGAAATGTCTCCCCAGGATTAAACAAGCCTTCTTCTATTTGTTGCGAACAAAAAAGACAAGCTTTCTTCTTGTTGCAAACTAGAAGGATCAGAACTAGCAAATTAAAACCAGCAGATATAGAGAGAGAAGATGAGAACAGAATTATCAGGAAGGTATCAACTGACAGAAATAAAAAAGAGAGAGAGAGAGATAGATAGAGCAGCTATTAGAAAGAGATCAACTGAAGCTGCTGGGGTGATTTTCTGATGAGGGAATGGATCCTATTTATAGATTTTAGAATGAGGCGCAACCCTTCTCACTTCCGATGTGGGACAAAGACTGCAACTCTTCTCACTTCCCAATGTGGGATAGAGAAAGCAATACTTCTCATTTTTCGATGTGGGATAAATAATATTTTTGAAATACTATATATTTTACAACAATATCCTTCCTATTTCAAAAAAATTCTTTGGATAAAGGAAGAATTTTAAAAGTACTCTGCTGGATTTGGTTGAAATGTAATTAGATTGGTGTCTTTTGGACTATGAACCAAACATAGATTGATAAAACACTATCTACATAATTATTGGTGAAATATAAATTTCTATGAACCAATAACTCTTGATGTATGACTGAGATTTTATCAATCACATTGCAACCCATAATTTGCTGTTAACGCGATTTTACACTTTTAGGCCGTGCGCCTGCCTGGTTATTTCATGAGAGCTCTAAAGATTTGACCAATGAATCTTATAGGAGTGGCCCCACTCCACTCTCATATAGGTGAATTCATCAAGTGTATA
The DNA here is from genome assembly GCA_023065735.1 of Coffea humblotiana. Taxonomy (NCBI): domain Eukaryota; kingdom Viridiplantae; phylum Streptophyta; class Magnoliopsida; order Gentianales; family Rubiaceae; genus Coffea; species Coffea humblotiana. The sequence goes on along the minus strand of CM041217.1, from coordinate 29,279,359 downwards.
CTCCTTTAAATACACCTCCCTAATGGGATATGAATTCATTAAGAGTTTTAATTCATTCTCAATTACTCAAAGCACTTATTTACGGAGGGACTTAAATTTGAAGTGCTTTACGATCAATATTGACTTGTTATTACCCATATGAACCTACTTCATGGGATCACCAATTACATAGGTTGGGTTACCATCTCTATTGACAACTTGTTGGTCGAAGTCCCATTTCTTTTGAAGTTTGAAGAATCAATTTTCTTCCTACGGGTTTAGTCAGAGGATCGGCCAAATTCAACTCTGACTTCACATAATCAATGGAAATAACTCCATCTCTAAGCAGCTGCTTTACGACATCATGTCTCAATCTCATGTGTCGACTTTTACAATTATACGATTTATTTTTAGTAATAACAATAGTCGCTTGACAATCACTATGTATCGACACAGGAGGCAACAGATCCTTATTTGAAGGAATATTGGCTAAGAAATTCCTTAATCAATCAGCCTCAGAACCAGTCAACTCCAGAGCTATAAATTCGGACTCCATAGTTGACCTAGCAATGACTGTCTGCCTGGCTGACTTCCATGCTACTGCACCACCACCAAGGGTGAACACATAACCACTAGTGGATTTTGTATCATTTGAATCAGAGATCCAATTAGCATCACTGTATCCTTCTAATACAGTGGGAAATCCACTATATAAAATACCATAATTTATGGTATCTCTCAAATATTTCATTAGTCTGACCAATGCAGACCAATGCTTACGATTGGGATTATGAGTATATCTACTCAGTCTACATACAGCATAGGCTATATCTGGTCTTGTAAAATTCATTAAATGCATCAAACTCCCAATAATCTGAGCATATTTCGACTGAGCAACTGGGTCACCATTATTTTTCTTTAATTGAGTGTTAGCATCATAGGGAGTGCTTACAGATGTCACATCATAATTTTCAAACTTCTTAAGAAGTCTCTCTGTATAATGTTCTTGTGACAACATTATACCATCATCTCTCCTTATGATTTTAATACCCAATATCATTTTAACTTCACCCATATCTTTCATATCAAAATTCGAAGACAAAAATTCTTTAGTACTATTAACAATATTTAGACTAGTACCAAATATAAGCATGTCATCCACATACAAACTGATTATCACATATTGATCATTGACAATTTTAACATATATGCATTTATCCACTTCTACAGACAAAAATCCGTCTTTAATCAATATTTGATCAAATTTCTCATGCCACTGTTTAGGAGATTGTTTTAGACCATAAAGAGATTTAATTAATTTACAAACCTTATTTTCTTGTCCAGAAATGATACATCCCTCGGGTTGGATCATATAAATTTTTTCTTCTAAATCACCATTTAAAAAGACTGTTTTGACGTCCATTTGATAAATAAAAAGTTTATGAATAGAAACCAGAGCAAATAAAACCCGAATAGAGGCAATTTTTGTTACTAGTGCAAATGTGTCAAAATAATCAATATTTCGTTTTTTGAGAAAATCCCTTAGCTACTAAACGAGTTTTGTATTTATCAATAGAGCCATCAGGATTATATTTTCTTTTGAAAATCCATTTGCAACCAATAAGTTTTGCACCAGACAGTAAATCTACCAAAATCCAAGTTTTATTTTTCATAATAGTCAATTTCAGTTTTTATTGCTTCTTTCCAAAATTTGCTATAAGAAGAAGAAATAACATCAAAATAAGTTAAAGGATCATTATCAACAAGAAATGTTTGAAAATCATTCCCATAGAAAAATTCTTTTCTTGGCCTTTTACTCCTTCTCAACTCCTCATTAGAGGTTGTTTCTTTATTTATTTCAACAGGTGCATGAGAAATTTTATTAGACAGTGGAAAAATATGTTCAAAAAATTTAGCATTTTTTGTCTCAATGATTGTATTACAATCAAAACATCACTTCTTAAAACAAGAAATCTATATGCAGCACTATGTTCAGCATATCCAATAAACATACAATCAGAAGTTTTAGAATCTAATCTTCTTTTCTTAGGTTCAGGCAATAATACTTTAGCTAAACACCCCCACACTTTTAGGTATTTCAAATTAGGTTTATAATTTTTCCATAACTCATAAGGTGTTTTGCCAGGTCTTTTATGTGGAATTCTATTTTGTAAATGACAAGCAGATAAAATAGCTTCCCCCCACAAATTATCAGGAGCATGAGAACTAATTAACATGGAATTCATCATTTCTTTTAATGTTCTATTTTTTCTTGCAGCTACACCATTAGATTGTGGTGAATAAGGTGGTGTTACTTTATGTATTATACCTTCATGTTCACAGAAGCTATCCAAAGCTAAATATTCACCTCCTCTATCTGATCTAATTCTTTTTACCCTTTTATTAAGTTGATTTTCTACTTCAGACTTATAGGATAAAAAAGTATTATGAGTATCATCTTTATTTCTAAGTAAATAAAGTTTAGTGTATCTAGAGTAATCATCTATAAAAGTAACATAATATCTTTTACCTCCTCTAGTCATAATTTGTTTCAAATCACCTAAGTCTGTATGAATTAAATTTAATAATTCAGTTTCTCTTTGGACACTTACACAACTTTTCTTTGTTATTTTAGTTTCTGCACATATTTCACATTTGTCCATTTTATCATTAATACCAGAAATTAAGCCACTAGATTGCATTTTCTTTATATAACTTGCATTAACATGTTCTAATCTAGCATGCCATAAAGAAATTGAATCAATAATATAAGCAGAAGAAGAAGCATTCTCATTAAGCACATTTGAAATGTTAAGTACAAAGAGTCTCTGGTTACAATAGTCTTTCCCCACAAATATATTATTTTTTGTCATTACGATCTTATCAGATTCGAATGACACTTTCACCCCAACTTTTCCTAACAATGCTACAGAAACCAGATTTGCTCGAATGTTTGGCACATGCAACACATCAATAAAAGCCAAAATTTTTCCTGAAGTGAGTTTCAAGAGCACTTTGCCCTTACCTAAAACTTTTGCAGTTCGTGAGTTTCCAAGATAGACTACTTCTTCATCATCCCCTATTGGAGTATAGGAGGAAAACGCTTCTCGATTTGCACATATGTGCCGAGTAGCCCTAGAGTCTACCACCCATTCTTTCACATTGGCTGCAATGTTCACTTGAGAGATGACTGCAGCAATTATTTCATTTCCTTCGGTTAAATTAACCTTAGAAGGATTAGCATTTGCTTTGTCACCCTTATTGTATCTACATTGGGTAGCGTAATGTTCTGGTTTTCCACAATAATAGTAATTGCCTTTCTTTTTCTTAAAGTTGGGGATATTGGGCTTGTAGTTGGGATTTTTTGGTCTATCATACTGGGACTTATTGGCGTACCTTTTGTTGTTTTTTTGGACCAGATTAGCTCTGAAGCTCATTTCCTTTGCTTTGGCAGCTCTTAATTCCTTCCTGTTTGAATTTTCAATCAGGATGTGTTTCACAAGCTCATCAATGGTGTAATTTTCCTCCTTGTGCTTCAAGTTATTTTTGTAGTCGCCCCATGACTCAGGCAGTTTTTCAATTAGCATGCCTGCAGCAAATTTCTCAGGCAGCTTGATGTCTTCATTTTTCAAGTCCTCGAGCAGCATTTGGTATTCTGTGGTTTGGGTTTTCATTTCTTTATCGTCAGTCATCTGCCACTGATTGTACTTTCCTACGATGAACTTTTGTTTGGTTGCATCTTCGGCTGTAAACTTTGTTACCAGAGCTTCCCAAATTGTCTTGGCTTGCTTACAGCTACAATACACGTCAAATAATTCATTTGAGAGTGTTTGTAAAATAGTATGACGACATACCTTATTGGCATATTGCCATGATTCTTGTATCTTAGTATCTACGGTCGCAGTAGGTTGGGATTCTGTCAGTGCATAAGCCACTCCATGAATGTCGAGTAGGGAGTGTACACGTTCTTGCCACATTCTGAAGTTTTCATTGGCAAAAACTTCAATTTTGGAGACATCCGAAAAGGGCTTAGCAAATGGTATTGTGACTGCTGCTGCTGCGGATGAAGGTTGTGTGGTATTAACACTGTCGGAGGCCATAGTTTCTTAGATTGTTGTTGAAACGGCCACAACAATGTTAACACTATTGCTTGAGTCGTGCGTAACACTGTCCTAAGAAACTATTTCATGAAATTGAAATGTCTCCCCAAGATTAAACAAGCCTTCTACTATTTGTTGCGAACAAGAAAGACAAGCTTTCTTCTTGTTGCAAACTAAAAGGACCAGAACTAGCAAATTAAAACCAGCAGATATAGAGAGAGAAGATGAGAACAGAATTATCAGGAAGGTATCAACTGACAGAAATAAAAAAGAGAGAGAGAGAGATAGATAGAGCAGCTATTAGAAAGAGATCAACTGAAGCTGCTGGGGTGATTTTCTGATGAGGGAATGGATCCTATTTATAGATTTTAGAATGAGACGCAACCCTTCTCACTTCCGATGTGGGACAAAGACTGCAACTCTTCTCACTTCCCAATGTGGGATAGAGAAAGCAATACTTCTCATTTTTCGATGTGGGATAAAGAATATTTTTAAAATACTATATATTTTACAACAAAATGTTCCACACTTGTTCTGCATTCTTACAGTGAAATAGTAAATGTTCCACCGTTCCTATAAAGAAATATTGTAAAGTCATAATATTTATGCTATACAGTAAATTATTCAGTTCAACTAATGGTTACTGGAGAACAAAATATGAAACTTTTAAATAATTTAGGACTCAATCATAATTTTGAAAAGATAAAACAGCAATATGCCAGTTCCGCCCAAAATCGGGAAAAATTTGAAAATGAAAAAATGTGAATGGGTTTATGAGCAAAACATATCAAGGAGTGTCCCTAATCTCTTGGCGCCTTGTTCCTTTTCCTTCCTTCTTACGCCGTTTCTTTTCCACTTCCCCCTCTTCTTCTCCCAAACTTACTCTGCAATTCAGTTTCTCTTCGCTTATTCAGTTTCTCTTCTTGTTCCCTTCGCCCCGCCCCTACCCAAGTAATTGTTAGTTTGGCATAACACATTTTATCAAAAGAAATTAAACAAAATAAGGCATAAGGCATTTTATCAAAAGAAATTAAACAAAATAAGAAAAATAACTACTGATAATTATGTTTTAGAACAAAAGTAATATAATTTTAGTTGACAAATAAAATTACAAAGAGGGTTTTCAATTTTGACAACTAAAGTTTTGATAAAAGTAAATCCAGTCCCCAATATGATAGGCATTTTTTCCTTGGCGTACATCGTCCTCACATAATAAAATCGAGATACATGGGATTCCTGGGATTCACTATTCTTGCGACTGGTTCTTGCCGCATAAATTCCTAAGCTCCTCTACAGCTCCTTGCAACTCTTCTTCACCTTCTTCTCTCAAATTGTGACTCAATTCCTTAGCTTTTTGTTTCACTGATTCTCCCAGCTCTGTCTTCTCTACGACCACCTCTTTTATGACTTTAGCAACATTTTCCCTCTTGATCCGCCCATCTTCATCCCTCAAAATCTCAATGCCAACACCAATCTCCACCGCAAGTCTAGCATGGTGAGGCTGATCATAAAGCATGGGCAATGCTAACAATGGAACCCCATGATATATGCTTTCCAAAAAAGAACCCCATCCACAATGACTCACAAAACCACCAGTGCTGGGATGTTCAAGAATTTTAGCCTGTGGTGCCCATCCATCCACCACCACTCCCCTCGTTTTCACCCTCTCGAGAAACCCCTCTGGTAGAGCTTCTTCAAGGGCAATGGCATGTCCCACTGGGAATCTGACTACCCATATGAAGTTAGCATTACTCAGCTCCAGCCCGTATGCCATCTCTTCCCTTTCTTCCTCGGACAAAAAGCATTCGCTCCCAAAAGAAACATAAACCACTGATGATTCACCTCTATCATTCAGAAATTCAATGATATGGGAACTGTTCTCGTCCTTCTCTTCCTCCTTGGTATCATCATGTTTTAGTTCAATAAGAGGACCTACAGCTAAAATCTTCTTCCCACAACAGGAAGAGAAGTGATCAATGTATTTCCCCTCAATCTCTCTCTGGGTTTTTACCAAAACAATGTCAGAAGATACTTCTAAGCTCTTATTTAGAGATAGCACAACTTCTTCGGGAATATTTTTTTTGAATTCTTGGACAAATGCTGCCGTCTTCTTTATTTCATAATCCTTGAGAACAATTGCAGGAAAAGGGTAAGTCCCATCAATACCGGAGTCTCCTTTATTCATGAAATCGTAAAAGTACGACCAAGCCCGGCAAACTACTCCAGCGCATAAGAAAAGAACAGATGGGATATGAATCAGTGAAGCCAGCTCCGAGGCCCATGCTTGGTACACGTCGTAGATTAGCAAATCTGGCTGCAAAATGTTTAGGATGTTTTGGAAGTTGGTCTTTCCCATGTAAAACGCAACATGGAGGGTTGGATTCAGATGGGGTGGGAGGTTTTTGGTTGTGTGATAGTATGGAGGGAGTTCAGGGAAGTGTGGCAAATCAAGTTGCACTAATTCTATTGAATGATCGGAGAAGTACTCGTCCAAGTTTCTATCTTTCTTGATGAAACTCAGATTTACCTCAGTGGAACAAAAGTAGATCTGGAAGTTGTTTCGGGCAAGTCTCTTGGATAGTTCTAAGAAGGGAGACATGTGGCCATGAGCTAGCCATGGGAACATCAAAACTCTGAATCTGCGAGTATTAGATTCGTTTGATGTCTTCTCCATTGGCGATTTGATTGAATCTCTGGAATCCTATGGTTTTCTTTGTTAGGAGAATGGAAGCATTCCTTATATAATAAAAAAAAATCTCAATTTTGGATCCATTGGACGGATAATGAAGTGGAATATTTGTGGTTGATGAACTCAAGATGCGAATCCAATGAAGCTGAATCATAATAATGGGGTAACGCGCAGACCGACAAAGTTTTCTCTGACAGCTGCAGGAGAAAATGACTAATTATGAGCAATAAACTAAAATTAGCTACCACTGGACCACACTGCCCAGCCTTCTACGACACATTCAAGAGCAGTTTGTTCGAGTTTCATGGCCCACTGGCGGGTCCATGAATAAATGAAATGTAAGAGGCACATCGTACTCCCCTGTCATTTCTCTCTTCTTCCAACACCGCACATGCTAAAAGCGTACTCGCTTTTCTTTTCGGAATAATTGCAGAAACCTCCCCTGAGGTTTTTGACATTTGCACTGACCTTCCCTGTAGTTTGAAAAATTACACTGACCTCCCTTGAGATTACTAATTCTTTACAAATTTAGTCCAAATGATTAAAATATTATTTTAGGGAGTAAAATTAGAATTTTGTACCAGATTTGCCCTTTGTGCTACATATCCAATGAATGACAAAGTACTATAAATCAATTAATAATTAATAAACTTTAAAGAGTATAATTTATGGGCAAACACGCATTACTCATTTAAAGTACCGGCTATTTACCGGTATTTTACTTTCAAACATTTAATTTATGATAAATATATCAATATTTGTAAATAAAATTCAAAAATGTTAGAGTAATATTCTTGCAAAAAGAAAATTGGTAAGTTATTTATTTAATATAAATTAAATATTTTAAAAAAAGAAATGGTTCATAAAATATTAATTCTTTATGATTTTCATCCATTACATGAGTAAAGTATTCCCTCTTTATGTGCATTTTATTCTGAATTATTTAATTTATGTTAAATAAATAAATGTTTGTAACTAAAATTGAAAAAATGTTATATTAATATTTTTACGGAAGAGAGATTGGTAGGTTTTGTATTTAACAAAAATTAAATATTTGAAAGTAAATACAAATTTGTATTTGAGCGTAAATATTTGTATTAAATTAAATGTTTGAAAATAAAATACTTGTAAAGAGCCAGTACTTTAAATAGGTAATGTGTATTTGCCTATAAACTATACTCCTTAAACTTTATTAATTGTTAATTAATTTGTAGTATTTTGTCATTCATTGGACATGTAGTACAAAGGACAAATTTGGTAAAAAATTCTAATTTCACTCCCTAAAACAATATTTTAATTATTTGGATTGAATTTGCAAAGGATTAAATATTTGAAAGTAAATATAAATTTGTATTTGAGGGTAAATATTTGTATTAAATTAAATGTTTGAAAATAAAATACTCGTAAAGAGTCGGTACTTTAAATAGGTAATGCGTATTTGCCTATAAACTATACTCCTTAAAGTTTATAAAATTGTTAATTAATTTGTAGTATTTTGTCATTCATTGGACATGTAGTACAAAGGACAAATTTGGTAAAAAATTCTAATTTCACTCCCTAAAACAATATTTTAATCGTTTGGACTGAATTTGCAAAGGATTAGTAATCTCAGGGGAGGTTAGTGTAATTTTTTAAACCATAAGAGAGGTCAGTGCAAATGTCAGAAACCTCAGGGGAGGTTTCTGCAATTATCCCTTACTTTTCTTATGAATTTGTCTCCGCCCAATGCTGCTGGAGTAGTCCACGTCTTCATTGCTTATTATTTTTTCAAAATAACGTTTTTAGTCTATTTCCCAAGGATTAATGAACAAGGTAACTAATGTTGCAAAGCCACAACTATGGTTGTCATTTCCTCTTTCTCCTTTACATTTTGGTCGTTGAACACAGTTTTCTTTGGCATAGAAATGGAGAACTCCGGAGGTCTGTGGGTTTTTCTTATAAGCAACAGCGTTGGCATAGTCCCCTGCAGAAAGCAAACAAAATAAGGAGTACTCAAATAATAATAGTTTTTCAAATCTGATCCACCAAGGATCAGCAATTTATATGAGAGTATTAATTGTACGTCCATGTCCCAAGAATTAAGGAATGAGATTTGTTAGAGTCTCATTGATGATTGCCATTTTCTTTTCTTTATCATTCAACATTTATATAGTTTCCTGCCCTTCTTGGGGGGAATTTCCACATCCCCCAAAACGTGTGGATCAAAATCGGACGAAGAATCCCCACAGTCAACAGCTATGTACTATTCTTGGTTAACCAGGCCTTGGGCCATAACCAAATTGATCGACAGTGTTTTTTCTTGTCATCTAGCCTCATTCTTAACAAACACATTAATAGTTGATTACTTTTGAAAAATGCCAAAGAAAATAATCTAATAAGCAAAAATCAATTACAAGAAAAAGAACAAAAAGATGTCCAAATAATTGGATGTGATTGTGAAGTAAAAAATGACTAATTTATTTCGAATTGTATAATATTAGCCACATAGAATAAAAAACATTTCTTTAATTTTAAGGAATGGTTGAAATTAAGATTATAAATGATTGGTGATTTTCTAATTATAAGAAAATACAAACACACATACACACACTCATACACGCACATACATATAAAATTTCTTCACAATTGTAACTTACTGAATGGACATCCTAAATTTTTTGTTAAGATGGATTATGAAAATAAAAGAGATAAAAATTAATGTAGAATCACTATACGTAACAAGGTACATAAACTAAATTATTTGATGAATAGCAGTTTTAGAAATGGAAACTAATAGATAAAGGAACTGTTTATTTTGCTCCAAAATAAGAATTGAAAGAAGAAAACTAATTTTAAAAAAAGAAAGAGAAGATAGAAGCAAAAAGATTAAAAAAAATTTTACAACATCTTACATCTACCATTCCGCTTGTCCTTCGTCAGTAGCCCATCAGTATGCGCGATCCACCGCCGCCGCCACCGCCGCCGCCACCGCCAAACACGCATCCTCCTCCACACCACGAACGGACTCCTCCTCCTCCTGGCCATCACCATCACCCCCCGCCCCCTCATGAACCACCTCCGAAGCCACATGCACCACCTCCAGCTGGTCCTCCACACAACGAACCACCTCCACCCCATCATGGTCACGCTCCGCCCCATGGATCACCCCCTGCTCCTCCTGGACATCATCACCACTGATGATGCTAGCTAGCTACTTCTATCTAGAACCTAACGCGAACGTTTTACTACTTTTACTACTACTGTAGATGATGTTTAAGGTTTGCAACTGCTCCACCAGCTGCTCCTTTGCCGCCTGGGCGTGAAGCATCTGCTTCTATGTAATAATATGTACTTGGAAATAAAAAATAAAAAGAAAAGTTATGGATGCTTTTTTGTTTTTTAGTACTATTACAATATATATTCTTATTTTCGCGTATTTCTTCCTTGCACGTTGATGCTATTGGATGGAGATTTCTTGTTTAATTTGTTGTCGAATGTTTTAATACGTACGTGTCGAATCCAATACTGGTGAGATTACTGTAGCTGTCTTTTATGCGTTTTCAACAATAATGGATTTGGGCTCAAAAAGGTTAGTGAGTATCGCGTTAATAATTTTTCAGACATTCTTTCTATTCTAGTCTAGCCCATACCAATCACATAAAGGTTTTTTGGTCATTGAATTTTTAGAATTTTAAAACTATAAAATCAATATAGTTATAAATAAAAAATAAATAGAAAGTTACAAAATTTAAACTATAATGCCCGCAAATATGATGGCCATTTTGTCTTTGGCGTGAATAAACTTCACACAATCCATACCATAAAATATTAATGAGTAAAAAAAAAAAAAAAGTCGTAAACAATTGAGATACATGGATTCACTATTCTTGCGACTGGTTCTTGCTGCATAAACTCTTGAGCTTCTCTACTGCTTCATCCAACTGCCCTTCACCTTCTTCTCTCAACTTGTGACTCAATTCTTTAGCTTTTTGTTTCACCGACTCTCCCAGCTCTATCTTCTCTACGACCACCTCTTTTATGACTTCAGCAACATTTTCCCTCTTGATCCGCCCATCTTCATCCCTCAAAATCTCAATGCCAACACCAATCTCTACCGCAAGTCTAGCTTGGAGAGGCTGATCATAAAGCATGGGCAAGGCTAACAATGGAACCCCAGAATATAAGCTTTCCATAAAAGAACTCCATCCACAATGACTCACAAAACCACCGGTGCTTGGATGCTCAAGGATTTTAGCCTGCGGTGCCCATCCATCCACCACCACACCTCTCTCTTTCACCCTCTCGAGAAACCCTTCTGGTAGAGCTTCTTCAAGGGCAATGGCCTGTCCCACGGGGAATCTGACTACCCATATGAAGTTAGCATTACTCAGCTCCAGCCCGTATGCCATCTCTTCCCTTTCTTCCTCGGACAAAAAGCATTCGCTCCCAAAAGAAACATAAACCACTGATGATTCACCTCTATCATTCAGAAATTCAATGATATGGGAACTGTTCTCATCCTTCTCTTCCTCCTTGGTATCATCATGTTTTAGTTCAATAAGAGGACCAACAGCTAAAATCTTCTTTCCACAGCAGGAAGATAGGTGATCAATGTATTTCCCGTCAATCTCTCTGCAGGCTTTCAGCAAAACAATGTCAGAAGATACTTCTAAGCACTTAGTCGTAGACAGCACAACTTCTTCGGGAACGTTTTTTCGGAATTCTAAGGACCATGCTGCCATCTTCTTTGTTTCATAATCCCGGAGAAAAATTGCAGGAAAAGGGTAAGTCCCATCGATACCGGAGTTTCCTTTATTGATGACATAGTAAAAGTACGACCAAGACCATAAAACTGCTCCACCGCCTAAGAAAAGAACAGCTGGGATATGAAACAGTGAAGCCAGCTCCGAGGCCCATGCTTGGAACACGTCGTATATTAGCAAATCTGGCTGCAAAATGTTTAGGATGTTTTGGAAGTTGGTCTTTCCCATGTAAAACGCAACATGAAGGGTTGGATTCAGATGGGGTGGGAGGTTTTTGGTTGTGTGATAGTGTGGAGGGAGTTCAGGGAAGTGTGGCAAATCAAGTTGCACTAATTCTATTGAATGATCGGAGAAGTACCCGTCCAAGTTTCTATCTTTCTTGATGAAACTCAGATTGATCTCAGTGGAACAAAAGTAGATCTGGAAGTTGTTTTTGGCAAGTCTCTTGGATAGTTCTAAGAAGGGAGACATGTGGCCATGAGCTAGCCATGGGAACATCAAAACTCTGAATCTGCGAGTATTAGATTCGTTTGATGTCTTCTCCATTGGCGATTTGATTGAATCTCTGGAATCCTATGGTTTTCTTTGTTAGGAGAATGGAAGCATTCCTTATATAATAATAAAAAATCTCAATTTTGGATTCGTTGGACGGCTAATGCAGTGGAATATTTGTGGTTGATGAGCTCAAGATGACTAATGATTTTAGGGACGAATAGACAAATTAAGACAAATATAATATCAGTGAATAAAGTACATGGTTTAGGGATCGAATACAAATTAAGAGAAAAATAATATCAGTGAATAAATTATAAAATAGTTATATTTTAAGGAAATTTACTGCAATTAGTCCTTACAGGTCTCAAACGTTTTTTTTTTTTTTAAGTTTTCATTATGCAATGTTAGAGTTGACTAATAATAATTTAGGAGATAAACTGAAAAAAATAAATTTAGGGGGTAAAGTGCAAATTGATTAAATCTGCCAAAAAAAAGCCTGTGTAAATAGCCTGTGTAATCGACCCACTACCAAAAAGACAAAAAAAAAGTCTGTCCAATTGAGTGGTTGGCTCACATCCTACTGCCGTGTCATTTTTCCCTTCTTCCAACACCGCACAGCGTACTCCACGAGATGTATGTGTTGTTACTTTTCTTTGTTTATTGGTGCTGGTAAGGATGATGCTGTCCTTACTAAAATTGATAAACCTTTTAAAGAAAATCACCTAAAATACATTGGCTTAGAATTCCAATTAAGGGCAAAAAAAAAAAAAGAGAGAAATTTAGCCTTATTTGGATTGAAAGCGTAATCGATGTGTATTCATTATAGCTATCACCTTAGTTTTTGCATGGATTGTCTTCATTCACTATTATCATTACACAAATATATGAAAAAAAAACTATTTATACTTACCCAAATCATTTTATTTTTATTTTTATTTTACCAGCTATCATTTTCTCTCACATACATTATATCAAGCCACAAAAGTGTTAGTTTTTTGGTTCAACTAAACCTCTATCCAATCACACTTTCATTTAAAGTCAAATGATGTCTTTCCCCAATATGGATCATCCATATTTTTTTTCCTCGGTTTACAATTAGACTGCAGCAAATTAATAAATATTTCTTATTTTAACTAATGTGTCACAGCTTTTATGATTGTTTTGCAACTGATTTAATTTTTCCTCAGCCTCATTTGTTTACGCTTAATTGGTTTGCAAATCTCCCACTTTAATGTGAATCTTGTCCTAGCAGAAGAGAGACAAACCATAAGAATAAATAAGCCAAAACTATTTGTGGTTGATGAGCTCAAGGTGCGAATCCAATGAAGCTGAATCATTATAATGGGGGTATAGGACAACGTTTCTGACTCTTTCAGGACAAAAGACTAATTATCGTTGAGCAATAAGCCAAAACTATTTAATTCCAACTAATCACAACCCAAAAGAAAAGTTGATGCCAAGTGCTATTTTTTTTTTTCAAATGCTAACGAATGGTAGATGCATGATCGGGGCCAATTACTTGGCTTAAATTCAATAATTGGAAAGTTCAATTGGCATAACATTAACGTTTGTAAAAGTTCAATCTTTTTTTTTTATTGTAAAGATAGAATTTTTATAATCTAATCTAGCTTAATCTAGGGAAAAGGGAAAGGGGACTCGATATGAGTAAAAACTTCATCGAAGATGAATTTCTATAATCTAATCTAATCTAATCTAATCTAGAAAGAGGGGGAGGGAGAATCGATATAAGTAGAAACTCTATAAAAAAATAACCAATTAAAACCGTCACATATAATTACAAATTGATGAGAAACAAGGATTGGCCTCCTACACCGTCGAGAGTTAAGTGTTGTGTGGTCACCGGACCAAAGGTCTAATGGCGTAAAAGCTCAATCATATTGCCATAACGCACGTGGTATTCATGCCGGGACCCATTTGCAGCTCTACTTTTTTATTCCTCCAAAACCCATTTGCTGTCATCAGACTTTTGTACAAAAATAATAATATGACATATTTATTGGGCCAAAATAACGCATACAACAAAAGCAATTTTAACACATGTAAAATATGTGAGCAGGAGCAGTTTCTCCAAGTTTCATGGCCCTGGGAACTTTCATGCCTACTGACGGGTCCATGAATAAATGGACTGTACACTTCAAAAAGGAGTGGTGCACTGTCTCAGCACGTGAACAAGACTCAAGTTTCAACCATGGTTATTAAATTTGGCCAGTTAATCATTGAGCTCGGCTCAGTGGCCTCAGGACTTAAATACTTTTTTTGAGCTTAGATAGGGGGTTCAGACTTCACCTATAACGAAAAAAAATTTAAGGGTATTGTCAAAACACCCTTTTGACCTAGTAAGATTTATGTATTTGTTAACCTTTAACACAAGTCTCTTTAGGTTCTTCCATTCTTGTAGTTTAGGATAGAATAGCTTATATAATAGTTATCGTTTTAAAAAAATATATATTAAAGTCGGTCCATTAAGAAACCCGGCAGAGGGATTGAATTACTGACTCAACCACCAGTGGATCACTAGTTGAACTAGTGAGTATTAATTTAATTTTTATAAATATAAAATAGTAATTTTAACATTCATAAAATATATAATAAAGTGCTTAGATACTAATGCACAAGAAAAGAACAGATGGGATACGAATCTGTGAAATCTGTGAAGCTAGCTCTGCTGCCCATGCTTGGAACATATCGTAGATTAGTAAATCAGGTTTCAAAATGTCAAGGATGTTTTCACAGTTGGTCTTTCCCATGTCAAACGCAAGACGGAGAGTTTGATTGAGATGTAGTGGGAGATTCTTTGCTGTGTGATAGAGTCGGGGGAGTTCAGGTAAATGTGGCAAATCAAGTTGTACTAATTCCATTGAATGATCAGAGAAGCACTCGTCCAAGTCTTTATTTTTCTTGATGAAACTCAAATTGGTCTGAGTGGAACAGAAGTAAATCCGGAAGTTGATTTTGGCGAGTCTCTTGGATAGTTCTAAGAAGGGAGATATGTGGCCATGAGCTAGCCATGGGAACATCAAAACTTTGAATCTACGAGAATTACATTCTTTTGATGTCTTCTCCATAGCTGATCGACTGAATCTCTGGTATTGTCCTATGGTTTTCTTTGCTCTTAGAAATCCAAGCACTGGTGAATATAAGTATGCTAGCTTTGCCAATCGCCACATGATTCACATTACATATGCCCAAATCCTTTCGTATTTGAGCACGTTTCGTGTAGCAAACATTTGGACATTGTCAAGATTCTCAAATCTCAGTTGGCTTTTGTGAACCATTTGAGCACGTTTCGTGTAGTATTGAACTGGTTCATTTGATTCTTGAGTTTGATGGAAGATCAAATATTGGATAGTAAATTCAGACCTAGTTCACCACATCAACTTCTAACGAAACAAACCACTGGCCAACATTTTGTTCATGTAACAAATTTGTCATGCTATAGCATTCAAGGTAGCATATAGCTGTTAGAACATCATTTAAGTTAGTGCCAGAAACTTTCTTTTGTAGCATGAGGTACATCACCAAGCAAATATCTATGAAATTTTTTTTTAAAAAATACAACAATCACGTAAACATAAAAAGGTTAAACACATAATATATGACCACATACATATTTTATACATGCTTACATATATACAGAGTTAGTTACATACATATATATATGTATTGATTTATTTATTTATAATCCTCTTTTTGGTCTTGTTACTACATCCAATTCAAGGTTGGGGAGCTGTAAACATCATTGTCGGTCCTTAATCATGTGAACAAAAAATTAATTGAGCCAACCACTAATTTAAGACACTCTACAGCTAATTTACTTTAAAAATTTGCCATAAAACTTAAGTCAAAAAGGAAACAAGGTCTAATATGCGTATAAGATCATGCGTTCAAGAAACAATTTGGGCTTGGATCATTATGCTGACCCCAAATTGAATAGTACTGTATAAGAAGATTTTAAGTATAGTTTGGATTTCATTATTTTTTTAAATTACTCCGGAGGTTCTTGAGGTTTGAAATGGCTTATGGGTTACTGAATGTTCGATGATTATCCGATGATATGACACTAAACTGCTGTTTGTTGACTTATTGGCTCAATAGCCACAATTGTTGATTGTTACAATTGTTGACAATTGTGTAAAGCTACAATTGTTGACAATTGTGTACAAATCCCAAATCCCACATCGATTAGCTTAGCATTTGAGAGCTTGCTTGAGAGCTATAAATAACTCTCAAGCAACTCAAATTAAAACACACCAAGCAAGAGTTAATAACTTGTTTTCTTCTCTCTCTTTGTAATATTTCTTCTAATGAAATATTAAATTGTCGGTAGTGTCCGAGGACGTAAGCAAATTAATCGAATCTCGTTAAATTCTGGTGTTCTATTTTATTGTCTATTTAGTAGCTATATTTGTAGGTATATTTGTAGTGAGTTATTGTGCAATTAATTGCTTATATAGGTGATTCTGTCTAGGAAATTGGTATTTAAACAGGCCAGTGTGCCTCACCAAATATTTCCTGAGAATTACCATTTTGCAATTTTAGGTACAATAATTTATTCGTTATACCTTAATTTGGTAGAGCTTCCGCAACAATTGGTATCAGAGCTCAAGGTTTCTTAGTATGCTCTGTGATTGCAGCATGGTCTGATCTTCCACATCAGAAAAGATTTCTTGGGTTATTGTTATTCTACATTTAGAAGCTACTAAATATAATTTGTAGAGATGGCCGAAAGTAGATCTTCATCTACAATGCAAGCATCGACAAGCTTGTCATCGTCTATGATGGCAAGAAATGCTATGATGAATGCAAAATTAAATGTGGAGACATTTGATGGTACCGGTCATTTCGGTATGTGACAAAGTGAGATTCTAGACGCGCTCTTTAATCAAGGTCTAGACATTGCCAATCAAAAAGAGAAACCAGAAGAGATTGAAGAGAAGGAATGGAGGACGCTAAATCGTTTAGCGTGTGGTATAATTCGATCGTGTCTTTCAAGGGAACAGAAATATGTGTTCTCAAAAGAAACGTCTGCAAATAAATTGTGGACTGGATTGAAGGAGAAATTCTTGAAGAAAAATTGTCAGAACAGGCTCCATATGAAGAAACGTTTATTTCACTTCACTTATGTTCCTGGCACAACTCTAAGTGATCACATCACTAATTTCAATCAGTTAATCACTGATCTAATGAATTTAGATGTGACATTTGAATATGAAGATTTGGCTCTCATGTTGTTGGGATCTCTTCCCGAGGAGTTTGATCATCTCGAAACAACTCTACTCCATGGGAAAGCTGAGGTGTCCCTCAGTGAAGTTAGCTCTGCCCTGTACAGCTACGAGCTCAGAAGAAAGGACAAGCAAAGTAGCAGAGATGGAGTAGCAGAAACTCTGGTAACTAGAGGACGCTCACAAAATCAGAGAAAGGGAACGAGAGGAAGATCCAAGTCGAGAGCGAGACTAAGCAAAGATGAGTGTGCTTTTTGCAGAGAGAAAGGGCATTGGAAGAAGGACTGTCCAAAGTTGAAGAGTAGACCTGACAAAGAAAAAGCTGTTGCGGATTCAAATGTAACTGAGTGCTTTGATCAAGACTCAAACTTTTCATTAGCTGTCATGTCTACTGGTCATTCTAGTACATGACTATTGGACTCAGATTGTAGTCATCATATGACGTCCAATAGGGAATAGTTCTTTGATTTCAAGGAACAAAAAGGTGGAGTCGTCTACACGGCAGATGAGACCACATTAGCAACAAATGGAGTTGGTTCAATTCGGCTGAGAAATCATGATGGATCAATTAGGATTCTAACTGATGTCCGATATGTGCCAGAATTGAAAAAGAACCTCATTTCTGTGGGAGTACTAGAATCAATGGGTTATAAGGTGGCGGCATATAATGGAGTGATGAAAATCATTTCAGGTGCATTGGTGCTAGTGAAAGAAATTCGAAAAAATAATAACTTGTATTACTATCAAGGTAATGCAGTTGTTGGAGTAGCGGCAGTGGCTTCCAGTGATGATCGAGAATTGAAAATAGCCAGATTATAGCATATACGCTTAGGGCATGCTGGAGAAAAATTCTTGAATCTTCTGATGAATCAAGGACTATTGAAAGGAGCCAGTGTTTGCAAGTTAGATTTTTGCGAGCATTGTGTCAAAGGGAAGCAGACAAGGGTAAAATTTGGCACTGCAATTCACAATACCAAGGGTATTTTGGATTATGTGCACTCTGATGTGTGGGGACCTTTCAAAACAACTTCTCTGGGAGGTAAAAATTATTTTGTTACCTTTGTTGATGACTTCTCTCGAAGAGTATGGGTGTATACTTTGAAAGCGAAAAGTGAAGTATTGAAAATTTTCATCAAGTGGAAAAAGATGGTGGAAACTCAAACAGAAAGAAAGATCAAACGCCTTCGAACAGACAATGGAGGTGAATACACTAGTGATCCATTCATGGAGATCTGTGAAAATGAAGGCATTGTTCGGCACTTCACAGTCAGAGATACACCACAGCAGAACGGGGTGGCAGAGCGTATGAACCGGACATTGGTGGAGAAAGTTCGGTGTATGTTGTCCAATACTGGGTTGGGCAGACAATTTTGGGCTGAGGCTTTAGCATATGCAAATCACCTCGTTAATTGCTTACCATCAACTGCTATTGGCGGCAAAACGTCATTAGAGAAATGGTCGGGAAAACCTGTTACAGATTATGATTTCTTACATGTGTTTGGTTCTACTGCATACTATCATGTTAAAGAATCAAAATTGGATCCAAGGGCGAAGAAGGCGCTCTTTATGGGGATCACGACAGGCATTAAAGGTTATCGCCTTTGGTGTCCCGAAATGAAGAAGATAGTTTTCAGCAGGGATGTCACCTTTGATGAATCTACCATGTTAACAAAGGTAGATGTACAGCAGAATGATGGTACTCCACAACAGGTGGAGAGCACTCCAAAGCAGGTGGAGTTTGAAAAAAACATTATCAGACCAGCGGTGGATATAGGAGCAGATGAAAGGACTCCTATGGTAGAAGAAGAATCAATTGAAGAAAATGTTTCAGTTGCAGAGTCTTCACAGCAATTTGAATCAATTGCATTGAGTAAACCAAAGAGGAATATTAAAGTACCTGCTCGGTATGTTAATATGGTGGCTAATGCATCTACAATTGCAATAGATGAAGTTCTTACCACTTATCTTGAAGCTGTCCAAAGTTCAGAGAAAGAAAAATGGAGGACGGCCATGGAAGAAGAAATGCAGTCCCTTTATAAGAATCAGACTTGGCAACTTGCCAATTTGTCAAAGGGAAAGAAGGCAATTGGGTGCAAGTGGGTATATGCAAAGAAAGAAGGATTTCCTGACAAGTCTGGTGTTCGCTACAAAGCAAGATTGGTGGCCAAAGGCTACGCTCAGAAGGAGGGAATTGATTACAATGAAGTGTTTTCTCCAGTCGTGAAACATTCCTCCATCAGAATTTTATTGGCTTTGGTAGCACAATTGGATCTGGAACTTGTCCAATTAGATGTAAAAACAGCATTTTTACATGGTGATTTGGAAGAGGAAATCTACATGACTCAACTAGAAGGATTTAAAGTTGCTGGTAAAGAAAAAATGGTGTGCAAGCTTGACAAATCGTTGTATGGATTGAAGCAATCTCCAAGGCAGTGGTACAAGCGATTTGACAAGTTTATGATGGGACAGAGGTACACAAGAAGCAAATATGATAACTGTGTATATTTGCGCAAGTTACGAGATAGATCCTACATATATCTTCTTCTTTATGTTGATGATATGTTGATAACTTCCAAGGATCAAGATGAGATTGAGAAATTAAAATCTCATTTGAGTCGGGAGTTTGAAATGAAGGATCTCGGCGAAACCAAGAAGATTCTCGGCATGGAGATAAGCAGAGATAGAAAATTGGGGAGACTTTATCTGACTCAAAAAGAGTATCTTAGTAAGGTATTAAAGAGGTTTGGCATGAATGAAAAGACCAAACCTGTTAGTACCCCACTTGCTCCTCATTTCAAACTCAATGCATCATTATCTCCAAAAAATGATGCAGAACGAGAATATATGGCAAAGGTACCATATGCAAATGCGGTGGGTAGCTTGATGTATACTATAGTATGTACAAGGCCCAACATTTCACAAGCAGTTGGAGTTGTGAGCAGGTACATGCATGATCCTGGCAAGGAACATTGGCAAGCTGTGAAATGGATTTTACGGTACATTTTGAACACCGTAGATGTTGGATTAGTATTTGAGCGGGATGAAAAAATTGGTCAAGACGCAGTTGGATATTGTGATTCCGACTACGCAGGTGATCAAGATACACGTCGATCAACGACTGGTTATGTGTTTACACTTGCTAAGGCACCAGTTAGTTGGAGGTCTACCTTACAGTCAACAGTTGCTTTGTCTACCACAGAGGCGGAGTATATGGCAGTTACGGAGGCTGTTAAGGAAGCAATTTGGCTTCATGGGTTGCTTGATGAATTGGGAATCAGACAAAAGTTTATCAAAGTTCATTGTGATAGTCAGAATGCTATTTATTTAGCAAAGAACCAAGTTTATCATACAAGAACGAAACATATCGACGTACGGTATCATTTTGTGAGGAAGATTTTGAAAGATAGTACGATACTACTTTAAAAGATTCAGACCAAGGAGAATCCTGCTGATATGCTTACGAAAGTTGTGACAACTATCAAATTCCAACATTGTTTGAATTTTATAAATATTGTGCACAACTTGGAGATTAGCGCTTGACGGCACATTTGAAGACACCATCGAATGTTGGAGAAGAGTGAAGCATTGAAGATGTAGAAATTTCGCCAAGGTGGAGATTTGTTGACTTATTGGCTCAATAGCCACAATTGTTGATTGTTACAATTGTTGACAATTGTGTAAAGCTACAATTGTTGACAATTGTGTACAAATCCCAAATCCCACATCGGTTAGCTTAGCATTTGAGAGCTTGCTTGAGAGCTATAAATAACTCTCAAGCAACTCAAATTAAAACACACCAAGCAAGAGTTAATAACTTGCTCTCTTCTCTCTCTTTGTAATATTTCTTCTAGTGAAATATTAAATTGTCGGTAGTGTCCGAGGACGTAGGCAAATTAGCCGAACCTCGTTAAATTCTGGTATTCTATTTTATTGTCTATTTAGTAGCTATATTTGTAGGTATATTTGTAGTGAGTTATTGTGCAATTAATTGCTTATATAGGTGATTCTGTCTAGAAAATTGGTACTTAAGCAGGCCAGTGTGTCTCACCAAATATTTCTTAGGAATTACCATTTTGCAATTTTAGGTACAATAATTTACTCGTTATACCTTAATTTAGTAGAGCTTCCGCAACACTGTTTTCGTTTTCTTTCCTAATTTTTTTTCTTTCTACGATGGAGTGTGTTGCTTAATAGTTACCGTAGAGAAAAGATGAAGAACTCGGAAGTTAGACGACAGTACGTAGTTTAGTACTAACTGCTTCGTATCTTGCGTTTTGTATATTCTCCTTTGGAGTGATTCCAACAACGTTAGTATCAAAGTTCATTTGTCCTGTGAACTTTCTGCCTGGCTGGCAATTTCCTTAGGAGTTATGAAGAAGTTACAAGATACATGTCTTTTGGAGAATGCTATCATTTTTGTTCTTGGTTGCGTGGCGAGCAATGTTTGCTTAAATATATTTACTGTATTTTATTGCTTAATCATATCATCCATCTCTCGTTATTACTCAGTTAGAGCAAATGGTCACTAAATTATTTATAATTCCCTGTTTTAGTCATGAATCAACTTTTATTTAGCCAAATGGTCAATCAAGTAACTAAAACAACTTCTTGTGACAAAAAAAAATGCATATTTTCATTAGTTGAGTGAGCAAAATAAAGTTTTTATGAGTTGAGTGACAAAAATTGCACTATTTTGTTAGTTGAATGACACTTTTAACTAAATAAAAAGTTTAGTGATCAAGCTACAGAATTCTGAATAGTTGAATTTTGTTTTTGCCACTTTCTCTTTCAATTATGGACTTGCAGCTTTGACATCAAAGTTGCATTGGCATTAAGCAGCCTAACAAACAGTCTAATTTGAACCAACTACAAAGCCGTTTTAATAGCGGAATGTGTTATTCAAAACATGATTTCTATGATGAGTGTCTCTATGGACAAGATCTATAGATTCTTTGCATTGTGATGAAGTTTTAAATTATGTTTGTTGTCTTATTTGCAGTATCCTAAATAATGGTATATAGTAAGAAATTTAAAGTCACACCATGAGAATAACTACAAGATAAAGAAATGCAAGCAAGAGCACCATTCTGATGGGCTAGAGGCTGCGAGAAACGGCCTAAATAATGGTATCCAGAATTTTGCGCTGGGAAATGACCTTCCATGATCCTTTTGCTGGTAATGGCATCTAGAATTTTTACTGAATTTGGCCTGGAAAATACAGTTTACCAGAAGATTCTGACCAATGAATTTGGTCTTCAAATGTACCAATGCCACTTCGCAGGTCTTCCACGGTTGACGAGCAGCTTGCATTATTCGATCAATACAATTAGCAGTTGCAAAAGCGTAGCTTGGTTTTAGCAAACCATAAAATTTACCGTCGAAAGCTGGTGTCAGTAACATGCTAATTCTTGTGATCAACAAATACAAGTTTATTAATTCTTCTTGTCTCTATGCATTACATTTATTTTTCTGCACATTTTCTAGCACTCCGGAGTGGAGAGTCCTAATAAGAATGTTTTTATCATGTTATTAATGTGTTCAATCTCATTATCATTTTGTATTTTCTCAAATCCTTTCAAGTTAGACACAATTCAAACTTTTTGTCATAAAGTTAAAGAGTTTTCTTACCTTGGATTGCCCTCAAGTACATGGTAAGATTTGCATTCTCTTTTCTGTATTAATTCCATTGGAATAATTTTACTTTGCACTCCCCAATTTATATTACTTTTTCGTTTTGTACACTAAATTTCACTTTTGAACATTTTGCACTGATCGGTGTCAAACCAACAAAAAAAAAATTACCTACTCCCAAAAGTTAATGAGTATAGTGATGAATAGAATCGTCTCCTCAGGGAACTGGTAGAATGATCACTCACAGGGAAATGCAATGAATATTAGGGGGGAATGTTGTAGAATTTCTTTGAAATTATAATTTCAAAATGCAATAAAATCAATTAAAGAATAAATTAATTATCAAAATCGAGTCAAGGAAATAATCTTGGCAACGGTTCATTCAATTGATCACTGATACTAGAAATAACTCATATGTTCACAAATAAATTGGCTATAGCAATTCAACAACCGCCGAACCACCAATCTCTCCTTAATTTCTCCTTAGTCAAGAGACATTCATTAACTACTTCCCTTGTAAAATAGATAATCCTAGAGACACTCATAGGATTTAATCTATTCATAGTTTTAAATATTAGAAAGACCCAATTCTAGTTAACAAACACACAAGAGGGTTCATTTAAACTAGATTAGTTATTCCCAAAACACAAATTAGACTACGTGTGAAGTAATGAAATTGTGCCATCTGCCACTAATATTAAACTATCAAGTATTACGAACTTGATGTCTTAATTGGCATTAAATCATTCACACAATTGAATAGTTGGCCAAATTATTCAACTAAAGCCAAATGATAGTAACCAGTGAAATATAGGAAATAATTAAATACTCATGAACATATAAAATTAAGAACAGGAAAAATTAAAAGATCTCACAATTGATCATAAAATCGTTGACGGGATTTTACTATACGTACAAGTTAAAAAATCCAAAATACACCCGTTTCACTGCAAGTATACAGGTCAACTAGTAGTTTAGAGTATATATCGGGTCGATCCTACGAGAAAGAATGAACAATTATCGGTGTTACTAAAACTTCTCTATTATTTAGACTATCAATGAATTATAACAAGTAAAATCTACTGAACTTATGCAAGAAAATAACAAATGAAAGCTCCTTAGGTTATGGTATCCCTAACTACTCATGCAAGTGCCATTTTTGGATCATTGAAAACTACTATCTGGGCTAGTTATGGTGTAATTTTCTAATGCATATGAATCTTACTTTCGTAGTGAATCAATTATACTCATAACTAATCCATACTTATTCTCATGGTTATGAAATTAGTTACAAGTTCATTTCTTCAATAAAATTACATGAAATTAATCACTAAAACCACATAGATGCACCTCTACTCTCGTGAGTGTACTCCTTATGTTTAGCACTTCTTAAACCAGTGTTAAATCTCAATTTTCATTGCAGATATAACACCTTAAATAATCACAATTAATGGTACCAGATTAATCATGATTTAAAGAGCCAAAGTGCTAAATAACTTGCTTAAATCATAGCAATCAAATAACCAAATAATAAACACTAACAATTATAGAAAGTTCAACCAAACCCAAGGTATAAACCTTAAAGATACATATTAAACACAAAATCCAGAACTTGTATATTAACTAAATTTGGAATCAATTACAAAAGATAAAGAGTTTGGAAGGAATGTAACCCTTGTCACATGAGTTCATCTTCTTGCCTTCTTCATTCTCCATCTTCATCTTTGTCTAACTGATAAACAAGACTGGATGAACTGTCTAAACTACTATCCTACACTAAGAAAATGGAAAAGCTACATTTCTGCACTCCCAAGCTCTCCCGTATGATTATATCAAACCTCTCAAATGTCTTTGCATATAAACTCATGAAAAGCTCCTCTTTTCACCAATCCAAATTTTCTGCTATGATTCTCCATATCTCTTTTTGTTAAGATAGGTAAAAACAATGGCTTTTTGACTTGACAATAAGCCACATTGTCTGCCCTTTTGTCTTCTGAAGCATGTGCACCGAATTCTCTCACTAAAGATAGCTGGAAAGTTGTGTGAAAAGTGAGAAAAACGGCTGTGCCACTTACAGAAGAGAGAGGCAGATCCGAGCCTCGGATCCGAGGGGTGAAGAAGGATCCGAGCTCGGATCATCGCTGATCCGAGGCTTTCCATATGGATTCGAGCTGGGATCTTCTACCTCGGATCCATTGCTCCAGAAGCACAAACGAGGACTCGGATCTTGTTTTGTTCACACGGGTCCGGCCTCGGATTAGTGCTGGTTATTTTTCAGTTTTTCACTCCTTTTCTTTTCTTTTTCTTTTCATTTTGTTTGCTCCTAGTATCCTTGTACTTTATCCTCCAGATGATTCTTGCATTTTTCTTCATCTCGTGCATGAATTCCATATATCAATTCTTCACAATTTCACAGAATTAACACGTTAATCCACTTATTTTTCAAATTTTGAACACTTAAACAATATTTAAGCAATTATCACCAAAAGAGTTCAAATATGGCTTTAATATTCTCAAAACCTACGAAAAATTCTTGCCAAACTTGTACAAAATGTACTTTAAATCTTCACTTATCAACCATGCCTTGATTACTCCTTAACTAGACATAAATTTAGCTCCCCTCAATGAAAAAAACGCAGCCAAAAATCTCCATGAAGTTCTTCCTACAAGTCTTATTTTTGTAAAACTTGTAAACTAGACAGAAACCTAACTAAATGTTATTTGAAAGTGCGAAAAGAAAAGCTCAACAACTAGTCACGATCCCCTTTTTCAAGTCACGAAGGAGATTATAAAGAAAAAAAGTCCTCCTCGTCTTTCCATCCCGAGTGATTGATCAAATCTTGTCTTCCTTTCTTTTTTTTTTCTCCAACCGTAGATTGATTTTTCCTTTATTTTCTATCCTAATCAACTTCAAAAATTTATCTAAAACTAACTTATCCCAAAATAAAATACTAACTGAACATGTTTCTTATTCTAATAAAAACTCCTAACAAAACATCCAAAAGATAATTCTAAATTTTACAGATAATTTCCAGGTCCCATCTCCAATCTTCATCTTCTCAATCTGTGGCGTGAACACGCTTTGGAGCAAATAGTCTTATGGAAATTTTAACTTGAAGTGCCATTTTCTACTCCAAAGTCCTGTAACAACACAAAACACCAAATATAAGCAAAACCCATCAATTAGCATAATATTTGGCCAAAATTAAGATAAAATATTAATAAATATCATGCACAATTATCTCACTATCATGCATCTCAAACTCTTGATTTTAGACACTTTATAATCTAAACTCTCAAATTGTTCCATTTAAGTCCAATCAATGATAATATTAGCAAAATTAACAGCATAGAGAAACTTATAAATCAATGATAGTGTGTCAAAAGTGGTCAAATGAGTTGAGATATAAAATGACACGTTAGCATTAATTTATAGTATCTTTTATCTTATTAATGTTACTAATTAATGGTTGGTGTGTTTGGATAAGAGATTATTTGAAATATTATTTGAAATAATTATTATAACACTTTTTGTGATGTGATGCATATGAGATAAAAAGGTAATTGGAAAGATAAAAAAAGTATGCTGAAAAACAATATATTTGTGATGCAACTAAATAATCAATGATTGGATTTAAATGGGACAAATTTGAGATTTTAGAGTGCAAAACATATAAAAGTGAGAGTTTAAAATTGAAATTTAAGGTGCAAAGTAAAAAAAAGTGTTACAAATTCAGGAGTGCAAAGGTCGTTAATAATATTCCACTGGTTAAAAGAATAATTCAACGAACAAAGAAAAT
This sequence comes from Coffea humblotiana, assembly GCA_023065735.1. Classification (NCBI taxonomy): domain Eukaryota; kingdom Viridiplantae; phylum Streptophyta; class Magnoliopsida; order Gentianales; family Rubiaceae; genus Coffea; species Coffea humblotiana. The sequence goes on along the minus strand of CM041217.1, from coordinate 29,252,680 downwards.
ATTTTATGGAAACTATGTATTGTCACTTCATATCACGATGAGCATGCTTCTTGAAAGTCATAAAGATGGCAGGCATCTCTATTAAGTACAAACTAAATTTCACTTTTGAAGATTTTGCAACTCAAACTCTTAATTTTAGACACTCTGTAGTTTAAACTTTCAAATTGTTTCATTTAAGTCCAATCCATGATGATATTAGTAAAATTAAACAGCATAGAGAAATTATAAATGGATGATAATGTGTCAAAAGTGGTCAAATGAGTTGAGATATAAAACGACAAGTTATCATTAATTTATACTATATTTTATCTTATTAATTTTACTAATTAACAGTTGGTGTGTTTGGATAAGAGATTATTTGAATACTATTTTAAATAATCATTCTAATACTTTTTGTGATGTGATGCATGTGAGATAAAAAGGTAATTAGAAAGATAAAAAAAGTATGCTAAAAACTATATATTTGTGGCACAACTAAATAATCAATGATTGGATTTAAATGGAACAAATTTGAGATTTTAGAGTGCAAAATATCTAAAATTGAGAGTTTAAAATTGAAATTTAAGGTGCAAAGTAAAAAAGTAGTACAAATTCAGGAGTGCAAAGTGAATTAATACTATTCCACTGGTTAAAAGAATAATTCAACGAACAAAGAAAATATTTTATGGAAACTATTTATTGTCACTTCATATCACAATGGTACAGGAAGCATCTCCATTAAGTACAAGCTAAAGAGTTGCTTAATAGTTATGTGTACAAAAGCCATGACGTATTAGAAAAAGCAATTAAAGAAATTGATATCCAATTAATCTACATACCAGTCATGTTTGTCTTCTGTTGTGAAAAGATATTCATATAAACATTAACCTATCAAAGATTATCCCAGCATGATTATTTGAGGATACCTATCATCTCTAATAAATTGACGTCTTGTTTCGACATGGGAATCATTCCTTTTCCAATGACGCATAATCAATCTATCAAACACATTTTAGTGTGGCTGCTCCCTAGGGGTGGGCGCAGGGCGAGTTCATCATTTAGCTGATCTAACTCGCACCTTGCGGTTCAGTCATTTTCTCATCCTTACTTGCCCTGCATATCAACGGATACCTGATTATAAGATACCCGCTGAAATAAGGTCGAGTCAACGGGTACCCGCCTCGCCCTGCTTATCATTTAATTGTTTTAAAAAATAATTTATACTAATTTAATTTTGTATTTTACACATTCATCTAAGATTTAATAAAGTTTTTTTCTCAAAAAAAGTCTCCTACCAAAAAACAAGCATGCAAAGAGAATACAAGAAAAAGGAAACAAAATTAAAGGAATTGAAAATCAATAAAAGTTTGAAATAAGTAGCACATTTTCTTAAATATATGCTTCACATTAATTAAAATTTTTTCTATAAAACATAAGATCATAACCTCTACAAATGAATCTTGTAAATAAACTATAGTCTCTCATATTCGTAATGCAATTTGTTCAATGAAATTACTTATTTAGTTCTAAAAATATTATTTTATAGTATGTGTATAAAAATAAAAAAAAATAAAAAATACATATGTAGGCATTGGTTGAGTACCCGTAAATTTTTAATTATGTGACCCTAACTCGCCTCGCATCTTAGCAGGTACTCGACTCTTTTTTGATCCTATCAAATAATATAGATCGGATATCTTAATTTTTGAATCGGATATGATTGATTTTCGGATTAACGGATAATTTTGCCACCCTACTGCTCCCTAGGTTTTTGCACACTCTAGCCCTTGCATTTGTATGATGATTGGTTGAGAAAAGAAGAGGGTGGCAAAATCAAGGAGTCAAGAAATTTGTTTTGCTCTCGGAAATCTTGTTGACTTTTGCACCGTCCAACTTGTAGTTTTGTGGTCCAATTGGTAGTGGAGGAGGACCATGAAAAAGTTTCTGTGTTAGTAACTTTGTCTTCAAGCTAAATTAAGCTGATGATTAGTTACGTGTTCAATCAAATTGCGTTTAAAATGGTTAATTGTTATTCAGTTGAAAAGTTTGACTATGACTTTTCAGGTCATTTCATGCTAATTTTCTGTACTTGATAGGCAAGTGACAGTGAGCTGTTTACTGATGTGTTAGCTCACATTTTTAGGTACCGAAGGCAGCCAAGTTGAAATTGAGCTACATAATCCAGACGGCCTAAAAATTGACTATCTATCGGTCCATTTATGGGTCAAATATGAGATATTGCAAAAGTTAGTGTCAAAAATCAAAATTAAGACAAAAGTTGTACCTTTTGTGTAATTTTCCCTTGACCAAGTGGACCACTGGCGCAAACTTGAAGTAGTTAGATTCCTTATTATTAAAAAGGATTAATTTTTTATAAACTAAATATGCATAATCACTATTGTATACATGACAATTCATCTGAATTTAAAATTTAAATTCAAATTTTACTCATGTGTCATGTATCTAACCGTGATAATGTATGCACTGTCAATATATATAAGATTTACTTTTATTAAAACTCTGCTGGCGTTAATTCTTTTGGCTTCTATTTTACATTATCTTCGTTTGAAAGAGTTAACCATGAGAGGAAACCTTTACTTCATGATCTTTAAACCTGTTTTTGACAATCAAAATTTTAAAAGGAAAACTAGAATGCATAGTTTTAACCAATTTTTTAATGCTTTGAATCATGCTTATTGGTAGAGCTGAAGTAAATAAGACACTGAATTCAATTACAGCCCAAAAACCCAAGTACTGTGTATGTGATTTTTGCTTATGTACATCAAAAGCTCAAGAAAAAGTTGGTGTTGTCCTTCCAAAACACAGTCATTTTCCAGTACAGTTTCATCTTGTACCAGCAAAAATGAAAAGCACTGCGTACGTAATTTGACAAATTTTTGGTGCCAAACTTGTATTCGTATAAGCACATTAATTTTTTTATATATATAACAGTCAAATCGTAGACAAATTAGTTTTCGTATGTTCAATTTTGCGTGATGGTAAAAAGACGTTTTTATGTATGTCAATTACTTTATGATGAAACCCAAGTAATCTTGTATCTTGTGAAGAATGTGTTCATCTTGGTTCTCATTCATTTTCTTTTCTTCTACAGAAGCTCAGGTCTCGGAAGGTACAGAAGGGCATTCTTACCGATTTCAACAAGAAGCTGCCCGTTTTTAATCATAAATGAACAACTGTGCAAGAATTTTATGCTTACCCTATTTGTTTTCTCAAGATAAAACCTTGAAAGGTTTTCCTTCATTGGGGAGATAAGCTTCACTTTTTGGGTTAATTCCCCCTTGCACCCTTCAACTATATCCAAATTTTCACTTTAGTCCTTAACTTTAAAGTGTGACACTTTAATCCCCAATATATAAAAATTGAACCCATTTCAGTCCCTAAAGTATAAAATCTATCTTACTTTAATCTCTAAAATATACACTTTGTCCCACTTATGTACGAAATATGTCCCGCTTCTCTCAATGATTTTTACTCAAGTGAGACAAATTTTATAGTTTAAAAACTAAAGTGTCCCATTTTTAAGTTTAGAAACCAACGTGAGAATGCAAGTATACCTGAAGGGCAAAAAGTGAAATTGAAACTCACTTTTTTCTGGTTCAAAGAGGACATAGAAAAGGGTCTCATATAGCATTTGAGAAAATTGAGAGAGTCGAAAGATTGATTAGCAAAATGGCATCTGCACTATATGCAATCATTAACGGATAAAAACATAATTAGTTAAAGTATTGGGGATAAATGTAAATGGTATTAAAATATAGGGGCTTTACAACAATTTATTTTCGTTCACAAAATCGACTTAAGAGCAATTACGTACCTCAATATTGTTCTGAGTTGGAAAAAATAAAGACAAATCTGAGTTTCTATGAGGAGATAATTTATTCAAGAAAAAGAAGAAACTTGACACTTATGTCATAATACAAAAGAAAGTGAAAAAAACAAACCTCTAATGAAATTAACTACCTCATGTCATTGAGTGACAGACTTATCATTTCAACCACAATCATCCTTTTGTCTCCTTTTTGAACTCACGTACCTTTGTTTTTAAAAAAAAAGGAGATAAAAATCTAACTCATCTGTTCTATAATCTCATTTGTTGCACTGAGGGGATTGGTTAATAACTAGTCTAAAATAACCCTCCATTCTACAGTTGTATGTACTGTTCCACAAAAAAAAAATTAATCCTACTTTTTTTGTTTTGTAAAAAACACAGTGTCTACCTTTTAAGTTTTAACTCGTGCCCTAAGCATACAATAAACAGACCCTCGCTCATTATTATTGGGAAAGGGATGGGAATGATTGTTACTATAATTATTCCTAAATGTTATTATACTTTTTGAGCAAGCAGTAATTCATGGTTAACCATTTATAATTCTTCATGACAGATATGTGATATTCAGTTACTGTTAATATGGGGCCAATACATATTAATTTGGTCTTTATTACGATATTAATTTGTTTGTATTTCCATGCTACGCAACAAGACATGCAAAACCATAAAAAAGAAACTCGAGACAAAATTCTACTGAAAACCAAAAAAAAAAAAAAGGGTGCCCAAATGGCGAAGTGACTTCACCAACTTTGCTTGCTCAAAGAAAAAAGCACCAAAGATCGTGATCTCATTGTAAAACAAAGCACGTAGAAAGGAGTTCAATACCAGGGCTAAGATTCGACAAAATTCATAGCAAGGTAGTTTTCTAATAATATCGATAGACTGGTCACCAAATAATGATTGCAATATAATTTAGTTTACGTCCTTCATACCAAATGGTAAATGGGATTGGGACAGGCATGATTAGATTTAGTTAAATTGTATATGATTGCTGTATTTCTTTTAAAATTATATATATATATATATATATACACGTATTCCTGCGGGGCTAGTGGCTACAACTTCCAATAAGCTGCTGCACATTTTTTCGGGTTGAATGTGGAGTGGGGACCTAAGCAAATGCCATCATGCATGTGAAGCTGGAACTGCAGCAATAGACACCTTGGCACCGCTATGATCCCATCCCATTGAGGTGAAGCTTTGCCAGAGAAAGAAAACTACCCTGCCCTGCTCCATGCTCAGTGTTGAGCAATTTCTGATTAGTATTGGGAAGTGCAATTGTCTTTGAATTAAATGATGGATGACTAATCCTTTTGGCGAATGCCATTTTGATTTTAAAAGATTTCGGCTGAAATTTCAATCAAGTCTTTGCAAGTGGAAATGTTTCCATTTAGAGTAGACCTCTATTATGATAGGAAATTCATTTCAATAGAATCCTTTCAATAGAAAGTTTCAGAATAGCAGGCTGCACGAGTTATTTCACAAAAAAGAGCCGTAAAAACCATAACTTTTATGAAATTTCAAGACCTTACGCATCCATACCATAACTTTTATGAAATTTCAGAATAGCATTTTTCTTTGGCATACATCATCCGCACATGAATGTAAATAATCTTTACGCATCCATAGCATAGAATAGTTCATCATAAACATTATTGAGATACATGGGATTCCTTGGATTCACTGTTCTTGCGACTGGTTCTTGCTGCATAAACTCTTGAGCTTCTCTACTGCTTCATGCAACTGCCCTTCACCTTCTTCCCTCAACTTGTGACTCAATTCTTTAGCTTTTTGTTTCACCGATTCTCCCAGCTCTATCTTCCCTACGACCACCTCTTTTATGACTTTAGCAACATTTTCCCTCTTGATCCGCCCATCTTCATCCCTCAAAATCTCAATGCCAACACCAATCTCTACCGCAAGTCTAGCTTGGAGAGGCTGATCATAAAGCATGGGCAAGGCCAACAATGGAACCCCATAATATAAGCTTTCCATAAAAGAACTCCATCCACAATGACTCACAAAACCACCGGTGCTTGGATGCTCAAGGATTTTAGCCTGCGGTGCCCATCCATCCACCACCACACCTCTCTCTTTCACCCTCTCGAGAAACCCTTCTGGTAGAGCTTCTTCAAGGGCAATGGCATGTCCCACGGGGAATCTGACTACCCATATGAAGTTAGCATTACTCAGCTCCAGCCCATATGCCATCTCTTCCCTTTCTTCCTCGGACAAAAAGCATTCGCTCCCAAAAGAAACATAAACCACTGATGATTCACCTCTATCATTCAGAAATTCAATGATATGGGAACTGTTCTCATCCTTCTCTTCCTCCTTGGTATCATCATGTTTTAGTTCAATAAGAGGACCAACAGCTAAAATCTTCTTTCCACAGCAGGAAGATAGGTGATCAATGTATTTCCCGTCAATCTCTCTGCAGGCTTTCAGCAAAACAATGTCAGAAGATACTTCAAAGCACTTAGTCATAGACAGCACAACTTCTTTGGGAACGTTTTTTTGGAATTCTAAGAACCATGCTGCCGAATTCTTTATTTCATAGTCCCGGAGAAAAATTGCAGGAAAAGGGTAAGTCCCATCGATACCGGAGTTTCCTTCATTGATGACATAGTAAAAGCACCACCAAGACCAGAAAACTGCTCCACCGCATAAGAGAAGAACGGATGGGATATGAATCAGTGAAGCCAGCTCCGAGGCCCATGCTTGGAACATGTCGTATATTAGCAAATCTGGCTGCAAAATGTTTAGGATGTTTTGGAAGTTGGTCTTTCCCATGTAAAACGCAACATGGAGGGTTAGATGCAGATGGGGTGGGAGGTTTTTGGTTGTGTGATAGTGTGGAGGGAGTTCAGGGAAGTGTGGCAAATCAAGTTGCACTAATTCTATTGAATGATCGGAGAAGTACTGGTCCAAGTTTCTATCTTTCTTGATGAAACTCAGATTTACCTCAGTGGAACAAAAGTAGATCTGGAAGTTGTTTTGGGCAAGTCTCTTGGATAGTTCTAAGAAGGGAGATATGTGGCCATGAGCTGGCCATGGGAACATCAAAACTCTGAATCTACGAGTATTAGATTCGTCGTTTGATGTCTGCTCCATAGGTGATTTGATTGAATCTCTGGAATCCTATGGTTTTCTTTGTTAGGAGAATGGAAGCATTCCTTATATAATAATAAAGAATCTCAATTTTGGATTCGTTGGACGGATAATGCAGTGGAATATTTGTGGTTGATGAGCTCAAGATGACTAATGATTTTAGGGACAAATTAAGACAAATATAATATCAGTGAATAAATTATAAAATAGTTATATTTTAAGGGAATTTGCTGCAATTAGTCCTTACAGGTTTCAAACGTTTTTTTTTTTTTTTGAAGTTTTCATTATGCAATGTTAGAGTTGACTAATAATAATTTAGGAGATAAACTGAAAAAAATAAATTTAGGGGGTAAAGTGCAAATTGATTAAATCTTAGAAAGAGTTTTCATAATTAACTCAAATTTTAAGAGCAAAAACATGTCTTTTTACTTGGATTAACAAATTCTGTTAAATTTAACTGTTAATTTTAGAGGCAAAATAACTAAAATGCATAGTTAAGGGAAAAGTGAGAGTAACCTTTGTCAAACAATTACACATTTCGAAAATTATGCATATTAAAAGGGTAATCGATGTGTATTCATTAAAAGTTGTGTCCACGACCCGGTCATTTTTCCCTTCTTCCAACACCGCACATGCTAAAAGCGTACTCCACGACCCTACCACTAATTCTAATAATGTGCATGGACCAGCCAATCCTTTTCTCAATATTTCTTTGCTTCACCAAACTCTCATCACATTTATAAAGAAAAAAAAAAGTGAAAATTAAAAAGAGATGTATGTGTTCTTACTTTTCATTGTTTATTGGTGCTGGTAAGGATGATGCTGTCCTTACTAAAATTGATAAACCTTTTAAAGAAAATCACCTAAAATACATTGGCTTAGAATTCCAATTAAGGGCAAAAAAAAAAGGAGAAATTTAGCCTTATTTGGATTGAAAGCGTAATCGATGTGTATTCATTATAGTTATCACCTTAGTTTTTGCATGGATTGTCTTCATTCACTATTGTCATTACACAAATATATGAAAAAAAATTATTTATACTTACCCAAATCATTTTATTTTACCGGCTATCATTTTTTCTCACATACATTATATCAAGCCACAAAAGTGTTAGTTTTTTGGTTCAACTAAACCTCTATCCAATCACACTTTCATTTAAAGTCAAATGATGTCTTTCCCCAATATGGATCATCCATATTTTTTTTCCTCGGTTTACAATTAGACTGCACCAAATTAATAAATAATTCTTATTTTAACTAATGTGTCACAGCTTTTATGATTGTTTTGCAACTGATTTAATTTTTCCTCAGCCTCATTTGTTTACGCTTAATTGGTTTGCAAATCTCCAGCTTTAATGTGAAACTTGTCCTAGTAGAAGAGAGACGAACCATAAGAATAAATAAGCAAAAACTATTTGTGGTTGATGAGCTCAAGGTGCGAATCCAATGACGCTGAATCATAATAATGGGGGTATAGGACAAAGTTTCTGACTCTTTCAAGACAAAAAGACTAATTATCGTTGAGCAATAAGCCAAAACTATTTAATTCCAACTAATCACAACCCAAAAGAAAAGTTGATGCCAAGTGCTATTTTTTTTTTCAAATGCTAACGAATGGTAGATGCATGATCGGGGCCAATTACTTGGCTTAAATTCAATAATTGGAAAGTTCAATTGGCATAACATTAACGTTTGTAAAAGTTCAATCTTTTTTTTTTTTGCAAAGATAGAATTTTCTATAATCTAATCTAGCCTAACCTAAGGGGAAGGGAAAGGGGACTCGATATGAGTAGAAACTCCATCGAAAATGACAAGATAGAGGGCCTGTTTGGAACCCTAAGTTTTTACCAAGTTTTTTAGCTACTAGTTTTTTAACAACTTTAGTTACAGGAATCCAAAAAAACTTATTAACAACTTTTGCTACAGAACCTCAAAAAACTTCTCAAAAATTTTTCCCTACACACTTCAAAATACACAAAACACACAAAACAAAATTCCCTTCTCTTTTTTTTCTTCTTCCTCCCCCATTTCAACCCACCACCACCTCCGTCGCCGACCAGCATCTCCGGCTCCGACCACCACCTCTGGCGCCGTTTCCTTTTTTTTTTTTTTGCCTTTCTCCCTCTCCCTGCCATCCTCTCTCTTTACCCAGTTTGTATGACCCCTTTTTTTTGAAAAAAAAAAATTCCCTTCCCCACTCCTCCCCCATCACCCTTCCCCTTCCCTTCTGCCCGATCTGGTAGCGAGGCTAGATCGCACCGGGGAGGGGGGTTTTTCCACGCACCAGATTGCGGGGAGGGGAGGAGAGGGGAAGGCTGAAAATTGCAAAAAAAAAAAAAATTTTGATTGGCTGGTGGAGGAGGCGCGCGTTGACTGCCGGGCAAGGGAAGAGGGAGGGGGAAGGGCAGAGGGGAGGAGAAGGGGAAAGGGAGGAGAGGGGTGGCGGGAGGTGGCATTGGAGGAGATGCTGGTGGAGGAGCCGATGGTGGTGCTGGAGTTGGAGGAGGTGCAGGTAGTGGTAGTGGTGTTGGTGGTGGCGTTGGAGGAGACGCTGGTGGAGGAGTAGATGGAGTTGCTGCTGGAGGAGTAGGTGGTGGTGCAGGAGGCGGGGTTGGTGGTGGAGTTGGGGGTGGAGCAGGTGGGAGAGTAGGAGGAGAGGCTGGTGGAGGCATTGGTGGTGGTGTCGGAGGTGGAGCAGGTGGAGGCGTGGGAGGAGGGGCTGGAGGAGGCCTTGGCGGAGGTGGGGTCGGTGGCGGAGTAGGGGGTGGAGCAAGCTGCGTTGCTGCTGGGAGGCAGAGTTAACGGGGAAGGGGGAGGGGAAAGGAAAAAGAAGAAGAAGAAGAGAGGAAAGAAAAAGAGAAAGAAAAGAAAAAGGAAAGAAAGAAAAAGAAAAAGAAAAAGAAAGAGAAAGAGAAAGAGAAAAAAAAGAAAAAAAAGTTTTTCACCTTACAAAAATTCTACAAAAAAGTTTTTCACCTTACAAAAACTTCTACAAAATTTTTTCAAAAACTTCTACAGTACACTACAGTAAAGTTTTAGACAAACTCCCAAAAAACTCAGGTTCCAAACAGGTTTAGAGTTTCTATAACCTAATCTAATCTAATATAGGAAGAGGGAGAGGGGGAATCGATATGAGTAGAAACTCTATAAAAAATGATCAATTAAAATCGTCACATATAATTATAAATTAATGAAAGGCAAGGACTGACCTCCCACACCAACAAGACTCTGTGTGGTCACTAGGCCAAAGGCCTGGTGGCGTAAAAGTTCAATCATATTGCCATAACGCACGTAGTATTCATGACGGACCCATTTGCAGCTCTACTTTTTTATTCCTGCCAAAACCCATTTGCTGTCATCAGACTTTTGTACAAAAATAATAATATGACATATTTGTTGGGCCGAAATAACGCATACAACAAAAGCAATTTTAACACATTTAACACATGTAAAATATGTGAGCAGGAGCAGTTTCTCCAAGTTTCATGGCCCTGGGAACTTTCATGCCCAGTGGCGGGTCCATGAATAAATGGACTGTACACTTCAAAAAGGAATGGTGCACTGTCTCAGCAAGTGAACAAGACTCAAGTTTCAACCATGGTTATTAAATTTGGCCCGTTAATCATTGAGCTCGGCTCAGTGGTCTCAGGATTTAAATACTTTTTTTGAGCTTAGATAAGGGGTTCAGACTCCACTTGTAACGAAAAAAATTTTAAGGGTGTTATCAAAATACCCTTTTGGTCTAGTAAGATTTATGTATCTGCTAACCTCTAACACAAGTCTCTTTAGGCTCTTCCATCCTTGTAGTTTAGGATAGAATAGTTTATATAATAATTATCGTTTTAAAAATATATATATTAAAGTCGGCCCATTAAGAACCCGATAGAGGGATTGGGTCACTAACTCAACCACCAATGGATCACTAGTTGAACCAGTGAGTATTAATTTAATTTTTATAAATATAAAATAGTAATTTTAACATTCATAAAATATATAATAAAGTGCTTAGATACTAATGCACAAGAAAAGAACAGATGGGATACGAATCTGTGAAGCTAGCTCTGCTGCCCATGCTTGGAACATATCGTAGATTAGTAAATCAGGTTTCAAAGTGTCAAGGATGTTTTCACAGTTGGTCTTTCCCATGTCAAACGCAAGACGGAGGGTTTGATTGAGATGTAGTGGGAGATTCTTTGCTGTGTGATAGAGTCGGGGGAGTTCAGGTAAATGTGGCAAATCAAGTTGTACTAATTCCATTGAATGATCAGAGAAGCACTCGTCCAAGTCTTTATTTTTCTTGATGAAACTCAAATTGGTCTGAGTGGAACAGAAGTAAATCCGGAAGTTGATTTTGGCGAGTCTCTTGGATAGTTCTAAGAAGGGAGATATGTGGCCATGAGCAAGCCATGGGAACATCAAAACTTTGAATCTACGAGAATTACATTCTTTTGATGTCTTCTCCATAGCTGATCGACTGAATCTCTCGTATTGTCCTATGGTTTTCTTTGCTCTTAGAAATCCAAGCACTGGTGAATATAAGTATGCTAGCTTTGCCAATCGCCACATGATTCACATTACATATGCCCAAATCCTTTCGTATTTGAGCACGTTTCGTGTAGCAAACATTTGGACATTGTCAAGATTCTCAAATCTCAGTTGGCTTTTGTGAACCATTTGAGCACGTTTCGTGTAGTATTGAACTGGTTCATTTGATTCTAGAGTTTGATGGAAGATCAAATATTGCATAGTAAATTCAGACCTAGTTCACCACATCAACTTCTAACGAAACAAACCACTGGCCAACATTTTGTTCATGTAACAAATTTGTCATGCTATAGCATTCAAGGTAGCATATAGCTGTTAGAACATCATTTAAGTTAGAGCCAGAAACTTTCTTTTGTAGCATGAGGTACATCACCAAGCAAATATCTATGAAATTTTTTTTTAAAAAAAATACAACAATCACGTAAACATAAAAAGGTTAAACACATAATATATGACCACATACATATTTTATACATGCTTACATATATACAGAGTTAGTTACATACATATATATATATATATATGTATTGATTTATTTATTTATAATCCTCTTTTTGGTCTTGTTACTACATCTAATTCAAGGTTGGGGAGCTGTAAACATCATTGTTGGTCCTTAATCATGTGAACAAAAAAATAATTGAGCCAACCACTAATTTAAGACACTCTACAGCTAATTTACTTAAAAAATTTGCCATAAAACTTAACTCAAAAAGGAAACAAGGTCTAATATGCGTATAAGATCATGCGTTCAAGAAACAATTTGGGCTTGGATCATTATGCTGACCCCAAATTGAATAGTACTGTTTAAGAAGATTTGAAGTATAGTTTGGATTTCATTATTTTTTTTAATTACTCCGGAGGTTCTTGAGGTTTGAAATGGCTTATGGGTTACTTAATGTTCGATGATTATCCGATGATATGACACTAAACTGCTGTTTTCGTTTTCTTTCCTAATTTTTTTTCTTTCTACGATGGAGTGTGTTGCTTAATAGTTACCGTAGAGAAAAGATGAAGAACTCGGAAGTTAGACGACAGTACGTAGTTTAGTACTAACTGCTTCGTATCTTGCGTTTTGTATATTCTCCTTTGGAGTGATTCCAACAACGTTAGTATCAAAGTTCATTTGTCCTGTGAACTTTCTGCCTGGCTAGCAATTTCCTTAGGAGTTATGAAGAAGTTACAAGATACATGTCTTTTGGAGAATGCTATCATGTTTGTTCTTGGTTGCGTGGCGAGCAATGTTTGCTTAAATATATTTACTGTATTTTATTGCTTAATCATATCATCCATCTCTCGTTATTACTCAGTTAGAGCAAATGGTCACTAAATTATTTATAATTCCCTGTTTTAGTCATGAATCAACTTTTATTTAGCCAAATGGTTATTCAAGTAACTAAAACAACTTCTTGTGACAAAAAAAAAGTGCATATTTTCATTAGTTGAGTGAGCAAAATAAAGTTTCTATGAGTTGAGTGACAAAAATTGCACTATTTTGTTAGTTGAATGACATTTTTAACTAAAAAAAAAGTTTAGTGATCAAGCTACAGAATTCTGAATAGTTGAATTTTGTTTTTGCCACTTTCTCTTTCAATTATGGACTTGCAGCTTTGACATCAAAGTTGCATTGGCATTAAGCAGCCTAACAAACCGTCTAATTTGAACCAACTACAAAGCCGTTTTGATAGCGGAATGTGTTATTAAAAACATGATTTCTATGATGAGTGTCTCTATGGACAAGATCTATAGATTCTTTGCATTGTGATGAAGTTTTAAATTATGTTTGTTGCCTTATTTGCAGTATCCTAAATAATGGTATATAGTAAGAAATTTAAAGTCACACCATGAGAATAACTACAAGATAAAGAAATGCAAGCAAGAGCACCATTCTGATGGGCTGGAGGCTGCGGGAAACGACCTAAATAATGGTATCCAGAATTTTGCGCTGGGAAACGACCTAAATAATGGTGTCCAGAATTTTTACTGAATTTGGCCTGGAAAATATAATAGTTTACCAGAAGATTCTGACCAATAGTCTTCAAATGTACCAATGATACTTCACAGGGTCTTCCACGGTTGACTAGCAGCTTGCATTATTCGATCAATACAATTAGCAGTTGCAAAAGCGTAGCTTGGTTTTAGCAAACCATAAAATTTACCGCCGAAAGCTGGTGTCAGTAACATATTAATTCTTGTGATCAACAAATACAAGTTTATTAATTCTTGTCGTCTCTATGCATTACATTTATTTTTCTGCACATTTTCTAGCGCTCCGGAGTGGAGAGTCCTAATAAGAATGTTTTTGTCATGTTATTAATGTGTTCCATCTCATTATCATTTTGTATTTTCTCAAATCCTTTCAAGTTAAACACAATTCAAACTTTTTGTCATAAAGTTAAAGAGTTTTTTTACCTTGGGTTGCCCTCAAGTACATGGTAAGATTTGCATTCTCTTTTCTGTATTAATTCCATTGGAATAATTTTACTTTGCACTCCCCAATTTATATTGCTTTTTCATTTTGTACACTAAATTTCACTTTTGAACATTTTGCACTGATCGGTGTCAAACCAACAAAAATAAAATTACCTACTCCCAAAAGTTAATGAGTATAGTGATGAGTAGAATCGTCTCCTCAGGGAACTGGTAGAATGATCACTCACAGGGAAATGCAATGAATATTAGGGGGGAATGTTGTAGAATTTCTTTGAAATTATAATTTCAAAATGCAATAAAATCAATTAAAGAATAAATTAATTATCAAAATCGAGTCAAGGAAATAATCTTGGCAACTGTTCATTCAATTGATCACTGATACTAGAAATAACTCATATGTTCACAAATAAATTGGCTATAGCAATTCAACAACCGCCGAACCACCAATCTCTCCTTAATTTCTCCTTAGTCAAGAGACATTCATTAACTACTTGCCCTGTAAAATAGATAATCCTAGAGACACTCATAGAATTTAATCTATTCATAGTTTTAAATATTAGAAAGACCCAATTCTAGTTAACAAACACACAAGAGGGTTCATTTAAACTAGATTAGTTATTCCCACAACACAAATTAGACTACGTGTGAAGTAATGAAATTGTGCCATCTGCCACTAATATTAAACTATCAAGTATTACGAACTTGATGTCTTAATTGGCATTAAATCATTCAGACAATTGAATAGTTGGCCAAATTAGTCAACTAAAGCCAAATGATAGTAACCAGTGAAATATAGGAAATAATTAAATACTCATGAACATATAAAATTAAGAACAGGAAAAATTAAAAGATCTCACAATTGATCATAAAACCGTTGACGGGGTTTTACTATACGTACAAGTTAAAAAATCCAAAATACACCCGTTTCAATGCAAGTATACAGGTCACTAGTAGTTTAGGGTATATATCGGGTCGATCTTACTAGGAAGAGTGAACAATTACCAGTGTTACTAAAGTTTCTCTATTATTTAGACTATCAATGAATTATAACAAGTAAAACCTACTGAACTTATGCAAGAAAATAACAAATGAAAACTCCTTAGGTTATGGTATCCCTAACTACTCATGTAAGTGCCATTTTTGGATCATTGAAAACTACTATCTAGGTTAGTTATGGTGTAATTTCCTAATGCATATGAATCCTACTTTCGTAGTGAATCAATTATACTCATAACTAATCCATACCTATTCTCATGGTTATGAAATTAGTTACAAGTTCATTTCTTCAATGAAATTACATGAAATTAATCACTAAAACCACATAGGTGCACCTCTACTCTCGTGAGTGTACTCCCTATGTTTAGCACTTCTTAAACCAGTGTTAAATCTCAATTTTCATTGCAGATATAACACCTTAGATAATCACAATTAATGGTACCAGATTAATCATGATTTAAAGAGCCAAAGTGCTAAATAACTTGCTCAAATCATAGCAATCAAATAACCAAATAATAAACACTAACAATTATAGAAAATTTAACCAAACCCAAGGCATAAACTTTAAAGATACATATTAAACACAAAATCCAGAACTTGTATATTAACTAAATTTGGAATCAAGTACAAAAGATAAAGAGTTTGGAAGGAATGTAATCCTTGTCACATGAGTTCATCTCCTTGCCTTCTTCATTCTCCATCTTCATCTTTGCCTAGCTGATAAACAAGACTGGATGAACTGTCTAAACTACTATCCTACATTAAGAGAATGGAAAAGCTACATTTCTGCACTCCCATGCTCTCCCGTATGATTATATCAGACCTCCCAAATGTCTCTGCACATAAACTCATGAAAAGCTCCTCTATTCACCAGTCCAAATTTTCTGCTACGATTCTCCAAATCTCTTTTTGTTAAGATAGTTAAAAACAGTGGCTTTTTGACTTGACAATAAGCCACATTGTCTGCCCTTTTGTCTTCTGAAGCATGTGCACCGAATTCTCTCACTAAAGATAGCTGGAAAGTTGTGTGAAAAGTGAGAAAAAACGGCTGTGCCACTTGCAGAAGAGAGAAGCAAATCCGAGCCTCGGATCCGAGGGGTGAAGAAGGATCCGAGCTCGGATCATCGCTGATCCGAGGCTTTCCATACACTACAAGAAAATTTCCCTATTATGGCATACTTGTTAGGGCACTATTTAGTAAATGCCTCAAATAAACACTTAGTAAGGCATTAGGTAGTTTCTGCCATATTATCACTTATTAATTAAATAAAAAAGGACAATGTATAAGGAACAAATATTATAAGAAAAACTGAAAATAAAAGAATATAAAGAAAATATTTGTAGAGGCATTTTGGAAATGTGCCTCAACACCTATTAGAAGGAAAAACAATCCCAAATTGTCCCATTAAAAGAAGCGGCAAATTGTTTCATGAAAAAACAGAAAAAATGCCCCAAATTGGCGCCTAAGAGTAGCGGCAAAATTGTCCCAAAATCCCAAATCCCAAATCCCAAACCCCAAATGCCCATCTTTCTCCCTCACTCTCCCTCTCGGTCCTCTACCTATCTACCATCTCCCACACTTGCATTTTCCATTGACCCATCTCTTTCCCTCACACACACTCTCTCTGTCGCTTGAGTTAAGTTCCATTAGAGTACGTGGTTACATACTGTCATCGCCATTCTTCGAAGGGTAGGAAGGATTGAGATCGACTGTAACGGTGAAGGTGTACTCTTTGTTGAGGCTGAATCAGATTCAAGTGTCGATGATTTGGTGATTTTGCACCAAGTTTGGAGCTCAGGAGGCTCATTCCGACCGTCGATTGTTCTGGTGACATTTCTTCTTACCCCCTCGTTATTTTCCAGGTAACCTTTTAGTCCTTTTGTGAACAACAAATTTTGCTACTACTACTACTATTTTTGCTACTTTAGTCTTCTCCATCTGAGGCGGTGCTTGTTGAAGGTTTTTCTAATTATTGTGTTTGACCATCAAAGGCTTGAATATTTTTCCACAATGAAATGAATAATGAACAATAACCGAATGGATACATTGTCTGAAAATACTTGTCTCTAATCCAATCAATCTGGACCTCATAAAACTTATTGGAAAGTCTAGAGAAACATGGGCAACTAATGGGCTGCTTTTGGTTGTGGAGAGGTGTAGCGAAATTTGATTGGGGCATGTTTTCTCCCTTGACTTTTCTCCTTATCTAGCCATTGATTTCATTTTTTTTGGCGCTAATTATAGGTACTTATTATTTCATCAAATTCTTAAACAGTCCTAAGAATAAATAATCCACTCTCTGCCAATCTGTGAACAAAACGCACCTTAAAGGTTTCATTGTTAATTTAACATATTGAACAAAGTATCACATGAAGAATACAAAATCAAACTAAAGAGTACAATCAAATGCAACATTTGTAAGTTTGGCAGGAGATTAATGACCAGTAAGTTCTAATTCCCATCTTCTGTCGCAATAGCTTCATTTCTCCTCTAATTTATTTATACTTTTTTGTTTTTCAAGGAAGAGAAACCTAGACTTATCCATTATGTCTGCCACTATAAAATCGTTATTGTGCCACACTAATTGCTTCCCATGAATGGACCGAAAGAAAAGCAAAAAAAGAACTTGAGTTCGATTAATTTGTATTTGTGGTTTTGTTGAGTTTTTTGTTCCTGGCCAACTCAACTAATTGATTGATAATATCTGGTGCTCAATACTTGGAAGTTTAACGGAATATGTAGTAGTAGTGTAGACTTTAAGACTCGCGTACAAATTTACCTAAGTTGCTTTTACTTTATTTTGGACAGGTTTATATTTGCTGGTAAGTATTTGACGGAGGAAAAGTGTTAGACTTTGGTACTCTTGAGCAGGTACATTACTTTATTGGTCTAATTTTATGCGTTCACATGCCTAATTAGTCTTGTTCTAATTTGCTTTTGAATATAGCAGTTGGTAATTTATTATTTGAATTTTGATATTAAAAGTGTTCATACATTATAAACGTTTGCTGATATGAAATTGAGTATTTTAGTCTAATTTAATCTATCTTGTAATAAATTACAAAATTATTGGTTATTTTAGCTTTTATCTCATATAAAATGCATTATTTCAGGTACTCAATCATTAACGCTCCTTTATGTTGTTTGATGAGTAAATATTTGATAACTCTAATAATATGGATAAGAGTTGGATGTGGAAAGATAGAAGGAGTGGTGAATTTGAGAAGGGTCTGGAATTATTCTTAAACTATGCCTTTAAGCATTCAAGTCATGGGAATGGAATGATTGCTTGTCCATGTTCAGAATGTAAATGTGGAGTATGTGTGTCTAGGGCAGATGCAAAAATTCATTTGAAGGTGTTTGGATTTCTTAAGGGATACACACAGTGGGTAGCTCACGGGGAATTTGTATACTCTTCTGCACCAATACAGACCTCAGACAATGTTCCTTATAGCGTATCTGATATAGGTGATGACATGAATGGATTAGTTCATGAAGCCTTAGGAATACCGCAACAAGATCCTGCTATGGCTGGTACATTCGAATCTAATCAGGAACTACCTAATTCAGTTGCTGAAAAGTTTTATAAGTTAATTGATGATTCTCAACAAGAACTCTATCCTGGTTGTAAAAATTTTTCCAAGCTTTCGTTCATAATTCGCTTGCTTCACTTGAAGTGTCTGGGTAAATGGAGTAACAAAATCTTTGATATGCTTCTTGATTTGTTGAGAGAAGCATTTCCCGAAGCCATGGAAAAGTTGCCTAAATCTTACTATGAGTCTGAAAAATTAATGAAAGAATTAGGACTTGGATATGAAAAATATGATGCTTGTCCTAATGATTGCACTTTGTATTGGGGGGTAAATGCAAAAAGAACTTGTTGTGAAACATGCAAAGAACTTAGATGGGAAGCATCAGAAAATGATCCAATCGGTGAGAAAAGAAAAGTCGCACGTAAGGTTTTATGGCATTTTCCACTAAAACCCAGGTTGCAACGTTTATTTATGTCATCTAAAACTGCAAAGCATATGAGATGGCACTCGGAGGGTCGTACTAAGGATGGTTATATGAGACACCCTGCTGATTCCCCTGCTTGGAAAACATTCGATTATCAGCATACAGATTTTTCTAAGGATCCTCGTAATGTTAGGTTGGGGTTGGCTTCCGATGGATTTAATCCATTCAAAAGTATGAGCTCTACTCATAGTACATGGCCGGTGATTTTGATACCTTATAATTTACCGCCTTGGATGTGTATGAAACAACCATACTTAATGTTGTCATTGTTGATACCAGGTCCACATGCTCCTGGTAATGATATTGATGTATATTTACAACCTCTAATCAAAGAATTGAAAGAATTGTGGGAAATGGGGATCAATACATACGATGCATCTTACAAACAAAACTTTCAATTAAGAGCAGCATTATTGTGGACTATCAGTGATTTTCCTGGCTATGCAGTTTTATCCGGTTGGAGTACTAAAGGAAAATATGCATGCCCTGTTTGTCATAAACACACAACTTCAGAACGGTTAAAACATAAGGATTGTTATATGGGCCATAGAAAATTTTTGGATCTGGCTCATACTTTTAGGAGGAATTCCCGAGCTTTTAATGGAAAGGAAGAACATGGGAGAGCTCCTGAAAAATTGATGGGGTCTACAATTTTATCTGAATTGGAAAATTTTCAAATCAGATTTGGAAAATTAGTTGATGATAATCCAACATTGCCATTCAGTTGGAAAAAGTTGAGCATTTTCTTTGATCTTCCTTATTGGAAAGATAATTTAATTCGTCATAATTTGGATGTCATGCATATTGAAAAGAATATTTGTGATTGCATTGTTGGGACATTGTTGAATCTGGATAAAACTAAGGATGATTATACTGCACGCTGTGATTTACGTGACATGGGTATAAGGCCAGAACTTCATCCAGTTGAGAAAGAAAATGGTAGATTTTATTTGCCTCCAGCCTGCTTTACAATGGACAGGAAGGAAAAAGAAATATTTTGTAAAGTGCTAAAAAAAGTGAAGGTACCGGATGGGTATGCAGCTAATATATCTAGGTGCGTGAAAGTGAAGCCACCCAAAATTTATGGACTTAAGAGCCATGATAACCATATTTTGATGCAGCAGTTGTTGCCAATAGCTTTGAGAAAAACATTATCAAAGGCAGTCCGCTCTCCATTGATTAAATTGAGTAGGTACTTTCGAAAGTTGTGCTCTAAAGTCCTTTGTGCTGAAGATTTAGTCCACATGGAGAAGGAGATTGCTATTATACTTTGTCAACTCGAGAGAATCTTTCCACCATCTTTTTTTGTTATCATGGTGCATTTATCTATCCATTTGGCCACCGAGGCAAAAATTGGAGGACCAGTCCATTATCGCTGGATGTATCCTATTGAAAGGTATGTGTTCTAAAATTAAATTAATAATCTTAATATTTATTTATTTATTTGGGCACTTTTTAGTCTTATGATATCATATTTCTTCTAAGGTACTTGGGCACCTTGAAGTCTTATGTTCGAAACAAAAGTCGACCAGAAGGTTGCATTGCTGAAGGGTATATAGCAGAAGAGTGCTTGACATTTTGTTCATTTTTCTTGGCTGATTATGTGGAGACAAAATTGAATCGATCAAACAGAAATGAAGATGTTGCTAAAAGTTCTTCAACTGGATTAGATTTGTTCTCAATGTCAACTCGTCCATTAGGCAAAGGAATTCCCACTAAATTCAGTGATGAGGTTTTGAGAAAAGCACATCAATATGTCCTATTCAATTGTGACTATGTCAATCCCTATATCAAGTAAGTAAATAGTATTTCAAAAATGTCCTATTCAAAGTTATCTAGAACTCATTGAATATTGAAATTGCAGCCAGCATTATCAATTGATTCAAGAAAGGAATCCCCGAGCTGGAAAACATGTTATTGAACTGATGCATAGTGAGAATTTCGCATCTTGGTTTGCCAATCATGTATGTTATTAAACATTGCTAGTTATTAGCTGTTTTGTACTACAAATCTGTCTCTAATGTTCTTATATATAATACAGATTGAGCATAATCTAGAATGCAAGGGAGACACATTGCTTATAGATTTGAAGCAGCTTGCTAAGGGTCCAAATATTGTTGGGATGCAATACAAAGGACTGCTTGTCAATGGTTTTCGATTTCATACAAGAGAGTTGGAGAAAAAAAGAAAAACGCAAAATAGTGGAGTCATGGTTAATGCCACAACCTCAAGTTTTGCAAGTGCAAAAGATAATAATCCAGTTTTGAGTGATTTGGATTATTACGGAATTTTGACTAACATCATTGAGTTAGACTACAGAGAAGGTCGAAAAGTGCTGTTATTTGAATGTGATTGGGTCTCCAAAGGAAAAAGGCTAAAGCAAGATGAGGATGGGTTCATGTTAGCCAACTTTTTGAATGTAAAGCAGCACAATGAACCTTATATTCTTGCTGTTCAAGCGTCACAAGTATTTTATGTGGAAGATCCCCTTGAAAATGGGTGGCATGTTGTTATCACCACAAGACCAAGAGCCGAGTACAACATGGATCATGTGGGTGATGTGGACATGTACTTGCAAAGTCCAATTTCAAATGTACAGTTGGAAGATGACAATGGAGATGTTAGCTACATCCGTGATGATGTTCAAGGAGTCGAATTTATTCCCAACTAGGCCAAATTCATGATATGCGTAGATTCGATGTTTTATTAATTTGTTGCATGTAGACTTATCAAATTTTCTTTGGCTATGCCTAATGTTGATGTACCATGTTATTTATTTAGTTCTTCTTAATTGCTGAAGTTTCATTTTTACATTGAATGTGCTGAATTTTAGTTGTAGTTTATTAACTTTATTAAATTGGCTAAATGTTACATGAATTGAGTTTGTTGTTCAGACATGGCTAGGACTAAGAAAAGAAGAAATCCCAGCAGCAACCGACTTATTGATGAACCAATTGATGAGCATATGGAAAATCAAGCTACAAGAGTGGAAGAGCTTCAGAACACAGGTATTAGTAAGAGTATTTGACATTTTTAAATATATTATTGCATAGACACAAATAAATATTTTTCTTATTTTTTTAGATGATGAGACTGATGGTGATGTGGAGGCAAAAAAAACATGAGGACCAACATATATGACAAGTGTTTGGGGTCAGCCTACATCTCATCATTATAAAGTTAGATTCAACAAACTTGGCAAACCAGTGGGCAAAAATAAATCAAGATTGACTGAGTTCTTGGGTACAATATCAAGAAATGGTTCATATGCCCCAATTGACGTCCAAGATTGGCGAAAAATTGACAAGTCTCAAAAGAAAGACATGTTAAAGATTGTCAAGGTAATAATTTCAAATCAGTTTACACATGAATGAATATTTGTTAGTTATTTATGATATGATTGTTGGAATCTAAGCACATGAAATATATTGTAGGAAAAATTTGATGTCCCTCCTAGTGCAAAAATTTGGATTCTTCGTGCTTTGGGCAAGTATTGGAGGAATTGGAAGGCATGGATTAAAGCAACATACTACAAGCCAAATATACAAGTTGAAACTCAAATGCTCAATTTAGATGTGCGAGTGGTAAAAGATCAATATAAAGTCATTGCTGATTATTGGGAGTCGGAAGATACAAAGGTATATGGATATTCCCTTTATGTAATTGTATATCAAATTATTTTGGACTTATTTCTAAAATATTCGTATGTGATATAGAAAATCAGTGAAAAAAATAAAAAAGCAAGGGCAATGAAGACCACAAATCATAATACCGGGAAGAAATCATTTGCCCAGATTCGAGCAAAAATGGTAAACATTTCTGGCTATTCTATTATGCTTCATTTAATATTATTTCAATTTGTTTAACCAAAAATTCTTTTTGATACAGAAGAAACAATTAGGCCGCAATCCTTCAAGAGTTGAAATGTTCAATTACTGCTACACTGATAATAAAGGAAACCCATCTAGTAGTGCAGCAGCTAATATTATGGTAAGTAAAATCTTTCATTATGCAGTTTACTTGCTTTAAAATATGTTAGAAAGATGTATCCATTACTTTCTAATCCATATTAGGATTGTACAAATGTAATCATTGTTTTACTCTTTATACTTTTGCAGCTTGCAATGAATGAAAAGGTTAGTCAATTGCCTCCTGATATTGAAGATCCTGTTGGAAAAAATGATATATTTGCACAAGTAGTTGGGCAAGACAAGCATGGGCATGTACGGATGTATGGTTTTGGTATATGTCCAACTGATGTGTGGGGTGATGAACCAAGTCGAAGTGGGTCTCAGCGACTAGTGTTGGATCAAAAACATGAAATATTAGAGATGAAGGCAAAATTTGCTCAGCAAGACGAACAAATTAAAGATCAAGCAAGAGAACTTGCTAACCTGAAAGCTTATTTAGAGCAACAAAATGGTCATAACTTCTTGAATCAATCAAGAATCACTTCAACATCATCTAATCATATGTCAACCTCAAGTTCCAGTCTTAGACCTCTTAAAGTAAGTTTTTTAATACATTTGTTAGGTAATGGCAGTCCTCTTTACTTGATCTGATATTTAGGCATGTTTTGCTATTACAATCTGAAAGCAATTTTAGTTTAGTTATTTTTATATTTGTTACATGTTACTCTTGAATAGTTGTGGACTTTTGTAGAAGTATAGTTCATAGTTTTCTTACTATAATGTTACTTACTAAACAACATGGACTGGAATTTTGATGTGACTGCCTTGCTTATGGTTAGTTTTATGATGTTTCGGGTATTGCATTTTCATGTAGGAGGGAGACTGGATTTCTCTTTTTAGCTTAGATGAGCCAACAAAAGTTGTGGCAATTGGACGGCTTCAATCTCTTGATCCTTCTGCAATAGTTGGGGGCCAACCACTAGGCTCGAATTGGTGTGAAGTGCTAGTTCAAGTCGTGGTTGAACGTGATGAGCATTTGATTAGGCCTTATGTGCCTTTGCAGACAATTGCTGATTCAATTGGTGCTCCTATAGCTTGGCCAACAAAACTAGTATGTTTTTCCTTTTCTAGCTTACAAATTATGTTAACTATTAATATCTCATATGTCTGTCTCATTTGATAATTACGATAGATTTTACTACATAATATACTTATGCTATAGGTAAAAATTTGCGAAGATTGATGTGCTGAAATTCAAAAGTGGACAAGGTGTTGCAGCATGTGGATACTTATCCATTTATATGGAAGTGCTCTAACTGCAAAAGGACAAAGTGTTGCTGCATATATTACAAGAAGTTGGTCTACTAGCGGTTTAGTTGATTTTAATTTATCTGGTGCTATTTAGGTGAAATCGTGGCAAACAATCAGTAGGACATTCTAACTATTTCATGAATGTTAACTCAAATATTATGTATTTTTTGCAAGGATGAAAGTTTAATTGGTTGGTTGAAAAACTACTAGTAGTTATGAGTACTTCAATTTTAATCATTGGTTATGGTGATAATTTGGATTTGGTTTTTCAATCAAATATTGTTGGTTTTGGTCATTGAATGTGAGATGTCCAATATGAATGTATGACTATATTGATACAATAGGGATGTTATATTCACAGCAGTATCGTGGCTGGGCATAAAAAAGAAAAAAAAATCCTGTCTATTAAGGCACTTGTAAGTGCCGCGATAAGGGTTTTTCGTAGTAGAAATTTTCTTGCTATACAGCAGGTTTTTGAGGCATTTTAAAACACCTTTACAGGTTAATATAGAGGCATTTGCCAATATCTACATTAAGCTATATAGTGACATACTTGCATGACTCAATAACAACCATTTCTTGACAAATACTACTGTCTCAAGAATGGACTGTTAAGGCATTTTAAAGCGTCAACTTAAAGTTAAGATGGCATTGTTTTGTGCCTCTAAAAAGTTAAGATTTTGAAAGTTGAATCCCAATTAAGACATTTTTTGTTGTAAGCATTATAACGTTGTTGTGGCACTTTTAAATGTCTGAATTGTTTTTTATGTCATGGCACTTAATTGTGCCTTAAAAAGCTTTTGTGACATAGGTTTTACATGGCACACTAAGTATGTGCCTCAATATATTAAATGCCTCAACAGAGTGTGACTTGTGACATTTTGATGCGCCTCTATAAGCGGTTTTTCTAGTAGTGATATGGATCCGAGCTCGGATCTTCTACCTCGGATCCATTGCTCCAGAAGCACAAACGAGGACTCGGATCTTGTTTTGTTCACACGGGTCCGGGCTCGGATCCGTGCTGGTTATTTTCCAGTTTTTCACTCCTTTTCTTTTTTTTTTTCATTTTGTTTGCTTCTAGTATCCTTGTACTTTATCCTCCAGATGATCCTTGCATTTTTCTTCATCTCGTGCATGAATTCCATATATCAATCATTCACAATTTCACAGAATTAACACGTTAATCCACTCATTTTTCAAATTTTGAACACTTAAACAATATTTAAGCAATTATCACCAAAAGAGTTCAAATATGGCTTTAATATTCTCAAAACCTACCAAAAATTCATGCCAAACTTGTACAAAATGTACTTTAAATATTCACTTATCAACCGTGCCTTAATCACTCCTTAACTAGACATAAATTTAGCTCTCCTCCATGAAAAAAACGCAGCCAAAAATCTCCATGAAGTTCTTCCTACAAGTCTTATTTTTGTAAAACTTGTAAACTAGACAGAAACCTAGCTAAATGTTATTTGAAAGTGTGAAAAGAAAAGCTCAACAACTAGTCACGATCCCCTTTTTCAATACACGAAGGAGATTATAAAGAAAAAAAGTCCTCCTCGTCTTTCCGTCCCGAGTGATTGATCAAATCTCGTCTTCCTTTCTTTTTTTTTTCTCCAACCGTAGATTGATTTTTCCTTTATTTCCTATCCTAATCAACTTCAAAAATTTATCTAAAACTAACTTATCCCAAAATAAACTACTAACCGAACAAGTTTCTTATTCTAATAAAAACTCCTAACAAAACATCCAAAAGATAATTCTAAATTTTAGAGATAATTTCCGGGTCCCATCTCCAATCTTCATCTTCTCAATCTGTGGCGTGGACACACTTTGGAGCAAATAGTCTTATGGAAATTTTAACTTGAAGTGCCATTTTCTACTCCAAAATCCTGTAACAACACAAAACACCAAATATAAGCAAAATCCATCAATTAGCATAATATTTGGCCAAAATTAAGATAAAATATTAATAAATATCATGCACAATTATCTCACTATCATGCATCTCAAACTCTTGATTTTATACACTTTATAATCTAAACTCTCAAATTGTTCCATTTAAGTCCAATCAATGATAATATTAGCAAAATTAACAGCATAGAGAAACTTATAAATCAATGATAGTGTGTCAAAAGTGGTCAAATGAGTTGAGATATAAAACGACACGTTATCATTAATTTATAGTATCTTTTATCTTATTAATGTTACTAATTAATGGTTGGTGTGTTTGGATAAGAGATTATTTGAAATATTATTTGAAATAATTATTGTAACATTTTTTGTGATGTGATACATATGAGATAAAAAGGTAATTGGAAAGATAAAAAAAGTATGCTGAAAAACTATATATTTGTGATGCAACTAAATAATTAATGATTGGATTTAAATGGGACAAATTTGAGATTTTAGAGTGCAAAACATATAAAAGTGAGAGTTTAAAATTGAAATTTAAGGTGCAAAGTAAAAAAATGTGTTACAAATTCAGGAGTGCAAAGGTCGTTAATAATATTCCACTGGTTAAAAGAATAATTCAACGAACAAAGAAAATATTTTGTGGAAACTATGTATTGTCACTTCATATCTCGATGAGCATGCTTCTTGAAAGTCATAAAGATGGCAGGCATCTCTATTAAGTACAAACTAAATTTCACTTTTGAAGATTTTGCAACTCAAACTCTTAATTTTAGACACTCTGTAGTTTAAACTTTCAAATTGTTTCATTTAAGTCCAATCAATGATGATATTAGTAAAATTAAACAGCATAGAGAAATTATAAATCGATGATAATGTGTCAAAAGTGGTCAAATGAGTTGAGATATAAAACGACAAGATATCACTAATTTATACTATATTTTATCTTATTAATTTTACTAATTAACAGTTGGTGTGTTTGGATAAGAGATTATTTGAATACTATTTGAAATAATCATTCTAATACTTTTTGTGATGTGATGCATGTGAGATAAAAAGGTAATTAGAAAGATAAAAAAAGTATGCTAAAAACTATATATTTGTGGCACAACTAAATAATCAATGATTGGATTTAAATGGAACAAATTTGAGATTTTAGAGTGCAAAATATCTAAAATTGAGAGTTTAAAATTGAAATTTAAGGTGCAAAGTAAAAAAGTAGTACAAATTCAGGAGTGCAAAGTGAATTAATACTATTCCACTGGTTAAAAGAATAATTCAACGAACAAAGAAAATATTTTATGGAAACTATTTATTGTCACTTCATATCACAATGGTACAGGAAGCATCTCCATTAAGTACAAGCTAAAGAGTTGCTTAATAGTTATGTGTACAAAAGCCATGACGTATTAGAAAAAGCAATTAAAGAAATTGATATCCAATTAATCTACATACCAGTCATGTTTGTCTTCTGTTGTGAAAAGATATTCATATAAACATTAACCTATCAAAGATTATCCCAGCATGGTTATTTGAGGATACCTATCATCTCTAATAAATTGACGTCTTGTTTCGACATGGGAATCATTCCTTTTCCAATGACGCATAATCAATCTATCAAACACATTTTAGTGTGGCTGCTCCCTAGGGGTGGGCGCAGGGCGAGTTCATCATTTAGCTGACCTAACCCGCACCTTGCGGTTCAGTCATTTTCTCATCCTTACCTGCCCTGCATATCAACGGATACCTGATTATAGGATACCCGCTGAAATAAGGTCGGGTCAACGGGTACCCGCCTCGCGCTACTTATCATTTAACTGTTTTAAAAAAATAATTTATACTAATTTAATTTTGTATTTTACACATTCATCTAAGATTTAATAAAGTTTTTTTCTCAAAAAAAGTCTCATACCAAAAAACAAGTATGCAAAGAGAATACAAGAAAAAGGAAACAAAATTAAAGGAATTCAAAATCAATAAAAGTTTGAAATAAGTAGCACATTTTCTTAAATATATGCTTCACATTAATTAAAATTTTTTCTATAAAACATAAGATCATAACCTCTACAAATGAATCTTGTAAATAAACTATAGCCTCTCATATTCGTTATGCAATTTGTTCAATGAAATTACTTATTTAGTTCTAAAAATATTATTTTATAGTATGTGTATAAAAATAAAAAATAAAAAATACATATGTAGGCATTGGTTGAGTACCCGTAAATTTTAATTAGGTGATCCTAACTCGCCTCTTAGCAGGTACTCGACTCTTTTTTTATCCTATCAAATAATATAGACCGGATATCTTAATTTTTGAATCGGATATGATTGATTTTCGGATTAACGGATAATTTTGCCACCCCTACTGTTCCCTAGGTTTTTGCACACTCTAGCCCTTGTATTTGTACGATGATTGGTTGAGAAAAGAAGAGGGTGGCAAAATCAAGGAGTCAAGAAATTTGTTTTGCTCTCGGAAATCTTGTTGACTTTTGGACCGTCCAACTTGTAGTTTTGTGGTCCAATTGGTAGTGGAGGAGGACCATGAAAAAGTTTCTGTGTTAGTAACTTTGTCTTCAAGCTAAATTAAGCTGATGATTAGTTACGTGTTCAAGCAAATTGCGTTTAAAATGGTTAATTGTTATTCAGTTGAAAAGTTTGACTATGACTTTTCAGGTCATTTCATGCTAATTTTCTGTACTTGATAGGGAAGTGACAGTGAGCTGTTTACTGATGTGTTAGCTCACATTTCTAGGTACCGAAGGCAGCCAAGTTGAAATTGAGCTACATAATCCAGACGGCCTAAAAATTGACCATCTATCGGTCCATTTATGGGTCAAATATGAGATATTGCAAAAGTTAGTGTCAAAAATCAAAATTAAGACAAAAGTTGTACCTTTTGTGTAATTTTCCCTTGACCCAAGTGGACCACTGGCGCAAACTTGAAGTAGTTAGATTCCTTATTATTAAAAAGGATTAATCTTTTATAAACTAAATATGCATCATCACTGTTGTATACATGACAATTCATCTGAATTTAAAATTTAAATTCAAATTTTATTCATGTGTCATGTATTTAACCGTGATAATGTATGCACTGTCAATATATATAAGATTTACTTTTATTAAAACTCAGCTGGCGTTAATTCTTTTGGCTTCTATGTTACATTATCTTCGTTTGAAAGAGTTAACCATGAGAGGAAACCTTTACTTCATGATCTTTAAACCTGTTTTTGACAATCCAAATTTTAAAAGGAAAACTAGAATGCATAGTTTTAACCAATTTTTTAATGCTTTGAATCATGCTTATTGGTAGAGCTGAAGTAAATAAGACACTGAATTCAATTACAGCCCAAAAACCCAAGTACTGTGTATGTGATTTTTGCTTATGTACATCAAAAGCTCAAGAAAAAGTTGGTGTTGTCCTTCCAAAACACAGTCATTTTCCAGTACAGTTTCATCTTGTACCAGCAAAAATGAAAAGCACTGCGTACGTAATTTGACAAATTTTTGGTGCCAAACTTGTATTCGTATAAGCACATTAATTTTTTTTATATATATAACAGTCAAATCGTAGACAAATTAGTTTTCGTATGTTCAATTTTGCGTGATGGTAAAAAGACGTTTTTATGTATGTCAATTACTTTATGATGAAACCCAAGTAATCTTGTATCTTGTGAAGAATGTGTTCATCTTGGTTCTCATTCATTTTCTTTTCTTCTACAGAAGCTCAGGTCTCGGAAGGTACAGAAGGGCATTCTTACCGATTTCAACAAGAAGCTGCCCGTTTTTAATCATAAATGAACAACTGTGCAAGAATTTTATGCTTACCCTATTTGTTTTCTCAAGATAAAACCTTGAAAGGTTTTCCTTCATTGGGGAGATAAGCTTCACTTTTTGGGTTAATTCCCCCTTGCACCCTTCAACTATATCCAAATTTTCACTTTAGTCCTTAACTTTAAAGTGTGACACTTTAATCCCCAATATATAAAAATTGAACCCATTTCAGTCCCTAAAGTATAAAATCTATCTTACTTTAATCTCTAAAATATACACTTTGTCCCACTTATGTACGAAATATGTCCCGCTTCTCTCAATGATTTTTACTCAAGTGAGACAAATTTTATAGTTTAAAAAACTAAAGTGTCCCATTTTTAAGTTTAGAAACCAACGTGAGAATGCAAGTATACCTGAAGGGCAAAAAGTGAAATTGAAACTCACTTTTTTCTGGTTCAAAGAGGACATAGAAAAGGGTCTCATATAGCATTTGAGAAAATTGAGAGAGTCGAAAGATTGATTAGCAAAATGGCATCTGCACTATATGCAATCATTAACGGATAAAAACATAATTAGTTAAAGTATTGGGGATAAATGTAAATGGTATTAAAATATAGGGGCTTTACAACAATTTATTTTCGTTCACAAAATCGACTTAAGAGCAATTACGTACCTCAATATTGTTCTGAGCTGGAAAAAATAAAGACAAATCTGAGTTTCTATGAGGAGATAATTTATTCAAGAAAAAGAAGAAACTTGACACTTATGTCATAATACAAAAGAAAGTGAAAAAAACAAGCCTCTAATGAAATTAACTACCTCATGTCATTGAGTGACAGACTTATCATTTCAACCACAATCATCCTTTTGTCTCCTTTTTGAACTCACAGTACCTTTGTTTTAAAAAAAAAGGAGATAAAAATCTAACTCATCTGTTCTATAATCTCATTTGTTGCACTGAGGGGATTGGTTAATAACTAGTCTAAAATAACCCTCCATTCTACAGTTGTATGTACTGTTCCACAAAAAAAATTCATCCTACTTTTTTTGTTTTGTATAAAACACAGAGTCTACCTTTTAAGTTTTAACTCGTGGCCTAAGCATAGAATAAACAGACCCTCGCTCATTATTATTGGGAAAGGGATGGGAATGATTGTTACTATAATTATTCCTAAATGTTATTATACTTTTTGAGCAAGCAGTAATTCATGCTTAACCATTTATAATTCTTCATGACAGATATGTGATATTCAGTTACTGTTAATATAGGGCCAATACATATTAATTTGGTCTTTATTACGATATTAATTTGTTTGTATTTCCATGCTACGCAACAAGACATGCAAAACCATAAAAAAGAAACTCGAGACAAAATTCTACTGAAAACCAAAAAAAAAAAAAAAAAAGGGTCCCCAAATGGCGAAGTGACTTCACCAACTTTGCTTGCTCAAAGAAAAAAGCACCAAAGATCGTGATCTCATTGTAAAACAAAGCACGTAGAAAGGAGTTCAATACCAGGGCTAAGATTCGACAAAATTCATAGCAAGGTAGTTTTCTAATAATATCGATAGACTGGTCACCAAATAATGATTGCAATATAATTTAGTTTACGTCCTTCATACCAAATGGTAAATGGGACTGGGACAGGCATGATTAGATTTAGTTAAATTGTATATGATTGCTGTATTTCTTTTAAAATTATATATATATATATATATATATATATACGTATTCCTGCGGGGCTAGTGGCTACAACTTCCAATAAGCTGCTGCACATTTTTTCGGGTTGAATGTGGAGTGGGGACCTAAGCAAATGCCATCATGCATGTGAAGCTGGAACTGCAGCAATAGACACCTTGGCACGGACCAGGGCCTGGACGGTTGTCAGACAACCGTCCAAAAACTTTTCATGGCCAAGATGTGATGGGCCCATCATCAACGGCCAAAAATATGGAAAACAAAATGGAGAACAAAATGGAGATGAGTGTAGAGAATTGTAGCTTTATTAGAAACTTGACTTTTAACTCCCTTTGGTCTGGCCGTTAAGGGTATGAAAAATTCAAAATCAAAATTTGAAAATCAACTTTTGGTACAATCGGTGGGCTTTAAAACTCTTTCAACTTAAAAGAGGTGGGAAGAAAATGGCGGCAGTGGATTTTCTCTGAACACAATACATTGTCGCTGCAGCTGCTTCTGTTTTTCTCCTCTCAACAAATTATTTCGCATAACATAGACATAAATCTTTGTTTTCTTCTCTTTCAACTCTTAAATAAACCCTATCAAAACGGGCATCTTGTCTGAGGTGTGCACAAGATAATTGTGAAGATCCGTTGCAGCAACAATACACGTCGATTTAACTTGTGGATGCCTGAGATAAATATTCATCGAGTAACAAATGCATAGCCGAGACTTGTGAGCGGCCCATCTGAAATCCACTGCATGGTGAACTCTGTCCAAGATAAATGTTAATATTATATGTAATTTGATTGTAATAAATGTGTTATCTAGTGAAGCATGATTTGAAAATTATAAGAAGTATGTCATTATCCTTTTATAGAAAATGGTTAACTTGTACAATAAAGATCTCGTACAGAGTTTCAAAAAATAAATGAGGATGTGTACAAATAAAATAACATAAGCGTAAAAACAACTTAACAATGTGGCCAACTTAAATAACTACACAAACGGTATAAATGATGATGTATAGATTTTGAGACCTCTGTCGAACCTTACGCTATGTAAAAATGTATTTTACATACATACATTTGTTATGTTACAAGTTGATATAAAGGGTGTACACATTGTTATAAAGTGTGTACATATTATTGTAAAGTATGTAAATACTGATATTATACAAAATTGGTTATAATATTTGTTTGAAATGTATATATTATATAGTGAAATATGCTTTGCAAATTATTAGAGTTATGTGATTACCTATTACAGAGAAAATACATATTCATAAAAATTATTTTATAAAGTGTTGTAAAGTGTGTACACGTCGTTATAAAATATGTACATATGTGAATACAAATAATTAAGTGCTTATGATGTGATTAAGGAAATAAAAAATAAATATAATTGTTTGTCCTGAAAAACAATAGCAAAAAATGCTTTTGTCGAATACAGCACAATGGAGGAAGTATTGTGTCCTAAGATCGGCATGGAGTTTCAGTCAGAAGATGAGGCATACAACTTCTACAATAGGTATGAATTAGTTGTTGGGTTCAGTGTTCGGAAAGACTACTTGAACAAGGATAAAGACGGTGTAGTTACATTGAGAAGGTACACATGTTGCAAAGAAGGTTTCAAATGACGGTACGGAGGAGATGTAAAACCAAAGAGAACTCGGGCTGAAACAAAAATCGGATGTGAAGCTAAAATGGGGATAATTTTGAACAGAGAAACTATGAAGTATCAGGTTCGAGATCTGGTAATCGAGCATAATCACACACTACACATTTCAGAATGTGCTCATATGATGTGTTCGCAAAGAAAAGTAAGTATTTCTCAAGGAGTCCAAGCTAAGATTGCAAATGATGCAGGAATATCCTTGAAACAATCCCATGAACTCATGGGAAAAGAGGCAGGTGGATTAGGCAATATTGGCTACACTCGTGATGACTTAAAACGCTATCTACGAATAAAAAGAGAGAAGGGATTAAAGTATGGTGAAACTGGTGCAATGCTACGATACTTTGAAGAACAAAAATTAGAAAATCCGTCATTCTTCCACGCAGAGCAGCTTGATTGTGAAGAACAAATTACAAATATATTTTGGGCTGATGCATCAATGCTGATGGATTATATCTATTTTGAGATGTGGTTACATTTGACACCACATATAAAACTAACAAGGAGTACAGACCATTAGGCGTATTTGTGGGATTCAATCAATTTAGACAATTGGTTATTTTTGGAGCAACTTTATTGTATGATGAGACCATTGAATCATTCAAGTGGGTGTTTGGTACATTTGTAGAGGCAGTTTGTGGAAAGCACCCAAAAATCATCTTCACAGATCAGGATGCAGCCATGGCCACTGCAATTTCAGCTGTTATGCCTTCAACATACCATGGTCTGTGCACTTTTCATATTAGAGTCAATTTCATGAAACACCTTGGGAACTATTACGAGGATGGTAGTAATCTCCCATATAGATTTGCTAAATGTATGTATGAGATAGAAGATGAAAATGAGTTTATTATGACTTGGGATGCAATGCTAAAAGAACACAAGCTCGAAACAAATGAATGGTTGCGTGGCATTTATGCATATCGAAAGAAATGGGCAAAATGCTTCATGAAAGGCGCCTGGACTACAGGTATGCGTAGCACCCAACTAAGTGAGAGTCTAAATGCTTCCATAAAAAAATATTTGAAACTTGATCATGATCTGGTTCAATTCTTCAAACATTTTAACCAAGTTGTGGATGAAAAAAGATATAATGAACTAAGAGCTTAGTATCACAATCGACAGAAGCTGTCAATGTTGGGATTGCAACATACTCCCGTACTAATCCAGGCAGCTTTTATATACTCTCCATGCATGTTTGTTGCATTCCAGAATGAATACGATGAATCCACTGCAATGGTGATCTTGGACCAAAAGCATACTACAATGCATGTGGAATACAGTGTCAGTCAGTATGATGGAGGAAGGGAGAGAAAAGTGACATTGAATCCAATAACTAAAGACATTACTTGTAGTTGTAATCTTTTTGAGCAAGAAGGAATCCTATGCTCACATGCTTTAAAGGTGTATGATATGGTTGGAACAAAGTTTATTCCTAATCAATATGTGACAAAGAGGTGGACAAAGAAGGCAAGATCCGAAGGCAGCGTTGATTGCAAGGGTAGAGAAATATCATCAGATCTGTCTCTCTCTATTTCCATCGATATAGGCTATTAGCACCCGAAATGGTAAGACTTGCTACCAGGGCTGCCATGTCAGAAGCCGCTACAAAGTTAGTCAGTAGCGTAATGTCTGAATTGTCAAAGAGAGTCGAAATGCTATTTTATGGAGAAATAGATGAAATAACACAGAATAGTAC
The DNA here is from genome assembly GCA_023065735.1 of Coffea humblotiana. NCBI lineage: Eukaryota > Viridiplantae > Streptophyta > Magnoliopsida > Gentianales > Rubiaceae > Coffea > Coffea humblotiana. The sequence continues at coordinate 29,217,785 of CM041217.1, read as the reverse complement.
ATCAATGGATCTATGTAAGGAAATACAGGTGCAGAATGCAGCTGGCCATTTTGTGACTCCAACGGGTTTGAAGAAACGAAGTGGCAAAAAAACTAAAAAAGTATTGCGTAGTTGGGTGGACAGGTTTCATAGGCAAAAAAAGAATCTAGATTGTCCAAGGCAAGCACTCCTAAGATGGTTAGTATTGAATTTTATTTTTGGACTTACATAACTATATCATTTCAATTGACTCTACTATCATAAGCCGACTCAGTTGTTGTATATTTTTCTCTTGTCAGTCATCAGAATCCTATCAACCTATCCAAAGCCAAACATCAAGCAAATGTTTGTCATCGAATAATTCTGTGGTAGTAAGTAACTATTTTTATACTTTACATAATGTGCATTATAGTTCACTGTTAGTTATTTAGTTGTTACATATTAATGTTTTACTTGTACACATTGGTTATTAAGGTGTATATATTAGTGATAGAATGTTCATCACATGTTATTTATTTTTGACATAGTAATATCACATTTTGTACATATTAGTTGATACACATTATGGCGATCCCTTGATTTAATAGCATTTACATGTTGTTGTTTTATGTGTACAAACTGATATATATGTTGTACGCATTGATTGATATCATGTACCACTGATTACTTTGTTTTGAAAAATCGTTATTGCATTTGGACACATGATTACACCTTTAGATAAATTTTTTTACAGATTATTAATTTATTTGCTCACATTTATTTTTTAAATCGTGCAAGTTACAATCATTTATCACCTGTTATTTAGTTTGACATCATATTATTATTCTGGTACACGGTGTATTTTAGTTGGTACACATTACGGCGATCCCTTGATTTAATAGCATTTTCATGTTGTTTTTTTATGTGTACAAACTGATACATATGTTGTACGCATTGATTGATACCATGTACCACTGATACTTCTTCTTTTGAAAAATCGTTATTGCATTTGGACACATGATTACACCTTTGGATAAATTTTTTTACAAATCTCTTAATTTATTTGCCCATATTTATTTTTTAAATCGTACAAGTTACAATCATTTATGACCTGTTGTATAGTTTTGATATCATGTTATTATTCTGGTACACGGTGTATTTTAGCTGGTACACATTACGGCGATCCCTTGATTTAATAGCATTTATATGTTGTTGTTTTATGTGTACAAATTGATATATATGTTATACGCATTGATTGATACCATGTACCACTGGTTACTTTGTTTTGAAAAATCGTTATTGCATTTGGACATATGATTACACCTTTGGATAAATTCTTTTACATATTATTAATTTATTTGCTCACATTTATTTTTTGAATCGTACAAGTTACAATCATTTATCATCCGTTATTTAGTTTTGACATCATGTTATTATTCTGGTACACGGTGTATTTTAGTTGGTACACACTATAAAAAGACCCTTCCAAATCTGTTGCATAGTTATTTCAATTTAATGTATTGGTTATGTGTTAGATTCATAGTAGCCCATAAGTTTGTAGTATAATTTTACAATGTATTCATTTATGGTCACGTATGTACTGAATTTTGATTTTTGTTTAGACTATTTTCAATTGATTTTTGTTTACATATTGTTAATACAGTTGAACACGTTGTTATACATTATGTACACATTTGCATCATAATTTTCGTACATCATAGCATCTTAAATTTTGGACACAATGTGTATTTAGTTTGACTTGTATTTATTTTGCTGTTATACATAGTGTTAGTATGACTTTGCAACTAATGTAATGTGCTACTCATGATAACAGTCATTCAGTGAATCAAATTTTGGATCATCCTTAGTTATTCACTCAGATATGCAGTATTGTAGAATGGTAAGTGAGATATTGCACTTGTGTGGATAATCAAGATTTTGGACAAATTTACAGTATCTTATTCAGTACAATACTGAAATCTAGCCCGGTGAACCTGGAATCACTCCTCAAATATTGGGTGCTCGTGATATCCGTATTCAAGATCGTAACAATCTCCCACTTTTGATTCCTAATGATCCTGTGAGTAAGACAAAGTACAGCTCTTTCACCAAATTCTTAATGGTCAGTAATTGTTTAAAAAAATTTATTTAAAGTTATTATTTAGAATTATTCATACCTTGCTACAAGATTATTGTAGGGCATGCTTTTATGAACACTGAATATTTGATTTAAATAATTTATTGCTTGTTTCAATGATTGCCAGACCCCCATTGTGGCTTCCGTGGAAAGGTCAAAAAGCAGTACTCCCATACATATAAGCGACGAAGAAGTGCAACTACCTACGATATAAATGGGTAGAAGCTAATTGCATTCCATGAATATGTATGCTAAGATGTCAAATCTTGTGACCCTTTTGGAATTGGATTGGATCAATGTAATACTAAAATGATTGTTTTCTTTTTATATTAGATAGCAGTTTGACATTTGCAATCAATGCAGAATAGTTTTAGACCATTTACATCTCTTTAATTGAGTACAAGAAGTTATATATTAATCGTGGTGTGCCAACCCTATCTACCGCAAACAAAAAATTCTACATGTACCAACAGTAATGAACTTTGCTCCCAACAAAAAATTCTACATGTCCCACTAGTAATAAAAACTTCATAACTAATGAACTTTGCTCCCAACAGTAATCCCAAAAGGAGATAATTCTACACAACACAAGTACAAAATTCTACGTAACACAACTATAAATTACTAGATATTTGTCAATCATTTATTACAACTGGTTTTTCGTTGGGGAGGGATATTTAACAACTCAAGGATGGATTCGGCCCATTCGTTATGCTCAGTTGCAACCATCATAGACACATATTGCACTCGATACTTCCACATGTTATCCTATCCAAACATTGAAATAATCAGCACCACATATTATACATAAGTCATCATAAAAATACTTGCTTCCAAAAAATTTCTATAAATCAAAATAATATATATACCTCCGTAATGTGTATGCCTAATCTTCCATTCCAGTGCTCCAGAAATTTCATTATGAACACACCACAATCATAGCTGAAACACGAGGCATACATTGTCGTGAGAACCAGATAATTGGACATACAAGTTTTACCTTATCATCCTAATAATATAACTTAGTATTTAGTTATATTCCAAGATAGAATATAAATAAACTCTTATTTACAGTACATATACCTATTGTGTGGAGACTGTTGAGGCACATCTGTGACTTGCAATATAAATTCCTTGAAATCCACCGACTTATCAAATTGTTTTGCCATTATTAATCCCAATGTTCGCTTCTGCAACATACCAATATAATTTTACTGATTACACTTTCACACTAGTTATATAATTTAAAGCCATGGAGCAGATGCATTAAAAATGCAAGTTATAAATAGTATTTAGATTTCACCAGTCGTCGTAAGATGTTAGTCTCTCGAACCCGTGACGAATCAACTCGTGAGTCAAGGAGATGAACAATGCCTTGTACATTATCAAATGAGTATACAAACCAGTGATTTTTGTTCACCACTGGAACCAGTATCTGAAAAAATAATGCATTAGACTTTACAAATGCAACACATTTGATATAAAGTAAAAGATATTTGATCCAGAAGTTATAAGAGATTGATCACGATATCGGCATTTGCTAGACTTGAAGCATTATCTGCTCTTATTTTGAACCACTTATTCAATTGCGAATATAGGTCATCATCAGACATTTTCTCAAATCGGTCTACACGTTGAATGGCAGCCTACCCAACAAATCAATGAAATTGAATCGAAAGTCATAGGATAGTTAGAAATTGCACGAGTAATTCATACTATTTATTAAATATTGGAATCAAATTTTCTAACTAAACTAACAATGAGTGAAACTGTATATGCATGGTGTTAGTTGGTAGTAAATAAAAGTTGACCATTATACTTACAACAACACATGGCTCGACAATGTACCGCTTAACCTTCATCAGTCTTTTACTCATATCCATATTCAATAACCTTGCATACATATCAATGACCTAAAAGACGGGTGAGTATAAATGCAAAATTTTTTAGCATTCCAAAAGGTGAAACTATCTCCACAACTACAGTAAGTAAATTAGTCAAATAAAACTTTTTTGGCTTTTCTCGTGGCTTACCCTATCTGATACCCAATGCTTCTCCCGCAAGGATTGCATATCTTTCCAGTTAAGGCTAAAGTCGAACATAGACACTAATATCTCACTACATTGAACATTTGAGTCAATAATGTTAAGTTGAATTATCAATGAATATGAATAAAAATAGCATATAACTCCGAATATTATCACACAAAAATGGTTTTACCTCTCATCTCCCTCGTCTTGCCATGTGAAATTCGCAATCTTCCTTTGACATTGTGTCAAAGTAGCCTGGATTTGGAGCTAATAATCAGTAGACCTAATGAGGGTGTTGTGCCTTGTCGTCCGCAATGTCTTGTGCATTCGGCCATCTTCCGCATCTATATTAAGTCAAGAATAGCAAATGTTTTTTGCAATGATCAATTTTTATATCATTTACAAAGTGCAATAACAAATGAAAGCAGAATTTTAACTACAACATATATAGCTTGCATTCACACTCTTTTTTTTTTATATCTAAACCGACCCTTCCATTGTGTTGCAGCACATAGCGAATGTTGCTCTACTGCAGCTCCTGATAGGGAAGTTATACTTGCATCCAAGCAATGAACTTCTGCAATTCTGTTATCCCAAGCATCTTTGTTGACACTGGGCTGCTGCAACTGATGTAATGCTGTTGCAATTGCCTTGGCATCATCTTTTCCTTCTTTATTTTCGGGCTCATTTGCCTCATTTTTACCAAAATCATCATTCCTATCCCCAACATATGTCTCGTCTTGGTTGTTTTCATATTCAGATTTGTCCGTATCAAACTCTATAACAACCTTTGTCTTCTCATCATGGATCATTCGCTTTTTTGGCTGTTTTCTTGTGGATCTAACGGCTGGCTGGGAAGATGATGCCATGGCACTACGTTGCGAGCAAAGGATACTTGATATATTCATTACACTATGTTGACACTTGATTGCTATCTGCTCGGCATTTGTAGCTTTTGTATATAGCGCGGCTAGATGAACCTGAATATAAAAAAATAAATGCAATTAATCCTCATATTGGTATAACTTGGGACATATTTGCATTCGTATTAGATTTAATTTGTTATCTTACAGCAATTTCTCCATGTCCATTATTCACCATCCGGCTAATCATATCCGGTGGAAGTTCAGTAGGTTCCTCTTCCTCATCTTCTTCTCTGTCCGTTTTGTTTGACCCTACCTTTGTGGACAAAAAAGTATATTGTAAGTTTGACAAAATAGTTAGCTGTATAATATAATGTCTTACTAACTCAAATTATAAAAATATCATTGATTCAGCAATACTTACTAGTTTTCCCTTGCCAAATTTTTCAAGACCACCTAATTCTAGTGTTTCTCTTTCCATTATATTGGCATCAGTCCATGCTTTTGCTATAGGGTAGGTCCTACGAACACAATGATTGAGTATACTTACTCGATCATAATAATGTAGCTGCAAAATAATAACAACTTATCCCTGTTAGATATAATGAACAAATATAAGGTAAGATCATCCAATAGTTGAGATTTCTTAACTTACCAACAAAAATAGGATGCAACCTCCAATATTTTTGTGGGCATTGCTTTGCATATTCAACAATTTTTTGCATAAATCAGCTCTGACGAACTCAGCCCAATTAAATTTTGCTATTTCTGAAGTTGATTGTAAACTCTCCCATAAATTGGCTTTAATTTCAGCTCGTGTTGTTGGAGCAAGCAAGCACCCACATGCAAAAATAACAAATAATCTCTTGAATTCATCCCCGACCTCCATGGATATTAGCTCATCTTCTATATCATGCCAATTATACTTCTTCTTCCTAGAATAATGTGGCTCGCTATCAATTCCATCATCTCTAGTATCTTCAACCGGCACTAGCCCCTCACCAGGAATTCCAAGAGCCTTTGCTATATCCTCTGATGTTACAGGCAGTACGCGTCCACCTTCAAGTTGTATATATGAGTGAGTTGGATTGAAATTATTCACCAACCACATGCATATAATACTTGGAAGGATGTGGCATTGGATCTCTAGTAATCCACCAAAACCTATTTCTTTTATTGCAGCTATTTTCGCCCCATCAATACGACCCACAAACTTTAAAAATTTAGCTGGTGTGCACCTAAACCTGTATGCCTATAAAAACAATATAACAATGTTGATAAAAATTAACAAATAACAGTCCAATACTTCCACTTGCGCTTTGAAACTTCTAAATCATTTAATTTAAAAATAATAAAATTTGGTACTACGTCCTTACTTGTTTTGCGACATCACTCTTTATGCTTTCTCCCCTGTCCGCTATAGACTCCTTGTAGATTTTTATCAGCTCCTTATATTTCTTCATATCTGCTTCATTCTTCCATACAAGCTTCTCCTCATCACTCAGTTTGCTCCATGCATTTCTAGTAGCTATGTTTAGCTCCTGAATTGTTAATGCCTTTCCCTTTGCTTTTTGCTTGCGTGCGAAGTCAATCCTACCATGATTTAATATGATTAGATTCATCACATAGACTTTTGATTTTATCAAGAGTTTTTTTAACTAATTCAAAGCCCCAAATGTAGACAATAATCCTTCTATAAAGCCATATATACCTGTATGCAATGAAATCAGTTGGTGGCCTCACCGGCTTTACTGGATTATTATCATGATGTTTCTCAACCTGCTTGCCTTTATCTTTTGTAAGATTCATCTTCTTGGTTCGCCGACGTCCCATAGTGTATTATTTCAAACTGCACCAAAATAAATGACATGACAAAAATATAAGGGATAATTTCAAAATCCTATCCCCTGAGCTTTCTTCACAGATGTACAAATGTACAAGAGGTTTACATAAAGTTACAAAATGTTCAAAAATTGTTACACTATTTACGGACGATTGATCTAACAACTGTTCCTACCTCACTCCCTAATATTAAACAGTCATGGAATTTCCAATGATGTTAACAGCAACAATAGACATTATGCCATTGTCAAAATTGCAATTCCTAAGTAAACAATCAATTACCATCAATTGAATAATGAATATTATGCCATTACCTAATGAAAGGAACTCCTAAATAACCAGAAAATCAACAATTGAATAATCATACTTACAGTTTGTTCTTTACCATGTACACTATACACAGGTGAAAGAACACTCTGTTTTGTTACCATGCTATGGGTTTGTAAACTATAATAAGTAATATGTACAAGAAAAATATCAATTCATACAAACAACGTAACAATATGTCATGCCAACTTTATTTGACTAAACTCTCAATCCAAAATCATATAACAAATTAATAGCAATAACAGAAGAATTGCTGTTTAACTGTGAATATTGACAGTTATTGCATTCTCAGAATAGGTACAGAAAAAAAAAGCAAGCAACTAATAAAAACTCTTTTGTCACCTTTCACATGATGTTCTTATACTCCCTACAACAATTTCTTTTATATGCATTGAAATTTCTATTGTCCAAACAAATCAACAAATTGTAAGTCCAATTGCACCAGTTGTAACTTAACCTTAACTATCAATCAATTTTGTGATTTCAAATAAGAGACAAATGAAGATGAGATACAAATTTTGCTCTTGCAAAGATTGCAGAAGCACTTCACCAGAGTAAGAAATTCAACCTTAACAAAAAAATCACAAACATAAGAGACCTACCTGTAAAACAGTCAGCGAGAAGCCAATGCTATAACCACCAGTATCATGTGATGCCTCAGGATCAGGGTTCCAATTGGAATCTCCAACTATGGGTTTGGGTGTATTCAGGTCAACCTGCTGGGCAGCTTTTGTCTCAAAAAGCTCTCCAACAATAACATGGTTCTTTGCAATCATAATGATTTGTTCAGAAAGTAGTGAAGTAATTACAGGCATTAAATTAAAGAAAAAAGAGGTACTCATATCTAACCAAAAATCCTAACAACAGTTTTCACAATGGAATCAATAAGTTCTTTTACAGAAGCCTGTGCTGTTCTACTAGGAGACATTACAGAGAAATTACTAGTTCTTTTCTCTTGAAACAACGAACCTCCTCAAAAGGGTTATTTGCTCACATTTATTTTTTAAATCGTACAAGTTACAATTATTTATCACCCGTTGTTTAGTTTTGACATCATGTTATTATTCTGGTACACGATGTATTTTAGTTGGTACACATTATGGTGATCTCTTAATTTAATAGCATTTACATGTTGTTATTTTATGTGTACAAACTGATATATATGTTGTACGCAAACTAACTAAGCTTGCAACCTAAAGAAGAAAAATAAAAAAGATAACTTTTTTACAAGCATAATTTCAACACTTTTAATTACTCAGCTGAGCTACCCAGCTCGAAATAAACAAAGCTCCAAAATTTCTTCAATCCATCCCACGAAAACTAATGTGAAACTTCAAGACTCACTAAAATAAGAAATTAACTCGAAAATTCCAAAAAATTTTGACCCCAATAAATTAAAAAAATGTAAAGAAATGAAGAGTATCAATGTTGCGGATAAACATTACAAGGGCAACAGAGGAGACAAGGGCATAGGCAGTGCAGAGAGTGTAAAAGATCCCATCTTGCCATTCAACGGATTCGTTGATCTTGTGCCACCAGTTGGCCTCGATTAAATCTGAAATCTCCAACTATTGCAACACCCCAGGGCCTTGGATTATGCAGTTTCTCCTCCTCTAAAAAATACCGTGGGTCTTCTTTAGGAGGAATTCAGGCAGTTGTTTTGGAAATTAGTAGACAACGTGGAGTGAAATGGGAGTGATTTTGTGGAGTGAAATGGCTGTTCTTTGGTGGAGTGATTTTTTGCATTAGCAGACAACGGGGAAAGGGTTTGGGAAATGGGGAAAGTGAAATGGGGATTTCTGATAAAAATGAACTTTTCAGTAATAATTTGGGCGGGATAAATTTGTTGTATGCAAACGCCGTTTGACGATGATGCTCCATCCGTTTCCAAAATTTTTATTTTTTAAATTGCCACTCAATGAAACGACGCCGTCTTCTTCAGCTGGTATAACTTCGCGACGTGGCTTCGTTTTGGCCGTTGATGATGGGCCATCACATTTTGGCCATGAAAAGTTTCTGGACGGTTGTCAGACAAGCGTCCAGGCCCCTGGTCCCCTTGGCACCGCTATGATCCCATCCCATTGAGGTGAAGCTTTGCCAGAGAAAGAAAACTACCCTGCCCTGCTCCATGCTCAGTGTTGAGCAATTTCTGATTAGTATTGGGAAGTGCAATTGTCTTTGAATTAAATGATGGATGACTAATCCTTTTGGCGAATGCCATTTTGATTTTAAAAGATTTCGGCTGAAATTTCAATCAAGTCTTTGCAAGTGGAAAAGTTTCCGTTTAGAGTAGACCTCTATTATTATGGGAAATTCATTTCAATAGAATCCTTTCAATAGAAAGTTTCAGAATAGCAGGCTGCACGAGTTATTTCACAAAAAAGAGCCGTAAAAACCATAACTTTTATGAAATTTCAAGACCTTACGCATCCATACCATAACTTTTATGAAATTTCAGAATAGCATTTTTCTTTGGCATACATCATCCGCACATGAATGTAAATAATCTTTACGCATCCATAGCATAGAATAGTTCATCATAAACATTATTGAGATACATGGGATTCCTTGGATTCACTGTTCTTGCGACTGGTTCTTGCTGCATAAACTCTTGAGCTTCTCTACTGCTTCATGCAACTGCCCTTCACCTTCTTCCCTCAACTTGTGACTCAATTCTTTAGCTTTTTGTTTCACCGATTCTCCCAGCTCTATCTTCTCTACGACCACCTCTTTTATGACTTCAGCAACATTTTCCCTCTTGATCCGCCCATCTTCATCCCTCAAAATCTCAATGCCAACACCAATCTCTACCGCAAGTCTAGCTTGGAGAGGCTGATCATAAAGCATGGGCAAGGCTAACAATGGAACCCCAGAATATAAGCTTTCCATAAAAGAACTCCATCCACAATGACTCACAAAACCACCGGTGCTTGGATGCTCAAGGATTTTAGCCTGCGGTGCCCATCCATCCACCACCACACCTCTCTCTTTCACCCTCTCGAGAAACCCTTCTGGTAGAGCTTCTTCAAGGGCAATGGCATGTCCCACGGGGAATCTGACTACCCATATGAAGTTAGCATTACTCAGCTCCAGCCCGTATGCCATCTCTTCCCTTTCTTCCTCGGACAAAAAGTATTCGCTCCCAAAAGAAACATAAACCACTGATGATTCCTCTCTACCATTCATAAATTCAATGATATGGGAACTGTTTTCCGTCTCCTCCTCCATCTTGGAATCATCATGTTTTAGTTCAATAAGAGGACCTAAAGCTACAATCTTCTTCCCACAACAGGAAGATAGGTGATCAATGTATTTCCCGTCAATCTCTCTGCAGGCTTTCAGCAAAACAATGTCAGAAGATACTTCAAAGCACTTAGTCATAGACAGCACAACTTCTTTGGGAACGTTTTTTTGGAATTCTAAGAACCATGCTGCCGAATTCTTTATTTCATAATCCCGGAGAAAAATTGCAGGAAAAGGGTAAGTCCCATCGATACCGGAGTTTCCTTCATTGATGACATAGTAAAAGCACCACCAAGACCAGAAAACTGCTCCACCGCATAAGAGAAGAACGGATGGGATATGAATCAGTGAAGCCAGCTCCGAGGCCCATGCTTGGAACATGTCGTATATTAGCAAATCTGGCTGCAAAATGTTTAGGATGTTTTCGAAGTTGGTCTTTCCCATGTAAAACGCAACATGGAGGGTTAGATGCAGATGTGGTGGGAGGTTTTTGGTTGTGTGATAGTGTGGAGGGAGTTCAGGGAAGTGTGGCAAATCAAGTTGCACTAATTCTATTGAATGATCGGAGAAGTACTGGTCCAAGTTTCTATCTTTCTTGATGAAACTCAGATTTACCTCAGTGGAACAAAAGTAGATCTGGAAGTTGTTTTGGGCAAGTCTCTTGGATAGTTCTAAGAAGGGAGATATGTGGCCATGAGCTGGCCATGGGAACATCAAAACTCTGAATCTACGAGTATTAGATTCGTCGTTTGATGTCTGCTCCATAGGTGATTTGATTGAATCTCTGGAATCCTATGGTTTTCTTTGTTAGGAGAATGGAAGCATTCCTTATATAATAATAAAGAATCTCAATTTTGGATTCGTTGGACGGATAATGCAGTGGAATATTTGTGGTTGATGAGCTCAAGATGACTAATGATTTTAGGGACAAATTAAGACAAATATAATATCAGTGAATAAAGTACATGGTTTAGGGATCGAATACAAATTAAGAGAAAAATAATATCAGTGAATAAATTATAAAATAGTTATATTTTAAGGGAATTTGCTGCAATTAGTCCTTACAGGTTTCAAACGTTTTTTTTTTTTTGAAGTTTTCATTATGCAATGTTAGAGTTGACTAATAATAATTTAGGAGATAAACTGAAAAAAATAAATTTAGGGGGTGAAGTGCAAATTGATTAAATCTTAGAAAGAGTTTTCATAATTAACTCAAATTTTAAGAGCAAAAACATGTCTTTTCAGTTGGATTAACAAATTCTGTTAAATTTAACTGTTAATTTTAGAGGCAAAATAACTAAAATGCATAGTTAAGGGAAAAGTTGATGCTTGTCCTAAATATTAAAAGGGTAAAGTGAGAGTAACCATTGTCAAACAATTACACATTTCGAAAATTATGCATATTAAAAGGGTAATCGATGTGTATTCATTAAAAGTTGTGTCCACGACCCGGTCATTTTTCCCTTCTTCCAACACCGCACATGCTAAAAGCGTACTCCACGACCCTACCACTAATTCTAATAATGTGCATGGACCAGCCAATCCTTTTCTCATTATTTCTTTGCTTCACCAAACTCTCATCACAATTTATAAAGAAAAAAAAAAGAGAAAATTAAAAAGAGATGTATGTGTTCTTACTTTTCATTGTTTTATTGGTGCTGGTAAGGATGATGCTGTCCTTACTAAAATTGATAAACCTTTTAAAGAAAATCACCTAAAATACATTGGCTTAGAATTCCAATTAAGGGCAAAAAAAAAAAAAGAGAGAAATTTAGCCTTATTTGGATTGAAAGCGTAATCGATGTGTATTCATTATAGTTATCACCTTAGTTTTTGCATGGATTGTCTTCATTCACTATTATCATTACACAAATATATGAAAAAAAACTATTTATACTTACCCAAATCATTTTATTTTTATTTTTATTTTACCGGCTATCATTTTCTCTCACATACATTATATCAAGCCACAAAAATGTTAGTTTTTTGGTTCAACTAAACCTCTATCCAATCACACTTTCATTTAAAGTCAAATGACGTCTTTCCCCAATATGGATCATCCATATTTTTTTTCCTCGGTTTACAATTAGACTGCACCAAATTAATAAATATTTCTTATTTTAACTAATGTGTCACAGCTTTTATGATTGTCTTGCAACTGATTTAATTTTTCCTCAGCCTCATTTGTCTACGCTTAATTGGTTTGCAAATCTCCAGCTTTAATGTGAAACTTGTCCTAGTAGAAGAGAGACGAACCATAAGAATAAATAAGCCAAAACTATTTGTGGTTGATGAGCTCAAGGTGCGAATCCAATGAAGCTGAATCATAATAATGGGGGTATAGGACAAAGTTTCTGACTCTTTCAAGACAAAAAGACTAATTATCGTTGAGCAATAAGCCAAAACTATTTAATTCCAACTAATCACAACCCAAAAGAAAAGTTGATGCCAAGTGCTATTTTTTTTTTCAAATGCTAACGAATGGTAGATGCATGATCGGTGCCAATTACCTGGCTTAAATTCAATAATTGGAAAGTTCAATTGGCATAACGTTAACGTTTGTAAAAGTTCAATCTTTTTTTTTTATTGCAAATATAGAATTTCTATAATCTAATCTAATCTAATCTAATCTAAGGGGAAGGGAAAGGAGTCTCGATGTGAGTAAAAACTCCATCGAAGATGACAAGATAGAGTTTCTATAACCTAATCTAATCTAATATAGGAAGAGGGGAAGGGGGAATCGATATGAGTAGAAACTCTATAAAAAATGATCAATTAAAACCGTCACATATAATTATAAATTGATGGAAGGTAAGGACCGACCTCCCACACCAACAAGACTTTGTGTGGTCACTGGACCAAAGGCCTGGTGGCGTAAAAGTTCAATCATATTGCCATAACGCACGTAGTATTCATGCCGGGACCCATTTGCAGCTCTACTTTTTTATTCCTGCCAAAACCCATTTGCTGTCATCAGACTTTTGTACAAAAATAATAATATGACATATTTGTTGGGCCAAAATAACGCATACAACAAAAGCAATTTTAGTGAGCAGGAGCAGTTTCTCCAAGTTTCATGGCCCTGGGAACTTTCATGCCCACTGGCGGGTCCATGAATAAATGGACTGTACACTTCAAAAAGGAATGGTGCACTGTCTCAGCACGTGAACAAGACTCAAGTTTCAACCATGGTTATTAAATTGGCCCGTTAATCATTGAACTCGGTTCAGTGGCCTCAGGACTTAAATGCTTTTTTTGAGCTTAGATAGGGGGTTCAGACTCCACTTGTAACGAAAAAAATTTTAAGAGTGCTGTCAAAATACCCTTTTGGTCTAGCAAGATTTATGTATCTGCCAACCTCTAATACAAGTCTCTTTAGGCTCTTCCATCCTTGTAGTTTAGGATAGAATAGCTTATATAATAATTATCGTTTTAAAAATATATATATTAAAGTCGACCCATTAAGAAACCCGGCAGAAGGATTGGGTCACTGACTCAACCACCAGTGGATCACTAATTGAACCAGTGAGTATTAATTTAATTTTTATAAATATAAAATAGTAATTTTAACATTCATAAAATATATAATAAAGTGCTTAGATACTAATGCACAAGAAAAGAACAGATGGGATACGAATCTGTGAAGCTAGCTCTGCTGCCCATGCTTGGAACATATCGTAGATTAGTAAATCAGGTTTCAAAGTGTCAAGGATGTTTTCACAGTTGGTCTTTCCCATGTCAAACGCAAGACGGAGGGTTTGATTGAGATGTAGTGGGAGATTCTTTGCTGTGTGATAGAGTCGGGGGAGTTCAGGTAAATGTGGCAAATCAAGTTGTACTAATTCCATTGAATGATCAGAGAAGCACTCGTCCAAGTCTTTATTTTTCTTGATGAAACTCAAATTGGTCTGAGTGGAACAGAAGTAAATCTGGAAGTTGATTTTGGCGAGTCTCTTGGATAGTTCTAAGAAGGGAGATATGTGGCCACGAGCTAGCCATGGGAACATCAAAACTTTGAATCTACGAGAATTACACTCTTTTGATGTCTTCTCCATAGCTGATCGACTGAATCTCTGGTATTGTCCTATGGTTTTCTTTGCTCTTAGAAATCCAAGCACTGGTGAATATAAGTATGCTAGCTTTGCCAATCGCCACATGATTCACATTACATATGCCCAAATCCTTTCGTATTTGAGCACGTTTCGTGTAGCAAACATTTGGACATTGTCAAGATTCTCAAATCTCAGTTGGCTTTTGTGAACCATTTGAGCACGTTTCGTGTAGTATTGAACTGGTTCATTTGATTCTAGAGTTTGATGGAAGATCAAATATTGCATAGTAAATTCAGACCTAGTTCACCACATCAACTTCTAACGAAACAAACCACTGGCCAACATTTTGTTCATGTAACAAATTTGTCATGCTATAGCATTCAAGGTAGCATATAGCTGTTAGAACATCATTTAAGTTAGAGCCAGAAACTTTCTTTTGTAGCATGAGGTACATCACCAAGCAAATATCTATGAAATTTTTTTTTAAAAAAATACAACAATCACGTAAACATAAAAAGGTTAAACACATAATATATGACCACATACATATTTTATACATGCTTACATATATACAGAGTTAGTTACATACATATATATATATATATATATATATATATATATGTATTGATTTATTTATTTATAATCCTCTTTTTGGTCTTGTTACTACATCTAATTCAAGGTTGGGGAGCTGTAAACATCATTGTTGGTCCTTAATCATGTGAACAAAAAAATAATTGAGCCAACCACTAATTTAAGACACTCTACAGCTAATTTACTTAAAAAATGTGCCATAAAACTTAACTCAAAAAGGAAACAAGGTCTAATATGCGTATAAGATCATGCGTTCAAGAAACAATTTGGGCTTGGATCATTATGCTGACCCCAAATTGAATAGTACGGTATAAGAAGATTTGAAGTATAGTTTGGATTTCATTATTTTTTTTAATTACTCCGGAGGTTCTTGAGGTTTGAAATGGCTTATGGGTTACTTAATGTTCGATGATTATCCGATGACATGACACTAAACTGCTGTTTTCGTTTTCTTTTCTAATTTTTTTTCTTTCTACGATGGAGTGTGTTGCTTAATAGTTACCGTAGAGAAAAGATGAAGAACTCGGAAGTTAGACGACAGTACGTAGTTTAGTACTAACTGCTTCGTATCTTGCGTTTTGTATATTCTCCTTTGGAGTGATTCCAACAACGTTAGTATCAAAGTTCATTTGTCCTGTGAACTTTCTGCCTGGCTAGCAATTTCCTTAGGAGTTATGAAGAAGTTACAAGATACATGTCTTTTGGAGAATGCTATCATGTTTGTTCTTGGTTGCGTGGCGAGCAATGTTTGCTTAAATATATTTACTGTATTTTATTGCTTAATCATATCATCCATCTCTCGTTATTACTCAGTTAGAGCAAATGGTCACTAAATTATTTATAATTCCCTGTTTTAGTCATGAATCAACTTTTATTTAGCCAAATGGTCATTCAAGTAACTAAAACAACTTCTTGTGACAAAAAAAAAAGTGCATATTTTCATTATTTGAGTGAGCAAAATAAAGTTTTTATGAGTTGAGTGACAAAAATTGCACTATTTTGTTAGTTGGATGACATTTTTAACTAAATAAAAAGTTTAGTGATCAAGCTACAGAATTCTGAATAGTTGAATTTTGTTTTTGCCACTTTCTCTTTCAATTATGGACTTGCAGCTTTGACATCAAAGTTGCATTGGCATTAAGCAGCCTAACAAACCGTCTAATTTGAACCAACTACAAAGCCGTTTTAATGGCGGAATGTGTTATTAAAAACATGATTTCTATGATGAGTGTCTCTATGGACAAGATCTATAGATTCTTTGCATTGTGATGAAGTTTTAAATTATGTTTGTTGCCTTATTTGCAGTATCCTAAATAATGGTATATAGTAAGAAATTTAAAGTCACACCATGAGAATAACTACAAGATAAAGAAATGCAAGCAAGAGCACCATCTGATGGGCTGGAGGCTGCGGGAAACGGCCTAAATAATGGTATCCAGAATTTTGCGCTGGGAAACGACCTAAATAATGGTGTCCAGAATTTTTACTGAATTTGGCCTGGAAAATATAATAGTTTACCAGAAGATTCTGACCAATAGTCTTCAAATGTACCAATGATACTTCACAGGGTCTTCCACGGTTGACTAGCAGCTTGCATTATTCGATCAATACAATTAGCAGTTGCAAAAGCGTAGCTTGGTTTTAGCAAACCATAAAATTTACCGCCGAAAGCTGGTGTCAGTAACATATTAATTCTTGTGATCAACAAATACAAGTTTATTAATTCTTGTCGTCTCTATGCATTACATTTATTTTTCTGCACATTTTCTAGCGCTCCGGAGTGGAGAGTCCTAATAAGAATGTTTTTGTCATGTTATTAATGTGTTCCATCTCATTATCATTTTGTATTTTCTCAAATCCTTTCAAGTTAAACACAATTCAAACTTTTTGTCATAAAGTTAAAGAGTTTTTTTACCTTGGGTTGCCCTCAAGTACATGGTAAGATTTGCATTCTCTTTTCTGTATTAATTCCATTGGAATAATTTTACTTTGCACTCCCCAATTTATATTACTTTTTCATTTTGTACACTAAATTTCACTTTTGAACATTTTGCACTGATCGGTGTCAAACCAACAAAAATAAAATTACCTACTCCCAAAAGTTAATGAGTATAGTGATGAGTAGAATCGTCTCCTCGGGGAACTGGTAGAATGATCACTCACAGGGAAATGCAATGAATATTAGGGGGGAATGTTGTAGAATTTCTTTGAAATTATAATTTCAAAATGCAATAATATTAATTAAAGAATAAATTAATTATCAAAATCGAGTCAAGGAAATAATCTTGGCAACGGTTCATTCAATTGATCACTGATACTAGAAATAACTCATATGTTCACAAATAAATTGGCTATAGCAATTCAACAACCGCCGAACCACCAATCTCTCCTTAATTTCTCCTTAGTCAAGAGACATTTATTAACTACTTTCCTTGTAAAATAGATAATCCTAGAGACACTCATAGGATTTAATCTATTCATAGTTTTAAATATTAGAAAGACCCAATTCTAGTTAACAAACACACAAGAGGGTTCATTTAAACTAGATTAGTTATTCCCACAACACAAATTAGACTACGTGTGAAGTAATGAAATGGTGCCATCTGCCACTAATATTAAACTATCAAGTATTACGAACTTGATGTCTTAATTGGCATTAAATCATTCAGACAATTGAATAGTTGGCCAAATTATTCAACTAAAGCCAAATGATAGTAACCAGTGAAATATAGGAAATAATTAAATACTCATGAACATATAAAATTAAGAACAGGAAAAATTAAAAGATCTCACAATTGATCATAAAACCGTTGACGGGGTTTTACTATACGTACAAGTTAAAAAATCGAAAATATACCCGTTTCAATGCAAGTATACAGGTCACTAGTAGTTTAGGGTATATATCGGGTCGATCCTACTAGGAAGAGTGAACAATTACCAGTGTTACTAAAATTTCTCTATTATTTAGACTATCAATGAATTATAACAAGTAAAACCTACTGAACTTATGCAAGAAAATAACAAATGAAAACTCCTTAGGTTATGGTATCCCTAACTACTCATGTAAGTGCCATTTTTGGATCATTGAAAACTACTATCTAGGTTAGTTATGGTGTAATTTCCTAATGCATATGAATCCTACTTTCGTAGTGAATCAATTATACTCATAACTAATCCATACCTATTCTCATGGTTATGAAATTAGTTACAATTTCATTTCTTCAATGAAATTACATGAAATTAATCACTAAAACCACATAGGTGCACCTCTACTCTCGTGAGTGTACTCCCTATGTTTAGCACTTCTTAAACCAGTGTTAAATCTCAATTTTCATTGCAGATATAACACCTTAGATAATCACAATTAATGGTACCAGATTAATCATGATTTAAAGAGCCAAAGTGCTAAATAACTTGCTCAAATCATAGCAATCAAATAACCAAATAATAAACACTAACAATTATAGAAAATTCAACCAAAAGGCATAAACTTTAAAGATACATATTAAACACAAAATCCAGAACTTGTATATTAACTAAATTTGGAATCAAGTACAAAAGATAAAGAGTTTGGAAGGAATGTAATCCTTGTCACATGAGTTTATCTCCTTACCTTCTTCATTCTCCATCTTCATCTTTGCCTAGCTGATAAACAAGACTGGATGAACTGTCTAAACTACTATCCTACACTAAGAGAATGGAAAAGCTACATTTCTGCACTCCCAAGCTCTCCCGTATGATTATATCAGACCTCCCAAATGTCTCTGCACATAAACTCATGAAAAGCTCCTCTTTTCACCAGTCCAAATTTTCTGCTATGATTCTTCAAATCTCTTTTTGTTAAGATAGTTAAAAACAGTGGCTTTTTGACTTGACAATAAGCCACATTGTCTGCCCTTTTGTCTTCTGAAGCATGTGCACCGAATTCTCTCACTAAAGATAGCTAGAAAGTTGTGTGAAAAGTGAGAAAAACGGCTGTGCCACTTGCAGAAGAGAGAAGCAAATCCGAGCCTCGGATCCGAGGGGTGAAGAAGGATCCGAGCTCGAATCATCGCTGATCCGAGGCTTTCCATATGGATCCGAGCTCGGATCTTCTACCTCGGATCCATTGCTCCAGAAGCACAAACGAGGACTCGGATCTTGTTTTGTTCACACGGGTCTGGGCTCGGATCCGTGCTGGTTATTTTCCAGTTTTTCACTCCTTTTCTTTTTTTTTTTTTCATTTTGTTTGCTTCTAGTATCCTTGTACTTTATCCTCCAGATGATCCTTGCATTTTTCTTCATCTCGTGCATGAATTCCATATATCAATCATTCACAATTTCACAGAATTAACACGTTAATCCACTCATTTTTCAAATTTTGAACACTTAAACAATATTTAAGCAATTATCACAAAAAGAGTTCAAATATGGCTTTAATATTCTCAAAACCTACCAAAAATTCATGCCAAACTACAAAATGTACTTTAAATATTCACTTATCAACCGTGCCTTAATTACTCCTTAACTAGACATAAATTTAGCTCTCCTCCATGAAAAAAACGCAGCCAAAAATCTCCATGAAGTTCTTCCTACAAGTCTTATTTTTGTAAAACTTGTAAACTAGACAGAAACCTAGCTAAATGTTATTTGAAAGTGTGAAAAGAAAAGCTCAACAACTAGTCACGATCCCCTTTTTCAATACACGAAGGAGATTATAAAGAAAAAAAGTCCTCCTCGTCTTTCCGTCCCGAGTGATTGATCAAATCTCGTCTTCCTTTCTTTTTTTTTTCTCCAACCGTAGATTGATTTTTCCTTTATTTTCTATCCTAATCAACTTCAAAAATTTATCTAAAACTAACTTATCCCAAAATAAAATACTAACCGAACAAGTTTCTTATTCTAATAAAAACTCCTAACAAAACATCCAAAAGATAATTCTAAATTTTAGAGATAATTTCCGGGTCCCATCTCCAATCTTCATCTTCTCAATCTGTGGCGTGGACACACTTTGGACCAAATAGTCTTATGGAAATTTTAACTTGAAGTGCCATTTTCTACTCCAAAGTCCTGTAACAACACAAAACACCAAATATAAGCAAAATCCATCAATTAGCATAATATTTGGCCAAAATTAAGATAAAATATTAATAAATATCATGCACAATTATCTCACTATCATGCATCTCAAACTCTTGATTTTATACACTTTATAATCTAAACTCTCAAATTGTTCCATTTAAGTCCAATCAATGATAATATTAGCAAAATTAACAGCATAGAGAAACTTATAAATCAATGATAGTGTGTCAAAAGTGGTCAAATGAGTTGAAATATAAAACGACACGTTATCATTAATTTATAGTATCTTTTATCTTATTAATGTTACTAATTAATGGTTGGTGTGTTTGGATAAGAGATTATTTGAAATATTATTTGAAATAATTATTGTAACACTTTTTGTGATGTGATACATATGAGATAAAAAGGTAATTGGAAAGATAAAAAAAGTATGCTGAAAAACTATATATTTGTGATGCAACTAAATAATTAATGATTGGATTTAAATGGGACAAATTTGAGATTTTAGAGTGCAAAACATATAAAAGTGAGAGTTTAAAATTGAAATTTAAGGTGCAAAGTAAAAAAATGTGTTACAAATTCAGGAGTGCAAAGGTCGTTAATAATATTCCACTGGTTAAAAGAATAATTCAACGAACAAAGAAAATATTTTGTGGAAACTATGTATTGTCACTTCATATCACGATGAGCATGCTTCTTGAAAGTCATAAAGATGGCAGGCATCTCTATTAAGTACAAACTAAATTTCACTTTTGAAGATTTTGCAACTCAAACTCTTAATTTTAGACACTCTGTAGTTTAAACTTTCAAATTGTTTCATTTAAGTCCAATCAATGATGATATTAGTAAAATTAAACAGCATAGAGAAATTATAAATCGATGATAATGTGTCAAAAGTGGTCAAATGAGTTGAGATATAAAACGACAAGATATCATTAATTTATACTATATTTTATCTTATTAATTTTACTAATTAACAGTTGGTGTGCTTGGATAAGAGATTATTTGAATACTATTTGAAATAATCATTGTAATACTTTTTGTGATGTGATGCATGTGAGATAAAAAGGTAATTAGAAAGATAAAAAAAGTATGCTAAAAACTATATATTTGTGGCACAACTAAATAATCAATGATTGGATTTAAATGGAACAAATTTGAGATTTTAGAGTGCAAAATATCTAAAATTGAGAGTTTAAAATTGAAATTTAAGGTGCAAAGTAAAAAAGTAGTACAAATTCAGGAGTGCAAAGTGAATTAATACTATTCCACTGGTTAAAAGAATAATTCAACGAACAAAGAAAATATTTTATGGAAACTATTTATTGTCACTTCATATCACAATGGTACAGGAAGCATCTCCATTAAGTACAAGCTAAAGAGTTGCTTAATAGTTATGTGTACAAAAGCCATGACGTATTAGAAAAAGCAATTAAAGAAATTGATATCCAATTAATCTACATACCAGTCATGTTTGTCTTCTGTTGTGAAAAGATATTCATATAAACATTAACCTATCAAAGATTATCCCAGCATGGTTATTTGAGGATACCTATCATCTCTAATAAATTGACGTCTTGTTTCGACATGGGAATCATTCCTTTTCCAATGACGCATAATCAATCTATCAAACACATTTTAGTGTGGCTGCTCCCTAGGGGTGGGCGCAGGGCGAGTTCATCATTTAGCTGACCTAACCCGCACCTTGCGGTTCAGTCATTTTCTCATCCTTACCTGCCCTGCATATCAACGAATACCTGATTATAGGATACCCGCTGAAATAAGGTCGGGTCAACGGGTACCCGCCTCGCGCTACTTATCATTTAATTGTTTTAAAAAAATAATTTATACTAATTTAATTTTGTATTTTACACATTCATCTAAGATTTAATAAAGTTTTTTTCTCAAAAAAAGTCTCATACCAAAAAACAAGTATGCAAAGAGAATACAAGAAAAAGGAAACAAAATTAAAGGAATTCAAAATCAATAAAAGTTTGAAATAAGTAGCACATTTTCTTAAATATATGCTTCACATTAATTAAAATTTTTTCTATAAAACATAAGATCATAACCTCTACAAATGAATCTTGTAAATAAACTATAGCCTCTCATATTCGTTATGCAATTTGTTCAATGAAATTACTTATTTAGTTCTAAAAATATTATTTTATAGTATGTGTATAAAAATAAAAAATAAAAAATACATATGTAGGCATTGGTTGAGTACCCGTAAATTTTAATTATGTGACCCTAACTCGCCTCGCATCTTAGCAGGTACTCGACTCTTTTTTGATCCTATCAAATAATATAGATCGGATATCTTAATTTTTGAATCGGATATGATTGATTTTCGGATTAACGGATAATTTTGCCACCCCTACTGTTCCCTAGGTTTTTGCACACTCTAGCCCTTGTATTTGTATGATGATTGGTTGAGAAAAGAAGAGGGTGGCAAAATAAAGGAGTCAAGAAATTTGTTTTGCTCTCGGAAATCTTGTTGACTTTTGGACCGTCCAACTTGTAGTTTTGTGGTCCAATTGGTAGTGGAGGAGGACCATGAAAAAGTTTCTGTGTTAGTAACTTTGTCTTCAAGCTAAATTAAGCTGATGATTAGTTACGTGTTCAAGCAAATTGCGTTTAAAATGGTTAATTGTTATTCAGTTGAAAAGTTTGACTATGACTTTTCAGGTCATTTCATGCTAATTTTCTGTACTTGATAGGGAAGTGACAGTGAGCTGTTTACTGATGTGTTAGCTCACATTTCTAGGTACCGAAGGCAGCCAAGTTGAAATTGAGCTACATAATCCAGACGGCCTAAAAATTGACCATCTATCGGTCCATTTATGGGTCAAATATGAGATATTGCAAAAGTTAGTGTCAAAAATCAAAATTAAGACAAAAGTTGTACCTTTTGTGTAATTTTCCCTTGACCCAAGTGGACCACTGGCGCAAACTTGAAGTAGTTAGATTCCTTATTATTAAAAAGGATTAATCTTTTATAAACTAAATATGCATCATCACTGTTGTATACATGACAATTCATCTGAATTTAAAATTTAAATTCAAATTTTATTCATGTGTCATGTATTTAACCGTGATAATGTATGCACTGTCAATATATATAAGATTTACTTTTATTAAAACTCAGCTGGCGTTAATTCTTTTGGCTTCTATGTTACATTATCTTCGTTTGAAAGAGTTAACCATGAGAGGAAACCTTTACTTCATGATCTTTAAACCTGTTTTTGACAATCCAAATTTTAAAAGGAAAACTAGAATGCATAGTTTTAACCAATTTTTTAATGCTTTGAATCATGCTTATTGGTAGAGCTGAAGTAAATAAGACACTGAATTCAATTACAGCCCAAAAACCCAAGTACTGTGTATGTGATTTTTGCTTATGTACATCAAAAGCTCAAGAAAAAGTTGGTGTTGTCCTTCCAAAACACAGTCATTTTCCAGTACAGTTTCATCTTGTACCAGCAAAAATGAAAAGCACTGCGTACGTAATTTGACAAATTTTTGGTGCCAAACTTGTATTCGTATAAGCACATTAATTTTTTTTATATATATAACAGTCAAATCGTAGACAAATTAGTTTTCGTATGTTCAATTTTGCGTGATGGTAAAAAGACGTTTTTATGTATGTCAATTACTTTATGATGAAACCCAAGTAATCTTGTATCTTGTGAAGAATGTGTTCATCTTGGTTCTCATTCATTTTCTTTTCTTCTACAGAAGCTCAGGTCTCGGAAGGTACAGAAGGGCATTCTTACCGATTTCAACAAGAAGCTGCCCGTTTTTAATCATAAATGAACAACTGTGCAAGAATTTTATGCTTACCCTATTTGTTTTCTCAAGATAAAACCTTGAAAGGTTTTCCTTCATTGGGGAGATAAGCTTCACTTTTTGGGTTAATTCCCCCTTGCACCCTTCAACTATATCCAAATTTTCACTTTAGTCCTTAACTTTAAAGTGTGACACTTTAATCCCCAATATATAAAAATTGAACCCATTTCAGTCCCTAAAGTATAAAATCTATCTTACTTTAATCTCTAAAATATACACTTTGTCCCACTTATGTATAAAATATGTCCCGCTTCTCTCAATGATTTTTACTCAAGTGAGACAAATTTTATAGTTTAAAAACTAAAGTGTCCCATTTTTAAGTTTAGAAACCAACGTGAGAATGCAAGTATACTTGAAGGGCAAAAAGTGAAATTAAAACTCACTTTTTTCTGGTTCAAAGAGGACATAGAAAAGGGTCTCATATAGCATTTGAGAAAATTGAGAGAGTCGAAAGATTGATTAGCAAAATGGCATCTGCACTATATGCAATCATTAACGGATAAAAACATAATTAGTTAAAGTATTGGGGATAAATGTAAATGGTATTAAAATATAGGGGCTTTACAACAATTTATTTTCGTTCACAAAATCGACTTAAGAGCAATTACGTACCTCAATATTGTTCTGAGTTGGAAAAAATAAAGACAAATCTGAGTTTCTATGAGGAGATAATTTATTCAAGAAAAAGAAGAAACTTGACACTTATGTCATAATACAAAAGAAAGTGAAAAAAACAAACCTCTAATGAAATTAACTACCTCATGTCATTGAGTGACAGACTTATCATTTCAACCACAATCATCCTTTTGTCTCCTTTTTGAACTCACGTACCTTTGTTTTTAAAAAAAAAGGAGATAAAAATCTAACTCATCTGTTCTATAATCTCATTTGTTGCACTGAGGGGATTGGTTAATAACTAGTCTAAAATAACCCTCCATTCTACAGTTGTATGTAGTGTTCCACAAAAAAAAAAGTTCATCCTACTTTTTTTGTTTTGTAAAAAACACAGAGTCTACCTTTTAAGTTTTAACTCGTGCCCTAAGCATAGAATAAACAGACCCTCGCTCATTATTATTGGGAAAGGGATGGGAATGATTGTTACTATAATTATTCCTAAATGTTATTATACTTTTTGAGCAAGCAGTAATTCATGGTTAACCATTTATAATTCTTCATGACAGATATGTGATATTCAGTTACTGTTAATATGGGGCCAATACATATTAATTTGGTCTTTATTACGATATTAATTTGTTTGTATTTCCATGCTACGCAACAAGACATGCAAAACCATAAAAAAGAAACTCGAGACAAAATTCTACTGAAAACCAAAAAAAAAAAAAAAAAGGGTGCCCAAATGGCGAAGTGACTTCACCAACTTTGCTTGCTCAAAGAAAAAAGCACCAAAGATCGTGATCTCATTGTAAAACAAAGCACGTAGAAAGGAGTTCAATACCAGGGCTAAGATTCGACAAAATTCATAGCAAGGTAGTTTTCTAATAATATCGATAGACTGGTCACCAAATAATGATTGCAATATAATTTAGTTTACGTCCTTCATACCAAATGGTAAATGGGATTGGGACAGGCATGATTAGATTTAGTTAAATTGTATATGATTGCTGTATTTCTTTTAAAATTATATATATATATATATATATATATATACACGTATTCCTGCGGGGCTAGTGGCTACAACTTCCAATAAGCTGCTGCACATTTTTTCGGGTTGAATGTGGAGTGGGGACCTAAGCAAATGCCATCATGCATGTGAAGCTGGAACTGCAGCAATAGACACCTTGGCACCGCTATGATCCCATCCCATTGAGGTGAAGCTTTGCCAGAGAAAGAAAACTACCCTGCCCTGCTCCATGCTCAGTGTTGAGCAATTTCTGATTAGTATTGGGAAGTGCAATTGTCTTTGAATTAAATGATGGATGACTAATCCTTTTGGCGAATGCCATTTTGATTTTAAAAGATTTCGGCTGAAATTTCAATCAAGTCTTTGCAAGTGGAAAAGTTTCCATTTAGAGTAGACCTCTATTATGATAGGAAATTCATTTCAATAGAATCCTTCTATCTAACACCGTAAGGTTAAATAGTTAACTGGAATCCGCATAAATAGCTTTCACTTCTTTACTTCAATAAAACTATGGATTTACTTGATTTTGTACAAGCGAAAGCAATCCAAAAGTTCAACTGAATCAAATAAAAGGAAGAACCAAGAAAAGGTTCATCTGCATACATTTTTAGGCAATGGGAATGGGTCACCTTTGTACCTGAGGGAGTTGAGCAAAAGGTCACAAAATGAGACGAAGAGGAGACTCTCGAAAAAAGGAGAGGTTGGCGAAGGTTACTATACTACAAATTTTCTGTATAAGTACGTGGAAACATCATGGATTTGGTAACTGGCAATTCGGCATTTATCTACTTTTTTTTTTCTGGAATTTTGTCAAGGTGGCTTCTAAAAAATAGGCCATGACTATCACTTTCTTTTAAAAAAATATATATATATCTTCCACCTCTCCCCACCCCCCCTTCCCACTCTGAACTGCCAGATGTAGGATTCGAATGCTAAATCTAGCGGCGAAAAGAAATATAAGAGCCCTCCCTTGATTGTTGAGCTAACCCCACGTTCATAAATTGAAAAAGAAAATCAGTGTTGTGACCCAGAATCTTCTTTAATTTCAATTTGCGCAAAATTATATGTGCATCTTTGAAATTTACAAGCCCGGATGTTAATTCAAGAATATCCATTTATTGGGTAATTAAGCTGACTTGATATTGCAGATGCGCAATATGCTATTCTTGATTTTAACATATTTAACATATTAAAATGCAGTGTTTGTAGAACCCAAAAAATTCTAATAGAAAACTATGCGAGATATATTTCATAAAATCAATGCATATGGGAAGATAATTTACACACATACAAGTACGTGTGGAAAAAGAGAAATAATACCAATAATAATCTATTAATCACATTACAAGAACAAAGCTTTCAATCCTTTTCAAATAGACACAATAACATGACCCCCTATTTATAGACTAGATGACTTGATAAACAAGTCTTACAACCATAAGAAATTCCAAATAAGATACTAATTGCTAAATAATAAAACTACCATAATTTGATTCCAATAGAATTACTAAAACCCTAACTTAATTAAGACACTACTAAATAATAATATAAAAATTTCTAATTTTAAATCTTGATTTAATATGACAACAATGTTCATTGTTGATCGTGAACGCCACGTCAATGCCTAATATTTTTGCTCCAAAGCATTAGATTACTCTTAATAATAATACTACGCGGTTTTACATCTTACTATGGTAATTGAAAATGTATAGGATGTTGAATAATACCTAGGTATCCCAAGAATCCAAGATACATGATATATTTCAACTTATCTTCCAAAAAATAAAAAAAAAAGGACAAATTTAAAGTACAACTTTGCAATATGGAAGCTAGGAAAATGTGGCTTTCCTGAGATGTTCGTATGAAACTTTTATCAAACATTTCCTCCTATTGTCTTTGGAGAATCTCTGAACCGAGGAAATCAGATTTGGGACGTCTCCAAATTGAGTTCTCTCCAATCCGGGTCGGTTAATAAAAATTTTATAATATTTAATATAAACTCGTATAATTTTAATATAATGATAAAATTATTAACTTATATATTTTAGTGGTGTAAAATTCATGATTATATAAAATTGTATGAATGTATACAAAATATTATTTTTAAAAAAAACTTTATCCACCGAACCGAATCAGATAGAGTGCAACTGGAGAGCACCGAACAAATATGTCACATTTTGCAGGGGCAACATGGTTGATGTTGGCACGCTTTCATAAGAAACAGCTAACCGAAAAAATGCATTTCTGACTTTCATTTTACTGAGAAATCAGTTTCACTTCAATTGCATGGCTGACATCTGCTTACATTTCTGGGATAAGACACAAATCCATATACAGAACAAGGAGACAAGTTTTTGGGATAAGACTCAAATCCTTATACAGAACAAGGAGACAAATTGTTGTCATTTAATAAACAACATACAGATAAGATAAGGACACTATTATAAAGTGATATTGATTGTGTCGTACTTTTCATTTTTTGCTGTCCAAAATTATTGTTACGTGCCTAAA
Organism: Coffea humblotiana; assembly: GCA_023065735.1. Taxonomy (NCBI): domain Eukaryota; kingdom Viridiplantae; phylum Streptophyta; class Magnoliopsida; order Gentianales; family Rubiaceae; genus Coffea; species Coffea humblotiana. Next base: position 29,189,679 of record CM041217.1, on the reverse strand, counting down.
TTGGCATTTCGGATGTTTGTCCCTTGTTTATCCAAGACAAAATACTGCAAACTTCATGAGATTGTCGCGTTACTTTCATCAAACTTGATTGCCTTGGAACATGTAATCACTCTTTTGTTTGAAAAAATACCTAAATCCCACCTCTCAAAACTTTGTGAGAGAGGAATATAAATGAAAAGCACCGCAAAATAAGTCATGTGCAAGTCACTGTGCACAAAAAAAGCACATAGTCCCAAAAATGTCATTACGAACAGGACGGAGGGAGTAGTTTTTTTTTTCAGATACTTATTCATAATTTGTTATTATTGTGTTTTAAGTTTGGCTCTAGTTCTATATATTAAAAAAAAAAAAGTTCGGCTCTGGTTCTATATAAACCCCATCACTTCGTTTTATTGTTGCGTGCCACCTTTTATACTAGACCTCACTCTTCAACCATCACTCAACCGCTTGCTTGCTCCCCTCAGCAAAGAATACATACAACTTGCATTTTGCAGAGTTTCTTGCAGTACAATTTGGTCTGAGAATTTGGCAATTTGCATTTTTATTGTTTTCCCGAGAATTATTTTGCCTTTGGTTCACTGAAGAAGTTTCCCAGAGAAAATGGTTCATATTTTGCACACAGTGTTTGGAGTGATTGGTAGGTTTTCATTTTTATTGTGTTAATAAAATGACAGCAGTCCTATTCTTTTGATATGTAGGAATGACCTTTTGAAGTTTTTGGACTTAGGTTTTTATTTGATTCTTACATATTTTTTTCCCCTTTCCCCGTTTGTAACAGGAAACGCTTGTGGCTTATTCCTGTTCTTGGCACCTACGTAAAAATCCTGATAATTTGTTTATTTCTTTTTCTTCTTCAAATTGATTATCTCTGATGTCAATTAAATAAAAAGGAAATATAGATTTAGAAATCAACTAATTTGCTGCTTGATACTAGGATTACATGCAAGAGGATCCTCAGGAAAAGGTCCACAGAAGATTTCTCCGGAGTACCTTATACCATGGCTTTGCTCAACTGCCTCCTTTATACTTGGTAAGTTTCTTGAATTTTCTTTAAATGCTTCTACAAATCTCCAGCTCATCTTACTGTCATTGCTACTTATCTAGCTCTTCATAAACACCCTAGCTAGGTGTGTGATTAATTTAAATTGTGAACAACAAATTTGCTTTCTTGACTGTATTTTCGAAGCTAATTTTCAAATTTCTGAACATACTAGTTTTAGCATACTAAATGAAAAAGGTGGATGTGTTGTAAAGTTGCTTCTCCCATTGACTAAAAGTCATGTATGTATCTCTGTGTCTGTATATTGTGCTTTGAAGAATTCTTGGTAACTATTACCTCCTTTCTCCATTAGATGCATTTTTTTTTTCTAAATTGTAACCCCTTAATCAGCTTGACATTTTAAGAAAATTAGTGGCTTGGTACTAACAATTGTTGTAACTCCTTTTTCTTGCTAACAATTTTACTCTGGAGACGTATCGATGACAATTTGAAAAGTCAACTTGATTCTCAATTTGGAACAATGAGGGAATTTCAGTTTTGCATTTATATATATTTTGTGCTGTTTGAATAAAGATAGTATGTTTTCGTTTGGACCAGAAAATAAAAAGAAGAAAAAGATGGGGTGATTTTAGAATATTACATATTTAAAGTGACCAAAAGTTAATTTAGGACATTCTGATTTGTCCTGATATATGTAAATATGGTTGCTAACGTACATCTCACGTGCCAAGGGCCCAAATCCCGAATCAACTCGTGCCTAATTGAAAAGCCCGATCTACGTGCTTTCGGCCCAAAGTGTAGCTCAAAAAAAAAAAAATTCAACTGCTTCCAAATTCCGGTTAAAGCAGCAAATTCCACTACTAGACTAGAAAAGATTTTTACTTGAAATTATCCTTAAATTTCTACAAAATCAAGAATTCCTTAAATGATTTGTTTATGATAAAGCAGAATTTTCTATATTTCCGTATCTACTAGAAAGTATCTGTGACTGAGGCTGGTAAAATTGAGAGTGAACAATGGAGATTGAATGAACTAGGTACGGTTTGCCATTTGTGTCGCCAAACAACATATTGGTATCAATAATAAATGGAACTGGAGGAGCACTGGAGTCAATCTATGTGTTGATCTTCCTTATACTTGCACCTAAGAAGGAGAAGGCAAAGGTTTTTGGAATTCTTGTTTTGGTCCTCACAACATTTGCAGCTGTTGTCTTGGTTTCCATGTTGGCCCTCCATGGCAAGACGAGGAAGCTTTTTGTTGGTTTAGTTGCCACAATCTTCTCCATTGCAATGTATGCTGCACCTCTTTCAGCTATGGTAAGAGTTGAGCCCGTTAACTTGATTTATTTTGGGCTGTTTATTGTTCGAACATTTGAGTCAATTTTTTGACATCAAAACTAAGTTCAATAATATTCTTCATTTCTAGGGCTTTCACTCGTCCATTTTTTGTCTTATGTTCATTGTTAGGTTGTAGTCTTCTTCTTCTTCTTCTTTTTTGAAGTTATTTTTTAAGGTGATGGTTGTAGGGTGCTAAGAGGAAAAATAGATATCATGAGGTGAAGCGTCATGTTATTACTATGCACTGCTGTAAACGACAAATGAAAAGTGTAGCTCTATTATATCAGGGCTTTATATATAGCCTCTTTCATTCTTTATTTCCTTTTTCCTACTTTTCCTAAAAACTAGTAGGCTGGGAAGCCCAAGTACTAATTGATTTCAAGCATTTCTACCAGAAAAAATGGCAAGACTCTAGTTCATTATGGATTTACATACATTGTTGTATTACAACACTATGGATAAAATGCTTATTGAGATCTATGCATGCAGAGGCTGGTGATCAAAACCAAGAGTGTGGAGTATATGCCATTTTTCTTGTCCCTGTTTGTTTTCCTAACTGGTACTACGTGGTTCATTTATGGGATGATTGGAAAGGATCCTTTCCTTGCTGTGAGTATCATATTCTAACTTTACAAGTACTTTCAAATTATGCAGACTCAATTTTTTGTTTTTATTTTTATTTTTTTGGCTGCTTATGTACTTAATTGTTTGTTTTTATTAATCGATTGGCTTGAAAGTTGTATGAGAAAACATATGGATTGTTCATATTGATGCCTATAACATCAACAACAAAAATCTATAGTTCCTAATTTAACCTAAAAATGATTTGACTTTTGCCCTTTGCATGACCATAGAAATTGTGATAACTTTAAAAGCGTTTTTCAGGCAAGGGATCCTTCTATGAATTTGAATAACTATGTAATACAAATCAGTAGACAAACCACGAGAATCAGTTCATCTAGTAGCTAGACTATACAACTTTGCTTGCTTTCAACTATTCCCATTGGAGCCAACATCTAAATTTGCAGGTACCTAATGGATTTGGATGTGTTTTCGGAGCAATGCAATTGATCTTGTATGCCATTTATCACAAGAATAAGGGGGACAGCAATAAAGGTGTAGCCAATGGATCTTTGGAGATGGGAATTGACGAGTCCCATCAGCAGAAACATGCCACCAATGATAGGCAACTTGATGGACAACTTTAATTGAGTTTGATCATGTAATTTCAAATTTACCTTATTCCTAATTGTTGTTCACTACAAGTAAGAAAACCCATATGGGAGAATTAATCAATGTAACAATGATTGATATCATAATCGATAGGTTTTCCCAGGGGAACTTAGTTAATATAATGAGCTCAAGAAAATTGTTTGTCTGGGAAGTACCATAGTAGTTCCTTCGATCGGGGAATTTGATCATCTTTTGCTAGCAGCCCTACTTTGATCAGTCATTTTTGCTGAACTACGTAATCATGCATCATACAATTAACAATTATTAGATTTAATGTATAAATTACTGAGCAAGATTGAAAAGGAAAACACAAGGAAATTGAGCTTGGCACTTGATATTCCTTTACGTTTCCCTTTCTCCACTAATGTAGTCAAAAGGACATTACATGCTCAAGGCAAGTAATATAGATATTTCATTTTCAGCCGTTCATAAGGTAGTAGATTAACTTAATGCTTGGCACTTGGCCGAGAGCAAAAGTAGAAGATATAAGTTGAGAAAATGTATAGAAATTTATTGTTAGAATTGTACTCTCAAGTCTCGTGCGGATAATAAACTAGTTTGGAACGCCCATTCTATGAGAGGTATTTTCACAAGGAAAATAAGGATGTTATACCATTAATTATTCAAAATCTACTGTTATCTTATCTATTTGTCCCTATCCTTTGACTACTTTCACCCCTTTAGTTTTCATACACTTTTGAGTTTTTAAATATCAAATGATGCAAATAACGATTAAGAGAGTTCTATTTATATTTGTAACTTTCAAAGTTAGAGCACATTTGTGATGCTATTGAAATCTTTTTAACCATTAGTCTCATATTCTAGTACTGTTTTCTCCTTTTTTATCTCAACCGGTCAAACTTTCCCCACTCTTTTCACTCTCTTTTAAGACGGGAAAAAAATCTTTTGACTAGAGAAAAGAAATGAAGAGACAGTATGTGTTGTTTTCATCTCTATTAAGGAATTTACAGCTTAAGGAAAAAATAAAAAGAAAGAAAGGAGCATGGCTTTCTCAGATTTTGTTATATGAGAACTACCTCAATAAAACAAATTTGGTAGCCAAACTTCTGGTGGAAAAGTATTTTGATCTTTTCCCTATCATATTAATTTTTGGATTAATTTTCTATATACTGACAGTGTATACACTTTTATTATTGGATACATGACACATAATCCAAATTTGAATTTGAAATCCAAATTTTGTACATGTATCATACATCCAGTTGTGATAGTGTATACACACTGTTAGTATATATAATATTTACTCTTAATTTTTTGGATAATTCCACTTTACAACGTTTTGACTCAGTTTGCATGAAAAGACCATACTCACTTTGCCGGTGATGGAGTGAGAATGGCTTGGAATGATTTGGAAACTTTTCTCTAATTTCAAAAGCATAGAGCTTTTAGGGATGATTTGATATGTGAGCAAGCAAAAAAATTGAGTGCTCCTATTTGGAATGTGTCCAAGAAAGATATTTAGATTGCCAAACGGGAATAGAGTCAATAAATTACAGCAATTGGACTTGGTATAATTTGTGCCTTTTCTTATAAATTTCTACAATTGGCATCAAGAAAGCGAAATTAATTAGCTTCTTTTCTTTTTCATTTCCCATAAATCTCCTTAACAAATAGAAAGAACACAAATTTGGATTAACTTCTCTAGCTAGTCCTTTACCCTCTTGGTCATGACAGCTTCAATGAAATGCACCAACTCCGCCGAAAACAGATCCTTTTGTAGGTTATAGGTTACTCTAAAGCAACCCACAGAACACGTAACATTGTCATCACTGACAATGATAACTTGTTCTTCTGTACCAAAAATGCAGTTCCCTTCTGCCTATAAATGAATTAACCTCCCCCACAACAATATCCTCATTACTATTATACCTCAAGCCATTTAAAAAAAAAAAAACTAAGAGGATATATTAGCATATACAAAGTAGCCTTCTTCTGGATGGGGGTTGCTGGTGTTTAAATTTTTCATGTCTTAAAGTGGTGTTTATGAGCATATGATTATAGCGCATGAAAACTTAAACCGAATTTGAAACTGATACAGTGGAATTGTAGAACACAAACAATTTTTTTTTCCCTTATTTTTGACAACGAATTGGTCGTACTAGATAACACTAAGATATACAATATGACTCACACTTTACCTTGAACACAGGTCACTGGATATAAAGAAGAAAAAAATGCATGTACATGGTCCAGTTTGTAAAATCAGATCATTCTTGTTCTTTGACCAATAAATGCCAGAGATTTTGAGGCCACAAACAAAGGTTCAATTTCAACTCCACACCTGCAAGAGCTTCTCTTGAAATGATTAGGATGGTGAGTTAGTTTGAATTCATCAGCAGCATTAATGGTACAAATGCTTCAACTTTTGTTGTGTATGGCTAAACCTGGATTCTATTTCATCCATTCAATAATAAAAAAAAAAATTCCTTACACATTTCCACATTTTTGAACTCAGAATCATGTGTCTTGAGAGCCCTGATATGCAGGGCAATGTTCCCGAGATTAAGAGAATTGAATGCTTGGTTTGGGGTATGTACGTGTACAAGTCTTAGTCAGTATTAAAATGTGGACTGATCTTTACTAATCCTGCCATGTTGAGGTGAAGTAGAAATTTGTCAACAATAACAAGTCCTTTTTTCTTTTTCTTCTGTTTATGCCATGATTGGTCTACATTGTGGATCAAGGGAATGGACAGCAGAATTTATAAGTGTTCTTCTTAACTACCATATACATTATTCTAGAACTGAACCTAGCTTTTTTCTTGCTTTGTCTTCCACTGTTTGGATGTCACTGCTTTACTCCGGAAAACCCTCCAAGTTACCAATTAAAGTGATCACCACCTTATAAGCTAGAGTCTTTCATTTCTACATCTTGCTAACCGTTAAGTGTGTCCTTATAGATAAATCTGGCTAACTTAATTTTTGTTTGTCCCTTCGGGGGCATCCGATAAAATTGGAACGATATAGAGTAGATTAGCATGGCCCCTGCGCAAAGATGACGCGCACAAATTGAGAAATGGAGATTAAAACACCAAAAAAAAAGAAAAAAAAAACAACTCGATAGCCTTTTCGAGATGCAAAAAGGTGAAAAAGCGTTACCATTTGATTGGAGTAATAAGACACCTAACTAAAAACCAATTGCTAATGACCAGAAATACCTTTCATCGATCTTATTAGTTGATCATTTTGTAGTTCTTATGAAATGGACATGAAACACGTTTCTTGAGACACGTCTCCACTCAACAAGGAAAAAAAAATGAATTTCGATGAGGGCTGGTGGATGGATGGATGAAATTTACACAGGTCTAGTACTTAGAAGTTTTAAATTTTGATTTATTTGCCTCAGTCCAACCATGCACCCTCCATAATCCCTAGTTATCTGTATTTTTTACCAAAGAAAAGAAACAGAATTTATGTATCGGCCTAATGCTATATGGCGATCAGTTTTGTTTCTTGAATCTGTTTTCTCTTTTGTGGCTATTTACAATAATTAACTGATACTACACTAAAAAATCAAAGCAAAAGAACCAGACGAAACTGGACAGGGGTTTAATACTAAGCGGTTGACTGCTCGATACTATAATTATCATCAAGTACAAAATTAAATGTGACAAACTTGGGTGCTGAATCTTTGTGCTAGACAAAATTGGGCTACAACTCTCAGCAAATATCTTCCGGCCGAACCAGAGAGGACAACCCCATACAGCGGCAGAACCAACGGCAAGGAATCACCTTTCAATAGGCTCTATTTGATAACTCAATTTAACACTTAAATTTGATAAATTCAAATCTTAATATATTCAGATGTATTTATTAATAAAAAATAGAATATCTGAATTAATTAAGTGGCAATGAATTTTTTAGACAAAACTTGTTCCAAAAAAATAAATGATGCGCTATTCACTTATCACTTAATGTGATATATACTCAAATGTATCACATTTATTACTCAAATATATCAAATTTACTACTTAATGATTCAATGACTTAACGGATTTAAACTTCAAATTTTAGATTTCAATTTTCAAACTTCAGTTTTTTGGAATGCACCTTAAGATTTATGGCCACAACATCCAATCTAGACAATTTGGATAGGCCACATAATATAGGTTTGACAATATTATGTACAAGAGTGGAGCATTCTAATTTAGTTGATTTCTATATCTGACCGAAGTAAGGCCAATTATGCATAAATTCTTTGATCTGGAATCCAAATATGGGTTTTTGAAAAAAAATAAAATTTGATTTATGTTTAATAAATATCACAGTTTAGCTTATACACAAAACTAACAATAACTTTGAGTTCAAAAACTTTTCTCTCTTTTTGCATAAAATAATCATAAGCTTAGGGTTTTTGCACATTTATGAGTGAGATGCTATTGTTTGTTTGTTTAACAATTTTGACAAGAATTCTCATTAATAAACTCTCTAGCTTTTTAGCTCGTACATTAGCTTCAATCACATTTCGAAGGCCAAAAAAAAAACCCAAGGTTTAAAGAAAAGAAAAAAAATCCATAGGTTTTAATTATAATGTAAGACTTGTTGCAATCCTATAGAGACTCTAGGTTTTAATCCCTCGATCTCCTTCTAGCTACTTAAATTCTACTCTCCCCTGTAAAAATTAATAAAAAAAGAAGTAGGCTTTGTTCTCTATTGCTTTACATTTTATAAATTCTGATTATAAAAATTGATTATAGAGACTAATGAAAATCAGTAAAAGCAACTATTTAGGTGATTATAGATTTTAACTTTTTTAATCATTAAAAAATCTATAATCAGAATACAAAAACAATCGAGAATATCACAAAAACTGATTATTTAAAATCAAAATCTATAATCAATTAAAATAATTAATCGAGAACAAGCCCATAATCCTTATATATATATATATATATATATATATATATAAACAATTAATAAAGGAAAGCAAAAGTGTACATGTAAGATCCCTTCAGACCTCATATTTAGGGGTAGAGAGACAGAACTACATGGTATGTTCGAAGGTACCCTCTTCGATGGTGCTAGTGCCTACTACTGAATTAAATATAGGCTTCGCAAGGATTAACCGTTTTGTCATTTTCTATGTCGTATTTTTCGAACTATCCTGCCGCACAAGGTTTCCAAGATATATGTGTTGGTTTTATCGAAATAAGTTGGGAATTCTACTTACCAATTTTAAGTTTTATGAGTTGTTTATGGAGGTAAAACCCTTTTAAGGCTCTAACAAGCTCGATATACAATAAATTTCCCAGGAGATATGCTCTAGTTATGTGGTAGAAAATTTTGGTGAAAACATAAAAATTTTACCTCATCTTTTAATAATTACTAGTGTCGTTGTAAATTAAAATTTGGCATGTTTAACTATAAATGGTGCATCTAGAGCATTGCTGTCGTTGTAAAATAAACATTGGGTTTAAAGAGCATATCATAATTAAATTTAATAAACCAAACGAATTTACGTGGATTCCAGGACATGTACAGTAGAGAACCTGAATATATTCTAACGGGATAATGTTCAAATTCAAACTCAAATCACATGTGAATTTTAATGAGGACAAGTCAACAATTTCGGCCCTGTTTGGGTTGCGATTTTCCTCAGAAAAATTGCTACGTTTTTCCGTGAACATATTTCCCTATCATCTTTTTACCTCGCATATATCAAATCGCTACAGTAATTTTCCTACAAAAAATCCAGAAAAACGCAATCCAAACGGGGTCGAGCTTGAATTGAATTCGCTTTTGATTTAACAAAGATAAGCATAGGTATCGTTTGATGTTGACACTTGCTAACTCTTGACCGAAAACCCCTAATCTCACATAATTAAGAAAATCTACACGATACAGAAACTTAAAGTAAAATATGTTTCACTTTCTATTTTCTAGCTATTCTCACGTCTGTGTCTAACTACCACATAGGCATCTCATACTTTTTCAGTAGTTTTTTTTTTTTTTGGTAGATGGAACTGTTTAATTAATCAGTTAATGTAATAATAATAATAATAATAAAATGCTCCATAATGTACATGTAGTAACTAATGGTGAAAGAGGGGAATGACTGAAAACAGAAGCAACTGGAAAGAGAATTTAGAGAAAGAAAGGTGATATCCATCTGCTTGTATACCAAAAAAAAAAATCTTGTATACATAAGGATTAGAAAAAATGATCTAAAGAATATAGGCTACTAGCAATTTGATGGAATTCCAGTATGGTATTCTTCTAGTTGCTAGTTGAATGATTTTTATGTTCATTTTAAGAACATACAAGAAAATATTCTACGGCATTTTGTTTTACTAAAAATCAGTCAGAACTTAAAAAGTTTCTGTCTAAACTGTTTTAGAGCAAATCAAGCCTAAATGCGTACCCTTTTCTTAGTCAGTGGAGGTGAAATATCCGTTCGCAAATATAGACTCTCCAGTACCCCAAAGACAAAAAATATATAAAAAAAAACAAAATAAAAAGATTCTTGTACTTCAAATACTTGCAAATCTCATACAATTTTAGGTAATATATATGGGAAATTTGTTGTTTCAATCTTTTGTACATAAAACACAGGCAACCAAAAACTCCACTTGGACCACCAATCCCTATATATATATATATATGTGTGTGTGTGTGTGTGTATATATATATGATACTTTAAGCTTTTACTGTTTACCAGTTTAACATAGAAGTGGTCCTCCTCTATAGAAATGGTAAAAAGAAAAGAAAAAGAAAATTTTGGATTTCACGATAGGAAAAAGTCTGAGCAAAATTGTTTAGCCTGATGCTATAGAAAGATTGTTTTACAAAATTATTGGACTTGTAATCTACATGCGGTAAAGCTATTCTGCTATCTATTGATTTGACATTTAAATTTAATTAAATTGCAAAATACAACAGAATATGAATAGGAGATTTTGCTTAATTTTAAGTCCATGTGAAACTTCGACATAATAGACAGCTTTATTCTTTTTTGTGATTCATAACAGATTTTAAATGTTATAAAAAGAAAATAAAAAATAGGAGAGTTTGAGAGTCAAACCAAAAAAACAAATCAACATCTCTAAATATATTAAGGCTTAATGAAATTTCCTGTTACAAATCAACACCATTTGAAGTAATTCTGAAATTTGGGACTACTTGACAATACATCCACGAGGGACTCCTCCTAGTATATTTTGTTTCAATGGCTAGTTTTTTTTTTTTTTTTTCTGAAAGTTTTTTTTTTCCAACAATAAACCTCTTATAACTGTTCCAATGATGCAAATCACCCAATAGGGATATTAGTTGCGTAAGATGGTCGACTATGTATAAAATCTCAAAAACTCCGAAGAAAATTAATCCTAAAAAGTCAGAAATTTATGGTGAGAGGGTGAGCTTTAACATTTCTACAATAATTTCGAATTTTTGCAGGGGCAAAAGGCTTATTTTTAAAATTTCAATTTTTTTGAGGGGAAAAATCTAAATTTCCAAAACTTGGGTGTTTTCGTCCATGAATAAGATGGTACTTTTTGGGGACTAATCGCTTTACAAATTACAGTCCATGAACGTCTAGTGCTTACCAAACACATCTCTAATTATAAGGAATGATTTCACAAGATCTTGGTCCAGTGATAAAAATTGAGACCCTAAAACTACTAAGTCTTGATCTCAAAATTTCACCGCGAAATTTAGATAGCACATCATTTGTAGTTGCTTTAGAGATTGAATCTCCGCCTCTAATTATAAGGAATGATGTCATGAGATCTTGGTCCAGTGATAAAAATTGAGACCCTAAAACTATAAAGTCTTGATTTGACGATGAAAATTGAGACCCCAAGAATATAAATCCTTGGATTGAAGTTTTTACCCATATGAGTTTTATTCTAACTGTACACTAGCATTCATCTGAGTGTACGTGAAATAGGTTTGGTTAATTAGGTCATGTTTGATAATACAGTTCAACACTTAAATTTAATGGATTCAGATTTTAATATATTCAGACTGTTTGATGACAAAAAATTGAACATCTGAATTAATTAAGTGACATTGAATTTGTTAGACAAAACTTGCTCTCAAAATTAAGTGATAAACTATTTACGTATCACTGAATGTGATATGTATTCAAATGTATTAAATTTAATACTTAATAATTCAATAACTTAATGGATTCAGATTTCAAACTTCAAATTTTCGACTTCAGTTTTGAAATTTCAATTTATCAAATGCACCCTTAGTGTTGAATTGTAATTTGATTCTTTATTCCAACATAAGTTTCTGCTGTGTTCTTATTTTTAAAAACAAAAAAAAAAAGAAAAGAAAAGGATTGCTGTTTGGTAACCGCCTGGGACATGCTATGGGATATACAGCAGAACTCTTACACGTATTCTTCGGCCACCAAACTACCCAATGGGCTAATGCACAGTTTTCCTTTTGTACAGGAAGATGACGCAAAACTCAAAAGCATTGCCAAGGTTAAATCCCTTGTATGATACGGCTAACTGTAAAAATCTTTGGTAAACTAAATATTGTGCTATGAAAACTAACAGTTTTTACCATCAACCCTGATCATTTAAGTTTCTTGGACTCTTCTATATAATCTCCTCTTTGTCCAGTTGTTTGCCTGTACTACTCCTATTACTAGTAGTAATCTGCTGCCAAACTTTCCATTTCTTTCCATCCCTATACTCTGAACTGCTCTTCCCCTCCTTGCACCGAAATAAACAAAGTTTCCATCTTGATTTATCCAGTTAGTTTCAGCCATTTTCTTGAAGCATTCTTGGTCAGCAATTTCATTCTACTTTTGTCTTCCGCTGTTCTTCATTCTTTCGAGAAAATTAGTGTATACTAAACCACCGAAGAAAATGAAGGAAATTGCACATTTTGTGTTTGGAGTTTTTGGTGGGCTTTTCATGCATTTGTCTGCTACTATTTTTTTTCTTAATCTTCACTCTCTCTTTTATGAGATTTCCTAATAAAGCTTTAGTTTCTGTTCTAATGGGCTGTTTTCTCTGTTTCTTTTATTGCAGGAAATGCTTCTGCTCTGTTCCTCTTTTTGGCACCAGTGTAAGATAATCCGAATAAAAGAATCCTTCTGTTTCTTGATCAAGAACAGAGTTTTAATGGGTTCTTCATCATTTTCCTTTCCGTGATTTGTGTCTCTCTTTTTTGCTTGTTTTCGGCAGTTAGATTCTTGAGAAGGGCTTAAACGCTTTTTTTTTTTTTTAAATTTAAAGTTTAGTGAACATCATTGAATTGTTTTATTTGTCCTTATTTTACTTGTAAGTTTTGGCTTTTTCTTGAAAAACGCAAGTTCGTGATTACTTTTGCAGCGTATGGAGTAGTTTTATTGATCATTCTGGTACCTCTGAATTTTCACCTTTCGTTTTTGATTAATACAGGATAACATTCAGAAGGATCATTATTAAAAGATCTACAGAGCAGTTCTCTGGGGTTCCCTATGTCATGACTTTGCTGAACTGTTTGCTCTCTGCATGGTAAGTTGCTGTTTCCAATTTCTTTGTTCTTGAAACTGCTTGAAGAATCAATCGGTTCTTGTTTTGGTAGGACAATCATTAAGACGTAAGAAGAATTCATTTTACTATATTAAATCATCATATTTGGTTCCTAGGAGATTTTGGTTCATTTTCTTTGGTTACTCAGGAAATGGTAAAATAATGGAACTAGTCAACTTTTGGTGGAACTTTTGGTTTTGGTATATTCTTCTTAGATTAAGTGTCCCCAACAATTAGCGATCTTGAAATAATTCATTGTTTTGTAAATTGGATTATCATGGAACTTTTTATTCTTTTATTGTCATTGGCTGCAAAACTCTGTTTAAGGGACATCTTCGCTAAGGCTTCAATTCTTGTTTGTTGTTTTTTCCAATATCAGAATTTTCTGAAATTGTGAAAGTGGAATTTTTCTATTTTGATAACCAAATTCTCTTCGAAAACTCTTTCATCATGCAACATGGGAAGTTTTTCTGCTCAGATGTTAAGTCTTCTACTTGATGAATTGAACAGGTATGGACTGCCTTTTGTATCACCACACAATCTGCTAGTGTCCACAATTAATGGAACTGGTGCTGCAATTGAATCCATATATGTGCTGATTTTCCTCATTTTTGCACCCAAGAAGGAGAAAACAAAGATCTTTTCCATTCTTGTTCTGGTCATCACTGTGTTTGCAGCTGTTGCGTTGGTTTCCCTATTTGTTCTCCATGGCCAAAGCAGGAAGTTGTTCTGCGGTTTAGCTGCGACAATTTTCTCCATCACCATGTATGCTTCACCTCTGACAATCATAGTAAGCCCTTGTAAACCTTGCCCTCTATGTCATTTAGCATCCCTTTTGCTCTCTAATATTGACAGCCATGCTTCCTCTACTATTACAGCTTGTACAATGGATTGTGATTATTTACATGATGACTCTACCTTTGTTTTCGAGTACCCGTTTCGATAGTATAGTTTTCTTTCAAAATTGCCAAATTCATTTTAGGATTTATTGATCACTAGGCAACACATATTAGGTTATCCAAGATTCTTTCATACGTATCTACCTCGAATTGAAATCATTCAGAAGCCTTGTTACATTCCTTAACTAACATGGCAACTAGATAATGTTTCTTTATGTTTCTATGATCTGTTCTATTACATTTTGCACAGGCTACCTAGTAGGATTCATTATTCTTTTAGGTGATTTGAAGTTGAAGGCAACACCCCTTATGATGTTTCTTTCTCAAAGCTGCGTATGGCTGACAATTTGAAGTGTGATAGATGGTGACAAGTGACCCATTTTTTGCTCACTGAATTCATTGGCCAAATATTTTTTTTGAAATAAAATTGAATGGTTTCCAAATAGGGTTGGTTTTAGTTGAGGTCATTATTTGTGACTTCAATTCAATTGTCGTTCCTTGCTGGATCTCCTGAATTTGAAGAATTAAAATTGCAGAGGTTGGTGATCAAGACCAAAAGCGTGGAGTTCATGCCATTCTTCCTGTCACTCTTTGTGTTCTTATGTGGCACTTCCTGGTTTATCTTTGGCCTTCTTGGAAGAGACCCCTTTGTTGCTGTAAGTACAACCGTCCACTCATTCAATTTAAGTGATTGTGAACTTTCCCTTCAATTTCAGTCACTTCTTTGATCCTCTGATACTACTTCGTATATGCAACAGGACCATTCTACTATTATGATTTCCCTTTTTCCTCTCATACTAAACTAAGACCTGAGCGAGCGCACTTTTATCGCATACAGTTAGCTGTTTACTTGTGAATTGAGACAAATTTATCTTGTCATTTCATCTTCGGAATACAGTAATTTTGCGTAAAAATTGGAACTTTTGGGTGATAATTGCAGCACTTTACCGAGCCACCCTCATCCCTAATGTTGGGAAGAAATGGGAAATTTTGTTGCCAACTTTTTCGTTTGTTGATATCTAAAGAGGGACCTTTTAACTAACTATGGTGTGAACTTAGTTAAAAGAAGCCTTTCATCATGATAATTTTGTTCCTGTCTTGTCAGATTCCAAATGGTTTTGGGAGTGGATTAGGAACAGTGCAGCTAATCTTGTATGCCATTTATCATGACAACAAAGGTCCATGGAAAAAAGAAGTTTCTGATGCATCCTCGCAGTTAAAGGATCTGGAAAATGGCAAGCCTCAAGAAGAGAAGCAAACACCAGGGGTTGAACAGGTTTAGAATGTTATGGAGACTGCATCTGAAGAACTGTTGCCTGAATCCCCCTGCAGATTTGCTGTTTCTTTCAATCTTGCTTTCCAATGTCTTTCTTTGTGATGTTCCTTTTTGCCTGCTGGAGGTACTGTAGGATAGAAACAAAAGTAGGGAATGTTGATCAATCAGACCTTGGTTTTCATTGTATTTCTGGTGATGGGTATGACTTTGATATCAACGGTGTCTATTTTCATGTGCAAAGTAATGTGGCCCAAGCAAGTCCATGTTTTTTGCCTTTTTTTTTTTTGGAGGAGCATTGATGAATAGGGGGAAAAAAATGGCTGCAATTGTACTGAAACAATAAACCAGGTCCTCTAAAATTTAAAGACAAGAAAATAACTTAATGTTTTTTTAACATGTCCTATTCCCTGTTCTTTGTGGCCAAATTCGGATTTTTCTTTTTTTTTTGGGTTTTGTTCTCATTGTGTGTAAACTAAATATGTCAAAATGGGTGATTTGGATAGATTTGAGCGAGTCATAAATTGAGTAATGAGAATAATTAAATCAACCCATTTATATTCATTTAAATAAATGGGTATAATTGGGTGTAGCCATAGATACCCATTTAATAAATATGTATGGGTATATCCAGTTAGCCATTCATGAGTCACTTAAATTCTTTTTTTTTTTTTTTACATGTTGTTTGACAAGAAATAATGGTATTTTATTTGGTATTAACTGGTAAGAAATTCAAATTTATTTATTTAACACTCACTAATAGTTGAGTTTAATTGTATACTTATTTTAAATAGCTATAAACAAGTGAGTCGAGTTAATCCACTACTCACCAATTAAATGGGTTTAATTGAGTACTCATTTAGACCGACTCAAAATTAATGGGTGAGCGGATTTGGATAAATCAATATAATTGGATTCTGATTTACGCATCAATGTGGACGGTGCCCAATATCATCTGTACTCATTTTTCTCAAGACAAGTGTGGGAAGATTACTGTTGTATCGCAATCAAACAGAAATATATCCTCAGAACGGACCATATGACATTTCCACTTAAAAGAGAAAATTGGACATGAGATTTTGACGTGGTTTGAGCACGCAAGAATCCAAATAAAGCCCGACTTGCCAATTTTGAGTGAAAGTAGGCTATGCCATTATATTTACTAAGAGTTCTTGTCCACTTCATGATATTTTAATAATCCTTTTTTATCATCTGCTGAGTTGAGGAGGAAGAATTTGCATTTCAACATCTGGGAGAGAGAATTGGAATCTTGACTATTGGCGTCAAGAACTCGAAGAACCCTCGCCTCAGATGGACAATTTGGTGCTTCTCCTACTCAACTAGTGATATTATCCAAAATTTACGTGATCAACATCCAATCCAACATCATAATTAAGAAATCATATTTGGATTGCGAATTTTCGCCAAAAAATTCTCTTGACACATTTCCTAATCACTCTTTAATCTTATATAAATTATATTGTTATAGTATATTTTTCGACAGAAAACTTTCCATTCAAATGCCTTGAGAATGGATTTTACTATTAACAAATACCAAACCTAGACCTTTCATTCCTTTACCTAGGTAAGATGGTATACTCTCCCCTCCTAAACCATCCAATCCTTCTCTCTCCCAGGTGATATGGCCCTTGAATTCTCATATGGTACGCATCGAAAAAAAATAATTCTCAAATGGTTCAAACAGAACAAAACATCCAGTAGAAGATGGCCCAATGGGTTCGCCGCGGCGAAGAAAGTCAATCGGGCACCAGCTCCTTACTTCATGGGCTTGAGGTTTTCTTTTATCAATAGTAATCCTGCTTTAATTCAAAATTCAAAATTTATTCGGACGTGTTAAAACCTTCCACAAATAGAGTTTTTGCTACTTGAAATATAAACTTCAAAGTTGTCACTTCAAGTAGCGAGTTTAAAAATTGCTACTCTAAACCCTAATTAGCAACTACTCACATTATTTCCATATATTACACTTTCATACGTAAAATTTAAAAAAAAAATTGTATGTCATATATATAAAAAATATGAGTTAATCTTATATACAGTATATACATTATTATGATTGGATGCATTGTACATATACAAAATTTGGATTTCAAATTTAAATTTAGATTATGTATCATACATCTAATTGTGAAGCGTATAGACTGCCAATGTATAAAAGATTAATCCAAAAAATAAAAGTAATAAACTCTTAAAATATTACTTTTTAATTTTTCAAAAAGTATAAAAATTTGAATAAGAAAAACGACATACCTTTCAAGTTATAAACAAAATAGCAAACAATATACATTATAATTTCTATAAATTTATATATATGAATATACTGAGGTGATGAAGTTTTCTTAAATTGAATGCTTATCATAATGATTAGAGTTAAAATTTGTATGAATGTAGAGTAATCTTTAAAAGTTTTAGTATACAGAATTCTTGTACTAAATTCATTTCTTCTTAATTTAACTAATATCAAATTTGGAATCTCCAACTTTGAAGTGCATGGGTGAATGTGCCTAGCATCTAAACATTCGGATTTAGGATTATGGAAAGAATATCAATCTCCCTTCATGGACTTAGGATTAACAAGTTAGATCAAATATTTAATCTAACTAGTATAATAGTTGAGAGGCACTTTTGGCATAAATAAATCTTGTCACACCTGAAATTATTTTTTTACTGTTGCTTTTTTGTATTAGGCTAAATTGTTACAAAAATATTGGTTTCAAAGGAGGTTAGTGATATTTTTAGAATCTCAGGGGAGGACAGTGAAATAGTTTGAAACCGCAGGGGAGGTCTCTCAAATTATCCCATTAGAAAATGCAAAATAATGATTTGATAGTAAAACTAACTTGTATGTACATAACAATAACAAATTAGGGGGAAAAAACCATAATGGTGTTGCTAGCTTTAAGGGATAGTAACGTCTTTTTTGACCAATAAGACATTGACATGTGAGAGAGGTTATATTTTGCAAAGAAAAAGTGTTGCATTGTTTAGGATTCTAATCTAAATCTCTACGTTTACCTGCAGTAAATTATGGGTTGTTTTTGTATGCACATTATCTTTTTTAAAATTAATATTTATTTTAAAATTTATCAAATGTTCTTGATTGTAGTCCCCTCGAGTACCTAAAATATATAAGGGATAATTGCAGAAACCTCCCCTGACTTTTCTGACACTTGCACTGACCTCCCCTCTAGGTTTAGAAATGGCATTCAGTACCCCTGAACAGGAACAATTCGTTGCAAAAACCTCCCCTGAGGCTTGATGTCCCATTAAAAAATTATTTGTAGAAGTGAGATAAGAAATTTCTTCCAATTTTGCCCTGATCTTGCTTGACAATTAGTATTAACAAGGGAGGGGTATAGGCATTAAGGATCAAGCAAGTTCAGGGGGTATAAATGCAACATATTTTTCATTCCAATATCTAGCTTGGTTTGATGAGTGTTTCGGAATTAAATGCAATTAAATTTCAAATTTACCCCTGATATAACAATTCTTATAAAACAAAAGAATTACACATACGACAAATTAACATCTCCATAATTATAACTACAATAGTTATTAACTTTTTTGATAATATATAAGAAAATCATAAACCATAACAAAAGTTAATACAAGAAAATAAATATAGTGGCTGTATTAATAAGGAGTAAATTCCCAAAAAGAGAGAGTTTTTAAACTAACTTTCTAAAGGGTGGCGATTTTTGAGTCTCTTCCCAAAGGGTGAAAAACGCATCGAAGGAATGCGTTCTTCCAAATAAAAATGCAACTTTCAAATACGTTATTTTAATTTTCATAAATTTGTTTAAATATGAAAAATTGGTTAAATAACGCATAACATACCAGCTCTTTATGGGAAACTGGCAGGTTTTGTAGTATGTTTTATACCAGCTCTTTATGGAAAACATACCAGCTCTTTATGGGAAAAATTGGTTAAATAGCGCCCAAAGGAAAACTAGTATGTTTTGTATTTAACATAAATTAAATATGTGAAAGTTAAAAAAAAAATTTGCCCATAATTAGTTAAGCAGTTAATTAGTTTATTAGTTTAACATGCAAATAGTTTATTAGTTTCGGACAGACAACAGCTTTAGTTAATTAGTTAATTAGATAATTAGTTAATTATTTAATTAGATAAACAGAAATTAGTTAATTAGTTAATTAGTTAATAGTTAATTAGATAATTAGTTAATAGTTAATTAGTTTAACTATGCAGAAATAGTTTGATTAGTTAATTAGTTCATTAGTTCATTAGATAATTAGTTAATTAGTTAATTAGATAAATAGAAATTAGTTAATTAGTTAATTAATTTAACTGTGCAGAAATAGTTTTATATTTAATGTGCTATTTAACCAATTTCGTTGGCCTGTGGAGCTAATTAACCAATTAGCGCATTAACTAATTAGTTAATTAGTTAATTAGATAAACAGAAATTAGTTAATTAATTAATTAGATAATTAGTTAGTTAATTAATTAATTAGATAATTAGTTAGTTAATTAGTTAATTAGATAATTAGTTAGTTAATTAGTTAAGCAGTTAATTAGTTAATTAGTTTAACATGCAAATAGTTTGTTAGTTTCGGACAGACAACAGCTTTAGTTAATTAGTTAATTAGTTAATTAGATAAACAGAAATTAGTTAATTAATTAATTAGTTAATTAGTTAATTAGTTTAACTATGCAGATATAGTTTGATTAGTTAATTAGTTAATTAGATAATTACATAAATAGAAATTAGTTAATTAGTTAATTAGATAATTACATAAATAGAAATTAGTTAATTAGTTAATTAGATAATTAGTTAGTTAATTAGTTAAGCAGTTAATTAGTTAATTAGTTTATCTAATTAAGTAGTTAATTAGTTTATCTAATTAAGTAATTAATTAGATTATTTAGTTATTTAGTTAATTAGTTAAACTATGTAGAAATAGTTAATTTAGTGTAATTTTTATTAACAAACGTTTTGTTGGGTTTGATGAAAGTACTCATCACATTCATCTAGTAAAATTAAATCATGTTGGGGTACTTTAGTAAATTGACCCACTTTTGCCTATTAAATTGCCTCCAACTTTTTGTAGGGGAGGTCAATGCTATTTCAAAATTGATAGGGGAGGTCAATGCTATTACTATAAAAGTCAGGGGAGGTTTCTGCAATTATCCCAATATATAAATAACATTCGGATTCAGGATTTTGAAGAGAATTGAATATCGTTCTCACCATGCGTATATTAGTGATAAATGCACACCAGATTGGTGTGCAAATTACTGAGATTAATTTATAACAAAAAAAAACTTACTACAATTTAGTGTAACAAAGAACTATAACAAGAAATAAAATGTAGGAGTAGTTAATGGCATTTAAGAGTGATCAAAACTAGGTATTATGATATGAGTAACACCTATATACGTTAATTACCCTGAAGTTCTAAAGCCCGTGAATCTTGGAATGGACATCTTTGGACGTAAAAGCAAAAGACATTTTCTTTAACACCAAACTAGCTGCTCCAGCGTTTTGTAAATGCTACTAAAGTAAGCTGAGATACATCAGAAAAGAAGGGGAAAATTTATTTAATAGCCAGACTAATTGCCAATAGCGAATTTTATTCCTGTAGATGAACCCAAACACATTTTGCAAATCCAACACAGCACACCATGATACAACACTAACAGTTTCTGGAGAGAGGCAGGCCAATGTTATTCATGACAAACTGGGAAAACCAAAAACACTGAAACCAGACCAGGAAAGTGCAAATTCATATGCAAATGCAAATATGCAATGGATGATAATCTTCATTCTCCATTCAACCTTCTGCACAGACACCTGTAACACAAAGGTTACATGGTGATTTGCATTCTGTAACGTTTTTGCAAGGCTTGAAATAACACTCGGGGAGGTTGATTTGCAAAATCTTTCTTGCGGTTGCACTGACCAACATGTCCATCTCAGCGGCTTCCATCTTTGACAAGGACAAAGCTGCATACAAATTAATGACCACAATTTGTTAATACTAGGATTTACTTTATCTGTGCTTTCTGATTAATCAGGAGAGAGCTAGCTAGCTAGAGGCTTTTTACCTATGGCCATGGCGAATACGAAAACTAGGAGAGCGGATTTTGTTGAAGTGCTCTTCGCCATGTTTTCTGCTTGCTTGCTTGCTTGATATCTGATGATCAGATAATCTCCTCCTCTCAAATGCTTTGTGGAATTCCTTTTGGTTCAACTAGAGTTTATATATATAGGCAAAAGAATGGCTGTACATATTTTAGCTTGTCCACAGCAACTGGTAACATCCGGTGACCAATTCTCTTCATGTGAGCTGCCATGAATTATGCCGGCATTCCCTAATCTCATCTCTCGTTTTCATAGAATCAATCAACTAGAGGACATTACGCTCAGCGTGATAGTTTTTGCACTTTAAAATTAAGTGAACAATGCCAAATATGGATTGCCCATTTGCATTTGGGACCATATCTGTAAGTTTTGTGAGGGACAGACCAATAATTAACATGAGGACGATTTTGGTGAAATCACCAAACTCTTCAGTTAAATTGGTCTGGCAAAGCCACCGGCATAAAATAATGGTTGCAAGCAATCAGTTTTATTCGAAAATAAAGTTCAGCCATACAATTAAGATTGGATTTTTCTACTGATAAGTAAAATTTTGGAGGTGGGAAGGGTGTGGGAAGCTGTGTGAGTAAAAAAAATGAGTAAGATTTTTTCAACCATTTCATGTATATATACCACATTTACAAAATTCGATTTGCTTTTTTTTTTTTTTTATCTGAGCTTATCCAATAAGTTTTGTATAATTCATATTAGGGCTTAATATTGGGTGATTTTGAAACGTTTTATATCAATATGATCTTGTATGTTTTGTGGTGAAATCTATAGTGACAAAGTTTGTGCATGGGAGTATTCCATGAGAGAATAATCTTATACGAGTAAAGTGAATATATATTTCTTAAAAATGGCTGAAAAAACAAAATACAAAGCACTGATTTGGCAATTTTTCAATAGTTCTCTTCACCGTGTTTTCTGATTGCTACCTGATGAAATAAATTCTGAGCTCATATTTGTTTGATTGGATTTACGTAGGCAGACAAATTGCTGTTGAAATTGCAATTTCTTGGTCAATTATGTATTGATTACTGATTTAATATATCACCAGAAATTTATTGCCATTGAATCACCACGTATGTGAGTTTATCTACTTGGAATACAAATGTGCACTTGGTCTAATTTATATTACCACCACTTAATAGAATATGATTAAAAAACGTCTTGGCCTAAAAGGGGCATTTTTTTAAAGCCCTGTGTGAAAAGCAATAATGATAAGGTTTTGCGGGATAGAGTAGATAATTGAGAGCCTGTTGATAATTGAGATTATTTTCCCATTCATGGATAATTGAATTAGAAAAAATTTTATCTATTTTAAAGACAAATATTGAAGTGGTAGAATTTTTAACTAGCCGGAGGGAAAATGGAAATTCAACAAGTAGGAGCTCGGCTAGGTAAACTATTACTCATTATCGATGTCGCCAGAGCTGTATATATTTGCTATTACGGTTCCTACATTTCTTGTTATTCCACGAGGATAAAACGTGGGTATTCCAATACGATATAAGTCTGATGCAAGGGTCACTTCTGCTAAATTACACGTCTCTCTACATAAAAAGCGTGAGTGCCCTTTTATGATAAAAGTTTTTGTCAATTAATAGATTGCTTATTATAACCTCCTTCTTCTTTTAGATAGTGTTTGTCTGTTTGGAAAAGGGAAGGAAAGTGAAAGTCCCTAAGAATTTGTATTTTCTTGTATCTTTTTTTATTAATTAATCAAACACATATGAGAAAGTTAGTTTTCATTTTCTTTTCCTCACTTCACTTTTCCCCCAACACACTTTCATACGCGACTCTCTAGTCAAACAAACAAAACTTTATACTTTTACAACCTGCTTCCCTTTTTTTTTTCTCTCTTATCCACCCTTCTTTCTTTCTCTCATCACTTCCTCCAAACTATCACTAACCCATGACACTCGTACAATATTTCAAAAAAAAATGATAACAAGTTGCATAAAATTTTCTCACTTTTTGTTCCTCTAAGTAATTTGGTATTCTTAGTCTTATTCAAATTTATTTATTCATTATTTTATTCTGCAATATGCACACAAATAGTGTATGCCGTACCCACTAATATTCATTAATTTCCAGCCCCATGGGTTCACATACTGACTAACAAATAAATGTAATTATATGTGCTTTGAAAAAAGAAATATCTTGCTCCCATCCTACCAATGTTTTCTTTTCTCATTGTGTTAGGAGGAAACTCATTGCAAATGATCCAAAAGAAATGCCCTTTTCTTCCTCTTAATTCTCCCACTCCGAATACTGCCCATTGTATGTATGGTACCTCATCTTATCATAAATGCAACTAGAAAACAAGAAAAAGAAAATGGTGAAAGTGCTGTAGGCAACCCCACATTATTTGGAGCATGTGGCCAGTCTAATTGCTTTCAGTTGCCTGGAGTCTTCTGTGAATATGTAGGTTTGCCTTGTCTGATTTTAGTCAAGGCTACTTTTAGGTTTTCTGTCAACTTCTGCCCGCTTGATGCACTTAAATTCCTTCTAATTTTAGCTAATGTTTTGGGACTATAATCCCTTCGAGTACCTCAAATGTTGGGGTGAATGTCAAAACATTGGGATCTAGGACTGGGGAGAGCAAATCATTCTCAGTTTATGTATATTTATCAGCAGAGAAGGGAACCCCAATATACATATATAGTTTAAGGAATGTAAATTTGATAGCTGGATTAATTTCCAGGAATAAATTGAGATGAATCCACGCACACATTTTGCAAATCCAACACGCAGCAGAACATCATGATACAACGCCAATAAATCCAAGAAAACATATGCGTACACCCATAAGTCTACGAGGGGCAAACCTTTATGAATCATTACAAATTTGGAAAACACAAACCATGAAAATTGAAACTGCAAATTCATATGAAAATACATTCGATGACAGTCTTCCTTCTCCATTCAAACAATACAGACACTATTCAGACAAATGCCACATGATGTGGCGCATCCTACGCTGTCCAAGACACGAGGGGACCTGCAAAACCTTCCATAAGGTTGCAGTACTCTCTAGCATATCAATCTGCATGGCTTCCATCATTGACAAGGACAAAGCTGCATAAAGGATGCACTTGAACAAAACTTGATACTGATACTCAAAAAAAAAAAAAAAAAGACTGTGCTAATGGTCATACTGTCTAAATTCATTGTATCGTTGTATTAAATTTACATCTTTGATTGGAATTTGTTTTGTATAATTTACCTTAAATAGATTAGGTTTTCTATGTTTATGGATATTGTGTACCTATAAATAAAGGCTCTTTGCACTTGTATATTTGGATACCAGTTTTATCATACACAGTCTCTTCCAAATTTCTGATTATCATACCAGTTTTCTAATAGACTGACATGATTACTAAACAATCTACTTGATTTGTACATTTGACACTCGAGACAGCTAGCTAGCTAATGTCGGCTTCTAACCTCTATGACTAAGGCGAATACAACAGCTAGGATAATGGATTTTATTGAAGTACAATTCACCTTTTTTTTTTAATTTCTGATTGGATAAACTCCTCTGGAGTGTTCTGCAATTCTATGTCTGTACTAACTTGATTTGTATAGGCTAAGAAGTTGAGTTGTGAGTTGGGTCTTTCGTGTAAGATCTCAAGAATTTTGTCCGCATTCTCTTATCTCATCTTTATTTTCATATAATTGTTTGAAAGGACAGTGGATAATGTGACAATAATTGCACGTTATGAATTCAGTGGATAGCCATTCGCTTTTGGGACCATATATATATATAGAGAGAGAGAGAGAGAGAGAGAATTGTTCCTCACTCTTATATAGAATTGCTTCTATATACATAAATACATATATATATATATAGAACTTTTTCTCACTCTTATATGACATTTTTTGGTCAATATGTTATTCTAGTTTTACCCACTTTGTTTGTAGATTTGTGTTAGGATTATACCATAAGAACAAATCTCTGAATTGAAGGTTCCTATTTTATCCAATTTTTGTAAGTTTAAACATTGAAAACATTTTATCTTTTTAAAACGGAGGATGTAGCCCCATTTATTTGTGTTCACTATTCTTATCATTTCTCTTCAAAATGTAGGGTGTATCTATCACTGATTGTGTGTGTGTGTAGACTCTCATCTCTAAAGAAATCTTCCAAATCTATCATTTTTTATCCTTCCTGATTTTCTTTTTATTTTTTCCTTTCCATTGTCGATATACTTATTGCCCTCCCCCTCTCACCTTCAATTAAGGTTTATTTGGGATTGCGGTGCTTTTATTAAAAAAATACTTTTCAAAAATAAAAGCACTTTTAACATATTTGGTGATCATCATTTCTAGAATTTAAGAATACAATTTTGGCCATTAAAGCTCTTTTGGATAAACTCAAAATTAGTACTTTTAGAGTAAATTTTATGTTTCAAAAACTAAAAAATTAATTTTCACAATTTTTATGAATATTTTAGCTACTTAATAAAGGTAATTGTGAAATATTCTTGAACCAAATACGATTTTTTTTTAAAAAAAATTTGTTGAAACCAATAGTGAAAAGGTCTGTGGGAAGTTTGACTTTTTTTTTATCAGAGAATAATCTTGTACGGTGAAAGTGAATATGAATTGCTTAAAATGGCTGAAAGAATGCAATAAAAAGTACTTGTTTGGTACGTTTTCAACAATTCTTTTCTCATAAGCTGTGTGTATTATGTAGCCATTTTAGGGTTGAACTTAATTTTTCAGTAATTCTCTTCATACAAGAGTAGACCATTGCCAATTCGATCTTAGTCAATTATTTATGGAGCCCTCATACATATATGGCTATTGCATCACCATTTTTGCGGATTTATCCACTTGGAATCCAAGTGTTCACCTGCTCTAAATCATATTACGACTTAATAGAATGTAATTTTAAAACATTTTAGATTAAAAGGGACTCTGAAAGGAAATACACACAGCATTAGAACTGTAGCTATGATGAGTGGTATTTATGGTCTAACAAGAAAAATTCAAGTGTTTGGGTAATTGAGACCCCATAGTCATAGATGCTCGTACAACATCTCCTACTCATGAATTTACCCCTGCTACATGCAAAATTATCTATTTTATATATATATATATATATATATTGCCAAATGGGTAGTTATCTATGCTCCATAGGGATCAAAGGGCTTCGAATCCTCTGTCCCCAGAGTAATCTCTGTCCCCTCTATCCCTTATTTGTACAACTGCCACGTGTCTCTAGCTTTTTGTTAACCCAAACTCAAATAAATCGATAATAATCGGTTTACAAGTTTACTCAAAATCAATTAAAACAGATAACTCAAAACTTTTTTTATTTTCTTTTTAACAAAAAAGAGTCTTATTGATTTGGGGTAAAAAATAAAGAAGAGTTTTAGTAAATTTCTATGTTTATGATCAACAAGACTCTTTTTTGTTAAAAAGAAAATAAAAAAAAAGTTTTGAGTTATCTGTTTTAATTGATTTTGAGTAAACTTATAAACCGATTATTATCGATTTATTTGAGTTTGGATTAACAAAAGACTAGAGACACGTGGCAGTTGTACAAAATAAGGGACAGAGAAGACAGAGACTACTTTGGGGACAGAGGATTCGAAGCCGGATCAAAGGGCCGTATGCTTTCATTGCGACCCCTCCTCTCTCGAGTAGATAGATATCTTTTATATGTAGAATTCTATTCTATTTTGGACCACAAGTGGGCAGATATATAAACTAGTTAAATCTACGTTCACAATCTTTAGTCTTCTATCCAGAAAAGGAAAAAAAATCTTTAATCAGCCATTGCCGGTTGTAGCCACAAATGGCAAAATAAGAGACTGAGAGTCGTAATCTGTTTCAAAGGCACCGCAAAATGAATCAGCCATTGCCGGTTGTAGCCACAAATGGCAAAATAAGAGACTGAGAGTCGTAATCTGTTTCAAAGGCACCGCAAAATGGCAAGGTTAGGGCAGTGGGGCAACAGCTTCCCCCTGCCTACATGACGAGGGACATGACAGGGATTTTTCTAATAGATACCGACTAGACATTCATCATTGTATCTAAATTACACTTAATTTATTGTGTAATATACACATTCATATTTATTGTACTTTTGTATTGAAATAATTTTTTAAAATAATTTTATTTTTGTTAAAAAGATTAACACTTACAGGACTTTGCTAACAATTTGAGGACTTTGTAAACGGACGGACTCTTTGTTTGGATACAGTATTATTTCAAATAATTATTTGAAATAATTACTATAATACATTTTGCGATCTGATGTATGTGAGATAAAAAGATGATTGAAAATATAAAAATGTGGATTGGAAAATGTATCTATGATGCAAAAAAAAAAAAATTTTAGAAAAAATTGCTATCCAAACATATAATAAATATTTACTAACCTAATAAATATTCATTGATTTTCGCCCCCCATGAGTTCAACTACTAATAATAACCTCTAATAATTATAATTCGGATTATATGGACTCTGACACAAGAAATGTCGGATTATATGTGCTCTGACACAAAGTTTTCTTTTCTCAACCTGTTCGGAAGAAACTCATCGCAAATGATTCAAGAGAAATGCCATTTGCTTGTTCTAAACTCCTACCCAAATATACCCCTTCAAATTACTAGTGTATACTAGTGATAAATGCGCATCAAATTGGTGTGCAAATTACTGAGATAAATTTATGATTAAAAAAAACAAAAACTTGCAATGTGTTGGCATATTAAAGCAAGGCTCAAAAATAGGAATTTCTATGTTATTCTTTAATAGTGTTTGAGGCAGGTTAGGGTTTTAATAATTTTATTTTGATCAAGTTATGGTATTTTTATTATTTAAAATTAGTATTTTATTAGAAAATTTTTTTATAGGTGTAAGACTTGCTTACTAAGCCACGTGATTAATGAATAGGGAGTATTATTATTATATTGGTTGAGAGGAGTGGAACATTGAGTGCCTTATAATTATATGTGTAAATTGCCTCCCTATATACATGAATTTTATGAAATATATCTCCTATATATTTTTTGTTAGAATTTTTTGGATTCTACATCTAGTATTAGAACCCTAGATTCAAAAAATTGATCCTAGGGTGCCTATGAGCATTGAAAAATTGTCTCGACTACGAGATTAGTCCTAGGCATTTTCCACTATTAGAATTAGAACATAAGATTGCTGTGAATATACAAGTTGATCAAGTTGGACCACAAGATTGGTTCGAAAAAATTGTTAGATTGATTGTGGTATTGCGATAAAGGTCAGAGAAGAATCCTATCAATTGAATGATAGTTATAAAAATCACAAAGTGAGTTGTCAATGAATTAATATCAAATTGTGCGACAAAAACAATATGTCCAAGTGCGTGGATTATTGTAAAGAGAAAAGTGTTTGAAGATAAAGAAAAATCATGTTGGTGGAATTTGCAAATTAGATTATTGTTTGTGATTGTGTTGGATCGGATTTGAAGACCTTTAATTTAAAGAAGGCAATGTTGGTATATTAAATCAAGGCACAAAAATAGAAATTTCTATGTTATTATTTAACAATGTTTGAGACAAGGTAGGGTTTTAGTAATTCTACTTAAGTCAAGTTATGGTTGTTTTATTATTTAGAAATTAGTATTTTAATAGAAAATTCTATGGTTGTAAGACTTGTTTACTAAGTTATAGTGGTTTATAAATAGAGCGTCTTATTATTGTATCAGTTGAGAAGAGTAAAGCATTGAGAACCGCATAATTATGTGCAGTTAATGATATATTTTTAATTTATTCCTCTTCTTCCATACATGCTTGTATGTGTGTAAATTGCCTCCTCATATATATTGATTATATGAAATTTATCTCCTGTAGCTTATTGTTGTTAGTGGAATTTTTTGGGTTCTACACAATTTAGTGTAAACAAAGAAGTATAACAAGAAATAAAATGTAGGAGTAGCTAATGGCATTTAAAAGTGATCAAAACTAACTATTACGAGCAACACCCACGATAATTACCCCCGAAGTTCTAACACCTGTTAATCTTGGAATCGACATCTCTGGACGTAAAAGCAAAAGACATTTTCTTTAACACCAGACTAGCTGCATTATGTTAATACTAAGATAAGATAAGATACATAAGCAAAGAAGGGGGAAAAAATATTTAAGGAATGTAAATTTGATAGCTAGACTATTTGTCAATAACGAATTTTATTCCTGTAGATGAATTCAAACACATTTTGCAAATCCAACACAGCACAGCATCATGACACAACACTAATAATTTCTGAAGAGAGGCAGGCCAATGTTATTCATTACAAATGGGAAAACAAAAAAAAAACATGGAAACCAGGAAAGTGCAAATTCATATGCAAATGCAAATGTGAAATGGATGATATTCTTCATTCTCCATTCAACCTCCTGCACAAAGATCTAATGCACAACGGGTACATGGTGATTTGCAATCTGTAGCCGTTTTGCAAGGCTGGAGATAACAGCCAGGGAGGAAGCCCTTTGTTGTGGTTGCACTGTCCAGCATATCAGTGTGAGCGGCTTCCATCTTTGAGAAGGAGAAAGCTGCACGCAAATTAATGACCACAATTTGTTAATACTACGATTTACTTTATCTGTGCATTCTGGGTAATCAGGAACAGAGCTGGCTAGCTAGAGAACTTCTCACCTATGGCCAAGGCGAATGCGAACACTAGGAGAATGGATTTTGTTGACGTGCTCTTCACCATGTTTTCTGCTTGCTTGTTATCTGATCAGATAATCTCCTCTCCAATGCTTTGCGGAATTCCTTGGTTCAACTAGAGTTTATATATACAGGCAAAAGAATGGCTGTACATATTTCAGCATGTCCACAGCAACTGGTAACATCCGGTGACCAATTCTCTTTCATGTGAGCTGTCATGAATTATGTTGGCATTCCCTAATCTCATCTTTCATTTTCATAGAATCAATTAACTAAAGGACATTACGCTCAGCTTGATAGTTTTTTCACTTTAAAATTAAGTGAACAATGCCAAATATGGATTGCCCATTTGCATTTGGGACCATATCTGTATGTTTTATGAGGGACCAACCATTAACAATAGGACGATTTTGGTGAAATCACCAGACTCTTCAATTAAATTGGTCTGGCAAAGCCACCGGCATAAAATAATGGTTGCAAGCAATCAGTTTTATTCGAAAGTAAACTGGAGCCATACAATTAAGATTGGATTTTTCTACTAATAAATAAGAGTTTTTAACCATATCATGTATACCAACTTTACAAAATTTGACTTGGTTTTTTCTTTTCTTCTGAGCTTATCCGATAACTTTTGTATGATTGATATTAGGACTTAATAGTGGATGAATTTGAAACATTTTATATCATTGTGATCTTTTATGTTGTGTTGAAACCTATAGTGACTAGGTTTGTGCATGGGAGTATTTCATGAGAGAATAATCTTATACGAGTAAAGTGAATATATATTCCTTTAAAATGGCCGAAAAAACAAAACACGAAGCACTGATTTAGCAATTTTTCAATAATTTTTTCCTTATAAAATCTTATGAATTACGTCTACATTTTAGCTTGAACTTAATTTTTCAGTAATTGACTTCATGTAAGCTGTTGGGCATCTCATTTTCAGTCCAATCTTTCAATTCATGGAAACTAAAGCTTTCAGCAGAAAGTATTTTGTTTAAGTACTTTTCGCCATCTTTTTTATTGCTGCCTGATCAGATCAATTCTGAACTCATATTGATTAGATCGGATTTATACAGGCAGACAATTTGCTGTTGAAATTGCAATTCTTGGTCAATTATGTATTCAATCCTGATACATAAATAGGCTCTTTACACTTGTGTATTTGGACACCATTTTTATCCTACACAGTCTCTTCCCAATTTCTGATTATCATCGTTCCAAAAGACTGCATGATTACTAAACAATCTACTTGATTTGTACATTTGACCCTTAAGACAGCTAGCTAGCTACATATCTGCTTCTTACCTATGACTAAGGCGAATACAACCGCTAGGATAGTTGAAGTACAATTCACCATTTTTTTCTTTTCTTTTCTTTTTTTTAAATTTCTGATTGAATAAACTCCTTATGTCTGTTTTAACTTGATTTATATAGGCTTTGTGAGTTGGGGTTCATGTAAGATCTCAAGACCTATGTCGGCATTCTCTTATCTCATCTTGCATTTTCATAGGATTGTTTTAAAAGGACATTGGATAACGTGATAATGTTTGCATTTTATGAATTCAGTGGATAATGTCGAGTGGATAGCGGTTTGCTTTTGGGACCAACATGGCAATTTAGATATATAAACCAGGAAGTGAAAGTGCAAATATGCAGTGGATTGAGGGACGATTTCATATGCTATCTTTTGGTTGCACTGCCCAGCATATGAGTCTGAGCGGCTTCCATCTTTGACAAGGACAAAGCTGCATGCAAATTAATGACCACAATTTGTTAAATTCTAAAAGATACTAAAAGATTGAGGGAAGTGGTTACTACGATTTACTTTATCTGTCTGCATACTGATCAAGGAGAGAGCTAGCTAACTAGAGGCTAATCTTACCTACGGCCAAGGCAAACACGAACACTAGGAGGATGGATTTTGCTGAAATTCTCTTCACCATGTTTTCTTCTTGCCATCTGATTAGATAGGCTTTGAATTCATTGTGGTTTGATTGGATTTAAATAGGCAAATACATGGCTGTTGAAATTGCAACATATCCACTACAAGCGGTAACAGTTGTTTACCAAGACTTGGTCTGTTGTTTATTGAGTCCGATACATGCATTCATACTCATATATCCAGAAACTCATCGCTTTATCCACTTGGAATCCCAATGTCCAAACTTTCTTCCTTTTTTTTTTTTGTTTTTCAACTGTCACCATCATCTCAATCCAAATGGCTCTGGAAAAGCCATCTAACGATTAGTTTTTTTTTTTATTGCAACGATAGAATTCCTATAATCTAATCTAGCCTAATCTAGGGGGAGGGGGATTCGATGTGAGTACAGACTCAATCGAAGAAAACCAATTAAAGCCGCCACATATTATAGCAAATTTTGGTGGGAGGCAAGGGTTGAACTCTTGACCTCCGACACCACCAAATTGGTGGTGACCACCAGGCCAAAGGCCTAGTGGCCCATCTAACGATTAGTTCCACAAGCATTTTTTGTTCTTTCTGTTGTAAGTAGAAGGATTAAAATCTGAGACATGTACTTAGAGTCCTAATTTGCATCACCACACATATGTGGACTTTATCTTACTTGGAACCCTAAAGGACAAACTTTTCTTTCTTCCCACTGCCACCATCATCTCTAAGAGTCCAAATGAGTCCGGAAAAGCCACCTGACAATTGGCTCCTCAAGCATTTAATTATACTTGAAAATACAATTGGGTAAATTTTTTTTAAATAATATTTTGCTTATATCATAAATACATTTTTCAACACACCTTTTAATATTTTTAACTACCTTTTTGTAGAACTGTAAACGAATCGAATCGAATCGAATATCTCATATTTGAGCTCTGTTCGTTAAGCAATTTGAACAAGATTCGTGTTCGTTCATTAATTTTCGAACTTCAAACCTGTGTTCGTATTCAATTCGTTAAGCAAAGTTCATGTTCGAGTTCGTATTCGACTCATTTAACATAAACAACCCGTTCACGAACATGTTCGAAAAGCTCGAATTCAAATTATTTTAAGTCTTAAATATGCCATACAAATCATTAATCATCCTCAAAAACAATTAAAGTACTAAGTGACTAAATTCTATTATTCATTAATTATATAACTAACATTAACATCAAAACAACAAATAAAACAAAGTAATTTGCCCTCCAAATATAAAAGTCCAGCCATAAAATTAACCCTAAAATTTGTCAAATGACAATTATGTTCATGTTCGTGAACATGCTTGTGTTCGCTCGATTATTAATCGAATAAAAAAATTTGTTCGAACTCGGTTCGTTTAAGGTTTTGAACGAGCCTTTCACAAATACGAACGAGTCGAAATGAACCAAACTACCGAACAGTTCGGTTCGTTTAACAACTCTACCTTTTATCTAATATACATTACATCACAAAAAGTGTTACAGTAATTATTTCAAATAATATTTCAAATAATACTCTATGCAAACACTACTACAATTAAGAGTAAATTTTTCTGCAGCCTAGTACGATTTTTGACTATAACAGATCCCCTTTACAAAAGTCTAACTAGTTCTTTTTTTTTTGCTAAATTTTGACCTCATTAGATAACTTTTGTATAATTTTTATATTAAGACTTAATAGAGGGTATTTGTTAAACATGGTTAAACCAAATACAATCTTTATGAATGGCTTAATCATATATTTGTCCCAATGTAATTAGGGTCAAGCAACGAACTACCCCTATATTCACAACATCTACAAATTGTCCCGTGTTGACTACTAGTCAAATGTATGTCTCTATGAAAAAGATAATTATGGCTTTACCATTAGAGATTGTTAGATGACCTTTTTTCTTGTCTCTTTCATCTGCATATTTTTTCTAATTATGTATAGATTTCCTTTTACTCTATATAGATTATGATATGTATAATTTTTTTACTAAAGAATTTCTTTTTGTGGTTTATATGTATAATTTTTTTACTAAAGAATTTCTTTTTGTGGTTTAACATATATTGTTAGTTTCTTGTAAACAATTTTTTGACACAAACATATTTATCATTATTGACTTATGTAAAATATTTTACTATTATAAATTACTATTTAATTAAAAAAGATATTTTTATATCTATAAGTATATAAATGCAAGATACAGTAATAATTGTTAGTATATACACTCACATGATAGATCTGAGTGTGATTTAGAGTTACGAACGATTGTCTATTTGGCATATGTTAAAACAAAAATCTTTAATAGAAGTAACTTAAGTAGTTTCTATTTTCTTTGACAGTTTCTTGTTGTGCATTAATTGTTGATAGAATATTGATGATAAATGACCCTGCGTTCCTTCTTACTCATGACAGAGTTCACACATAGGAGAAGAAAATCTCTTACCCCATTATTTAAACCCACCTATTGTGTTCAAACATTGTTTGTTAACAACCAAAGTATAAAAGTGTACCTGGGCACACACACTTGTCCCCAAACTAATTTGTACCATGGAACATTTTCTCCTGAAGGAAAGATCTTCTTCATGGCTGATTGAACTGAGAACAACCCTGATGGTGAAGCAGTCCATATTACATGATCATCTCTATGCTGATGAGCCAATAAAGAATCTGGCATTACAAATTGCAGCTCCTGTACCTCTCTAGCTAACCTTCCCCCTACTGGCCAATTCCAGCAACCGTTGCCAATAAATTCCACCACCTTTGGCATCTTCTGACTGTTGGGGAAATCGGGTAATTTCCCACTCAAAATTCAACTAGTGATTAAACCGATTCAGTAATTCCCAAAAAAGATCGTCAAATCAATTTCCTTAGACAGAATTACCATTCCAAGTAAATTCCCAGGAAAGGCTGGAGGGGTCACAAGCGGTCCCACTTAAAACCCAGTCTCCTAGACAGAATTTACGTGCACGGTGTATTATCACAACTAGACCCGTATATACATAAATAATATGTAAACACGAATAATAAAAGTACACCCAAATGAATCGTATAAAACACTACAAATAAACCCGACAAATATATTGAATACTATATTACAATAGAAAAGAAACTACTAAATAAATGCGGAATAAATAAAAGAGATAAGGAAAGAACGCACCCGAAAAATTGATAACGGAGTTCGGCCAATTTTGCCTACTCTCCGAGCACCACTCAAGCAGCCTGCTCTTATAATTTTAGGAGAAGAAAGAATTACAAGAGAATCACAAAAATCCTTATTGGTGTAATTCTCTTGTTTTTGGTACACTAAATTGGGAAGACTTGAGAGCTATTTATAGCTCTCAAACCATGCTTCTACCTCTAATCCCACCGATGTGGGATTAGAATTGTTTGTCCAAAATTGTCAACAATTGTGGGATTGTGGGATGAAATATTTGACAAATATTTGTCAACAATTGTGGCTTAAATTACTGCCACAAAAGTCAACAAATCTCCACCTTGGCATAATTTCAAGTCCCACCAAAAAATACATATCTTCTCCTTCAAAAATTAACAAACGGTTCTTGCGGTACTTTCAAATTTGCGCCTTCAGGCGCCAACTCAAATGTGCAGGATGTTGACCAAGTCTAAACAATGTTCAAACTTGGACCTTGTAACCACCTTGGTCAGCATATCTGCACGATTCTCCGCAGTTCGAATCTTCTGGAGAAGAATCTCCTCTTCTTCGAGAATTTCCCGCACAAAGTGATAGCGAACATCAATGTGCTTCGTTCTTGCGTGCAAGATCTGGTTCTTTGCTAAGTGAATAGCACTCTGACTGTCACAAAACACGTTGATGTGTTTTTGACCAACTCCCAAATCTTCAAGCAATCCTTGAAGCCAAATTGCTTCTTTCACAGCTTCAGTAATCGCCATATACTCTGCCTCCGTTGTAGACAAAGCCACTGTTGACTGCAAAGTAGACTTCCAACTAACTGGTGCCTTGGCAAACGTGAACAAGTAGCCAGTTGTAGAACGTCGCTTATCCAAATCACCTGCATAGTCAGAATCACAATATCCAACTACACATTGACCAAGTGATTCATCCTGCTCAAAAACTAATCCAACATCTACCGTATTTTGGATATACCGTAGAATCCATTTCACAGCTTGCCAATGACCCTTGCCCGGATCATGCATAAACCTGCTCACCACACTAACTGCCTGTGAAATGTCTGGTCTCGTACACACCATTGCATACATCAAGCTACCAACTGCATTAGCATACGGGACTTTCGCCATGTATGCTCGTTCTTCATCCGTCTTTGGAGATAATAAGCTACTAAGTTTCAAATGAGGAGCAAGCGGAGTACTTACAGGTTTTGAATCTCCATTCATACCAAAACGCTGTAGTACTTATTCAAATACTGCTTCTGTGTCAGACAAAGCTTGCCTCTCGTTCTATCCCTACTTATCTCCATGCCGAGAATCTTCTTGGCTTCTCCCAAATCCTTCATCTCAAACTCTTTGCTCAACTGAGCCTTCAATTTGTCAATTTCAACTTGGCTCTTTGATGCTATCAGCATATCATCAACGTACAAGAGTAAGTAGATGTAGGAATCATCTCGTAACTTGCGCAAATATACACAATGATCGTATTTGCTTCTTGTGTACTTCTGACCCATCATGAACTGGTCAAATCGTTTGTACCATTGTCTCGGTGATTGTTTCAATCCGTACAACGATTTGCTCAGTTTACAAACCCAATTCTCTTTACCAGCAACTTTGAATCCATCTGGTTGAGACATATAGATTTCCTCCTTCAAGTCACCGTGAAGGAACGCGGTCTTCACATCAAGTTGAGCTAGCTCCAAATTCAACTGCGCTACCAAAGCCAACAAAATTCTAATAGAGGAATGTTTAACAACTGGAGAAAATACCTCATTATAATCAACTCCCTCCTTCTGAGCGTAGCCTTTAGCCACCAATCTTGCTTTGTAGCGAACATTATTCTTGTCAGGAAATCCTTCTTTCTTTGCAAATATCCATTTGCATCCAATTGCCTTCTTACCCTTCGGTAGTTGTGTCAATTTTCACGTCTCGTTCTTCTGAAGCGATTGCATCTCTTCTTCCATAGCATCTTTCCATCTATCATTTTCTGTACTTCGAACTGCTTCGAAAAATGTGGATGGAACATCATCAACAACTGGAAGTGCATAGGCCACCATATCAGCAAAACGAGCAGGTTTTTGAATTTCTCGTCTTGGCCTATTTACGGCAATTGACTCTTGCTGCTGTGGAGGTTCTTGGGTAGAAACCTCTTCCTCATCTGACTCCTCTTCTGCCATGGGAGAGTCACTGATGGTGCTGTTTGTTGGGCTCACCATTATTTGCTCAAACTCCACCTGTTTCGGCGTACACTCCACCTGTTGCGGAGTACCACTGGTCCCTTCTTGTATTACATTTTTCAACATGGCAGATTCATCAAAAGTAACATCCCTGCTAATAATGGTCTTCTTTGCTTCTAGACACCACAAACGGTATCCCTTAACCCCAGCATTAAAGCCCATAAAGAGAGCCTTCTTTGCACGTGGATCCAATTTTGATTCATTTACATGATAATATGCAGTAGAACCAAAAATACGTAAAGAATCATAATCTGTTACAGGTTTTTCAGACCATACCTCTAATGGAGTCTTGCCACCTATTGCAGACGATGGCAAACGATTGACGAGATGTTGAGCATATGTCACAGCCTCGGCCCAAAACTTTCTACTTAACCCAGCATTAGACAGCATGCAACGTACTTTCTCCACTAGTGTCTTGTTCATACGCTCTGACACTCCATTCTGCTGCGGTGTTCTTCTAACTGTGAAGTGCCGAACTATGCCACACTCTTGACATATCTTCTGGAAGGGATCACTTTTGTATTCTCCACCGTTGTCTGTTCGGAGAACCTTGATCTTTCTTCCCGTCTGGTTTTCAACCTGGGCTTTCCATTTAAGGAAAATCCCTAGCACCTCATCCTTGCTCTTCATAGTAAACACCCAAACTCTTCTGGAAAAATCATCAATAAAAGTGACAAAATAGTACCTGCCACCAAGGGATGGAGTTTTGGCAGGTCCCCACACATCTGAGTGCACATAATCCAAAATACCCGTGGTATTATGGATACTTGTGCCAAATTTCACTCTTCTTTGTTTTCCCAGAACACAATGCTCACAAAATTCTAATTTGCAAGCTTTTGTACCTTTCAACAATCCTTGTTTGGCAAGATTTTGCAAGGATTTTTCACCAGCATGTCCCAATCGCATGTGCCACAATTTTGTTGCCTCCGCATCCTTCTTGCTACTGGAAGACGTTACTGCTGCTACTGTCCCAATAATTGTATTACCTTGGTAGTAATACAGATTATTTTTCCTTACACCTTTCAACATCACAAGTGCTCCCGAATTACTTTAAGAATTCCATCTCGCATCTTCACTTCCAGACCTTTTGACTCCAAGAGTCCCAAGGAGATGAGATTCCTTTTCAAATTCGGCACGTATCGAACATCCTTCAAGATTCTGGTGGATCCATCATGATTACGCAGCTTGATTGAACCTATCCCAACTGTTTTACATGGAATGTCATTTCCCATGTAAACAACTCCACCATCAAGTTCTTCAAATTCGAAGAACCAATCTCGCATGGGAGACATATGATAGGTGCAACCTGAATCCAAAATCCACTCATCTGAATGGGATGTTAAAGGTGATACAGCCAAAGAGAAATCTGATTCCGCATCACTTTTGCACTCTGCAACATTTGCGTCTTGTGGAGTTTTCCCTTTCTTCTTCAACTTTGGACAGTCTTTCTTCCAGTGCCCTTTCTCACGGCAGAAAGCACACTCATCTTTGGCAATTCTACTTTTCGATTTGGACCTTCCTCTTCTCCCCTTTGATTGGCTTTGTTGACGACCTCTTGCCACTAATGCTTCATCTGCTGTAGCTACTTTCTTCTTCATTTTATCCTGCTTTCTCAATTCACGACTATACAAAGCAGAACATACAGCATCTAAAGAC
Source organism: Coffea humblotiana (assembly GCA_023065735.1). NCBI lineage: Eukaryota > Viridiplantae > Streptophyta > Magnoliopsida > Gentianales > Rubiaceae > Coffea > Coffea humblotiana. Next base: position 29,150,687 of record CM041217.1, on the reverse strand, counting down.
ACATTTTCCTTCCCATGAAGTAACGTAGTTTTCAAATGTTCAAATTCATCAGGAAGGGATGATAACAACATCAAAGCCAAATCTTCATTTTCAAATTTTACATCTAAATTAAACAGGTCTTCTACTACTTGATTAAACATAGTGATGTGTTCATTCATAGTAGTACCTGGTTGGTAATCGAATCGGAACAATCTCTTCTTCATAAGGAGTTTATTCTGACCACTCTTTTTCAGAAATTTTTCCTCCAATGCCCTCCACAATTTCCATGCAGAAGTCTCGTTCTTGAAAGCATACTTTTGCTCTCTAGACAAACACGATCGAATAGTTCCGCATGCCAACCGATTTATGGTACTCCACTCCTTCTCTTCTATGTCATCTGGTTTCTTTTCTTCAATGGCAATGTCAAGACCCTGTTGGAAAAGGGAATCCATGACCTCGCCTTGCCACATGCCGAAATGGCCAGTACCGTCAAATGTCTCCACCGCCACCTTCAAACTTGACATTGGAATCCTCGACCATGTAGACGAGGAAGCCGATGCCCCAGATATAATTCTTGACGTGGAATCGTTTGATGCCATTACAGACTCAAATAATAGTATTCAATATATAAAAAATACAAACAGGGCCAAAGGACGAACCTTCGGCTCTGATACCACTTGTTGGGGAAACCGGGTAATTTCCCACTCAAAATTCAACTAGTGATTAAACCGATTCAGTAATTCTCAGGAAAGATCGTCAAATCAATTTCCTTAGACAGAATTACCATTCCAAGTAAATTCCCAGGAAAGGCTGGAGGGGTCACAAGCGGTCCCACTTAAAACCCAGTCTCCTAGACAGAATTTACGTGCACGGTGTATTATCACAACTAGACCCGTGTATACATAAATAATATGTAAACACGAATAATAAAATACACCCAAATGAATCGTATAAAACACTACAAATAAACCCGACAAATATATTGAATACTATACTACAATAGAAAAGAAACTACTAAATAAATGCGGAATAAATAAAAGAGATAAGGAAAGAACGCACCCGAAAAATTGATAACGGAGTTCGGCCAATTTTGCCTACTCTCCGAGCACCACTCAAGCAGCCTGCTCTTATAATTTTAGGAGAAGAAAGAATTACAAGAGAATCACAAAAATCCTTATTGGTGTAATTCTCTTGTTTTTGGTACACTAAATTGGGAAGACTTGAGAGCTATTTATAGCTCTCAAACCATGCTTCTACCTCTAATCCCACCGATGTGGGATTAGAATTGTTTGTCCAAAATTGTCAACAATTGTGGGATTGTGGGATGAAATATTTGACAAATATTTGTCAACAATTGTGGCTTAAATTACTGCCACAAAAGTCAACACTGACGTCCTATATTCCTAAGCAGCGGCTCAGAAAATCTAAAGTGTAATGGACCAAGAACATTCCAATTATCATACCAAAAATATGCGTTATTACCATTTCCTATTTGCAAAACTTCCTCCATACTCATGCAATCCACAGGCAATTTAAGTGCCCAAAAACTCTCATTTCTTAACATAAATACAGTGTATCCATTTCACCCACAACGACTCTATTATGTATCTTCCAAATGAACCTGATGATCAAACAGTTATTTCACTGCCCTACAGCTTTCATTCCTAAGCCTCCTTCCTTCTTTGGTTTACACATATCAGCCCAATAAACCTTAGCCAGATAGTGTGATTTCACCTCCCCAGCCCATAGAAAAGAAGACCACAAGCTCTCAACCGTCTTTACTAAAGCCTTTGGAAGCCGAAACACACTCGTCCAGTACAAGTACCGCTAAAGACACAAATAATAAGTTGAACTCTTCGTGCAGAACTTAACTTCCTGTTTGCCCAGCTCTAAATTTTCTTCTCTATTGAACACCATCAACAGCTTCATAGTTTTGTTTCTCTACCTTCAACAAGTATCACAAGTTCACAAGTCACCAAATTCCTCACCTATTCGGGAACCACTGTCATTTATTGGAAGAAAATTACCTAGTGTACACATACTAGATGAAGATGATGACATGAATGATATTGATTTTGAAGAATAGTATCATTTTATTTGTCAGTTTGTTTCTAATTGTTGGTGCTACTCCTTGTTATGTATTATAAGCAATATGGTTGCTAATTTGATATTTTATTTTGATACTAGTTAAGTGTGTTTATTGAAACAATTAGCCTTTGAAGTTTGTGTTTACTTGAATTTATGTGTTTGTAATTTAAGTGCTTCACAATGTGGTAACTTCTGAATTGTGACTAATTTGTTTCTAAGATCGAACATTTTGTAATGTTGATTATTATGATTTTTTGTGCGGCTAATATTAATATGTATGTTTACTAAATTATTAGTTAGAGTTATACAACAATAATTTTTATCTGTATAAATTTTCTTAATTTTATCTAATTTTATTATATTTATTTATATCTTCAAAGGATTTTTATAATATTTATCATATTTATATTTAGTTAAAAAATAAAAATTTGTGAGGGTCTCAGGGCTTTCGCCCCATCTGGACGGACCCAACGTCTTTAGCTTTTAAAACATTGGTTGGGACCAAGACCAGATAACTTTTCAAACTCAGAGATGGTATCCCTGATGGCTAGGAAAGAATGTGCGGTTGCTACTGTAATCAAGAGGAGATCATCAACAAATGCTATATAAGAAATTCCCAACTCCTGACAATGAGGGTGATAGTCAAATCTCTCGAGTTTAATATTCCAAAGTCATCAAGGGCACCAAACTTCTCCATAGCAATTAAAACTAGACAAGGGGATATATGACCCTCATGTCTAACACCTCTTTCACTATGAAAAAGCCAACCAAAGAACCATTTAAATTTACCAAAAATTGAGCAGTAGGAGCACAAAGCTCCAACCATCTGACATACTTATTAAGGAACCCATGATTTTCATAGTAAGAAATAAAAAAATTCCAATCAAGTGAGTCATAAGCCTACGTAAGATCCACCTTAATCACAGCTCTAGCCTTACCTTCTCTTCTATGATAACCTCGTACTAATTCATGCATCAGCTAGATAGAAATCTGTCTCCCTTTAACAAAGGCATTCCGAAATATGGAGATCGTATCTGGTAGTACTTGTTTCAACCTTCCAACTAAAACAGCAGAGAAACATTTATGGATCTAAAATCTTTCATCTTTATTGCTCCATCAGTCATAGGAAAAGAAAAATAGCAGTACTGTTTAAAGGATAGTCCATGTGGTCCTGGTCAAAACAAAACTGCAAAGCAGCAACGACATCCTCTCCGATGATATTCCAGCTACCTTTAAAGAATTCTGCAGTATAGCCATCAGACCCAGGTGCTTTGCTATTTTTCATATTGAAAACAACATTCTTTATTTATTTCAACCTAAGAGACTGGTGCCTGCAACAGCATCTTCTGATCCTTACTTAGGCATGTAATTATTACCTGTTGTAACCTATCACTCATATCATCAGGACTAGAAGCTCTTTTGCTGAACAAGATTTTTATAGAAAGCCCACTGCGCTCTCCTTGATCTGATTAGGATCAGTAGTACTTACTCCAACTTCATTAATCAAAACAGCGATCCTAGTTAGCAGTATGACCAGCCATCTTTCTATAGAAGGAAGCAGAGTTCCTGTCCCCAGCTTGCAACCATTGTACTCTGGACTTATCTTTTAACAATTTCTCCTCAGCCAATAGTAGATTTGCATACTCCATAGATGTGTGACCAACTTTCTGACATAATTCATAATCGAAAGGGGATTGCTGCAGTTCAATTTGGAGCACATGTAATCGTTCAAGACATTTTTTTTCTTGAACTTAATTTTTCACTATTCCCTTCAAATAAGCTGTTTGAGCATCTCATTTTCAGTTCATCTTGTTGGGGAAATCGGGTAATTTCCCACTCAAAATTCAACTAGTGATTAAACCGATTCAGTAATTTCTAGAAAAGATCGTCAAATCAATCTCCTTAGACAGAATTACCATTCCAAGTAAATTCCAAGAAAGGCTGGAGGGGTCACAAGCGGTCCCACTTAAAATCCAGTCTTCTAGACAGAATTTATGTGTACGATGTATTATTACAACTAGACCCGTGTATACATAAATAATACATAAACACCAATAAGAAAAATACACCCAAATGAACCGTATAAAACACTACAAATAAATCCAGCAAATATATTGAATACTATACTACAATTGAAAAGAAACTACCAAATAAATGCGGAATAAATAAAAGAGATAAGAAAAGAACGCACCCGAAAAATTGATAACGGAGTTCGCCCAATTTTGTCTAATCTCCGAACACCGCTCAAGCAGCCTGCTCTTATAATTTAGAAGAAGAAAGAATTACAAAAATTTTTATTGGTGTAATTCTCTTGTTTTTTAGTACATTTGAATTGAGGAGAAAGAGTGCTTATTTATAGCTAACAATCACCTCCCTTCAAAACTAAACCACCGATGTGGGACTAATTGTTTGCCCAAAATTGTCAACAATTGTGGGATGAAATGTTTGCCAAATATTTGTCAACAATTGTGGCTTAAATTACTGCCACAAAAGTCAACAAATCTCCACCTTGACATAATTTCAAGTCCCACCAAAAAAATACAAACCTTCTCCCTCAAATATTAACAAACGGTTCTTGCGGTGCCTCCAAATTTGCGCCTCAAGCGCCAACTCAAATGTGCAGGATGTCGACCAAGTCTAAACAATGTTCAAATTTGGACATTGTAACCACCTTGGTCAGCATATCTGCAGGATTCTCGGCAGTCCGAATCTTCTGGAGAAAAATCTCCTCTTCTTCGAGAATTTTCCGCACAAAGTGATAGCGAACATCAATATGTTTTCGTTCTTGCGTGCAAGACTTGATTCTTTGCTAAGTGAATAGCACTCTGACTGTCACAAAACACGTTAATGTGTTTTTGACCAATTCCCAAGTCTTCAAGCAATCCTTGAAGCCAAATTGCCTCCTTCACAGCTTCAGTAATCGCCATATACTCTGCCTCTGTTGTAGACAAAGCCACCGTTGACTGTAAATAGACTTCCAACTAACTGGCGCCTTGACAACGTGAACAAGTAGCCAGTTGTCGAACGTCGCTTATCCAAATCACCTGCATAGTCAGAATCACAATATCCAACTACACATTGACCAAGTGATTCATCCTGCTCAAAAACTAATCCAACATCTACCGTATTTTGGATATACCGTAGAATCCATTTCACAACTTGCCAATGTCCCTTGTCCGGATCATGCATAAACCTGCTTACTATACTAATTGCCTGTGAAATGTCGGGTCTCGTACACACCATTGCATACATCAAACTACCAACTGCATTAGCAAACGGGACTTTCGCCATGTATGTTCGTTCTTCATCCGTCTTTGGAGATAATAGGCTACTAAGTTTCAAATGAGAAGCAAGTGGAGTACTTACAGGTTTTGAATCTTCATTCATATCAAAACGTTGTAGTACCTTGTTCAAATACTACTTCTGTGTCAGACAAAACTTGCCTCTCGTTCTATCCCTGCTTATCTCCATGCCGAAAATCTTCTTGGTTTCTCCCAAATCCTTCATCTCGAACTCTTTACTCAACTGAACCTTCAATTTGTCAATTTCAACTTGGCTCTTTGACGCTATCAGCATATCATCAACGTACAAGAGTAAGTAGATGTAGGAATCATCTTGTAACTTGCGCAAATACACACAATGATCGTATTTACTTCTTGTGTACTTCTGACCCATCATGAACTGGTCAAATCGTTTGTACCATTGTTTCGGTGATTGTTTCAATCCGTACAACGATTTGCTCAGCTTACAAACCCAATCTTCATTACCAGCAAGTTTGTATCCATCTGGCTGAGACATATCGATTTCTTCCTTCAAGTCACCGTGAAAGAACGCGGTCTTCACATCAAGTTGAGCTAACTCCAAATTCAACTGTGCTACCAAAGCCAACAAAATTCGAATAGAGAAATGTTTAACAACTAGAGAAATACCTCATTATAATCAATTCCTCCTTCTGAGCGTAGCTTTTAGCTACCAATCTTGTCTTGTAGCGAACATCATTCTTGTCAGAAAATTTTTCTTTCTTTGCAAATATCCATTTGCATCCAATTGCTTTCTTGCCCTTCGGTAGTTGTGTCAACTTCCACGTCTCGTTCTTCTGAAGAGATTGTATCTCTTCTTCCATAGCACCTTTCCATCTATCATTTTCTGTACTTCGAACTACTTCAGAAAATATGGATGGAACATCATCAACAACTGGAAGTGCATAGGCCACCAAGTCAGTAAAACGAGCAGGTTTTTGAATTTCTCGTCTTGACCTATTAACGGCAATTGACTCTTGTTGCTGTGGAGGTTCTTGGGTAGAAATCTCTTTCTCATCTGACTCCTCTTCTGCCATGGGAAAGTCACTGATGGTACTGTTTGTTGGGCTCACCATTATTTGCTCAAACTCCACCTGTTTCGGCGTACATTCCACCTGTTGCGGAGTACCACTGGTCTCATCTTGTGTTACCTTATTCAACATGGCAGATTCATCAAAGTAACATCCCTACTAATAATGGTCTTCTTTGTTCTAAACACCACAAACGGTATCCCTTAACTCCAAGATTAAAGCCTATAAAGAGAGCCTTCTTTGCACGTGGATCCAATTTTGATTCATTTACATGATAATATGCAGTAGAACCAAAAATACGTAAAGAATCATAATCTATTGCAGGTTTTTCAGACCATACCTCTAATGGAGTCTTGCCACCTATTGCAGACGATGGCAAACGATTGATGAGATGTTGAGCGTATGTTACAGCCTCGGCCCAAAACTTTCTGTCTAATCCAGCATTAGACAACATGCAACGTACTTTCTCCACTAGTGTCTTGTTCATACGCTCTGACACCCCATTCTGCTGCGGTGTTCCTCTAACTGTGAAGTGCCGAACTATGCCACCTTCTTGACATATCTTCTGGAAGGGATCACTTTTGTATTCTCCACCGTTATCTGTTCGGAGGATCTTAATCTTTCTTCCCGTCTGATTTTCAACCTGAGCTTTCCATTAAAGGAAAATCTCTAGCACCTCATCCTTACTCTTCATAGTAAACACCCAAATTCTTCTGAAAAAATCATCAATAAAAGTGACAAAATAATACTTGCCTCCAAGGGATGGAGTCTTGGCAGGTCCCCACACATCTGAATGCACATAATCCAAAACACCCTTAATATTATGGATGCTTGTGCCAAATTTCACTTTTCTTTATTTTCCCAGAACACAATACTCACAAAATTCTAATTTGCAAGCTTTTGTACCTTTCAACAATTCTTGTTTGGCAAGATTTTGCAAGGATTTTTCACCAGCATGTCCCAATCGCATGTGCCCACAATTTTGTTGCCTCCGCATCCTTCTTGTTACTGGAAGACGTTGCTGCTGCTGCTGTCCCAACAACTGTATTACTTTGGTAGTAATACAGATTATTCTTCCTCACACCTTTCAACATCACAAGTGCTCTCGAAGTTACTTTAAGAATTCCATCTCGCATCTTCACTTCCAAATCTTTTGACTCCAAGAGTCCCAAGGAGATGAGATTCCTCTTCAAATTCGGCACGTATCGAACATCTTTCAAGATTCTGGTGGATCCATCATGATTACACAGCTTGATTGAATCTATCCCAACTATTTTACATGGAATGTCATTTCCCATGTAAACAACTCACCATCAAGTTCTTCAAATTCGAAGAACCAATCTCGCATGGGAGACATATGATAGGTGCAACCTGAATCCAAAATTCACTCATCTGAATGGGATGTTGAAGGTGATACAGCCAAAGAGAAATCTGATTCCGCATCACTTTTGCATTCTGCAACATTTGCGTCTTGCGGAGCTTTCCCTTTCTTCTTCAACTTTGGACTGTCTTTCTTCCAGTGCCCTTTCTCATGACAGAAAGCACACTTATCTTTGACAACTCTATTTTTCGATTTGGACCTTCCTCTTCTCCCCTTTGATTGGCTTAGTTGACGACCTCTTGCCACTAACGTTTCATCTGCTGTAGCTACTTTCTTTTTCATTTTATCCTACTTTCTCAATTCACGACTATACAAAGTAGAACATACAGCATCTAAAGACACATTTTCCTTCCCATGAATAACGTAGTTTCCAAATGTTCAAATTCATCAGGAAGAGATGATAACAACATCAAAGCCAAATCTTCATTTTCAAATTTTACATCTAAATTAAACAGGTCTGCTACTAATTGATTAAACATAGTGATGTATTCATTCATAGTAGTACCTGGTTGGTAATCGAATCGGAACAATCTCTTCTTCATAAGGAGTTTATTCTGACCACTCTTCTTCAGAAATTTCTTCTCCAATGCCCTCCACAATTTTCATGCAGAAGTCTCGTTCTTGAAAGCATATTTTTGCTCTCTGGACAAAATGTTTCAAATTGTTCCGCATACCAACCGATTTATGGTACTCCACTCTTTCTCTTCTATGTCATCTGGTTTCTTTTCTTCAATGGCAATGTCAAGACCCTGTTGGAAAAGAGAATCCATGATCTCGCCTTGCCACATGCCGAAATGGCCAGTACTGTCAAATATCTCCACCGCCACCTTCGAACTTGACATTGGAGTTCTCGACCATGTAGACGAGGAAGCCGATGCCCCAGATATAATTCTTGACGTGGAATCATGTGATGCCATTACAGACTCAAATAATAGTATTCAATATATAAAAAAATTACAAACAGGCCAAAGGACGAACTTTCAGCTCTGATACCACTTGTTGGGGAAATCAGGTAATTTTCCACTCAAAATTCAACTAGTGATTAAACCGATTGAGTAATTCTCAGGAAAAATCGTCAAATCAATTTCCTTAAACAAATTACCATTCCAAGTAAATTCCCAGGAAAGACTGGAGGGGTCACAAGCGATCCCACTTAAAATCCAGTCTCCTAGACAGAATTTACGGTGCACGGTGTATTATTACAACTAAATCCGTATATACATAAATAATACGTAAACACGAATAAGAAAAATACACCCAAATAAATCGTATAAAATACTACAAATAAATCCGGCAAATATATTGAATACTATACTACAATTGAAAAGAAACTACCAAATAAATGTGGAATAAATAAAAGAGATAAGGAAAGAACGCACCCGAAAAATTGATAACGGAGTTCGGCCAATTTTGGCCTAATCTCCGAGCACCGCTCAAGCAGTCTGCTCTTATAACTTAGGAGAAAAAAGAATTACAAAAGAATTACAAAAATTTTTATTGGTGTAATTCTCTTGTTTTTGGTACATTTGAATTGAGGAGAAGAAGTGCTTATTTATAGCTAACAATCACCTCCCTTCAAAATTAAACCACCGATGTGGGACTAATTGTTTGCCCAAAATTGTCAACAATTGTGGGATGAAATGTTTGCCAAATATTTGTCAACAATTGTGGCTTAAATTACTGCCACAAAAGTCAACACATCTTTTGTGTTCATGGAAATTAAAGCTGTCAGCAGAATGGATTTTGTTGAAGTACTCTTCACTATGTTTTCTGGTTTCTATCTGATCAGATAAATTCTGAATTCATATTGGGTTGATTGGATTTATATAGCCAAAAAATTTGCAGTTAAATTGCAAATTTGTCCACTACAACTGGTTATGACAGCCGCTTACAAATTCTTGGTCAATTATGTATTGAGTCCTGATACATATATCACCAGAAATCTAAGGGCCATTTTATCACCATGAATGTGGTTCTATCTACTTAAAATACAACTGTGCACCTGGACTATTTAAGCAGTGTATCAAAACCAATAATCATAAGGTTTGTGGAACACATGGACCAGTATACCATAAGAAATTAATCTTTCCTCGGAGGACGGGAAACGTACACACAAACGTTAGAGCTGTAGCTATGAATGCTACTGATAGTCTAACAAAAGATGAATGGAAGCGATTGATCTGAAGTGTTTTAGTAATTGGGGTAACTCTGGGATGAATTTTCAACATGCATGGAGAGCCTATTGATAATTGAGATTCATTAGATATCGTACAAAAATCTCGCATTCATAGATTCATAGATTCATTCCCGCCTTGATTCTGTCTCGTTACTTTCAACTTATGCCAAGAAACATGTTGAAGTAAAATTTCTCATGTTTTGAAATTAAAAAAAATCAAAATTAAAATATCATGAACTCAATAAGTGAACCATAACTGAAAATTTTGATTCACGTAAATTTGGCGTCAATTCTTCCATGCATTTTTTAGGAATCCATGGGTGTTTATAGAGTAGAACTTGGTTCTCATTTGTCATAATTTCAAAAGTTCCAATTCAAGCTTAATTTAGCAAGCGTTTTGGATCATAATCCCCTCCAGTCCCTGAAATATACTAGTGAATGTGGCTAACATCTAAAGATTCTGATATTCTTAATAACTGGTGATTTCTCTACATTGTCAGTTGTAAGAGGAGAAGGGCGAAAATTTTTTTGAGGAATGTGAATTTATGGAAAGATTAGTGGCAATTTCGATCCTGTAAAATTTTTTGAGGAATATTGAAGTGGTAGATTTTTTTAGAAAGCTGTTTGTAGTTTTGGAGGAAAAAGGAAATTCTTCGAGAGGGAACTAAGATTGGTAAACTATTACTCATTATTCGATTTGATTAGTGATGTCACCAGAGCTATATATATTTATCGGTGCGGTTTGGACTTTTCTTGTTACTCCATAAAGATCAAACACCCATATTCCGATACCATGTATACTTTGTTGCAAAGGTTTCTTCTATAATAAATGTATGATTGTAGATCGCTCTTACGTTGGAAGATTTGGCATCTTTTATGATTCCTACTTTATATATTGACCGCGACTTCTGTATTTTTTATTGCTTTCATTGTTACTTTTTGGGTCGATTATTGTGGTGGTCTAAATAATGAAAGAATTTGAAAAGCATCGATAATTGACAATATTTCATGTGAAATCGACACTTAATATCCTTGTACTCGATAAACAATATATATACTTGTAAAAATGAAGTATTTAGGTTTTATTAAAATTTGGTGAATGGTAAAATCTCATCAAATTTTTGGGGTCGTTATCGAGGAAGATTTGGTTCAATATTTGTGCTAAAAACAACTTTATTAATTTAGATATTTTTACTTGATTTTCTTGTTTTTGTCGTGTCAAGTGTCTTATTTGTTATGTTTAGTATCTTGTTGAGTATTTTGTTTTGTGTTCAGAGTCTTATTTTTGTCTCTCTGTTAAACCAAATACAATCTCTTACATTTGACTTAATCACATGTTGTCTCTCTGTAATTCGGCTCAAGCAATACACTATCCCTGTATGTCTCTTGTTGAGTAATAGTCAAATGTATGTCTCTATCTACTATAATGAAAGAAACGACTCCTTACTCTGTATGCTTCAATGTTGGGCGGAATTGCCCTTTGCCCCTATGAAAGGCACTTTCTCCCTTGGATCAAAAAATTGTAACCAGTAATTGCAAGAAAACATTGGTCGTCTTCAGAATCTTTAAACAAGAAATAAATAAAGCACTACCATACAGACACTACAATCCAGACCTCAAATTGAATTTGAAATGTATGAAAATTAAAGAAAATTGTTAGTACATAATGAATCGACCAGTAAATCATGTCTCAAATCATCAACTCCTCCTCGCATCTACCTGATCTTTTGCAAGAAAGATCAAATTTTCCCTTGATTTAAGAATTTATGAAGAAAAATATAAGCAAATAAGCAAGGAACCCCTGCCAAAAATATTTTTGTTAGTTCTTCTCTAGCATGAATACTGAAGATCTCCAGAGCTTTTGCCTGAAATGAAACCTATATAGTCATTACCATATTTGCATTAAAATAGGCAACAATTCGGAAGACATATATTCTTGTTAACATAAGACAGAATGCATGCAAAGTTTACTGACCCTCGACTGATTTAATTCAACTTCAGCGAGAGTCCTTGGCTCTTCCATGGGTGGCTCCCTATCAAGCGATCCAACTGGGGCCGGAGGATTCTACATTCTCAAGAATACAAAGTTGGAAGCTAGAAATGTATGGTGTGGTGTGATAGATCTAGGAGTTTGGCCATGGGCTGTATTTATGCTCAGAGGTTGGCTTAACCCCCACAAAAGAAAAGAAAATTGGACGTAGCAAATGAACGCTTACTTGTTACTCTACATGTTCTACACATTTAGAGGATTTTGTAACTGTTCATCTTGGAGGTGTTAAAGATCAATGTCCTTTTATCATGATAAACCTAAAGCAACCTCTCTCCCCCTGTCTCCCCCTGCTTACAAGCCCTTTACTTTAAGGTGGATAAGGGATTGGCTGTCCTTAGAAGTGTTCAAATTGTTCAATGCCCTGGTGGTGCCATTAAATGACCGAGAGCCGAGTCCATCTTAGTGAATACTTCGTGATCATTTGCTGAAAGGGTCTATTAAGCTCATTTCCCACTTCACCTAGTGGATTTGAGGCTGCTAATGATTTATTTATATCATCTGAAATGTATCTCTAACTTCAATTGTGCAACTTCTTGTTAGACTGTTCTTCAAGAGAAACATGTTCTGAAAAAATATAAAGATGGCCACGCCACTATATTTTAATAGGAAACAACTCCTAGGGACAAGATTAATTAAGTTTTACAAGGTTGTGATTTTTGAGCAACCACTTCACATTAGTAAAAGACAGATAGGAGATTGATAAAAGAATTTTAATTAGATGATTATACAATGATTAAAAAAAGTTTATTTAAAAGCATTGAACAATAATATTATTAGATGAGGAAATCCCTTACTATTCTCATTATGATAGAATATCCCTCACTTTCTAGACTACAACACTGGCTAAAATTGCTTTTTCCGGTTCTTCGGTCATTAAATTTTTAATCTACAAGACAACAACAAAGGTCTACTTTTAACGTTGTAGATAAATTGGTATGGTACATAAAGCAGTTACTCAAATCTTATGTCTATATCATGGAAGTACCTAATTTGGAGATATATTACCGTGTACTAGACAGGGAATTAGTCGAGTACTCAGATTATGATTAGGGAGCCCTTATATGGTTATTTAAGCACGGGGGTTCAGAAGTTTCATGCGTAGCTACCTAATAAAATGGATTAGTTGTATAACATAGGTGAAATTAACATTTCTAATTTCGAGAGTGTTCATAGCAATAAGACATGCACTATTGTATATGGAGAATTTCCTTTGGGGTGACAAAAGAAACGATATTCATTAGATACATGGCTCATCCCAATAATTTCCAGAACTATGCACATTTACTATCATTAAGTGGTGTATCTTTGTATTCAAAAAATTAAACGCACGACTATTGGCATAGATTTATGGGATTGGACATATATTATTAGTTTTGCTCATGACTACGGTTGCCTTTTTTAAAGTTGCTAAATTCTAGTTCCTATATTACAAAGCATCAAACGATAATTATTGACTAGTTTCAACCAGGCATTAAACTCCTGCACGTCACACAAGCTCTTTCCTCCTAGTTTTTCTAGGAATTTCAGCTACAGGCTAACAAAGACAAATTTCATCTATTCTTTGTTGGGAACTATGGCCAGGTTAAAATTAAAGTAAGTATGAAAATATTCCATAATCATGTATTTTCTGTCATATTGAAGTATCTTTTAGCCTTATTTTTTACAGTCTGATTGGCTAGTGGATCTTCTCAAGATTGTAACATGGTTTTCTAAGGTTGCATTTATGAGCTTAAACTCATGGGTAAATGGACCATTAATTACTATATTGTATTGGCAATACCGTCCTTTACTAAAGAGTTCCAAAGTTGAACGTAAAAATGGTTGTGCTGAAGAAAATTCTGGATGTGTTGGTGTGGAGTAAGGAAGATACTTAGCAATTTGATGTAGACTCTAAAGTTCTTTATCAAAAGTTATTTTGGGAACAGTGATATATAGCTTAGGGGAAGTTCAATGGGGTTTTACAGCATGATAAGTTTCTTCTCACAGTGATATAAATGATTTTGGTTTAATTCACTCAATTTATTTAAGAGATTTATCAACTCGCAGATGCTCTTGTAAGCACGGTATAACATTGATCGTTTTACTAAGGACCTTGTTAGACTAGGCACATTATGCTGTGGTTGTTTAAAAGGCACGTAGGGCCAAAATCTATCATGTCCCATTTCGTTCTTTACATTGCGTTTTATCAATTTAATCAATGGTAAGTATGTAGAGGCTGAGTCAATATCAGAAAAAGATGTATTTGCCCTCACAAGATGCTGTTTCAATTTACATTAACCATCTGAATATGAAAGAGAAAATAGGAAAACCTAAGGAATCCAACTCCTATAGCTTAATAAGCAGCTTAGGAAAACCCTTTTTTCTAAAGTCGGGTTGGAGTCTTGCTGAGTCAACTTAGAGTGCGTTTGATAAAACTAAAGTCTAAAAATTGAAATTTGAAATCTGAAATCTAAATTCATTAAATTATTTAATTGTTAAGTATTAAATCTAATACATTTGAGTGTATATCACATTCAGTGATAAGTCAATAGTTTATCACTTAATTTTGAGAGCAAGGTTGCCTAGAAAATTCAATACCACTTAATTAATTCAAATGTTCAATTTTTAGTTATCAAACGATCTGAATATATTAACATCTGAATCTATTAAATTTAAATATCGAATTGGGTTATCAAATAAGGCCTTAATCTCGTCTTATCGTATAGAAGGGCAAAGAAGTGGTGATATTACTTGTCTAATGGAATGCGCATTAGCTAAAAAGGAGAGTCTTGTCAAAGGGAGTTCCCTGCCATTGGATTTAGAATCCGCCGATGCTAGTGGAAGATTTGGATAGAAGTGAACGGCTCCAAGGCTAAGGAATAGAAGTGTTGATCCCCTTCGATCAAGTTGCTTGTGCATGCTATTACCTATGAGTAAAAATGGCACGAATAATGATCTCGATGTAAAGGAAGCATGTTTACCCTTGTGACTCTAAATCACAACCAGTATGTGAAGGTTGGATTGGGATTCAGATAGCGGCATCAAAGTTGCATACCCGCGTCTTCGACTCACGTATCAATATGCATACCTGAGTTTTCGACTTTTTAACCCTATTGATCTCTTATTTTTCACATTTTTTCAGGTGAAATTACTATTAATTCTTCTGTTAAAAAGTCATCCGTAAACATTTGTCCAATTTTTACAGTAAGATGGTGGGCTAGTTCGCAGCTTAGCTATTAAAACTCTGGCAAGCCTATCCTCGAAGCTGACCTTTGAGTCCACTGGATAGCATAATTGTCCATTTCCTGCTGTATACAGGATCAATCATATTTATGAAAAAAATTCCTTTTAAATCCAAGAAATAGTTCTTATTTCAAATCGAATAGCCACTGAAAGCTCTCAACAAACTTGTCATCAAAGACTGATATGAGTTCATCCTTCTTATGAGAACTTTAATAAGGTGGTTTCATCATCTTCAACCATTTCTGAAAGGTTGCTTCATCGTCAAAATTAGAAAAACAAAATTCACCCATTGGACAAAGTTGGTGATTTAAAAAAAAAAATTACTGCAATGACATGATACCTATCCTATATCTACATGGGAATCTTTCAACTTTTCAAAGGATGTTTTTGATTTTTAACAAGACATTAGCAACCAACCGTAATTGGAACAATGTTAGTTGTACATCTTTTAGTCATGGTATGTTCTTGTGGCAAACTAGATGGAGAGGTGAGTGACATGATTTGTGAGAAGAATCATTAATCTTTAATAACGTTAAGACGAAAAAGAGAAGAATGGCCAATCCATTGGTGGCTGAAAATATCAAACCCTAATTGACCTCCAAACTGTATTAAAGGCTGAGCAGTTTCCAGCAAAGAGATGCAACAATTTCATCCATAAACAAGATGCCAGGTTTGTTTCTTCCATGGTTCCATCTAAATTTCATATACATCTTATACATCCATTAATAAGTTATTATAATCAAAAAAAAAATTACTACCACATTGTTATTCCAACGGTAAAAGGGATACTAATTTCAGATTAATTAATACATATGTTATTCCAATCACTATGATTTACAGGCTAATAAGCACCATATAATAGTTCCCTACCTTTATTAATTTCATTAATTAACTTCTCTTTTTCCCCCTTTCCTTCCTTTTAATGCTATTGCATTGAAAATAGAAGGTAACAGTGAGCATTAAATCAAGGCTAATTAAAAAAATAGAATAAAATGAAAATAAAAAAAAATGGAGAGAATCCCAGAATTACATGTGTGCTTGCGTTTATGCATGTGTGTGAATATATGTGTTCTTTAGTGTATAACTATATAAGTATCTAGTGATCCCACCATGTCCCAAAAAAAAAAAAAAAAAGAAAAAGACATAAGGAGAAGTTTGCAATATAGCTAACCAAAATCCATCTTTTTTCTCTAAATACATTTTGTTGCCATATAAAATCAAAATTATGAATTCATACAGAGTAATCCTGACTGGTGATGACAAAAATGACCATCTTCTACTTTACATGGAAAAAGTGTAGGATTAGAATCAGGAGCAACAAACAATGGAGAAGTAAAAGAATTAGAATTTGTGAATGCTTGAATCTTTTACTAATTTTTGTCAAATCTTCTAAAGGCAAGAAGTTTGGTCATTTTGTAGCATTATGCTCCAATCACTTTCTTTCTTTCTTTTTTCAGTTTCTTAATAAGTGAAAAATGGGATCTATAATTTCCTACTAATTTATCAGTTTCTTGGTCCTTGTACTTTTTTGTAAAATTTGTGCCCAATTTTTCATGTATTAGCGTCTTCATTCTTTTCTCAACTATGAAATAAATCTACAAATGCATAAACATTTCAGGTTGCAATTGATAATGCTCATTTCATGATTTTTTTTTTTCAAATACAATTTATTGAAACTAGTTTGATCAAATAAATTACAAACTAGCCGAGTTCTGTAGTATGGGCTTGTAACCGAGCAGTTACTTGAGGGGGCTGTTGAGCCCATACGCAATGTTGCAAAAGGGCCCAGGAGCTCTCAGGCCTTGCCCAGCCGTCTCCCCCAACAACCCAGTCCAGTTACCTGCTAGTAGAATCTGGAATGCGAAAAGTAAGAAATCGGACTATCTTTTTGTTCTTGTCTAGTCCATCTTAAAAGTCCAGAAGTTAGTGAGAGGACCAAACAAGAAACCGCCGAACTTTTTTCTTGCGTGGCTATAATTTTTTTACGATAACAATAACATTTCTATAACCTAATAACAATATTTCTATAATCTAATAAAAATCTGACTAAATCAAAAGAATATTTTGACACCTCTTTTAGATTTTTTTCATTGTAAATGAGGTTCGAACCTCCCAACCTACAGGTCAAAAAGAAACTTAATCTCTTTTTGGTAGCCGCTCAGCAGTTTCTTGCCTGGCTGTAATTCTCACATCTTTTGCCAATTGTTTCCATCTCAACTGAGTTTCAGAAATCCAATGTCTCAGTTGTCCAGCTAAATCACAGTTGTTTTATCCTTTTGTCTTTTTCTAGAATATATCTAAGATTCTTCTGCTGCTGGCTTAAAGTAGAAACTAGATGGAAAGCACTTGGGGCATTTGGTAAGTGGCTCTGATAGAGGGGAATGGGTTTCAAAATTAATGATAGTGATACTTATCGTTTGCTAAGTGTTCGTCAGGTTATGATAGGCCTACGGATTTTGTGATTAACTACTTTTGAGTGAGTAATTAATTTTTACTTACCTATATAGCTTATATTTTTAGTAAAAAATAATAAAGTTACAAAATGCTAGAAAAAATTGAGAGAGTGAAGTAAATTTAAATGAAAAAAGGAGTTGGGAAAAAAAAGGAAAAAAAATTGTAGAAGTTATACCTAAATTTTAGTTCCCAAAAGCTCTATGGGATTCAACTTAAAAAAAAAACTCATTACTATTTACTAATTAATGATAGTGGCAGTGTTATAATAAACTTTTACCAAACGGCTCCTAAATTATGGATGATTATGCATCTCTTTTTCACTTAAAACAAAGAAAATAAATAGCATAAGATTTGCAGCAAAACTAAAATTAAGCACAACAAATTTCTGCTCTAACCTTGCTCTGTCCCAGACATCTTTTGCATATTAAAATGTTTCAAGACCTCCCTATTCAACAAACTTAATGCTACATCTGTTCATGACCTTACCACTATATATTTGTCCACTAATGTTTCTCTAATTGTAATTCTGCCCACCATTATACTTAGATTTGTGAAAGCACTGGATTTTGGTTACCCTTTTTTCTTTTTACGGCTCTTGAAACCCTACATGTACTATGCCCTCTTAACTAAATGAAACTGTACCAATAATTTTTTTTTAAAAAAAAAATAGACTATAAATTTTTGAAAATTCTATGGTCGCTTTATAGAATCATTTCATCACTTCTAACTCTCGATGCTGGTCAAATTCTGGATAGTCGAATTTTTTCAAATAACATTTCGCCTGCATCATAAACATATTTTTCAATTCATTTTTTATATTTTCAATCATCTTTTTATTTCTGATACATCACGTCATAAAGTGTACTACATTAATTATTCCAAATAATATTTTAAATAATACTCTCTATCCAGACACACTCAACTGACTCAAGTGGTACATACGTTAAATTATTGAAATTATTACAATTTAAGATTTTCAAATCCCTCTTTCACTGTTCAACGGTAGATTTAATATGAGGATATGATATCTAAAAAGTCAAAAAAAAAAAAAGACGGTAAAATCTCTCAAATTTTTTAACATAAATATGAGAAGTAACTACTCATTGAATAAGGGTCCTACCGTCATTGTAAACAAGAGAAAATAAAATAAAGCGACAAGCCAGTACTTTTCTCCTCTAGTTTAATAGTTTTATGGCAAAATCAATCACTTCCTTTTCATAAAAAAGTCTAGTTTATGGCGAAATTAACCTTTTGCTGGCTTGTCCTTACTCTAACGAGGAGTAGAAGTCTAGAACTCACAGCCGTCATCCCTCGTACCATCTGCTCTCTATCATTTTATTTTATCTTATAAATTGTGGAATAGCCTTACTCAATTCATCTCCCTTGGCACAATTCTACATGCTAACAGCAGACAGCATTAAAAATACAAATAAAAGTAAGTACACATATCTTTAAAAAAAAGAGTACTAGACAGATTCTCATCTCATGCATGTCAACAAAAATTCATTTAAATCAACATTAAGAAGAGATGATGCTTCTTAATTGCATTAGCTGTAGAGACAAACAAGCGGATCTCAAAGATATTTTATAGGGTTAATGACAAAATATCCCCTCTAACAATACACATATTCTAACTTTGCCCTTCTCATTGTCTAATTGGATGATTCGATAAGTAAACTTTTCAATTTTTTAAATATAATACTTTTTCTTTTTCACTCTCTCATCCCTTCCCACACATTTTCCACTTCCAATTTAGAGGTACAAGATTTGATCCTGAGCCTAACAATGAAAAAGATTCTAACAATCATTTTTTATTATTGGACTGACACCGGTGATTAGTATAATAAAATTAACTTAGTAATTATATATTCAATCTCATTTCGCCGTGTTAGATCTACAAGAAAAGGAGAAGCATGGCTTCCATCGAGTTAATACTTTGTTGTTAGGGAACCAAATTTGCACTCGATTGCGTGTTTGTCCACAAGTCAAATTTTCATTTATTATTATAATGAAGGATGTTATTATCTTTCATTTTTATGCATGTTTTGATCACAAATATTTCCCGAAATTATTGATTTCATTTAGGGTATAATTCTTACCTTTGTGAAATATGTGCATCTACCATGAAAACATATTTAATTTGGAATAAAAAAAAAGATGGGAAGTCGACGAATTCTATTAAATAATCATGGAGAAAAAGTAAGATGTATGAATATTCCGAAGGAGCATTTTGTAATTAATCCTGTTTTCGCAGGCTACAACAAAGGGATGGAAGAAGAGGACCCTCTTACAAGTTAGAACCACTTAAGTCAGTCCAACTGTCAGCTTAACGGCCGTTGTTCCCTCTTGAAATAGAAGTTCTCCTCCTTGATGTAATGCCATCTATAACGGTGATCTTCCGTTAAAACTCAGTTAGACGTAACACGTGACCCAATACGTCACGCATGCAATTGTTAACAAGTCTGTTAGTTTTCCTATGAAGCGTACGTTATATGCATTGGTGCATTTGCATGTATGACCATGTCATGTTAAACATGCATTCATGTATGTAGCCATTTTCATAACGTTATAAATCAATTAAATAGTAAATTTATGATACGAGTGTCCAATGAATATGCGTTAAAAAAGGTGTTTGACATTATTATTCTTTCAGCATCTGTAGTTAAATTGGTGAAATGCATAAATGCAAGTTCGAGTAATTGCACTATATAAACTCACAGAGTAGATATGTAGATGTAGATGTATAGACAAAAGAACAAATGTAAAATGCTAAGAAATCAACAAGAAAACATCAAATTATTGTTTCTTTAAAAGTCATATTTTTGTACGTTGTTGTCTTAATATTTATCGTTTTCTTTTTAATATTTATATTTATTACCTTACTGTACACACTAGAAATTGCAATTGTCACTGATAATTGTAGAAGCCTAAATCCACATAAATGGGAAGGCAAACAATTAATTTCGAGTTTGTGTTAACATAATATATCAGGTGTAAATCTTGTTATCAATCAAATGTTTGCTGGACACTTGTTAAAAAAAATCAAATACTAAAATTCATTATACTACCCCTCATGGGTGTTTCGATACCATAATTTTTGTTGGAGGAGGGGCAGGAACGGTTTGCTTTGGAGAAGTAATCATTCCTGAAGGTTTATGGCCAAAATTTAATAAAAAAATAATAATGTAATAAAAAAATAATATAAGATTCAAATTATATTTTATACATTATTTTTTACATCATATGTGAGATTTACAAAATTTTATTTTATAATTATATATTATTAAAAATAAATTATATTATATACATATAAAGTTATATTTTATGTATTTTTACGTAAAATCGACCCGAATGTTTTTCCATACAGTCATTCAGGCCGTGTCCATTTAATGTTTTGAATGAAGAGAGATGGCAACATCTTTTTTAATCTCTTGGGTTAGGGTTTCTTGTGCCTGCTTCGTCCGTCCGTCAGTCAGTCAGTCAGTCATCACTGACGTCGATTGAAGGAAGGTAGATGAAAGTACGGTTATACCCTTCTTCTTTCTGGATTATAGCCGGGGACCCGCTCTTTATCTATTGGACGACTGTGTCACGCTCAAATGAGTACAATTAGAAGGGGTACCACAAGGCCACAAATTGGATACCATTTAGAGACATGAATTGGTGTGAAATTTATCCATTTTGCATGAACAATTGAAAATATCTTTTGAAAAGGATCAAGTCTTATGAAATTGTCTATTCATTCTTAGAAATTTTAATGAAATATGTGGCATACCTCATCAAGTGATGCTATGCGCCATATATGTTTACTCTAGCTATGCGCCATATATGTTTGAAGGGTGATTAGATGGGGTGGTGACTCCTATTTTCATAACTCGTAATTTTATTTTTCAAAAAATGGGGTGCGACAGCTGGCGACTCCACTGGGAATTTTTTTTAGAGAGTTCGAACATTTGATTTAGTCGATCCTTTTTTTTTTCTAACCTTTTTACATATTACATTGGGATGTTTTAAGTTGCATTTTTCTTTTTAGTGTTTTTTGCATTTCACACGCACGATCGTATATGTGATGAATAATTTATTTATTTACTTTCATTTACTTATGTTTATGTATTTATATCGCGCTTTGCATCTTGGGAGTATAGCCACCCTAGAGCTTTTACCCACATTTGATGGTATTTAATCCCTCCCCTCAAAGGAGCACTTCATACGTGTATACGTTATTTTTTTTATAACCCCTAATCTTATTTTCTTTTTAGTGGTTATCACACCACTCTTCCCTATTAGGATTAGAATCGATCCACTTGGACATGTGACCGTGGCACGACGTGCGCATAGCAATGTTCGAGGGAACACTCGAACCACCGACTAAAGGCTTTGGGATTGATGACCCTTCGCCTCTTGGTCTGAAGGTTTGGAAGTTTGAAACTTTATCGAGTCTAAGATGCATTAGTGAACCCTACCTCATACATCCATATTAGAAATCGTTTAGGATAGAGTCAACCTTATCCGAATAGGAGCACTAGACACGAGGGGAGGGATTCTGCCCCTCTTTATTTACTTCACATTTTTTGTATCATTTCTTGCTCCAACGTGTTATGTGTTATTTATTGAATTAATCTCTCTTTGTTTCCTCTTCTTTTGCATTCACTAACTTTAGAAAATAAGAGTCCTTGCAACTTTAGAAAATATTTAACGAGTTTAGAGAATGCAATTATAATTTTTCTATTAGGTCCAACTAATTTACTTGCTTTGTACCCAGTTTTCTTTAAATTGGCCTGGACTATATTGAAAAGAGCTATCAAACAAATTGCAAATAACTTGTCCTATTAATTATTGGAGTTTGCCTCATTTGGAATTTTCCCTTAAGTAGTTTTTGTCGTGATAAAGCATATAATGATTAAATTGAATAGAGTCCACAAATGAAAGTTCTAACTCATACACTTTCTAGCCATTACTTTGATCTATAATTATTGTGTCGATTAATATGCATAATTGTTTTAGAACGAAATCTTGAAGTGACAAATAGATCATGAAAAGTGTTGATAAACCACACAAAAAAATTTGTAGTTACTTTTTCCATGTATTAATTAGAAATGTTATATCTGACAAACTTCTAGTACTACATAGTTTTTCTACTCCAATTTACTCCACCAAATATCAATGTAAGGAGAACACTCACGTCGCCTGAAAACCCTACAGCTACTCTAGATTTTTCTTTATCGCACAAATATTGGTTACTAAATATCGAAATTATCTAGTATGATAATCCAAAATATTTCTAAAGATAAATTATCAATTAAAGCTTTGACAATTTCTATAATTTGTGTTTAGTTTTATCACCAAGAATCACTTAAAAAACTCTTTAACATTTCTGAAGATTCAACAGTAATGTGATAAATCATAAATGTCAACTCTAGTAGTATGAGGACATAGAAGGTAGGACCTTTTCTTATTCACCATGGTACAACTTAAATAACTTATAATTCATGAACAGGGAATGTACACTACATAAATAAATACTAGCAAACCATCAGCAGTAAGCTGTCACTGGATAATAAGGGAAGAGAGGACTTAGTAATTATTCAACGATGCAGAGGGTAGTAATGGCAATCTAGTTTCATCTACAGATAAGCTCTTGAGGTGTAGGGTGGGGCTCGTTCATCATTGCAAATGATTTAGAGGAGAAAAGCTAAAATCACCTGCCCAAACACAGAACAAGTTTACAATTGGTAAGATATATAGCCAAACCACCTCAAAAAATTGCTAAAAAAAAAAAAGAAAAATCCCAAACAAGATGAGGGGGAACATGTCATGTTTAAAAGAATTATATTTACGTTTCACAAATTATAGTAATCACCGAAATGGACTTTGATTTATTATTTATTGGTTAGTGTGATTATCTCTAAATATATATAATGTGAATGTTATGTATTAATCTATCTTATTTAAAATTTTAGCTAAAAGATTGCTACTTTACTCAAATAAAAAAAAATGCAACTTTTATATTCTGAAGAAATTTTGAATTTTTAAAAACTTCTCTTAACCTCCATGAAATTTTATAATTTTTCTATGAAATCCTTCTCTTGTCTCTTTACGTCCTTAAATTCTTAATTTAATATTATATATTGCTCTCTTCTTTCACTTTTACTTTATAACAAAAATTTAATATCTACTTTTTAAAAAAAAACTTATAAAATATTTATATTCAATATTCATGAGTTCCTATTCTATCATATATAGTCTTGAATCCGCCACTAAATAGTAATATAGTAATAGTTAGAATTGTTACTTAAAATATTTTTGGTACTACTCATTCCACTAGTTACGTTTGTGATGGAACATTAGTAAATAAAAAACATACTTAAAAAAAAAGGTTGGAATGCTCAAAATGTTTCCCACAAAATACATTCCAAACTGGCGGGTGAGATTATCAACCCTTACCACCGGCAGCTGTTTTGCAGTATTATAAGGCGGCGACACGTGGTTTTCATGTGGCCTAGGATCGAAGCTTCGATTACGAGATTAGTGATTCCCAACCGTTGGATTTTTGGAGTTTTGCAATTCACCAGCTGTACGAAACCTAGCTCCAGCCCCCAAAGGTGTTTCTGAAATGACTAAAATATCCTTCCCTGGTACACCAAATTAGAACTTTGGGCGTCGTTTTCTTTGACAACGGCTGCGAATTTACAATCACTCGCTGTCGGGGAACTCTTGTTTGCAACCAAAAAGGGTAAATTTGGAAACATAAGATGGTGGACCCGTGGACGCTTCAACGGTCATGATTGAGACCCGTAAACTAACAAAAAGCTGATAGGTGAGTGAGTGAGTGGAGATCAACCTCGTTGCAATTATCAGCTAACCAAAAGAGACGGAGCCCAAGGCGCACAAGTTGGAAGGATAGGTTAAGTTATGAAGACTAGTGATAACAATCCGAGCTCTTAGCGGAGGATCCTTAGTGCTGTCGTCATGGATAGATTTAAGATTCGAATTCTGTACCTAATACTTGAATATGAGAAAGGTGTGAGTCTTAAAAAAAATATATCTGAAACTCTGAGACTCGACTCTGTTTGGATTGTTATTTATAAAATTTTTATAAAAAAATATACTGTAATAATTTGATATATGTGAAATAAAAAAGATTATTGTAACAAGTTTATTATAACTTAGCCATTCAGATTATAAGATGTTCTTACTTTGCTATGTGACAATTCATGAGGAATGGCAGCTCTTAAATTGCAAATTACAAAACTTAGACACAGAGTCGAGAAACACCATTGAACAAGACCATTTTTCCTTTTTATTTCCTTGTAATTTTGTACCCTCTAGATTATACAAGCTGAGTGAAAGAAGTAGCTTTTTTGAGGGGAGCAAGAGAAGTAAAACGTACAAAAAAAATCAGTATGTTGCCTACTATCCCACGAAACAATAGATATAGCATGACCACCGGGGATAATGTTTGAATTTTAGAACGTTTCAAAACATAATTAAAAGGATAAGCAACATGGCAAACTATTATATTTGTGATCGCATTACAATGTTTACTTTGAGAGATCTCCACGACATTATAAGTGCTGGGGATTGAAATTTAAGCGGCGTTTGATAATTCAATTTAATAATTTAATTTAATAAATTTAGACTTTAATGTGTTCAACCATGTTTGATAACTAAAAGTAGAAGGTCTTACTTAATCAAGTAACTTTGAATTATTTATGTAAATCTTATTCAAAATAATAAGTGATAAACTGTTAATCTATCATTTAATGCAGAATATTATCAGATGTTAAGATTTCAGTATTTAAGAATTCGGTAACTCAAATTTTAGATTTCAAACTTCAAATATCATATTTCAGTTTTATCAAACGTGCCCTTACATTCCTGTGGCAAATTTTGGCTGCAACCATGTGGAAGGATGTAAATAAGTTTGACACCCAAGACATCTATAAAATCGTAAATTTCTTTACAAAATTGCGAGCTATAAACAATAATTGAAAAAATTATTATGAATAGTTGGTATAGTGACTCTATACATGGAAGACTGTCCACCATTCACTTACGCGTACTTGCCATCGGTGATTGCCTATATTCGGGTTCTTGTTTCTGATTTTATGGTACGTGGTGAACTATTCTAGGATATTTTGTTAGAATCTTTTTATTTTTTATACTTTAGAAAAATACTTATGATGCTTTCTTATGCAGTAAAGGGTGAATTATTCTACTATAAACTTAAATTACTATAGATTAATTTGGCTTGAGAGACTAAAATGAAATATGGGTTTTTCATTTTAACACGCTTAACATTCACCTAATCTACCATTTATATATACATACTAATAATTATTATCCTCCTTTGCATATATATATATATATATTTTTAATTAATCTTGCATATTCTCTCTTGTATTTATTTATTTTTCTTAATTAATCTTATATGTTTAAAAATACAACATCTAAACAATATCTTAGCGAATGCCCACCGTTAGACAGACCGATGAAATATTAATGATGCAAAGAGAGTAAGCAATCTTATCAAATACCAATTCAATACATACATGGTGTGCCGCTGATGCCTTGCAAACATTAAACAAGACATAAATGAGATTTGTTGGATTACATTATTATGACACATTTAAAGCGTGATTTGGTATCACATCCAAGGAACTACCATGATTTCTTTTGCAAAAACAGCAATTGTCAAGGACTAAAATAGTAAAAGCTGAATGTGCACAACTTCCAAATTCATTTATTAATTTTTCCATTCTGGTAACAGTGCAATCTCTTTTGGCAAAGAAATGTTTCTTCGGTTCCATTATTCAGTTGAATAAGAGGAAAACATGCATCATATCTAAAGAGGTAAAGCATGATGTGGTCCATTTAACTAGTTGTATCTTATTTAGGTACAAGTTATTACCTTATTCTGATTTCACTTCATTGTTTTTTAATTTACTTGTTAATTAGTTTCAAAATGGAAATATATACTGTATTTTAAGAAACCAACTTGGAGATGTTCTTTCAAAATTAAATGAGTGTTTAGAAAATCTTGAAAAACATTTTGCCAAATAAAATGTACAGAAACAAATGAAATTGCCTTTCAAATTCTTCTGCCCGGAAAAACCCTTAAAAAACAGGGAAACCCCCCAAAACTGTTTCTTTGGCCCACTTTGATCTTTTCTTGTTTGGATTGTAATTTTTTTTTTCTACAAAATTTTTATGCTTTCCGTGAATATATTTGTCAATTATTTTTTTATCTTATATACATTAAATCATTACAATATATTTTTTACAAAAAGTAAAAAAAAATAGCAATCCAAACAGGGTTCAACTGCCTATATAACTTCAAAATTTTAAGTCAAATCTACTTCAAGCCAGTGGTTGTTCATCAATTAATTGAACATAACTGGCCTCTAATGTCACAATTGGCCTTTCAAATCAGACACATTCATCAACATCCCATTTACCCTTTTGCCATAGAAAAATTGGCAAAAAGAAAAATCTTCAACCACAAATTAAAAATACTACCGTAGCATCCTAATGAACATAACTGGTGTCTAAGGTTTGTTTTTATATCTAATTATTTGAAAAGGCTTTTTAAAAATCATATATAAAATAACATTTTTTGTAATTTGATGTATATAAGATAGAGAGGTAATTAAAAAAACACAAATGTAATCTAAAAATCTGTTTACGATGCATAAATTTTTTTTTTTAAAAAAAAACTTGTTCGTGCCGCATAATCTTTTTTAAAAATAATGAGCTATCAAAACAAGCTCTTTGTGGTAGAAAAATCTAATTCTGCAGATTTCACTAAAACCAAGTACTCTAGTAATGAGTTAGCAATCCAAAGAATAAACTAAAATAAATTTAAAACTTTAAAATTGTTCTATAATTCATAATTTTTTAAAAAATTTCTACAATAAATTATAATAAATTTTTAAATAAACATCCAAAAAATTCGCCAGCGAAACGGGCCTACGGAAGAAAAGTTGCCAAGAGGAGAGTTTCACTCGCTTTAGGACGCTAAGAGGAGAGTTTCTGATTAAAAGTTGAAGAAAATGAAAATCTCGCTTGTCACTTCCCTCGCTTATTCAACGAGTCAGTTGCCAAAAAGCAGGTCCTCGAGTGTGTGTTTTTTCTTTATTTTTTTTTTCAAATGAACAATGGTTTCTTTCGAATTAAGGCCGGCCATCTTGATCCTTTGGGTTTCTGATTTCGTTGTTCGGTGATGAAATTGTGATCTTTTACTTATTTATTTCATTTTCATCCCTCAGCAATTTGAGAGTTTTAGAATCATAAAAGAAAGGCTATTTTAATGGGCACCTATTAACGCACTAAATTTATACAGAAATTATTATGTGAATGTATAATTTACATTCATTGTCTCCCTTGCATTTAAACAGTTTTTCTAATTAATTCTTGATATTCTATAAAACTAGCACTTGAAAAAGCTTTTCAACGAATATTATTTTGATATCCATCAACAAATCCTAAAATGAAAAACACCCCAAGTCAAGTTCTTTTTTTTTTTTTTTTGGCTGTATTAGATCCTTTCTTATTGAATCACGCTAAAAAATTGGGTTCGGCACAATAAAAGTTGGCTTGACCTTGGCTTTTGTTTTTGGGAAAAGTTTGAATTCCACTTTAATAATTTATCAGCTGAAGTTCAACCACAATTTTATGCTTATTAAAAAGGTTTTATATCGAAAGTCCAATTACTTCACGAGCTAACAAATCTAAATTAGGGTTGTCAATAGAATCGAACTAACCTAAATTAGCTCAATTGGATCGAACTAACCCGAACTCAACTAGCTCGATTAAAAAGAATAAGAGTTAAGCTTGTTCTAATTCTAGGTCGGACAAAGTTTAGGTTGAGATTTGAAACCCGAGGAAAATATATGCCAAACTTGGGTCTTCTATGTGCTCAACCCAATTATATATATAAAGTTTGGCCCGTTATTATATATATATATATACACACACACCTAATTTATGTTTAGTTTTAATATTATAGATGATAAATTAACTTTACTATTTAATGGTAATAGTAATTATTTTAAAAAAATTAAGAAGTAATAAGTAAGTTTGGATAAAACCCAAATTAGACTCAAAGATTGAATGTATTGTAAATCAAATATGAGCTTTGCATATATTAGCCCGAACTCATGATCCGAAACTCAAACATCGTATTAACTAATTGAGTTGAGTTTAAATTTGTAAAATTCTGGCTCAAATGGTCCGATTCGCAGCCCTAATCTGAATAGCGATGCGCTGGTTCTGAACCCATAAAAATCGTATGGCTATTTCGTAAATAAAACTAATCCGATGTCCCAAATTCAAAACGAGCCTTAGAGAGATCGAGAGAGAGAGAGAGACAGAAATCGAGCGCGTGAGCTGTGAAACTGTGTGCATGAATAAGAATCGTGAGATCATCCCTCAGACATAAAATAACGGAACGGCGGGTATTCACCTACATGCATGCACGCTCATCACTATTGATGCTGATGCACCATCACATCATACCATCCTCTCCCATGAGTCATGAGTGATAATGAGGTGTAATATATGTAATTATTGATATGTGTTTGGAATCTTTCGCTGAGAGTTAGTTGGAAAATTTTTTTTTGTTTGCCACATAAGCACGTTGTTTAATAATTTTTTATTTTTAATTATAATTTTATTTCAAATACATCATATTAAAATTTTAAAAAAATTTTTAAATAATTTTTAATCTAGACTAAAATCTTTAGGTGAACCTACATCTAAAAAGTAAACTCAAATAAGCCCAAGTGTGCTAATGATGATAATTGATAAAGACTTGAGAAATTTGAGTTCGGAACCCTAGCACTTCTTTTTTATTTATTATTCATAAGCGCCATAAAATGAACCAATAATTTGCCTTGACCTTAGAATGAGATAACACTTTCGTGCTCCATTGACTTTTGTTTTTTATTGTCAAAAAGAGAAAAGAAAAACCAAATACAGTTGCGCCCCAAACTTGATTTTTCAATGTTAGTGACGAATGCAAAGCAAAGAAATATTTTATATTTATAGGATTACTGGAGACTAATACTTGTTAAGATCTTAATACTACACGTTAAGTGCTGGAAAATATTTGGTTTAAATTTTTTGTCAAATTATTTGTAGACGTGATATATTTAATAATTATTGTACATGTTTACGATGGCGCATGATACATATACACATATATATATATACTAATTCTATAGTCTGCGCTATGCATGGGAATTATAAATTTCTAAGATGATTAAAAATTAAAATAAAAATATATTTAGTAACTATTAAAAGAAAAGCCCATCATTTCCATGAATTTACGGTACGAGTTGGACCTAGAGGCTGAGTCTACCCATATAATATTTTATTTATTATGAGAAAGAGAAGAAGAGGAATTGACTTCATTTTGAGGGAGGGTGAGAATAAGGGGGGGAAAAAAAGAAAAGGTAAACAAAAGAAAGAAAAGAAAGAGAGAGGAGGAATGAATGAATGAAGAAGAAAATTCAATCCGATGGAATGCAGTTTTGACGTCCGCAAGAACAGACACTCACACGCTCTCTCTCACACACAAAATATACTATTCAGTACTACAAAACTACAAACCCACGCACTTTCTCTCTCTAAAAAGTACAGCCCAGAAGGAAAAGAAGCTAAAATAGATACTCTCTTCCCCCTTCTCTCTCTCCCTCCCTCCCTTCTCTCTCAATCTCTCTCTCTCTCACGCAGTACACGCACTGAAATTCCTAAAGAGGACGACTCGGAACGGAAAAAAAAAGTGATATACCAACTCTGTAGCTTCTGAAACAGTAGTAGTAAAATTTTTAATTAATTAATTACTTATCTGTGAATTAATTTGGGAAATGTTAATGAAGAAGTGTGGAAAGAGTGTAAATTTATGTTCAATTCGAAGTCAATCTCAATCCTCCAGAGAGGTTTTTCGCTGTCGCAAGTGCTGAGAAATATTTAACTCTCTCTGGTAAGTTATAGTAGTTTACAGTGTTTTTGGTGATTGTTGATTTTTTTTCTTTTTGCTTTTTTGGTTTTCAGTTAATTTTGTGAATTTACGAGGCTTGGGAAATTAGTAATTTGAGCTGTGGATCGACTTGGTTTGTCTTGTGAGGCAAGATTTAGGGCTTGATCGAGTGGTGGTTAATGGCAACAATACTTGCCGTTTTGGAGCTGTTGAATTTTGGAAATTTCCGTTTTTCCTCTTTATTTCTTTTTAAGTTGGATTTTTGCGGCTGGAAAATTGAAATTTTGAACTTGAAGTATAGTAGTGGTCGCTTCGGATACGATGCTGTGCTGTTTCGTACCATTTTTTAATTTTTGAAAGCTTAGTAAGATAGGGCTTCTTTTTTTCAATTTAAGTTAGTTATCTTAGTAGCTTTTTTTAATAATTCATGAACTTTTTGGAGATTTTGATTTGATTTATAGTGGATATTTTTACTCTTTTCAAGTTTTTAATTATTTTATTGGAAATCTGTGTTAATATTTGACAGTTGCTCGTTTGATTATTTTGTAGCAGAGATTGATGCCAAAGTCTACTAAAGATTGTTGCTTTAGCAGAAAAAACCGGAATTTAGTATGTTTAGAGCCAAAGCTTGTTGGTTATGTTTCGGACTCGTTGATTTTCAACTTCTGTTTGAAGACAACTCAGCAGTTTGCCTGGCTGCCATGGTGTTTCCGTTGTTCTTGTGCACAATAGACTTGGGAATGTCTAAACCCTCATTGTCACCTTTTAAGCTTCTTAGAGTTAATTAAATTCAAATCTTGCAGCAGCTGTTGTGTCTGATGCGTACCAGGGTTTTCGTTAGTGTTATTTAATGTCTTTGGAGCTGGGTTTTGGGATTCATGTCGTATTAGGTAGGTTTTTCTGTAAGTTAGGTATTTGTGCATAGTGCGTTTGTTTTTCGGGAATATGGTACCGCCTGGTCCTCCCACTCCTCTTGGTGGCCCTCCGTCTGTTCCTCCATCTTTATTACGGTCAAATTCTGGTTTATTGGGTGGTCAAGGAGGTGCAATGCCTTCTCAGGGTGCATTCTCATCTATGGTCTCTCCACGGACACAGTTTGGTAACATGAATATGCTTGGGAACATGCCAAATGTTTCGTCTCTATTGCAACAGTCTTTTGCAAATGGGGGGCCAAATCCTGGGCTTTCTGGTCCTGGGAGTGCTTCAGAGGGGACTTGTGGACAATGGCGCCGAATCTGATCCCACTTTCTGCTGTTGGAAATGGGATGGCTTTTAATACACCCTCCTCTTCGTTCATGTCATCCATGGCAGCTAATCCAAACTCATCAGCATATGTACAGGGCCAACAATTTTCAAATCCTTCTGGCAGCCAGATGCTGACAGACCACCAGCAAAATCAACAACTTGATCCTCAAGGCTTCCAACATAATCAGCAGTCAATGCAACAGTTCTCTGCGTCAAACAATCCCCAGCAGCAGCAACAACAGCAGCAGCAATTTCAAACAATGCGAGGCAGGATTAGGAGGGGTTGGGCCTGTTAAGCTGGAACCGCAGGTGACGAATGATCAAACACAACAGCAGTTGCAAGCTCTAAGAAGTCTTGGTTCTGTTAAGATGGAGCCCCAGCAGCTATCAAGTATGAGGAGCCTGGGACCTGTTAAAATGGAGCCCCAACATTCGGATTCGTCTTTGTTTCTACATCAGCAGCAGCAACAACAGCAGCAACAACAGCAGCAGCAGCAGCAACAACAGCAGCAAGCAGCAGCAGCAGCAACAACACCAACACCAACACCAACAACAACAACAACAGTTCCTTCACATGTCTAGGCAGTCTCCACAGCTGCGGCTGCTGCACAGCTTTTGCATCAACAGAGGATTATGCAGCTTCAACAACAACAAATTTTGAAGTCTATACCTCAACAAAGATCCCCTTTGCAACCACAGTATCAAGCACAGAAGTTGCCTATAAGGCCTCCTGTGAATCCTGTATATGAGCCAGGGACGTGTGCTCGCCGGTTGACACCATACATGTATCAGCAGCAACATAGGCCTGAAGTAAGAATGATGCGACAATGGAGTTGGCTACTTTTCATTGAGTTAAAAGTCTCCTTTTTTTCCGTATGTTGGTAGATTTATGATCTACATGTTTTATAGGACAACAATATTGAGTTCTGGAGAAAGTTTGTTGCTGAGTATTTTGCTCCAAATGCGAAGAAAAAGTGGTGTGTTTCTATGTATGGAAGTGGTCGCCAAACAACTGGAGTTTTTCCTCAGGTCTGTTGTTCTTCTATAATGGTTACTGTAGGAAGGAACTGGTTGTCAAGTTAAATGTGCACGTCCTTTTAAATATACTGAGGACTTTTACATACATTGATTGCAAAGTAAAAGGAAATTTGCTAAAGAAGGGATTTTACTCATTTTCCAGAATAAACTGACCGATTCTTGTTCCCCTTGGATTAATAGATTTAACGACACTTTGCTCTGTTCTTTAGCAGGTAGGTTATGTTTTTTCTGCTAAAAAAGACGTACTGTTTTCTTAGAAGCACTTTTGAGGATATGGTATAAAGCAACTTTTGCATTCCATATATTCATATTCTTGTTATATAAGCAAACGAGCAGCAGCAAAAAGAACAAATGCTCTATGTTCACTTGTACATATGAGCCTGAGCAGTATCTTTGATATTAGCATGGTTTTATATTCTCAATTCCCTTTAGACCCGCTTTATTTTCATATCAAAGTTTTTGTATTCTGCAGGATGTTTGGCACTGTGAAATATGCAACCGCAAACCAGGGCGTGGGTTTGGTATGTTCTGGTTGCTGGCTCAGCACTGTATAGGATTGTTGTCCTTGTATATTTAGTTCAAACATTGGTTGGTTTTTAAACACAATAATAGAATGATGTCCTTGCGATTGATATTTTGTAGTTGCTACTCTTGGATTATCTTTTAGTTGTGTTTTCTTTCTGTTTCTAGCATATTAATTTTTTCTTTTTAATTGCCTTTCAGAGGCAACTGTTGAGGTTCTGCCCAGGCTTTTCAAGATAAAGTATGAGAGTGGTACTTTGGAAGAACTACTTTATGTTGATATGCCCAGAGAAATATCAGAATTCATCGGGGCAAATTGTCCTTGACTATGCAAAAGCAATTCAGGAGAGTGTCTTGAGCAACTTCGCGTTGTTCGAGATGGTCAACTTCGTATTGTATTCTCTCAAGACTTGAAGGTTGTTAATGGATTACTATCGTATTCTAGTAGCTTTATTTTCCTGTAGTCATTCCTTTTTCACTTGTCTGTGTTTTCTCAAAACCTGATAGATATGCTCTTGGGAATTCTGTGCTCGACGTCATGAAGAACTTATTCCTAGAAGATTGCTGATACCTCAGGTTTGGTTCTAAAGCTGTGTTTCAAACTGCATCATCAAGATACAAAGATTATCAAGTTTGCCTAATACCTGATTAAAGTTGGACGTGCATGTCTCTTTCTTTACATTGCCTATTGTTTTGGCTCAAAAGTATTTATTTTTAATCTTCCTCACTTAAACTTGGACATTGAAATGCCATGTGTTCTTCATATTGTTCCTTCATAGGAATTATGGAAGGAGGAGCTTATGGGCTACTACTTTCTTATTCCTCTCTCTCCAGAATTAGGTTCTTGAATGCTAATATTTCCTTCCTAGAGCTAATTGCCATATTCTGGGTGTTTCAAGCTGAATGTTGCAATTAGAAAATAGCTTGCTTTGCTGTGTGTTTATTTTGTTTCCTGGCATTAGACTGGTCATACACGATATGCAGCATGATTTGTAGTGGTTAGTGGGACGCTGACCAAAGTTCATTCAATGGCGGGGTCTTCTCATGGACCTGGTGGTTTAAGTTTCTGCTTTGTCTCTTTGATAGTTATACTCTTGTTGGAGTCAATTTGGTTGCTCTTGGTTGAAGATTGAGACGGAACCATAGATTTTAGTCACATTTAATTTTCTTTTGGCTAAGATCTTATTGGCCTCTTGCTTCTTATTCTGAAAGAGGGTAATTGTACAGTTGATTCAAGTAAAAATTCTATTTCATAGGCCTACTGCAAATTTGTTGTCATGTTTTGATTTGCTTGCTAGGTATTGTTTTGCAGTTTTAGGAGTAGGTGATTTGTTTTATATTATATTTGAGATGACAGTAACAAGTCTGAGAATCTTACACTTGCTTTAGTTAATTTCTTACTGCCTTTGATTGTTAATAGGTTAATCAACTTGCGGCTGCAGCTCAGAAATATCAGGCTGCTACACAAAATGCATCATCTAGTGTATCTGTTCCTGAGTTACAAAATAACTGTAATATGTAAGTCAAAAAGTATTTTCTTTAGACTGTTTATCTTCTATGAGCCTGATGCTTTGTAGACCCTCTTTTTAAAGATTGAGGTGTTACAAGAGTTCATTTTGTTTTGTGGATTCTTTCTTTCTTTTGTCTTTTTTTTGACGAATTTACTGTATGATGATCAAGAGAATTGATGTTAAACATGTTATATCTATATTTTGCACTTTAGAAAGTTTCTCTCTCTTCAAGTCAGTCATCCTGGTCATAATTTAATGAAGGATCATTTTTGGCAGTCGTTGATATGGGTGATATATTTTGTGAAAGACTCAAAATTAGAGGCAATGCCACAGTTAAAAAAGTTGTTCTTATCTGATGATGCTGTGCATTATTGGTATTTGTGATTCGTTTAAAGTAGGAACAGTGATGTTTACTGTGGTTTGTGTGTCTTAGAATATTGTGTAATATTTCACTTGCACCTTCACAACAATTAAACTGCATTTTCAATGATATCTAATGGAAAATTGGATAGCAGTTTATGACAATCTTTTGACACTTGAAAGTTGCTGGCTTAAATCTTTGAGAATGAAAAGCAACCCAAGCAATGGCTTGTTTAATTTCTGTTGAATTGTTCCTTGGGAAGCGTAAATTATTCTCTCTTTGCCAGTTCATGTTTGGTGGTAGAAAGTAGCTATCTTCCCATTACCTTTCGTATAAGAAAAAGCAAAAAGGGGAAAAAAAGAAAGTGAACATTAAAACAATATCCTATTGTCTGGCTGTAACTAGTAACTGATTCTCCGGATGGTCCTTACTTTTGGCATGGATGGGTATAAACTTCTTGAGATTGTGAACATGCATTTTATTATTATTATTACTTCTTTTTGCAGGTTTGTTGCCTCAGCTCGTCAGTTGGCAAAAGCATTGGAAGTCCCTTTGGTCAATGATTTAGGGTACACGAAGCGATATGTTCGATGTCTTCAGGTAATTCATCCTACGGGCTAGACAGCAAAATGCTCTGCTTTTTGTCACATCGTCTCTGATTTCATAATCATATTTTGCTTAATTCATGGAAATGTTTAAAAATGAGAAATTGTTCTTTTTGGTAGTATAGTAATTCATAATCATCACTGCTCTCTCTGATAACAGTGGATAGAGCATAAGGGATGACTGATTACTCAGGGATCCCTTTGACTAGAGCCTAGCAGGCTGATTACCTTGCCGCTTACCCTAGGTATGTCTTTTTTATCCTGATTGGAACTGGTCCTTTATTCGAAATATGTAATCAAAGAGGTCTCAAAAAGAAGCTGTTGACCATTTTTCGTTGACAAGAGCAGCTGAAGGTTCAGTAAAAGGTTTGAGAGTTAGAATAAAGTGGTTAGAATTCGAAATCCGACAGTGTAATCTTTGTATCAAAATAAACTTAATGCTAGATGTCCAAATGATGGTACATATCTATCCTTTTTTTAGGAGTATAGGAAGCTGGAGAAAGTATTTGATAAGCACTGATCGATTATTGACGAAGGCTGGGGATTTCCAATATCTAATTGCTAATTTGACATTCTTTCTGAGATGTTACCTTGTAAAAGTTTGAAGTGAAACTGATCCTGTCACAACCTCACTGTCTAAGAGAAAGGAGGAAAATAATGGTGTATTGATGTTAATTTCCTCTTAGTTTTCTGCCCCACGTGGGAAGCTTATTTATTTTCTTCTCTTTTTAAATTTTAAAATGAAGTGAAATTTAGTGCAGTGCTGCAAGTCAACCATGAGTAATTAGTGCATCCTGGATTTCCAGTAGTGCAGTAGAGGAACATGCTGAGTGACGAGAATCATTTGGACTTTTCAGTGCTTATGGGTCATGTAACATTTTGGATTGTTTGTAATAGTCGATTGAGTCTCTCATCAGATAAATTTGTAGTAGGAAAAACCGATAAATCATGGTGTCATTTTTTTTCTCTCTAAAAGAGAAACAGGATTACCTACATTTGGTATAGCATGAATGCAAACAGATTTTTGCTCTATGCCAGCATGATTATAATGTTGAAAAGTCTCTGCTTTATAGTGGCAATGATGAAATATTGTCATTGATGGCTGCTTGATTCAGAATGTAACAGCTTTGGCAGAATCATTAGAAGCGTCCTCTTGATCTTTTTAACTTTTTTCATTTAGTTAATGTCCATCAATGAATTTTTGGGCGGATTGTGGTTTGTTGAACCTTACTTGCGTGTTCAGGATTAACTCTTAAGATTGTTTTTTCTGTGGGCATTCTCTGATTAAAAAGTTGAAATCAAAGTAGCCCATATGAGATTTACTGAGACTCCCTTAACGGAGATTTATGCTAACCTCTTTTGAAAAATCCATTGAACTGGTATTTTCTTAATTAAAGTAGCTTGAATGAATACTTCGGTAGGACGACAACTGATTAAGGAGAATTATGAGATACATAGCAATAGCAGTTACTGTCTAATTTTTTTTCAATGTCTTGATAGCAAGACTTCTTTATTGTAGATTAGGTTAACCTCTTTAAAATGCTCATTGAACTGATAGTTTCCCCACTGGAGTAGATTCAGTGAATATTTGCACAGGCTACAATTGATTGGTGAGGATTTGAGATACTTAGCTATAGCTGTTGGTGTCCTTTTTTGTCCTCCCCCACACCAACAAAAAACACCCAAACCCAAAAAAAAAAACTGCACCTCAAAAAAAATCTTGATATTTGGCTTCCTGATGCATTTCAGATATCAGAAGTGGTGAACAGCATGAAAGATCTAATTGATTACAGCCGAGAAACAGGAATAGGACCAATGGGTAAGATTTATGTTATCATCTCAGCCTTTTACGTTTTCTCATGTTATTAAATCCGAGGACAGTAGGAGATATCTGAGGGGGCTGGTGGATTTGGATTGATTTTGCCTGCTTTTTAGTTTTTCTGCGTAAATCAACAATTGATGATAGAGAAATCAATACAGAAGCAAGCCTTTGACGAGGTCAAAATGGTTTCAATCATAGGGAAAATTTTTTGGAAGCTAGGTCTTGGAGTTTCCCTGATCCCTTCCTCCCCCACTTCTGGCCCTTTGACAGCCAAAATTTAGTGATTTTAGTTTTCATTTGCTAGCAGGCCTGTTCCTCTATCAAAATGTTATGCTCTCTATGCAAATTTGAAACCGGTTTCACCAGCATGTAATTTGTATGATCCTAGTTCTATTTCCTCCTCAAAGGGTCAGAAAGTTTGAATATCAAAACTTGTTCTAGTTTGATGGCTTCTCGAAGAGTTGGGAAAGTGAAAGAGATCCTGGTTGAGCATATAGGCAATTCCAAACTGTAATGGGCCTCTATGTTAACCCTGGAACTTCATATTTTATTTATTCATAATATTGGTTCTTTTTGTTCTTAGAGAGCTTGGCCAAATTTCCTCGGGGAACAAATACTTCACCTGGGTTTCATGGTCAACCTCAGCAATCTGAGGATCAAATTCAGCAACACCAGCAGACAATGGGTCAGAGTTCGAACAATGATACCCCTGTTCAGGCTGCTTCTATGCAACTTCCTTCCAGCAATGGCTTGGCAAATGTAAATAATCCACTGAATTCGGCTTCTGCAACTTCCTCTACTAGTGCCATAGCTGGGCTACTTCATCAAAACTCAATGAACTCGAGACAGCAAAAACCCAATGAGCAGTGCAAACAGTCCTTATGGAGGAAATGGTGTTCAGATGCCATCTCCTAGTTCCTCGAGTACCATACCACAACCGCAACTCAATCCTTCTCCTTTTCAGTCTCCAACACCATCGTCATCTAACAATCCTCCACAGACTTCACTTGGTGGCTTACCG
The DNA here is from genome assembly GCA_023065735.1 of Coffea humblotiana. Lineage (NCBI taxonomy): Eukaryota > Viridiplantae > Streptophyta > Magnoliopsida > Gentianales > Rubiaceae > Coffea > Coffea humblotiana. Next base: position 29,111,900 of record CM041217.1, on the reverse strand, counting down.
ACTGGAACGCACATGAATTCTACTAGTTCACCGAACATTGCAATGCAGCAGCCAGCACTTTCCAGTGACACAGATGCTAATGATTCCAGAGTTCTGTTCAGAAAATCATACATGAAATGATGATGTCAAATCAGCTCGGTGGTGGTATGATGGGCGTCAATAATATGGGGAATGACATGAAAAATGTTAATGGAATTATGCCAACGAGCAATAATATGGGTCTAACCGGGAATAACTGCATCGTTGGAAATGGGGTAACCAACACTAACACTGGCATTGGGGGTTCAGGATACGGGAGCATGACCAATGGACTAAGTCAGGCCAGCCGTGGTTAATGGAATTAGAGCTGCTTTGGGCGGTAACTCTGTGACAATGAATGGCAGAGTGGGCATGACAATGGTCGGGACCAGAGTATGAATCAACAGCAGGAATTGGGTAACCAACCTGCTTAGTGGGCTTGGAGCTGTCAATGGCTTTAATAACGTTCAGCTTGATTGGAAACCATCTCCCTGATAGTCTCTGTTGTACTGTTCCGGTTCCCTGAGATGTTACTTGTGCAGAAAGGAGAATTGTGGTTTTCCTCTTCGCCCATCTGAAAATGGCACATGAAAAAGATATAGATGGTTTTGGGCCTCGGCTCTTCATTGTACTAATTCCAGAGAAAGAAGGATATACATATAGCATAGCATAGTGGTTTCGTGATTGAAATGATATATCATCCTAGTAGCATATTGTTCTAACTTGATTTTGCCAATTTCAGGTGCTTATCTGCACTAACAGCCTTGAGGGGAAATTCAGGGAGTAACTGCTGGATGATCTCAAGCAATTTCTACTTCCTGTTTACCCTTGTCCAAGGCATTTGTAAACTATTATGTGCTGAGTCTCGGCCTTTCCCCTCTGTACCCCAGCGAATGTGAGTGTATATAGCTATCGATTGTCTTCAAGCAATTTTACTAGTACTTTCAAGAGCTGTGGAGGTGGTCCTGAATTACGTGATTTTAATTTTCTGTTCATATTGGCAATACTGTCATTGAAACAACATTTGAAATCACAGTAGGCTTTCGTGAATTTTCAGCCTCATGAATGAGGGTCTTTTTCACCTAAAGTTGCCCCCGAATTGATCCTCTGGGTCTTGGAACACCGTGGTGTTGTCCATTTCTTTCCCAAGTTCTTAATTAGACTAGGAATGGCTTAAGCAACTAAGTTACGCAAGTCTAGGTGAAAATGAGTTAATCATGGGATTCAATGTTCAGAATTCTTTGTTTATCTGTTCAATGTAAAAACTAGTGCATCATGTTTCAGCTGCAGAAAGAAAGATAATAATTCAGGAAATTCATAGCTCATCATTGATTACAAATGCTACGCATTTAAGACAAACATGCAGGAGCCGTCAAATTGACAGGTATTTTATGTGTTCCGTTAGAGAAGGGTAATGTTATTTGTACTTTCCTGTGTTATTTGCACTCTCATTACTTCATTTTCACTTTGATGAGATTGTATTATTTTGTCCTAATTTCTTCTCTGAGCTAACTTTACCATATTTTCTCTTACATTTGAAAATCAATTAATTATTCCATTACACATTAAAATGGTTAATTTAAAATTGTCACTAATATGTATTATGTATTTTTTTTTACAAAACTTTACAAAATTATATGATGCTAGAGATCAATCTAGCAGTATAATATGAACAGATTCCAAATTTCAAGACCAAAATAAATAAATAAATCCCAAACTAAAAAAATGATCAAAAATTGAGTACAACTACAATGTCTTATACATAGGATATTAATATTTCAAAAGTTTAATAATAATAGCTCATATAGCCACCATAAAGGGAGTGAAGTTTTCTAGTATACTTCATCAATCTCTTTTAGAGAATTGCTTTCATAGTTTGAAAGCCCTAAAATTTTTTATGGAAGATAAAAAAAAGTGGAGTCTAAATTTTTTTATGAAAAGAAAGTGGAGTTGATGTTTGCTACTCCAAAGTTGTCTATAGAAGTGATAGAGTAGCATACGGGTAATGTGAACACAAGATAGGATAGGAGCAGAAATTAGAGTACGAGTAACATGGTCTCATCAAAATGAAAATGGAAAAGTGGGACTGCAAATAACATAAGGAAAATGCAAATAACATTACCCTAAAAGAATTATACATTCTATTTTAGAATGTTTCAAAACATTTGTTATTTTTTCCCTCCTACTATTTAAAAGGATCAACCTTAATAACTCGAACTCGAAACTTATCGATTACAGATGAAGAATTTTAGCAAATAAGTTGTGCTTCATTGCCTTCAAAATATTCGTCGTATTATAAAATTTAAAGTCATTTTTAGTCTGCATCCCAATGTTGCTTCTTCCTTTATGAATATGCAAGTTACATTCAAGTTCAAAGTTTAAAATTTGGGGGATAAAATTAGAAAAAGAAACACAAATATGACAATTAAAGTATTATTTTTAAAAAGTTAGATTCTTGAACAGCGACAACGAAAAGATTAGGACAAAGGGAGCATTTTGCATGCGCAAAGGTTTGAGGGTGGAAAGTTGTTTGCGCGAATTGAACCTTTTACAAATCATAACATGTATATATAGAATTTCCAGAAACAATCTGATAATTAACTGGCTGTCATAGGAATTGGAGAAACGCGAGGATTAAGGGCCTGTAAATATAAATGCAAAATAATAAATATAGACTCTGACGCAATTTTTAGATACAAATTTTAATAATTGAAAATTTTTGTTATATTTTATATATTATTGTACTAATATCTACATTTATTCTTCTAGTCTACACTGCACGTGCAATTGCCACTATCAATGCACTATCAATCATTGAGCCCCTTTTTATCCAAAAAAAAAAATCATTGAGCCCCTTGATCCAAAACAAAAGCCCTCCCAAAAAAATTAGTATTTTACTTTTATGGCGTTCTGCGTAATCTTAGTGATCCGAAGTTTGTGGACGTCATCAGATATGAGAAAAAAGTTGGTGGACTGGGCTATGATAAGTGGATTGAATACTTATTTTTTACTTGATGTTCTGACCATATCAAAGCTGAAAGCCCACAACCCATGGGTACAAGTGAATTACCAATACTTTTTTTTTTTTTTTGTGAATCAAAATTATGCATGCATATCCAGTGATGTCAGCAACCAAAACAAGCCGCCACATTATATCCAAAAAGAGAAATGATATAGTCTCTGCTTTCTCTACTTTTTGAACCGTAAATGTTTCTCAGAATATCCCGCCTTTCTATGTTCTATAGGCTTATATATAACTACAAAGAGTGAAAAATATTCTACACAATGTGAATATTTTATCCCAAAATTTCTTTTAGTTCAAAATGATCAATATATAGAAGATGCAAAACAGGTGACTGAAGAAATTTGTGTAGAAACTTCTATTTTTGAGTTTCCTAGCGAAGGTTCGAAAACATATAATATTTTATTTATTGTGACATCTAAAAAACTTATTCAGATAAGTTTTTTCAAATACAGATGGCAACCCCGTTATGAGATTGAGAGTTTATTAGTCAAAAAACTTCTCAAACATGATCAAATAATGTAATTCTGCGTTCTATAGAAAAAAAAATTTATTTAATAAAATGTGAACGACGCATTTTAACGATTATCCTTACTCTAATTTTCAAGAAATATTTGTAGCCACAAAAGTGATTCAAACAAGTTAGTGGGATGATACCCAATCTTTTCACTTGGACAATTGACAGACACAACAAAAGTAATTAGTGTTTTTTTAACAACTAAGAGGAGTGAGACAAAAGATATCAGCAGACGTAGGCGGGGATAACTATAAGTTATGGCCAAGTCATAGCTAGTGTAATATGTGCTCTGATTCTCCAACACGGTTGACCCCTGCCAAAGCAAAAAAGGGGCTATAGATAAAATTGGCACAATTTAACCATTTCCAAAGGAAGAAAAAGACAGGATAATTTGTTTCATCTTTTGGCCTTTGCATTATCTTTCTTACCCTTCTCTTTTGGTTTTTATGCCCTTTACAGTATCAATAATATCCCAAATTGTCTTTCAGATGGGAAATGACAACAATCTAATCTATAAACAGACACATGATCAGCAGGAAGTGACAAATGCAGGTTTATGTCTCTGCAACTTATTTTTCCTTTTTTCATAGATATCACATTTTGTAGAACCTAAAATAACCCAATCATTATAAGAGTGGAGTATCAATTTCCCACATTCAAATGTATAAGGAGAGGATAAAGAGAGGCTAATTTAGTATTAATAACAAATATATACAATTCAGTATTAAAAATCAACAAATATATACATTATATATATATATATATATATAAATCAACTCTTCATAATAACAAATATATACGGAACTCTAAAATACACACGCACAAACACGCGAGACTCTCAACTCCTCATTCTTTTCAACTGAACACTTTAACACGACTCTCTATTTATAATATTCTTTTCAATTGAACACTTTAACAAGACTCTCTATTTATAAAGCTACTAAATGAACAAAAGAAAATTGCCAAATATTTAACCAAAAACTGCTAAAGAATAATTTAGAAACTTCGAGAATTATTCGGCTTGGTTTAATAGGTGAACTTACTGTATCGTTATAAATCATGTTCTGTATACTGACAGATTTTCATGTTTTTTGAAATATGAATTGTAAAAGAATTGGGAAAAAAATGAAAAAAAAGGGAAAAAGCAGTAGTGGTCAAGTTGGATGGGTAGTGGGATTTGGCAAGTACTCTTTGATACGGGGGTGTTTGAGGGATGAAAAAAATGTTCCTGCTGCCTATGCTTTATGTGATGCAGAATCATATAGCAATAACTTTGACAAGGATCCAAATATATAGATCATGAATTGTGTTCCTACTTCTTGAATGAGATTCTACATCAAGTTCACTTCCATACATGTTCCACCATCGTGAATTCCCATAATTTCTGTAAAGAACAAGGTAATTTTGTCCATGCATGTTTCATCCTTGGTGAATATATGCTGCAGAGACGAAAGATAGCTTTTCAGCAGCACCAGACTAGACAAATTCCAGAAAGATTTAGTGATTAATATGCTTCCCTTCCATGTTATAGGCGGGCCTGCAGAGCAGAGAACGGACCAAAAATACACACTCCAACCAACTCTACATGATAACGAGTCCAATAAATGGGCAAACACTAATGGTTTTACTTGAATAATTCCACTTGCATACGTGCATTTAATCTTGAGTATCCTGGTGTTATCCCAAAAAACTTTATCTCAAGTTGGAAAAATGATAACTCCATTACTAAATTAATAGAGATTTTCAGATTGATAAAATCCTCGTCAAATGATTTGCCTTTCATATATCCCCCCCTCCCTCCCTCGTGTACAGAAAACATAATTAATCCCCTTGCACTAATTTCGATAATATTTTAAGGATTAATCTTCTATACACTGATAATATATACACTTTCACAATTAGATGCATGACACATAATCCGAATTTGAATTTGAAACTCAAATTTTGCATATGTGTCATATATCCAACTGTGATAATGTATACACCGTCAGTGTATATAAGATTTACTCATATTTTAATTGCAATGAGACATTCTCACTGGCCCCTAACACCCCTTGCAAGAAAAGTTTAAAGGGAAAATAAAAGAACAGAAAAGCAGTTGGAGAGAGATGAAAAACATTGAAGGCAAATTGGAAACTCCTGCTGCCAATTGGCAATGCAGACATCTTTTGGTTCTTATCAAGTTCTGTTGCCGGCTCCAGCTGTTGAAGTTGCAAACTACTACTGAAGCAGGACAAACTAATTTGCACAAGCATTAAACCTTCATATATATAAAAAGATCATCCTAAACATTCATCAAATTGCAACAAGTTAGACTATATTTAAAATATCCCACTGAAGCTTTCTGTTCGATCTGCTAAATCAAGAATGGTTTGTAGATGTTGGAGTAGAAGAATTCAGCTGCATGATGGAGAAACAACTTTCAGCAAAGTAAAGAATAATAGGCATAAGCCAAAGTCCTTTGCAGAAGCCATCTTTTCATTGCAAAATTCTCCAAGAACTAGAGGTGATTTTAGCAGTTATCAAGTTTCCTTTCAAGGGTTCTCTCCTTCTCGTGTCTCTCATCAGATGTGCATAAATGACAAGAGAGATTATCCCTTGCCTTTGCCTTTGCCAATGAGCTCACCTGAGCCATCAATGATATCTATTGGTTCCTCATCGATCTCTTCTGTTTCTGATGATGATGTTGATGACCATCTTGGTCATAATGTGTTTTCTTCTTACAGGTGAGTCATTAATCATGATCACTCTGTTAATCATCATACTCACATGTCAGTGCTATTCCCTCTTTTATGTCTGTTTTAAGTACTCTGAGTCTGTGACATGTTATACTGAAGTTATTACAAAAAAGATTGAAATTCTTTGGTAACTGCACAGCTTCAGTTACATGCCAATAGAACATGAAACTTTTAAGAATATCACTGCAGAGCTAACTTGAGAAGGTACTTTATGTTTCAGAACACATGAAGAGAGCGGACCTAACACCTGGTCAAGAAATTCTTCTGCAGCATCAAGAACTTCAACACCATGTGCATCATCCCCTAAGAATCTGATCTTGTGTGACATAAGTTTCGAGTTCCAGACTGAAGGCAATGAACATTCTAATCACCCAATCTACCCTCTTCCTTGTCCACCAACCTCTCCCACAAAACCTTTAGGACTTCTCGAGTCAATGTGGATTAAGGGAAAACTTTTGGGAAGGGGGACATTTGGACATGTTTATGCTGGATTCAACAGGTAATAATGGTATTTAACATTTGTTGGTCTATAACATAAAAATGCACATCACCTAAACCACCAAAACATAAGTTCCAAACTCCTGTAAATCAGTGAACATGAGAAATGAAATATACAAGTTATATATTTGCGTTCTGTGCAGTGAAAATGGCAAGATGTGTGCCATAAAAGAAGTCAGGTTGATTTCCAATGATCAAACATCAAGAGAATGTCTCAGGCAACTAAATCAGGTCTGCAGTAAATTAATAAGATCTATGTTCATGCACTATCAGGCATCTTTCCTTACAAACAACTAATTGCAACTTTTTTTGTCTGTTATACAGGAGATAGAAGTTCTTAGCCAGCTCTCACATCCAAATATTGTTCAATATTACGGAAGTCAGCTAGTATGAGTTTCAAATCTTGCTTAAGTATCGTATTTTCACTGAACATTAACACCTCCAGAATTTCATTGTTCTGTTTTTGATCCTTTGTAGGTGGGAGATAAATTGTCAGTATATTTGGAGAGTGTCTCAGGAGGATCAATGCTCAAACTACTTCAGGATTATGGACCGTTTGGTGAAAAAGTTATACAAAGTTACACAAGGAAAATTCTGTGCGGCCTAGTATACTTGCATGACAGAAATGTAGTACATAGGTATAAAGTTAATAAGCTATACAGGTTATAGTCTTCTGTTGTTTACATATCTTTGGCTGTCAGTGTTGAAGATTTGACTAAATTGATATTTCTCCTGGCAGGGATATAAAAGGGGCAAATATCCTTGTAAATCCTAAAGGGGAAGTCAAGCTCACGGACTTTGGAATGGCTAAACATGTATGATTGTTGTCTAATTTGCAAACTGTACTTCATTGGCATTCCTAAATTGATACCCTGACAGTAGAGCTAATGGTTAACTAAAAACATGATTAGAGTTTTATTTAAACATCCATATGGTCAAACAAAGTAAACAAGTGAATTGAAACATTCTTCCATACACTGATAGTGTTCAGACAAGTGGTTTATACGCATGCAATGAAATTGTCTGCTTAGAAAATGGGTGAGTTAGATATTTTGTTGGGTCTTTTTTGTCTAAGCCAAGGACTATACTTACAAGTGTACCTTATTTCAGATAGATTCATGCTCATCTATGCTTTCTTTCAAAGGAAGTCCATACTGGACAGCCCCAGAGGTAAAAAAAAAAAAGTTGGTCTTTTTCTTTCCCACTAGTATCTCCTCGTTCCTGAGTTAACAGTATGACTATATTTTCTTCTCATGTTTGCACTGTATCCAGGTTATAATGGACACTGGAGTTTACAGCCTTGCTGTTGATATCTGGAGCCTTGGTTGTGTTGTTCTTGAGATGGCAACATCCAAACCTCCATGGAGCCAATATGAAGGAGTATAAATCCTAATTTTAGGCATTATCTCTAGGATTTTGGCATTTCTTTTGACTAGGGAATAAATTTTTGTGTTTGGAACCGACAGATATCTGCAATATTTAGAATAGCAAATGATCTAGAGGTTCCTGAAATCCCTAACAACCTCTCAGAAGAAGCAAAAAGTTTCGTCAAAGTTTGCCTCCAAAGAAACCCTTCAGTACGTCCTACAGCAGCCCAATTGCTGCATCATCCCTTCATCCAAGGAAGACAAGAAAACAGAATTTCGAAGGACAAATGCTGTTGAGACTGGCTGGCCTTCACTTGCTACCACTATTCTGACAGTGACTCCAAATGATGGTAACTTGCTACATTCTAAAGTTTAACAGACTTAGATTTTTTTTAGGCTAGTTTCACACTTAAATGCATATTTGTTATGAAAACAAACCAGAATAACAAGCCAATTCAAGCCAACTCAAACATCACAGGACGAAACTATCAAGTGCAGTTGACTTGTATTGTCATGGCAATTGTAGTTTTAACATGTACTACTCCTGCAGCTTTTTCCTGTCTCTATGTTGAGGATTTTCTCCTAACAAGATGAGGACCACAGAGTCAAATTCTGAGGCTTCCTTCAAAATGTCATAGTGACCAAGGTACCTTCTAAATTAGATCTCAGTATTTTTTTTTCTCAAATTCTTGGAAGTCCAGAAGTGATCTTGATATTCTTCCATCCCATACATGCAGCTTAAAACACAATTCTTGAACCCTTTACGAATATGCAACTGTCGAATTGGCAAATAGCTAACAAGATGGATAAAGGTGATGGATTTGGAAGACTTGCACGCCTTGCATCAGAAATTAAAGCCAGAGACCACACAATTTGTAACCAGAAATGGCAACAAAATCACACATCACATAGTCAAGCAAGCAGTTCACACATTTCAGATTACTAGCAATACATAGTGGACAAGGTAAAAGGTTTACCTCTGCTTGGAGTGCAACTCTTTCTGATTAGTGAGAAGAACTCCTTCCTAATAGGAAACGGATTGGCCTCTGCCACTACCATATAGGGAAACCATTAAGACCAGAAACTGCATTGTCATTTCTGGTTTTTCATTTGGACATTCGTTTATGAATAAGCCAATATTATGATTTGAGTTTCTGATATTATATGCAAATGAATAGCCATCCATTACTGCTTGAGCTGGCATACGATGTCATCACTGTATCTCACAATTTTCAATGCTTTCAAGGTATTAAAAAAATTTTAATCTTGTAAAACATTTACGACATGGTACTGCTAAAGGTGTTGTCCAGTAGAATTTTGGAAGAAAGAGCCAGCTTCTTGTAGAGTGGTCCGAAATTGGTAAACCTTGTTAGAACTGCCTGACATATCACAGGTATAAATTCTAGTTGCCGTTGTGACAAATGCCTAAAATGTTCAGAAGTCACACATAATCATGAGAATAAAGCCTCAATTGTACGTTGTTTCCAAAAACAAATAAAACAAACCTTTAGTTTAGAACATCCTTGTACGTTGTTTCCAAAGAACAAATCCGGCTTTTCTACTCCAATGGATCATTTTTTCGTGGAAATGGATGGCAGGCCTTAAAAAAGACAGCAGCTTTACAACAATTTTAAACTTTCCTACTTTTGAATTGGGAAAGAGATCCATGAAAAATATAGCAGTAATGGGATATATTGTGTGCCAGCACACATCATTGTAGGCAAGAACTGAAGGAAAGGAGAAGTATTCATGGCCATCAAATGAATTGTACACGCACCTATCTAGCCCATACAAAAGCAGCTCATCCAACCCAAAATTCCTAAGCTCATTTCAAAATGAATAGTCCTTCAGATCAGCCTTGGAATCCCCAAGCTCCAAATCAGCCAAGCATTCTTCTGCTGTAAGAGGTGGGAGTTGCCTAGTTTTTCTCCTTAGATTATGTTTATGCCACTCACTCTTGAAATGGTCCCTGTATTCTTTTGAGTCACCCACAAAAGCATTACATGTATTGCACTTATTCTGCTTTAGTTCTCTACTGGAGCTTCCAGTTTTTGAAATAGTCTGATTCTGCATTTGATCGCTCAGTTGATGAATGGGATCGGCATGACCCCTGCGCAAGCTTGATGGTTCATCTTCATGGTCATCATAATGATCCACATGGGTGTCACTGTCCACATGCACGTTTACAGCCAGAATTTCTGACCTCCCATGCATATTCCTAACAATAGCATCACAATCCCGAAAAAGGCTTGGGTCCATTTCACAGATCTGTATAATTGTTTGACAAGTGGGTTAAAGCAACATACCTCCAAAACTGAAAAGAACAGAATCCATGGCTCTAAATAACACCTCGTTATATATATAGCATCCAGAAAGTTCATAATGAAATAAAAAATATAAAGGTAAACATAATTCTTGATGTATCTGATGATGTCCCAGAAAAGCATCAAACTTGTCAGGAAAGCGGCTTAAGTTGAGTAAAGATGACACAGGACTGAACTACTCCAGCAATCAGTAGATTTAACCAACATCCCCCCCTCCCGAAAAAAAAAAACCCAAAATTTTTTTTCCCAATACATATTAGAATTAGTACAGGAGATTTAGCAAAAATGAATGCTACATCAAACTGTTCATGAAATCAGCTAGAGAGTCCATAAATCCAACATATCTGGAATTCCCAACTGCCCTTATTTATACTTATTTTTATCATTGTACATAACAAGACTAATTAAAGTTTACAGTTATGGAAGTTGGTGCAATTAAGAAAGTAACTATTAAGCAGTGACGAAATAGCATATGCTATCATAAAATCATGATAAACCATCGACACTTACAATGGAAATTTGACTTCCAGCTTCATCTCTTGAAACAACGTTAACATTCCACCCATTGAGTTTCTCCATGAGATCCAAAATATTCTGTTCCGGGACAGTTAATCTTAACCTCATAGGAGACCTTTTTATAGGATAGTGCTTCTGAAGCTCACGAATGACTTCTAATGCCTGTTTATCATACCTTTAGGTCAGACTAAAAATACATTGCAAATGGATTTCTCCAAGTAAAAAGATCAATAACTTCTAGATTCATGGTGACTGGGGAGTTCATAAAACACATTTGACACAGTGGCAGGAAGCTGCAAGAGGCAAGTTCACAGAAGGAAGATCTGCATCTTTCTTTCCAACATTTTTGTTTCCTGTTTATGTCTTTAAAATTTCAAAAGCTAAAAACATCTTGAATTGTGTGCTATGCATATTCCACTGTTAATATCACAGCAGAAGCTGTTGTATTTTATCACTCTATACCTGGATTGTTTCTGCATCTGTTGGCTCTAAAATCAGTTAAAGCTCTGATGATCAATTACATTTTTTTTAAGCAACTGTTATTAAATTTTTAAAAGTTAATAACACATACGCCTATTGATGCATATCACTTATAATTCCAAGAATGTATCTGACTCCCCATTGGAATTAACTTTTGTCGAGCAACAATTACTAACTTGATCAAAAAGTAGGAGAAGTATTTGAACTCTACAACCAAAATACATTAAAAAGACCAAAAAAGGGAAAACACATATATGGTGTTGAATGTGAAAATAAAATGTGTGCCAGAAATGTATCGAAAGCTAAAAAACCTGATTTGCTAGAAATTGACTGAAATGAAAAAGTTTACAAAACAAAGTTTTTCCCTTATTTCCCTAAGGAACAAAACAAAAAGAATTCCATTCTAGCAAACCCAAAAAACTGGAAACAGCTGAGGTTTAGCTCCTTACTTTGACAAAAAGGGCTGAGTCTAAAATAGTTTCTATAATTCTTGATCAATCAGCAACATAATCCACAATAAGATCTAAGCACAAAAAAATGCAGTGCCGCAATCAGTGTGTTTGAATATAAGATTATTTGGAAAAAATTTTTGAGTAACAATTTAGCACTTTTTGTGATGTGATGTATGTGAGAAAAGAAGGTGGTTGGCAAGATAAAAAGGTGATTGGAAAACGTGTTATGATGCAGTCAATCAATTGTTTTTTTCTTTTTCCAAATAATAGAATTTCCAAACAAACCAAGTTCTTTTCCTTCACTTTAACAATTACATCAAGTTACCTGTTTCTTTGAGCTGCTATTTGGATCCACAGCAAAATGGATTTCATGCATCAGACGCTCAATCATGCTTATGGTATAAGGGCGCTGAGTTTCAGGATTAACAGTCTTCTGCATAACTATGGTAGCTACATCTCTAAACTGACTTGACAACTGCGACTCCCTTTCCTTCCCAGCAACTTGTAGCTCTCCCTTCTCCAAAATCTGCAACAGAAACATATTCCTTTATCTCAAGGCTCCCAAGTCTAGTGAATACTTCTTTTATTCCTACCAATATAACACTATTCTTGAGTCACTTCAAAATCCCGAGTCCAGTATACTGTATCACCAAACGTTACTACATGAATGCTTCCAATTTGGAAGCACTCCTCCCTTTCTTCAACTACCCGAAAATCAGAGCAAAAGTAAAAGGGCCTAAATTTCTTAAGGCCAGTTTGATGCATCATTCACTTGTCAAAAGAGATTCTCAAGAATCAGGAATTCAACTCTAACAAAAGCTGTGGTAACAAGCTATAAGCCTATTCAAGATGTATTGCCAGACAGACGATACATAGCATTAGGACTTCAAGCTTTGCTCAAAGGCTGCACCAAATAGAGCCCTAAGTTGCACAAAGGCTTGATATCTTATAGTACTAAAACCAATAATAAACCAGGGATTCAACAAGTATGTAAATCAAGTTCCCAAAAAAGAAGATACTAATTAGATAAAAAGATGGTACTAATCAGTAAAATGGCAAATGGGATTTGCAATCCAACCAACCTCCAAACAGATTTTGGCCTGATCATCAGTCCCAAAAGCCTTGACTAAATCCTTGGACTTAGCCAAAACCCCCTTTGAAACATTGGAATAAACAGTCTGGGATTGCAAAACTTCATCCAAATCCTTCTCTCTGTTAAATAAACAATAAGTAACCCACAAAAATTTCAATAAAATGAACAAAACAAAAATCATAAACCAGATAGACATAAAGAAAGAAAAAACAGGGAGCAAATTTTTGGTGGGCATACACGCCGGAACGCCAAGAGAGGACTTTGTTCTTGTAGCAAGCGATTTCGAAGCGAATGCCATGTTTCTTGAGGCGAACTACTGCTACGTTTGTCAGTCTTTTTTGGCCTATGGGCTGCACCAGCGTCTTTGACATCTCTCTGCTCCTCTTCTTCTTTAGGTCCCTTTTGCTGCTTCTCCCTCTCTGTCTCTCTCTCTCTCTCCCTGTGTGTGCCTATGGGCTGCACCAGTGTCTCACTCTGCGGGTTTCGGGTTTGCTCTGGAATCCGAGTTTAATGAGTTACTTGAAGTTTGCACAAAATGTAGCTTGTGTGTGTGTGTGTGTATTTTTTTTCCTGTAAAAAAAAAATTTGTTTACATATTATATGTTTTATAAGTAGCCTTTTTATCCGTCTAATTTTTTCCTAAAAAACATTCTTTCATTGTAAATATTTGTTCTGTTTGGTTAGCATGATTTGCAAACAAATTTTTTAAATATTATCTTCATCACTTTAAATACGATTTTCAATTACTTTTTTATCTTATATACATCAAATCATAAAAAAATGTTACAATATTGTTTCTATTTTACTAAATAATTTCCTATGATTTCTGCTTTTTATCGGTCCAATTCCTAGAGAAGGGCAAAAGCTCATCAAAGAATCCTCATTTTTATCATATGACAAGTTTTATTTCTATGGCAATTTAAATTTTTTAACACAATATTTTTCTATTTTTACTTTTAAACTTTGGTAATAAATTTGTACTTAAAATTCGTTTTTGCCGGAAAGTTTTTTTCCTTTTTAATTTAAAAAAGAATCGTTGTATTACCAAAGTTATTTACTTTAAACCTCTTTCTTCACTAAGTCAGTTTACTTCTAACATTGTTTCCCCACTTTACTTCTAACTTGTCATGCTTTTAATTCTATCATGTATACTTGATTTGTTGACTGTGATATATGCTTATGAATTAAACATTGAAAAAAAATATGCTTTTTGTTATTTTCTTTGCAACTTTTTAAAAATTTTTCCTCATTTGCTACGCCTAGTCAAAATTTGACTATCTAATATGATGAAAAAAAATAATTAAAATGAATTGAATTCAAAAATAATTTAATTAAGAATTAAAATCAAATAAAAAGTGAAGAGATGGCAAAGAGAATAAAATAATGTCCAATGAGTATAACATTATTTTTGAGGGAAAAAGAAACAAACAATATAGAGTCTCCCTTCCAAAACCAAAGATAACTTTTAGGAAAAGGAAAATTATGTGATAGCACAAAAAAAAAAGGAAAGGAAAAATATCTAGAATACTTATATAAAAATTATTATTGTTGTTATATGATGTAAGTATGCAAATATTGCATTATTATGTATAAACAAGTATTCATGCCTTTACAGTTTACACCCATAACTACTAATTTTTTGACTTTTAAGTCCTCTAGAAAACCTCAACATTGGCACAAGTTCATTTTTTGTTCCCTTTTTTTTCTTTTTTCTTTTTTCAAGGGTCCAATTAAATTAACCCTTAAAGACCAATTGTGCCTGCTGGACCTTAACCCGACCGGTAACTATGACCCATTTACCCAAATATACCATGAACATTTTTCTAATTAAAATAAATTAGTAATTCTTTTCCTTCCCCCATCCTCCTATATAAAAATTCTCTTCTGCCATTTTTGTGCTTCTGTCTTTCTCGGTCCTCTCGGCAAACATCAGCTATGAACTCTCAAAACCATCATTCCCAACATGAAAAACCCACTAACAACTGTCAGAATAATAGAGGCAAGAATGCCAGCGACAACAGTAATAGCAGCAAACCCAATAAGTCCTTCTTTGATATATATGGCCCTGAGGTATGCACTACACCATCCGCTACTCCTTGTTTTCTCTCAATTTGCTTATTTCTGTTTCTTTTCTTGGTTTGTTGACCTTTTTAAGAATTTGGGTTTTGCTTATTTACAGTTAGTTTTGTGGGTTTCTTTTTTTTTTTTTTATTGGGATAGCTTGTTTATTGAGGAAAAGATTAGACTTTTTAGTGACTTTGTGACATTGGCTTGATTGTGAAGAACTCAAAATTGCTCGGAGCATATTGATGTTAAGTAGGATTTTTGAGGCAGAGATTCTCGTTTATATAGAGAAAAATTAGTTTGAAAAGAATGTTAGATGTTTTTGTTTCAGTTACAGTTCAGATAGATAAAACTTGTTCTGCGTTTGCCAGGGTTTCATGGTTTCAGATATCCGCTGGGGAATGTAGGTAAGTATGTGTAGAATAGTTTTGAGTTATGTTTACCAAAGATAAGAGCAATCTTTGAGCAATTAGGAGAGAGGGAGAGAAGAAAGAGAGGTTTCAAGACTTGACAGTTTAGTTATATCGTACCGTTTTTTTCTCCTGACATTCATTGCAATGTTCGTATATTTACTGATATTATTGTCACTCTCCGGTTCTTCATCAAAGAGTGACCGAATAACTTTTCTGTACTTTACTGGTGAGCATCATTGTAGGGGAACGCATGTACATGTTAAACATGTTTAATAGTTTCCGAGTGCTTTGATTTATTTGGTTATAATGGCATTGAAATGAATTTAATTTGTGTGATGCAGGGGAGAGCGGATGTAGTTTTTAAGCAGCCAGATGCCAATTCGACATTGAATTTGCAAGTAGGTTTGGACAGTTCTTTAGCGCTTTGTCCCATCTAGAGGGATTTCTTAAGCAGAGCTGGAAATAACAAAATATTAATTGCTTCCATATGTGTCATGTGGTATGCAGGATGTGCAAGGGCTTGTCACCTGGGTTCTTGGTGACGGATTCATGCCATCATGGATTTTTATCAAAGTAAGGAAATTATGATATATATCCTTCATATTGAAGTTTCAAGTTTGAATAATATTTCGTGAGAATATATATAACTCATCAGGAAATGGAGATACATAGATGCATTGTTCTGCTGCGTTGTTTAATATTCAACTCTGCTTTGGATTGGAGAACTATATAGAACTTGTTTGAGATAAAAAGTGTCTAACAATCAGGTATCTGAAGATAGGGCTCTTTCCGTGAGAAATCAATCCTTCAATCCGAGTCTGTTATATCCTGGTCCCAATTCAGGGTGGCCTTGTGTAAACTGTTAAAGTTTCTTGCTTGTGCCTCTTCTGTGTCAGTTCTCATTTGGTTCTGAGAGACCTGAGGGCTAGAACTTCGTGTGGGGTTTGGATGGTTCACAGACCACCATGCTCTTTCTTGGCTCAAGTAACTGCCCAATTCCTAGTGTTTTTGGTTAAAAAGTTTTCTTTCCTGTAATTCCCATTGGGTGATGGTTTTTTTTTTTTTTTTGGTTGCTTCCCCCCCCGGGGCGCTTCTTCTACTTGTTATGTCTCTCTTTTGTGGGAAGCAGGGATTTGACTTGTTTGGGGTGGCCTGGAATTGAAACTATTTTTTGTCAATTATTCACATAAAGAAAAAGATTTTGTTTTGCTTTATCATGCACTTTGATGTTTTTGACCTCTGCCTGTTTCACCCATATGCTTGCTATTCCTCATGAATTTATTGCAAGACTTGTATTGATTCTGGAGGCACTCTGAACAGTTCTTTGTAACATGCAGAACAAACCGTTAATACCAAAAGTCATTATGGTGTATCTCCCTGGCCTTGATGCAGCTATGTACTTATCGCAGTCCAAGTTACTAAATGGTTTTAAACAATGTTGTGGCATTCCGCGAGCAGTATTAGCTCTTAGGTTGGTCATGCCTACACAATACAACAAAAACTGTGGCTTTTTTGTTTTGGTACTACAACATGATAATCATTTCCTATTGTCTGTTCTGTTCTAGTTGTGCGTCGGAGGGAATGCAGACAATAGATGCATTGCTTACCTGCAAAACTAAAAGAAAGAGGGAAGCAACTCAGTCCTCTGTGAAAAAAACTTTTCAAACAACTGAACAAGGTATTATTAACATTTTGTCTTTTATAATTTTACTTGCACTTTCTGTGTTGTACTTTTGCTTTTGAGTCTTGGAAACATGATTGTGTGAGTCTAGGAATGAGTTGCTTGGTGGATATATATCTAGTGGTTTCCTGGGTCAGTAGAGATGAAGTGTGACACTGCAGCTCGAACTGAGAGCGATTTAATAGCAGCTGCCTCTAGAACTTCTGCACATTTCATTTCTAACATGCAACTTTAAAGACAGTCTATGCAGTAACAAAGTTTCTTCTTGGTGATTAGAAGAATGGGGTTTGGTCCATAGAACTAGCAATCACTGCTTAGTATATCAATATGCATGCTGTATGTGTATCTAATCCTCCCACATGACCTTAGAATGCTGGGATTCTTGTGTGCTGTGCTTTCCTGCTTCCAATATTGTTACCATCCAATAATCAGAATTGTCTATCAAATGCATTGTAACGCAGTTACTGATCGTCTGGAACTTAAGTGATGTTTTCTTTTTGGCCAAAATTATCTTCTTGATTGAAGTGAGTTGAGTTCATGCACTTCATGTAAAGAATCCAATTTCAGATTGTATTCGAAATGCATTGACTAACTATAGTGGATTAAATTCAGAAGACAAGTAAGCTTAGGGTAGAGCATAGAGCTTCATCCCAGCAGTGGGTGTATTAGGTAACTCAAAACTGGTGTATGCTTGTTCTGATTGACAACACTGTCCTATTTAATGCAGGAACTTATCCGTCTAATTCATCAGGGGATCCATCCCCCGCTGATGCTCTGAACAATCTACCATTCCCAATGACATACTACACACTGACAGCTAAGGAATTAGAAGATAATGGATACTGCAACCGACCAGGTCCCATGGATTTTGATGTTGATGCATTAAATTTTCACTTTCAGTTTCTTTTTTAAATGCCTATCCTAACAAAAGATAGATTTTTGCAATGTTGTTTTGCATTGCAGATTTTTGTTCAACTCTTCCAGCTCCTGCAACTCCTCCATATGAAATTTTAGCTCTTGACTGTGAGATGGTATGTAGGTGGTTGAGTGTGGTATTTGTTTTATCAATTGTAGAGCGAGATCAGTTATTTTCAAGCTAATATTTCATCGCTTATGGTCCCACAAGTGGATGAAATCACGTGTATGTGTCCTTTATGACCTGTCTCTGACTTTTACATATAGCTAAGATAGTGAATTTGGCTCCTATTGGTTAAGTTACTGTTAATGATGTGATTGCTTTCATTGTTGATAGCACTTAGGCACTTGGTGCCCCTTTTCATAATGCTCCTATACTATCATTGGAAAAATTTGGCCATCTTTTTCCACTACCTATGTTGAACTAGTTATAATTTTTCTGTGTGCAGCTAAAAGAAAAGAGTGTTTAATGCAAATATACAATGTGTTTGATTTAATGACTCTCTCCCTCCCTCCCTCCCTCTCTCTATATGTGTGTGTGTGTGCACGTGTTCATGTGGAATCACTCTGTTTCTATCAAGGTGCCTGAAGTAATCATATTTTAAGTTTTTTAATTTCTATTCACATTTCACTTATAGCAAATCATCTTTATTTTTCCAGTGCATTACAAAGGAAGGGTTTGAACTTACTCGAGTGACACTTGTAGATGTCAAAGGACAGGTATGCTTCATCTGTTTGGCTGCTTCCAGCAACATGTGCGATGTTGGTCCTACACCTTTTTGTTTTCATTATTCATTTTCATCCCAGGTATCATTTCACTCAAAAAATATTTTCTTATCTTTTTTGGGGGTTGGTGTGGGTATAGTGAGGATTATGTTGTCAGTCATTTGATACTTTTGCAGTGAATTTAGTAGCTGGACTGTTGTACAGGATGAGTGGGTATGAATCAAATATTCATGCCACAAGGGGACGTGCATTTTTGAATTTCTTTTATACAGCACAAAAGTTGTCTATTGTCTCATTCAGATTACTTCTCAACTTTAATGTCACCATATTTCATCTAATGGATTGTGGGCTTAGTGGAGCTTATGAATATGGGATTTGTTTCAGAAGCACTAGTTACCTGTAAATGATGTCAAGGAAGATGTGGACTATAGCATGTGGTCTGACTTAGTCTGCAGCTTCTGGATTTTTACTTTGTAGCTATTGGTGCCAGCTGAGCAAATTTTTTCTATTCCATACTATTACTCATAAGTAGGACATCGTGAATAAATTAAAGGATGTGTTTCTTGTATTTTTTCTGACCCTTTCAAAATTTTGCAGGTTGTGTTGGACAAACTTATTAAACCTTCTAATCCCATCGTTGATTATAATACTAGGTAATAATTTATGTCAAAATCCGTTGCAAGATTACTCTTAATTCTTTCCCTCTAGTAGGATGCCATTATTGGCTGTTTTTCCCCTTTGGTTTCTAGCTTCTAAACTATCATTTATGTTTTGTGGTGATTAGGAAGTTGCAAATGCATCCCTTTTTTTTCCAGTAATAGTTATGTTCATGTTATTAGTTTTATGTTCATTTTCATCCTTATGATGAATTGATATTATCACTATTTTGAGAACCAGTGTCTAAAAATATTCGTTTGTATTTGCTATCACATACACCTGTTTTTGAAGTTTGAAATGTAATGTTTCTTTCTAGGGTCTTATTAGCTTATCTCAACATACATTAAATGTCTGGCATGGTGCTTATATGATTTGCTTCCAAAAGTTTGAGGTAACTTTTTGAACGTTGAGCTCATAAATTTTTGTTTCTCTGACACTCATGCTTGAGATTTTTGCATGGAGCATTTGATATTAGTTGCTCTGACCTTCATATTTGTTGATATTTACATTTTCTCTCAAGTTATGTTTCTAAAGCATTTACTGGATTGGGGGATTTGGAATTGAAAAGACAATATTAAAATGTTTAAAGGTGCAAGTGCAAGGGCCTTTAATATCTATAGTGAAGAAACTAAGCCTTATAGCATGCTAGGACTATAGTTGCAAAGCACTCTAACAAAGTTTTCATGCCTAAGGTTGTCTGCTTGACAGTTTTGTCAGTTTGGAGAGTAATTTTCTCTATAGTTGTGAAATAGTATAATTCTTTAAACTTTGTTCTTCTCAATTTTTAGGTACAGTGGAATAACAGATGAGATGTTAAATGGGGTGACAACAACTCTCAAAGACATTCAGGTTCATTGAGTTTTAATTCTGTTATTTACCTGAAAAGCTCTAGATTTAGCTAATTCTACAGCATTGTGCTTTTATTAATATGTTTGATACTGCTTTTATCTTCAGGAGGAATTTCTACAATTGGTTTACAAAGAGACTATTCTTGTGGGCCATTCATTGGAGAACGATTTGTTAGCGCTGAAGATATTTCATGATTTGGTGATTGACACAGCAGTGTTATACAAACATCCACGGGGGAAATCTTTCAAGACGGCCCTCCGTGTCCTAAGCAGGAGATTTCTTTCCAGAGAGATTCAGGATTCAGGAAATGGACACGATAGTATTGAAGATGCAAGAGCTACGATGGAACTGGCATTACTGAAGATCAGACATGGTAAATGGTCATCTTCTCATGCTAGAAGCATTTGCAACATAGTTCATCTAGGCTTCAGAGCATTTCAAATGTTATTGTACTGCTTCTTGTATCATGTAATGTCTTATATCAGGTTGTAATCTTCCCTATCTGCATTTGGTACCTTCAATTGTATTACTCTGCTTGCTTAGATTATATATTCTTTTTGGTTATGCTATTCTCCTTTAATTTCTGTGTTTCATATGCTTAGATATCAGACAAGATTACAGCTGAAATGTGCCATGTTAGACTAAGGTTTAATCTTTTGTATATTGCTTATGGGTACACAGTCAATGCTAGTGAGAATTCTTCAGCATACACACTTTTTTAATCGTCAAAACATGTTTTAACGGTCAAAACTTCTTCAGCATACTTTGGTCATAGCTATCTGTTAACTGGTTTTCTAGCTTATGTCTACCCTGAGAATACCACCTTGTCTCAACCAAACACCGCCAAATTTACAACGTTTCTTTTGCCAAGCTCCTTTTCATTTTTATTCCCTATTTTCACTCAATTTTAGTCATTGTTGTTTGAAGCATTCTTGTCCCTTGTACATCCTTCATTGTTGTTTATCATAAGCAGTGTGTCATTTGATAGCATCTTCTGTTTTTATGTACAAACCTTTCTGCATTTTCTTTACATCTAATGGTATTCGACTGCAATATCTTTTTTATTATTGCTGAAGAAGACTTTTGTTGCTCTAACTAGAGTTTGAGCAAATTTCAGAGGCCTAATAGCTTTTCTTTACGTCATGTTGTTGTATGAAAAATGGTTGTTTGCATTTCTCGCTCGAATGTAATGTGATTGATGATAACAAAATAGGAAAAAGAAAGGTTTTCCCTTTTTTTTTTGGGGTGGGGGGATGGAGGGGAAGGGGGGCGTCTGTTCCTTTTGTCTTTACTATTCTTATACAAAAGGATGATACAATTTATAATCTTCAAGTTTATGGCATGGGAATACTATTATTAACCCTTTCAATCATAGTTTCTCCAGAGGAATTTTTTCAGATGAACATAATCGGGATTGGATATTGCAATCATTAATGTTGAAAGACAGTGGTTCATCAAAATTAATAGATTTACTGTCCTAGTGTTCTCTGCTCTCATTGCCTTATAATTACTCTCTTCAGGACCTGATTTTGGTTCACCTCCATCATTTGTGCGGAAAAAGCTCCTCACGGTTCTGGGTGAATATGGCAAAACCTCCTCTATAATTGACAATATATCTGTAGTGAGGCGATATTCCTCTGAGCTGTCCCGTTCAATACCAGTTTCTTCAGATGATGATGCTCTTTCAAAAGCCAGAAAAGAGGTATTGTTTTGGCATATTTGGAGAAAAGATTCTTCCTTACCCATTAACTTAATATTCTAAAATTTCTGCGCCTTGATAGGTGAGAAATGACATGGTGCATTTCATCTGGACGCAATTTGCAGAGCTAAATTGCTACTTTATGAAACAAGCAGAGGACACAGAAAATGTAAACAAGAAGCTAGCTGAGATGATTTCTTTGCTTACATGCAACCAGAAGCCTAGTGGAAGAAAAAGCATCAAATGCAGCATAACCTCTGAACTGAAGGACATTCTTTGTCGCATGGATGAGAGAATTAGAAGCCTCCATTCTGATCTACCTTTAAACTCCATGCTCATTATATGCACGGGTCATGGAAACACTGCAATTGTTCATAGGTAATTCAGTCATGGCGTCATCTTCAATACGTTAATAACAACATTTTCACCTTGGGATGTTCTGGTGCAGTTGGCTTTTTGTTTTCCCTCCCATCTGTGAATGAGAATGTGAGAAATAAATACGAAGAAGGCTGGTACTTGAGCAACCATGAGTTGTTATGGACTTAAACTGGGATGGTTGAATCGTTGAACCAATAATTTTACTGTCTTCAAGATCTCTTGTTTATATCCATAAATGTGCTGAAGCAGTTGTTGGTTTGTCTTCTTCAAGATCACACAGCACATCAAAACTTAGTCCCTATAAATTAACTTATTTTTTTCTCTCACGTTTTTACTGGTCAAGCAAGAACCTGGAAGTTTAGTTCAATTACTTTGATGACAAAATCATGACTTTACAATCCAAAAAGTCTTTCATTTTACATCTGTTATCTTCCTGGAGCTGATTGGCTGATTCGTTATGTATTTCTTATTGCTGATACTTCTTCTTTGTACATGGTGAAGAATACGGAAAATCCTTTCGGAGCAGACTGAGACTACATTATGCCGAGACAAGCTTGTGAAAGTTTTGGAAGAGCTGCAGGCCCAGGCTGAAGTAGGTCTATGTTTTGTGGGTGTGAAGCACTAACGGCTCTCTCATTCTGTGTCAAAATCTCGCGATGCATAGAAACAAGGTGTACATTTGATTTATAAGGTGTAGAATTATGCAAATCTTGACAAGGGTTTTGCATGCCCTGATACGGCAATTTTCATGTGAGCCGTCTACATGTTTAATCATGTTGTGAACCATTCTTAGGGTTCCTACTTTCTAACCTTTGTAAATCACTCCTGTTGAAAAGGGCAATGCATTTCCTGGCCTTTCAGTTTTATAGAGCTATAAGCTAATTTGTTCTGCTGATCTTTGCAAAGTGTGGCTCCCTCTATAGTCCCTCTTTCCCCTAATTGGATTCGTCATTATTGATTCAATCTAGTAAAGTCTCCTTGGGGAGCTTTTTCGTCGAAAAGAAAGATGGATCATCCAGTGTACCATAGTTGCTTATGCCTTGAAAATAAGTTCTACATTAGTTCAAGTCTTTGGAGCATGCCTAAAAATCAAGGGAGAATTTTTTTCTTCGTGGGCCTCCGTTAATTCCTTTGAGTTTCGTTCTTGCGAACGTAGTCCCCAAGCGGGATACTTAATGCGTTAGCTACAGCACTGCACGGGTCGATACATACAGCACCTAGTATCCATCGTTTACGACTAGGACTACGGCGTTATCTAATTCCATTCGCTCCCCTAGCTTTCATCTCTCAGTGTCAGTGTCTGCTGGTAAACTAGGACTACTGCGTTATCTAATTCCATTCGCTCCCCTAGCTTTCATCTCTCAGTGTCAGTGTCGGCCCAGCAGAGTGCTTTCGCCGTTGGTGTTCTTTGACTTGCCTGCCAACAATTCTTTTGGTTGAGATAAAAAAAGACTAGATTGTCTTTCTTTAGATTAAAAACAGATACGTTGAAGCCTTTTTTTCAGACTAGAAATTATATTTAATAGAAGTTAGAACTTCTAGACTGCAGAATGGTCAATGAAATGTCTACAATATGATTAAATTTTGATACAATGAGATCTTAGACGATCCGTTTAAGATATCATATGAGATATCAAGCTGTAGAACTTTCTCTTTGCTGTTAGTTCTTTTGACTGTCGCCTTATTTGGCAAGTGTAACTATGTTTTGGGGTCTGTTAAATTGGACAAAAAGCAGCAAACATGTTAATATTCTTGTGCAAACCAATGAGTTATGCACAATCCACTCATCAAGATGTGGAGATGAAGAGAAATAAGATGCACAATTTATTCTTGTTGTTTTGAACTCACACCTGATTTTTTCTTAATCAATTGATTTGTCGTCCATCTTATCCTCACAACTCTATTCAAGTGAACATTTGATGGTACAAAATTCTTCCCCATTGGTTTTTGCCATGGTGTCTTCAGGGTTAGCTTACAATATGTGTGTGTGTGTGTGTGTATATTTCAGTCATGGCTGCCCTCTGACTGTTTAAGCCCCTCAAAACATCTGAAATCAGCAGCAATCTTACCAAATAAAACCCTGACGTTTTTCAGATTTGAGAGCTTAATAAATTCATATTTGTTAAAAGGAATCAGTCATGGCTATAACCGATGGGAGACGAGTAGCAAACTTGGCCTAGGATGTCCCAAGTTGTACTGCATTCAAAAGCTAGGATGGTCTGAAGAGGGCACTTTGATACATGCTTGCGTTCTTGGCCATGAAGAATATGGCACTAGGTTGATGTAAAAAACCTTTAATCTGATAGATAGTTTAGCTTAAAGCACATAATATTAGAAACCAACCAGCTATTACAGATCCATATCTTGCAGTAAGATCATCTTGCTCTTTTGTTATTCATATGCCTATACCTGATAGCCTTCACTGAGACTCCTAAAATCAAACGAAGCATCGGCCATCCAAGAATAACACATGAGCAAGGGAGAGGCAGTAAGGTGCTTGAAGCGAAGGAAATATGGTGGAATAATTACTAGATTCAATATACGCATGCTATCACTCTTAAAAACTCATAATTTTACAGGAATTAAGACAATGCATACCAAATCTACGCTTTAGTTAGTTCCTACATCATCCTGTATCCTGATAAAATACAAAAATTATAGCTACAGTCAGATGCAACATATAACAAGGAGAAAATGCATCAGTCCCATTTTGCATTTGGCTCATTTGTGACAACTTAACTCTGTTTACCTCCATGCTGAAGCAGCGATCAAAAATTTATCCTCCCATCCAAAATGGAGTGCACCACTCTCCTCCTTAACCTTGTAACGCTCGGAATATTGCTTTATCAGTTTGCGAATTTCATCCTTCACATTTTGGCCAATTGGGCTTGAAGTAAAACCAGCCATCATCATCCTTGCCCTCCATTTACCAGCAACCTCATAACGCTCTATTCTTTCCTCTCCCTCGCATGCAACAATGTTAATTATGTCACGAGCCAGACATTGCCTCTCTACATTCATTCTCTCCTGGCCGTCTCTAGGAAGAGTTGCCTCAAGAGAATCAAACACAGCAGAGTAGTAACTGTAGGCTTCAGCAAACCTTTGTAGAAATGGAGCAGTATTGGTATTCACATCTTGTTCAACAAGAGTAACAAGTTTTGGATTTAAGCCCTTAACCATCCTTAGAAGCTGGTCTCGTTGATTTACAGTTGATACACTTTCATCTGGCATGTGGTGAAGCTGGAAAGCAAAATTCACAATAAGAGCTTCCCCAGGCTTGCAGTCAAGCATTGATGGGTCAATATCTGCAGTCTTTGCAGCAACTGAATTAAATGTTAATGGTATCTTAAGATCTTCAGCAAGGGTTTCAAGCATCTGTCCTATGATCTTTAAGCCACCAACGGCACGTTGAACTGATTCAGGATCATCCACCCCAGTTAACCTCAGATGGGAGGGCTTATAAGGCAGCTGAGCCAGAGTTTGCAGAAGAGTATAATATTGACTTCCTTGGTTAATATCGAAATCTATAATATGAACTCGTTTTTCATCTTTACAAGCCTCCAGAATTGCACCATTTGCTGTCATAAATCCAAACCGGAAGCATGGACATACCTCAAAAAGGACTTGCATTGCAGAAAGCCGATCTGAAGATGGGGGCTCTTTGCATTTCAGGGCTTTATAAAGACCTTTGCCAGAGGTAGCCATGCGGGCTGCAAGTGCTTCTACCATGTACGCAGCAATCCTTTCGGGAGGCTCTCCCTGGATTGAGACTCTCTGGCGCAGTTCATTGATTATTGTGGATGCTTCACTGAAGTTACCATCTTGAATTGCAGCTGCACAATCAAAAAGCATCTGCTTGGGGCCTGGAGGAGTGGTCACAGATATTTCTTTATTGCTGCTAATACTACTAAGATTTGAATCTGAGGATGATGACTCCTTCGGTGAGTCATGGAGCAGCACATTCTCAGTTGAGTCAGCCCATCCATGCTCAGTTTCCAATAGATCATTGTCAACAATGTTGTTATCATCGAAAAGTGCTCTTTCAAGTTCTTGGAGTTTAAGTCTCACCTCGTCCTCATCATAATCTGTTGCATCAGGATCTTCAGCACCCAAGTATTCAGATTCATAACTGAATTCACAAGTATCACATTGTTTTGCAGGCATGAAAGAGTTGCTAAAAGAATGTTGGCCGGCTAAGAGCTGGTTGGAAGAAGGATGTGGTGAGTCAAATCGATTTCCCAAAACATCAGAGATTGATGAATGTGCAAATTCTTCTGATGGAGATTCAAGGAAATACTTTGGATCATAACTCCCATCGCTGTAAGATTCACTTGAGTACGTAATTCCTTGTTGCTTCTCCGAGATTGCTTTTGAAAAACCAGAATTATTCCTGGAATCCTTCAAAGAGTAGAGTTTACGGTTTCTAAAAGATGAGGCCGACTTGACTAAGGACATGTCTGATTTTTCGTTTGCAAGGAACGATGTCTGAGCATAAAATGTTTCTTCTTCTGTCCAAAACTGCCTCCTAGATTGAGCAGCAAGTGTTTCTGTGCCGGTTTCTACTGAAGTCCGAGCGAACATGTGTTGACCTCTGAAGAATACAGTGTGTGTCTGTCAGCTAATAAGAAATTTCTGCATTCCATCACAGTTAAAAATATTAATTTTTAAAAAAAATGAGAAGGAAAGAAGGGAACAAGCCACAATCAGAGAAGATAGAGGCAAGCTAGGATAATTACAAGAGCTCAGACCACTCAGCTAATAATCTGTCGCACAGCTAGACAGGCATCGGAGAGATAGAGGAACTTTATGGATATGCATCCAAGTAAATCTTACCTAAATTCCTCAGTTAAAGAAGCTGAATTTAAGTGATTACTGGTGAAGCTCATTAACATCGAGAAGTAAAAGTCATCATCTTTTTCCCAAGTGCCGCCTAAGACCTAACTCTTCAAACTTAGCCAATCACATTGATGTTACCCCATTAGAACAGTACACTCACTTTCACTACTACTCTTTTCATTTCTCCAATAGGAAGTCATGGCAGCTCAGAAAGGAAGTATAGGAACAGTTCAATAAAGATTGGAACTTCTACTAATCTGCAAAGCAAGTACTTCTTGCACCCGAAAACTGGCAGCTAAGGAGCTGGGAAAAGATCAACAATAAACTTATCTTTCAGCATACTTGTTTTGGATATACATATGTAAGCTAGTCTGCGGCACGCATATTATAACTTATAATTCTGCACTCAGTTTTTTTCTGCATTTTTTCTTTACTTTAACCTTTACAGAAATGTCACTGAGAGCAAATATTAAATGAAACATGTTTAACCAAATAGAGTGATTGATCTAATTCTCAGCAGACAAGACAGAGTAAGCCATGTGCATCAAGATGCTATATTACCTTGCTCAGAATGTCAGGCTAATCTAGTTGCGATTAACAAAAAATCTCCCAAACTTGCCTTTTCCCCACCCTGTAGTCCCACAAGAGGTAAAGAAGCATAAGCACTAAGAAACGTTCCAACATATCATGTTTGGTGAATACTGTTTCCAACAACAAAGATCTTCGCTTATTCTCCAGTCTCTGGAAAATTGTTTCAGTCGATCATATGTAGTATAAACATAGTACAATACACACTCAACAGGCAGCCAAACGAATAATATAAGGTCATTCACAACACAAAATGGAGCGTTGGTTGAAACGGATTCTGAAACTAAATCACCGGGCTTGAAACATCTGATAACCAATCCTCAAATAGATAAAAATCAAGACAAAAGAGGGACAAAAAAATACAACATAGAAAATTGAACATTCAGAAAGAAGAGAAACTTAATCATATCTACCTCTTCTCGTGAACTGGGAAGGATTTAATAGATGATTCAACAGAGATCAAGACATCAATCCTCTGTGGTGCATGAATAAATTAACAAGAACCTGCGAATTGGCTATGAGGAGGAGGAAACCGAAGGGTTTTGACTTTGACACCAATAAACAAAGACGACCTCAAAGCAAATACACCCTTTTAAGGCATCTTTGCATTAAAGAATTCTAACAGTTGGGTTGGTAGAAAAGCAACAAATGAAAGAACACAACAAAAAAGCAATCAGAGAAGTCCAAATAACAGCAACCATTAAAGAAAACCATGGATGAAATCTACTTCAAAATCAACCTCAAAGACAATAAAGGTTAAAGAATGCTTATAATTCATTTGTCCATGCTCAAATCATATGAACCGATTAAAATTCCATGACTTTAACATCCCATATAAGAACATACCAAGAAGATCCAGGAAACAGAAGAAGAAAGACCTGTAGAAAAAGTCACCACCCTATCCCTCCACTATTTTTTTTGCATAGAAACCTCTTGACTCCCGAGACTTGTACCCCAGTTCTATTTTTATCCCATTGTATTATTTGTCTGCATGTCCAATTCTGCTACCACCAACTTGTCTGACTGAATGGGAAGTTTAATGGTTGTTGACAGTACAATTTTTATGTCAACTGTCAAAAACCAAATGGCACCATGCTGATGCATAACATGGCCTATGTGTGGGCATCATGTATCATGGGCCCACTTTTCACTAATCAAATCAATCGCAACCATTGATTCATAATCCTATGATACAGGAAATTAACATTATTGCACGTTGATTTAGTAAGATTTTGACACGTTTACAGCTGGGATTACCATGCTACACTATGCTGATGTTGGTAATGACGTTATTTACTATTAAGTTACTATCTTAGTCATACTAATTTTATTTTAATTTTTTGTATTTAGTGGTAGGACATAGAATACGCGTAATAAAAGGAGACATCGGACCTAGTACAAAACTTTGATCTTCGTTTTATTGCTACCTCCTAAATTACGTTCAATGTGTTGTAGTAAATTTACTGCTCCGTTTGGATTAACTATTTTTAGGGTATTTTTAAAAAATTTTACTGTAACAGTGTATATGAAAAATTTTTTACTATAAAATTTTTTTGAAATATTTGATATATTATATGGATGAGATACTTTTTGAATTATTTTTATTTGTATATTACTGTAAATTATATTTGAAAAACTTATTTTTGCAAAAAAATGGCCAATTCAAACGGACACTTATATTTTAGTATTAAATCTTATATACATCGACAATACATATATTATCATCATTAAATATATGACACATAAATAAAATTTAAATTTTAGATTTAAATTCAGATGAACTATTCTTTCGTATCGTGAATGATGTATACCGTGTCAATTGCTTTTTTATAGTGTGTATTTAGAATACCAAACAGAAGAATCCTACTATTATACGGTGCTACTACTCGATTTCGGCAAAATCAAAGAGTCATGGCATTTCCTGTGGAAAAATGTCAAAATCTAGAAACAAATGCTGGAACCCATGAAGCTTCTTGATTGTGTGCTCCGTGTTATGGTGATCTGATTTTCAAAGACGTGTTGTGTGTAGTGGACAATTGGTCCCCTTGGGAATTTTGTTGACCATGGAAGAATAGCAATTATTGTGTTGTTACTTTATCTATGAGCTTGGGGGCAGTCTTTGATGTGTTAACTTGTCTCGATTAGGCATGTCCTAAATTGCTTCGTATCAATTGCTCATAGACCTTTTTTTTCTTTTTAACGTGAACAATGGAACTGACTTGGGCGGGATTTCTCTAGTGTCTAGTACTAACTGTAGCCAAAATAGCTGGCTGGATCCAGATCGAACTAATATGCAAATGTTTTAAAACAAAATATTATTGTAATCTTAAATATACATTTAATTGAGAATTTGATATACACGTTAAAAGCTTACTGATTTATATGCGCGTAAAACTACTAACTATATATAGAGCTAACAAAGACATTTAATCATTTTTTTTTCTTTTCATTTTCTTCTTGTAAGATTTAGAGTCTTGCTTGATTTTTTGAAAAAAAAAAAGAAAAGAAAAGAAAAGATCAACCCTTGACCCGTCTTGGACATGAAAATGGCCAACCAAACTGGTCAAAATTAGATAGGGATTAATTAGTTTGTTAGACCAGTTCAATAGGAAAACAATGAGTTGTTTAGCTTGGTTCGCTATCAAATCAAACCACCGGTCAATCTCACAAAGGGTGACCGGTTGAGTCGGGCAAGATTAGCTCTACTGAGTTTTGTCTTTAATTTTGTAATTTATTTGATATAATCTTTTTTGTGGTTTTAATTCTTAACTTTTTTTAATTTGTAAATCAAGTCTGCGGGCTCAAGTTGCACTTTATTGACTGATAATATCAACAATTTGAGGTAGATTTTCTTACTTTTTTCGGATTACGATAATTATTGCTTTACATCCCAAAAAAAAAAAAAGCCAAAAATCAGTTGATCCCATCAGTCGAATCGATCACGCACGTTACTTCGGAACTAAATCCAAATGGTATTTGAAAATATTGGTGGAATCAGATATAAAAAAAAAAAAAAAAAGGGGCTTGGAAATGTGGGGAATGGTCAAGAAAGGGCTCAGGGAAAAATTCAACAAGTTAGTTGCAAAGTTGGTAAACACAAATTTCAGTCCAAATGTGAAATGAATCTTTCTACCTTCAATACCAAGATAAGGACTTGTAATCTTGTAAAGATGTTTGGCGAGAAAAACCCTCGTGGAATTTTTGTGCTCATCGTGCCAAAAACGAAATGATACGTTTCTCTAAGTATTGTGTCTTTTTCATCATTGCTGACCTTATCCTAAACAAGCGCTTGAAGTGAAGTCTGCTGTTTATTCAAAGAATTATCTATTAGGGCCATGAATTTTAATCAAGCATGATGATTTCGGGATTCATGATGCCAAGTCACACTCAACTAATGACCATATAAACCAATCTCTTGACACTCAAAACTAAAATAATTTAAGTACATTGGTAGCATGATTACCGCACTAACTAATTTCTTTTCCAAGTGCAAATTGTCATCAAAGTCTACTATTAAGAGGTGAAGTTAAGACAAGTACTCATGATGTGCAATTGAAGTTTGGAGGCTTCGCTCTGACAGCAATAGAAGAATATGCAGCCATTTGGATGGTTTGTAAAGTACATATTACATCACGGAGGGTTTCTTCTTTCTTTCTTCCTTCTTTTTTCAAAGAAGAAAGATTTTGTCTATGACCTTCTCTGATTTGTTTTTGGAAGTTCTGTATACGCTATAGGCAGATGATTTTGATCATAACCTGTAAAAAGATTGCTTAATGGCCTAAATAAACTGCTAGTATGAGTTTTACCCAGAGATTGTTGATTGTAAATATGAAGGCCGAATCTGATCAAGTTTCAGAGTCACCAAAGCAAAACATTAATTAGAATTTGAACATTCTAATACAATTGAATTGTTTCAATTAGATCGATCATTTCGGACCAAGGATGAAATAATAAGACAAATGGAGCAGCTCACGGGTCTCACCTCCGGTTGAAAATAGTTAAAGTCATGCAATTAGACGTGAATTTAAATTTATTAATTCATATAACAAAATTTATATAAAATTCAAGAGTATACCAAAAGTGTACTAATTTATACCAAATGTGTTAATAATTACACGAGCCGTTTTGAGTTGAACAATTTTCTAAGGGATACAATATCAAAACATTCCCTATGATTTGACAAATGTTCAATTTAACTCCATCTGGGTTGGAAACGTAAACTATAACTTTTTATAGTTTCGACTAAATTAAAAATTGAACAGAAAGCATCCAATTTAATGGTTGTGTGTGAAATGTTATTATTGACTCTACTATATGTGAGATGATTTCCATTTAATTTCAATTTAGACGAAACCACATGGAGTTATAGTACAGTTTTTCAAACTAGAGAAAGTTAAATGAACATTCGACAAGTCATAGGGAGTTCATTTATATAGGGACAATATTCATATTTCACGTAAAATAATTAGATTGGATATTTTTCATCCAATTTTCAATTTAATTGAAACTACAAGAGATATATTGTAAGTTTCTAATCAGAAGCGTTAAATTGAACATTTAGTAAATTAGAGTGGGTTTTTTTTGGTATTTTACCTTTTCTATGTTGTGAGATTCTCTATCAATATTGCTTTCCTAATAAGCAAGATGTCATTTAGTCAAAAAACAGTGATGGCTCCTCAGTCTATAATGATGATGTTACAGTGCACCGCATATACGTCTTTCATGCCAGAAAGTTCACCAATGCAAGTTGTTATAGATCATTCTGAGTTTCTGACTCACAAACCTGTCAGATTTACATCCAGACTCTGATTATCCTCGGATGAGGGGCAGGAGCGGTCATCAGAATGACCGCTTCTGAACTGTTCACGGCCAGATTTTAGCCAAAAAAAATATGCGATCCAGATCATAAGATGTACATCAATTTTCACATCGTGTGTAGGGCCTGCAAAATTTTGTACTAAAATTACACGTTGTGCAAATAAAGTTACGCCGTGTAACCAAAGTTACGCGCAGTTGAAAATGATCAAAACCGACAGAAACGGTTGCACCTGGAACCGTTTGTGCCCCTTGTCCGATTATCCTCACCTTTAAACTAAAACGCTCATGGGCATATTGGACCAACTCTAAATTAGATTTAATTGGCTAATTATTTACTACTACAAAATGATTACTCATCAGTCATTATTTCATCAAAAAAAAGAAAGCAAATCGATGAATTATGAGACGCTGTGTATACACCCAAGGACGGAACTCGGAGAGGGCAAGAAGGGGCTGTCACCAAATTCTAGAAATTCATATTTTTTTTTAAAAAAAGATCTTAAAAAATTTGAAAAAAAATCTATGTATTTTAAGCTATTTTCCCCCAAAACTTTTCAAAAAATATTACGCTGAAATTTTTGATTCCATCCTTGTTAATATACCATACCACCTCCACTTTTCGAGGAATGAAAGATCCACAAACACACATCTTCATTGTATAAGTTGTGGAAGAAGGGTTCAAATTTCATTATTTTTTCTCCGTTTTTTAAGTTCCACCCTCCTTGTTCGAGAAAAAAAGAGAGAGAGAGAGTTGTGGGAGAAAAATGTTTACTAGCCTGAAATTGCGTTGTCCACTGAAGCTTCTTCTTATTTGCTATCTCAAAGTGCTTTGGTTTCACCAATCCGACCACGGGAATCATTCCCACGGGATTTGACTATTATTATGCTAGTGTCCGCCACTGTTCCATTCACGCGCTTTATAGAAAGCAAACAAATAACTTTTTATAGAATATATATAAAAGTTAGGTATGAGTCATCTCCGGGCCGTGTTGGGTTGGATCCTTGAACGAGGAGAATTGTAAATAGAAAAGATATCGAATTCGAGACATTTCACGTAAGAAAAAGAAAAGAGAAGGTATATAGGTGTATTAAGAAATGTACAAAATACAATCACACATTTTTACTAATATTTGACATTTTGTTGACGTTGGTGTAAGAAATATTGGATTAATTGATTTTTTTGAGAAAACAATTAGAATAGATTTTATTGCTATTGTTTAATTAAAATGGTAAATCACACTGTTAGAGGCACCTCCTCCATTAATTGCGTGATTAAGTATTTAGCTTATATTTGAGAGTCAAAATTCTTTTGATAACTCTGTACGCACTTCAAACTAAGATTAATTTTTTGGATAGAGTATTATTTGAAATAATTACTATAATACTTTTTGTGATGTGATGTATATCAAATAAAAAAAAAGTGATTGAAAATATTAAAACAAATAATTGAAAAATATATTTGTAATGCAAACAAAACAATTAGGGTCCGTTTGTTTCAGTATAAAATATTTTCCGGAAAATCTTTTCCAAGTTTTCCAATGTTTGGATGCAATTAGACCACTGAAAGCCTTTTCTTTTGGAAAATGATTTTCATCCACCAGTGGAAAACAATTTACACAATAGATCTTTAGAAGTTATTTTTCCCACTTACCATGAGTTATGAACCTAACATCCCAAACTGTCTATTCGTATCACCACTACAAATCCTTGTGGAATCTTACTGTCTAGTTTGGGAAATAATTAGTTTATGCCTTTAAGAATGATAGACAACGTAGAGCAGAGTACTTGCAAATATTCTGTTGAAATAATATTTAAAAAGTTAATCATACATCAGAAAATCATTAAACATCAAAATATTTTCATGGAAAATGTTTTTCACTGAAAATATTTTCTCATGGAAAACATTTTACGTCGAAACAAACGGATCCTTAGTGTGTTTGGATAGAGAGTATTGTTCGAGATATTTGAAAACAGGGCAAATATTTGACTCCTACATGTTGCATAAAATGTACATGTATAAATTGGAATAATTAGGTTTGATCAATGTTCACTTCAATAAACTAGTTTTTGATTGAATTATGATATTTTATCCACCAAAAAAAAAAGAAAAAAGAAAAAAGAAAAAGAGAAACTAGTATATGCGATCAGTGAGGAAACACGTTTTATGCCCGAGGCCTGGCACTTGATGCATGCTTTAGCAATTTAAGTTTTATCGCAAGCCCAACCTTTTTGGATCTGTGGCAGCAGTGAAGAATGCCCCAATATTGGGCCATGACATTGCACTGAACTACAGATATTGGGCTCAGCCCGCTTCAGTGGTTGAGGTTCGGTTGCACGTATTGACACAGCAATTTCAAGCGTACGTAAAGATTAAAAAAGCCCTAACTCTCTTTTCAGCAAATATTAGAAGTAAGACTTTTCTAATTAACTGGAATTTTTTTTTGTGAATCAGCAAATCTAATTATGTAAGTGACAACTAATTTTTGTTATCAAAACTTAACATCATAATAAAGTTGTAACTTGTCAAAATTTATCATGGAACCACACCATTGCCCTCCTTTATTTATGTTTTCTGGTGTATGTTTGCTCATAACAATATGGTTTAATTATTTGTTAATCATTTTTTAGCTACCCTTAGAAGAAATTTTATGGAGCTTAAATTTAACAATTGAATAGACAATTTTGATTCAATGCCTTCATGCTTTTTGTTTCCCTCATTTTCTTTTCTTCCTTGAATATTTGTTTAAAGCTAGAAGAAGAATTTCAAGCACAAATCCACATATAACATGGTATGCATTGGTGTAATTTGGATTACGTGTTAATAGAATAGAATTAAACCTAGGGCTTTTTGAAAGCCTCAATCACTAATTAATGATTGTATATGAACTTAATACCCAGATCTGGTTACTCTTCACTATTTGTTATCCTTTATTATGGGTTTTTTGCCATATTATTTACAAGTCATCAGTGCACTTCTCATTTTCTTTATTAAGTTCCCTTCTCATCACAAAAAACCAAAAGCTTAAAGGATAAGCAATTAAAGCATATAACCAGATGCAAAATGGCTTAAAAAGGAGCCAATTAGGTAATGAGTCTTGTTGGTTATGTTGATAAGAAAACGATCAGAACCATCAATATAAACTAGCATTTGGATTGAATTTTTCTCAGAACCGTAGCCATCTGTGTGGACGTTGTGCTTAGAAGAAGTAAAGCTGCTCAAGATATATCCAAGACTATAACTACTATAACATCCAATTATATCACATTAATTGCTGCAATTTACTAGTGGAAGTCATAAACATAATCCAAAAGTGTGTAAAAGATGCTGATTTGGCCTGATAATCACCTCAAATTCAATCTATAGTGAACCAAAATCCTGGATTTTCCAGGCAGCTGACATGACATGCATGCATGCATTGCAGCAAAGAAAGAGTTATAGTATAATAAAATTTTTTTTCTACAAAATAAGCATTAGTTGTCCAAATAACAATGGACTTGTTTGGCACATGAGTTTTTTGCCCCTGTTTCTAATAGATTAGTTTTTTTACACTTTGTCTATAGTAATTCTTTAAAAGCACCCCAAAAATTTTAATATATACACCCCAAAATATCTAAAAACACACAAATTTTTTACTTTCTTTCTCTCATTTTCTTTCTCCTTCCCTACCTCAACATACCATCACCGACTGCCACTTCCAGGTTGTTGGCTCCTCCGCCAACCTCCTTTCTCTTTCCCCCCCATCCTTCTCTTCCTCTTCACTTTCCCCTCCTTCTCCTCCGTCTTTTCTCTTCCTCCTCTCTTCTCCTTCCTCCTTTCTCATAGCCTTTGGTCGTGACCAACTCTGATAATGCAACTAAAGGCCACGGGCAAGTGGGAGAGTGATGGGGAAAGGGAGACAGGGGAGAAGAGGCGGTGGGAGGGAAGAGGAGAGGAGAGGAGAGGATGGGAGAGGGAGAGGGAGAAGGAGATATAGGGAGGAAGAAGAAGGAAAGGAGGAAGAGGAGAAGAAGAGAGGGAGAGAGGAGCAGGGAGGAGAGGGATGGAGTGAGCGAGAGAAAAAGGGAAAAAAAAAGGAGGGGGAGGTGTTAGCCAAGGTGGAGGAAAAGCAGTAGTGGGGTGGAAGAGAGAGAGAGAGAGGAAGAGGAGAGGAAAGAAAAGGAAAAAGAAAAAGAAAGAAAAATTAAAAAAAGCTTTTCAGTAAATCTTATATACACTGACAGTATATACATTATCACCATTTGATTCATGATATGTGTGTAACATTTGAATTTCAAATTTTATATAATTGTCGGTCATCCAACATTGATATTGTCAATGTAGAAAAGATTAATCCAAAATTTTATACAATTCAAAAGTTTTTCTACAAATTTTATTGTAGGTTACAACAAATTTTTATACAAATACTCAAAAAATTCACCATCCAAACAAGCCCGATATTAATTGTGTCACAAGTTAAAGGAATGTTGAAAATTGTATTGGAGTTGGCTCGCTTGTGTCCATAATTCGGTTGACATTAACGCATCATGGGGATTGGATAAAAGCAATCCAACTTCCATCAATATAATAATAGATACTTCTCAGACGGCAAAAAAGAAGGTTCAACGGAGTTAAGTTTCGTAAGCAATAAATGCTAATAAATTTTCATGAAGAACTTTGACTAGAATTGAAAGCTTTGATAAGGTAAAAGTTTAGCATAATATAAAGTTATGCACACGAGTTTACATAATTAGTTTACATAATATAATCATTAGCCAACTGAATTTTGTAAGGATCATACATGGTTTTGGTGTTGTACTGTATTTGTATTATACAATTCAAAGCAAAAATTGTATAATCAACAGGCAGTAAATACCTATAACCGCGTAGAAACGTTCAATTAGCAATTTGAAGACCTTTCACCTTTTCAAGCAATCCAAGCAAAATTTCTAATTTCTTGGAGATCAGCAGAAAGGCGGCTATAACATGTTCAAATTCATAAATCTAATAGTGGTGATGATATGTAAACACATTTTTAAGCCAGATTCTCGACATGTATGTATAATTGAACAAAATTAAAAAGTATATTGGCCCATCGGGAGATGGGAGGAGGTTTTTGTTTTGGTGTTTGGGGGGGGGGACAAGAAAAGATCAATTTAGAGAAAGTAAACAAGAAGGACATAAGCAGCTTCAATTGAAATTTCAAAGCATGATTTCTCTTCCCAAAGCAATCTAATTAAACACTATACACACACACACACTGAGGCAACATTCAAGACAACTGCAGGGTACACCCTTTACTATTTTGAATCGAAAAATAGTATGTGATTGTGGATTTAAAATTAACTTGTAGATGATGAGGTTGTACTTGAAGAAATGTCAACTGTAAATAAAGTAAAGAATGGACACCCAAAAGAAAAAACAACAAAGGAAAGAGTGGTTAAATCATTGTAATAGATTTATTGAAAGGATTATCACTAAAATCCACTTTATACATTTACACTTATGTGCATAAATATGTGCACTTATATAAACGTGCATGTGTACACACAATCTCCTTAGAAGCTACATTTTACTCCTTGTCAACCATGCAATCGTACATATTATTTTTATGCTCTAAGCTACAAACTATGTTCTTATTTAAACAGTAAATTTGTGCAACATTGTGAAGGGGACACTTTTATGCTTGAAGAAAAATTTTGCAGATAGAGTTTCTATGATGTTTTCACGCTATCTCTATTTGGCAAAAGCATATTAGCTTTGGCTTTATAAGAAAAGAAAAGGGTATTAGATGAAACAAGATAAACTTATCCTGAGAAAAGCATAGCTATCAAAATTTGGTGCAAAGATAAAATTTTATTGGCAATATTTTGACGTTTCCAGAAAAACAAAGATACAACTGGTGTCGAAATGGCCCTTATGTAATGTTGTTCTCTGATTTAAGCATTGCCTCCATTGGCTTTTGGGTTCCATATCACATGTTTATCGTGCCACAAATTCTGCAGCAGACTTAATACCTGGCTTCTTAATTAAACACTACTTGGGCGGCATATAATCAGTTCAATGTCAGATCTTCCAATCAAGTTTAAAGTCTAGGTCTTTGTAAGGGAGCAGTAATCCTTATTTAATTTCAGTTACTTAATGCTTGTGCTGGAGGTCAAGTTTATGTTTCTCGCCTATTCTTATTATTAATAAAATTAAGAAGTGACATCCTTCTCCCGTAAACCTGTTTACGGGATTACTCAAGAAAAAAAAAAAATCCCTCCCTCCCTCCGTCCCTCCCAACCCCCAATTCTCCCTCAAGAAAGTGAAGTAATTATACAAAAAAAAAAAAAAGTTTCCATGTAAATAAAGATGATTCTAGTATGGAATGATCAAGGTATTCTTATTTTTAAGTATTCATAAAATTAAGAAGTGACATCCCTTCTTCCGTTTACAAGATTTGTCAAGAAAAATAAAAAAAAAAATCCCTCCCTTCCTCCGTCCCTCCCAACCCCCAATTCTCCTCCAAGAAAGTGAAGTAACTATACAACAAAAAAGAGTTCCATGTAGATAAAGATGATTCTAGTATGGAATGATCAGAGTAACACTTGGATGAAGGCGCAGCCACAATGGTAGCTAAACTGTCACTATCTAATTCCACTTACTTTATATGCCCTTGAGAGATTGAGGAGGAAATTGTTTCTTGAAAGCGAAAGGTAATCAAAACGAAATACAAAACGCCAACTAACTGCACTTCATCTTGATTGGAAAACATTATATTGTAAACGATTAAATAGTTTTAGTTAAGTTTTAACAAGAATGAAAGCAAGAAAATGCCCCCCATTACAATACTTGCGTAACCATACTAGCATATAGCTTTTTCATTCTTATGGGTTACTTCAGATCAAGCATTTCAACCCATACGCCATCGCCTGCTTAAAAGCCTTCTATTTTGGCTGCCTCAAATCGATAATCATCAACCGCCGTCGGCTTACTAATTAGCCAGATCTCATTTTTGTCTAATAGATGAAGCATAAATGTAGTTGCTAGCGTAATATGTTCAACAGGAGAATTATTTTGTACGCCTAAAGTCTTCAATAGTTGTTGCTTTTTGTAATTAGACAAATCATTCAGTTGTTGCGTTGGATCCAAGGCCTTCCAATTATTCTTATGATATTTGGTATAAATTAGTACAATTTTGGTGTGAATATGAACTTGCCAACTTATACAATAAAATTGGTGTAAAAATCACGATTATATCAAAATTGTATGGGTTTACGCAAAAAATTGTAAGAATTATATCTAATTGGACTTAACTGAATAAAAATTAACTTGAGAGGCCTTGATTTGTTTGCGTTCTATAATTGGAACAATACCTTTTTAACGAGTTCTAATGAAGTAACGCATACTATCAGAAATTATTTGTTACGTGCTCTAAGTAATCAGGTCGAAGTCACTCAAAAATTTTGATCATGTTTTCTAATTAGACATATTTCCTTCAACTTGATAGACATGATTGATCCGTGCAATAATTCCACTTGAAACTTCTTTTTCTCTAACTCTTGCGGAAGCTTTTTGGATACTTAACGAAGCTGTAGCAATCATGATCAACTACCATGTAACTAATTGCATTAAATGAAATAAACAAAAAGGGAAGTTTCAAAAAAGTTGATCTTGTGAGGATTGGCATGTACCTCATTGTTTCAAGAATGGGTTGAGGGATCTCAGATTTTTTTCTTTTTCTGGGGAGGGGGGGGGGGGGGGGGGGGGGGGGGGAAGGTGTGGTTTGAGGAGGGTCCTTTTAGATTTTAGATTTTTAGCCCAAGAGAAACATAATGGGAAGAAATTAAGAGGGTTGGATGGGATCAGTCAAAGTTGGTTTGTTTGAGGTTTTTCAGGGTTTGTTGATGCGTTGCTTATATGGGTTTCTTGGAAAGGTGAGATAAAAGGTATGTTATGGTTTTTCATTACAAAGACATATTGGAGAAAACCATTAATATAATTTTGGTTCTGCAAGTAAAAGAAATGCTTTAAACTCAATCATTGAAAGCTATTCCAAACCTTTCTATTCATGCGTTTCATGCCACCCACATAATCCTTGATAAAGGAAGAGTAACCTAGATGAACTATATAGTTACAGACTAATCTCCTGGAACTAATCACTCTTTAATATAAAGCTAAAGAGTTAGTTAATCGGGAGATCATTTACATATGTCTCGTATGCAAGCTCCTCATCAATTAAGTCAAGAGGTTAATCCACTTGGCAAGCTTCTCAAACTCTAATTAGCAATCAAATAAACAAATTTCCTTAGTATTATCTCTCCCGAAAAAATTAAGCACTTCTGGTTGATGAGTTAATTACCAGCCATGAAAATGAGTTCTTTTCCTTTATGAATAATTGAATGACCCATAAATTACCTGCAAAAGCATATAAATTGAGGGAAGAAGAGTTGTTGACTTGTATGCATTTACTTGCACAAGAAAATAAATGTATCTATTTAAACTAAGGAAAAAAAATCTAAAAACAAAAACTGAGAAAACAAAAGAAAATATCTTATAGGACGAAATCCATGCATTTCTGGTTTGCTAGCTGTTCTGAGGTGACGGAACCATCCAAGAGACTTCTCCTTCAACCTGTCAAAAAGCATTTCTTGTGAAATTCTTCTTTCAACTCTTTGGTCATATTAATGCATGCATACTTGTAGTTTAACATAACTTTTAGATAACTACTTACTTGTTGAACTTTTACTTTGTCAAGTAGTTGCTCATGACAATTGTCTACAAGGGTTTCTTAAAACGGATCAAAATTATGAAAAGTAATATATCGTTAAAGATGTTTTTGAGCTTTCGTATTATCATTAGCCTAACCTGCACAAGAATGTTTCAATAGACTTAAGCTAGTTGCTAACACATAAAAGGTCATATTAGCCATCAGGGGATGTCATTTTAATGCAGCCGTGGCCTGACAAATGTCGGAGTTTCTAGCCGAGAACTTGGCTATTCTAACCTCAATTGATAAATAAGATTTGCTTTCAAATTTTACAAGATTTTGATAAAATAAAGGATTCTTCTTCCCATTAGTTCATGGAAAACCTCAACAAATCATGGTGTTGGTGCTTATGCAAAACTCTTCTAGATTACCTGTCACTTCACAAATACATGAAGATTATCAGATTCAACACTTGTAAACCTCAACTTAGTGCTTTCAAATTGCTTAATTGTATGAAAAGTCTTCATCTTGCTTACTTTGTCAAAGTTGGGATTTCAACATTACTCCCCTAACCACTCATTTTCTTTCATGTTTCTTCCTACTGTTTAACTTCATTACCCGTTGTATAATTAACCTCAGTGAGTTTAACTTTCTATCCTCCACACTGTCCTTTGGAAAGTGCTAATTCTTGAGGTGAAATTGTGCTTTTCATATGCAATGCACATGAAACCACCCACGCACGTACACATATGCATACATTTCATACGGTTATTTTCAAGTAAAATTTGAAACGTTCTTGATTTAGACTATTTCTTTCTCTTTTAGAGGAAGGTGAAGTGTATTCCTTTCTCTTAGAGGATGGTGGGGTGGTAGACTTTCTCAGTTTTTCATGTTGTCCAAATGATTCCTCTATTGCCAATACGAAAATTCATGTGAATTATTTTGCATACGTCTCCTATGGTGATTTATTGCTTTTTTTTTTTTTTTTTTGCTTTTATTTGGGGGAAAGATGGTTTGATTAGTAATAACAAAACTTTTTGATTTAGGAGACGGAAAAAACTTAAATTTTGAGATTTTGTTTTAGCAAGAGAAGAAAAATATATTTTGTTTTATTTCTTCATTCATATATTTTCTTTAAATGTCAAGTACAATTTTAGATATTTCAATACATATTTTTTGGTTTATCCTCTTTCTTGTCTTCTAAAACTTTCTGCATGAATAATTTGCCCCCTTAGAATTTTAAAGACAATCTAATTTTTTTCCTTTTTATAACACAAAAATCAATTTTCACATTATATTTATTTTTATACAGGAGTAATGTTTATTGGTAGCCCAAATTATCAGCAAATTCTTTAGAAAATTCGATTTCAGTAGATAAATTGCCCAATGGAACACTGGAAATTCTTAGATGTTCTGTCCTTTTGGAAATGAAAAAAATTTCTACTCATATTAATTTGCAAACTATATAATGCAATATAGCTTATTATCTGCCATGGAATACATGGCCAAACTTCCCTTATAATCGAACAGAGAAACATAATATTTATTACATGCATGTTATTACAAAATAAGCAAGGTGATGGATAGCCATAGGTGACTCTATCAAGACTCGTTTTACTTCCACCAATTACATATCTATAATAGATATAAAGGCGTGTCTGCAAATTATCTCAATAATTTATTAACTAATATTCAGTTTGGAAAAGCTCTGATTTGATTAGATGTTTTAAAGGGATTGGCATATCTATTGCAGCTGCTTACAGTTAGATACCGATTTTACACCCACCGTTGGAGATGTCTTGTTTCCTTGATTAATGTTGATGTTAATAGACAAGCTATTTTAAGCATCTACGAGAAGTGTTTGATTTCTTTTTTTTTTTTTTGGGGACAAGAGAAGTGTTTGATTTCGTGGGGCATGGAATAATCAGTCAGTTAAGAAATCAATTTTGATATTCAAATCTAATAATCTTTCAATGGTTGTATTTGACTAGCCATCTGCATGAAAGTACAATATATATGGTAACGGTGGAGGAGTTGCCTTCATTGATATTTTAGTGGAATACATATAACACCTGATTTTATGTGGTTGCCGTAGTTAGACAGCAATTTAATTATCCCTTAAGCCATGTATATCCACTAGTTTTAGGCATATAAAACTCTGTTTGACGATCCAATTCAGCATTTAAATTTAATGGATTCAGATTTTAAACGCGTTTGATAATAAAAAATTGAACATCTGAATTAATTAAGTAGCATTGAATTTTTCAGGCAAAACTTCCTCCAAAAAATAAGTGGTAAGCTATTCACCTATTATTTAAGGTGATATACACTCAAATGTGTCAGGTTTAGTATTTAACAATTCAATAATTTAATAAATTCATATTTCATATTTTAGATTTTAGATTTTAATTTTTAAACTTCAATTTTATCAAACGTACCCTAAAATGTGTATTTGTACACATGGGCCTTTGGTTATTTTTGGATTAGGATATTTTTCAAGAATTTTTATAGCGGGGTGCTCAAAGGTTACCGTTTAGTGAAAATAGTTTACCATCTAAGATATTTACTGTTCTCTCGTATCTGGACACTTAACTTAATTTTACTTTCCCAATTGCTTAACAACTGGGTGACTTTCTTAACGGGTAACTATTGACATTTTGTTAGACAAAGTCATATCTCATGGTTAAGAATTTTATTCTTTTTTTCCCCTGATTTTACCAACAACTAACTAATTAACTATTCCAATTCCTTTGCCTGCTTCTTCCTCCCGGCCCTCAAAAAGGGTTCAATGAATGAGGTACTAATTAATATACGGTCCATACTTGGGGACTGAAAGTCCCAAATAACATCATTAAAATGAAGACTGATTTTGTCTTTCTACTTCAGCCCTTGTTAACAAGTAGTATTTAATTTAAAACGGGGTTATGTAAATATTCAATTTAAGCCTAGTGAACGTAGTAATTTCAAAGCAACTAGGTTTACTGGCCAACAAACTAATTTGAAGAGTCATTTCAATTCTTGAAACACAGTT
Source organism: Coffea humblotiana (assembly GCA_023065735.1). NCBI lineage: Eukaryota > Viridiplantae > Streptophyta > Magnoliopsida > Gentianales > Rubiaceae > Coffea > Coffea humblotiana. Next base: position 29,067,551 of record CM041217.1, on the reverse strand, counting down.
AAGATTATAAAAACATGTTTATAACTTGTATAACCACAATCATTTTTGCCCTTGTTCTATTACTAGTCATATTGACAACTTAATTAGTCTATCATTTATTTTGCTGAACAAAAGGCAGAAGGTGCATGTATGAATATTAATCAAATTAAAAGTCATAAAGAAAACAAATATAGTCTGAAATAGACTGTTGTATATGAAGAAACAATGTGCTATTCTCAGTATATATAGTTTTCATTCAATTCTTTACTCAGAATCAAGAATCCGAGCTTAGGAGTACTTAAAGTGTCAAAATAAATTTGATAACGTAAACCGGAGTCAGGACCAAATTCATGGCATTGTAAATCATATTTTGAAAGCCAATTAAGAGATTTCTATATATAGCCAATAGAAATCTGATCGACTGATAAACAAATTCTTAATCATAAGCTTGTCTTGATTAATACCACCACGGATTCTTAAATAAAGGGGACAAGTTTTTTGATCAAATCAGGGCAACTTAGGATAAAACTTTAATTGGTTAATTTCTACCGTTATCTAGCTAAAATATAGAGGATAAAACTTTAATTGGTTTTGAAAAGTGGGTTTCGTGTGACGCTTTTTTAATAAAAATATAAAAACAATGTAATAATTAATAAATTAGCAATTATTTTTAGAGTTTTATAATTAGTCCATCCCTTTTTTTTTATATAAAATAGTTAAGAATAGATTAATTAAGACCACTATGTTAACAGTATTACATGATATCATAGCAGCAATTTGTATGCAAGAAGCCAACAAAGACAGGTAGAAATTAATTTTGAATTGGAATTAAGATCACTTAGATGGTTAAATTAATCACTGGGTGTTATAATGGAATTAAGCAATTTGTATGCAAGAAGAGAACTAAGACAGGTAGGAATTGATCAAGAAGATAAGTAGCCAATTACCAAGACAAAGACAAGGTCAGTGTTTCTACAGCAACATATAAGCTCTCCATTTTGTCGTGTAAAACCAACAAAAGTGACCGCCCATCCACAGCTAAACCAACCCACTATTTGGTCCATATTCTTCTTAATTCTGCTGCTGCTTTTATATCTTTGCTGCCGCCTTCTCCTTTGCTGTATTTCCTTTCATGTTATCAGCAAGAATAACATCAAAATTTTAGTCTTCCTTGGCGGCTAACTAGATATGGATGAAACAGGAGGTGGTGCGTCTAGTGATGATGCTAGAACTTGTCCTCGCGGACATTGGAGACCTGCTGAAGATGAAAGACTCAGGCAGCTTGTTGAACAATATGGTCCTCAGAATTGGAACTCTATTGCTGAAAAACTTCAAGGAAGATCAGGTAAAGCTGTTTTAATTAAAAGATTCACCAGTCTTTCCATCTGGGGTTTCTGCATGATGACACGATCAGTTTGCATCTTTTACAATTTCAAGATTAGGGTTGAATTCTCCCTTTACTGTTCTTGTGATAAAATGTTTGATCTTGCTTACTTCCTCGATGATGTTTAATTTAATCTGGAAGTTCGAAAGAATTGCTCTTTAGTTTGATTTCTTTTCGGGCATTTTTGGTAAGCAGGGAAGAGCTGCAGATTAAGATGGTTTAATCAACTTGATCCAAGGATTAACAGAAGGCCAATTTTCAGAAGAAGAAGAAGAAAGACTTCTTGCGGCTCATAGGATACATGGTAACAAGTGGGCACTTATATCTAGACTTTTTCCCGGTAGAACAGATAATGCTGTGAAGAATCACTGGCATGTTATTATGGCTAGAAGGCAAAGAGAACAATCCAAAGTTTGTGGGAAGAGAAGTTATCATGATACGGTAAACGAATCCAATTCTGCCTCTTATAGCTTTCGACGAAAAAATTTAAAATTTCAAGAAGATTATAGCTCAAAAGTGAGCTTTGATAGCAGTCGGTTCTATGGATTTGATAGCAATCCAATCAAGAACAGAATTTTTTCTGTGTCCACCGCTAGTTCATCTCCTCCCTGGAGTTTTATGAGGCCAAGTATTTCGAATGCAAACAATTCTTTTTCAGCTGATTTGTTGGGAAGAAAAGGTAGCGGTCAATTCAGCTCTAGCTCACTCCGGGGATCTAGAGAAATCACCAATAGTTCTTTAGACCAATCTTTATGTCGAAATTATTTGAATTCCTCAATCTTTGGTGGATATGGAAATATAGCCGGTGCATTCAATAACCATGGGCATAAAAGAGCTACTGTAAGTCCCTTCGGTTTTCCAAAAATTGGTGATGGAAATGAAGAAAAAGGTATGATTAAAAGAGGGCTTGAGATTGTTGGTGATAACTCATATCAGTTTGGGAAGAATAGGACAACTATTGAGCAGCAGCAACATCAGCAGGATGATAACGAGTCCATCAAGAAAGAAGACGTTCCTTTCATAGATTTTCTTGGTGTAGGGATCTCTTAACGTATAGTCTTCTCGTTAACACTTCCCTTCGCTATTGCATACATATGCCTTCACACATTGCATGTTTCTTGGCCTGTTTTTAACTTACTGATGTAAAAGTTTTTAAGTTAAAAATGATTGATTAGGCTTTTGTTTAGATGCTAAGCAATAGAACTCACCATTTTGTGGCATGTTTTTCGTTTACTAGAGTACAAGTTCTAAGTTAGATGATTGATTAATTTTTTGGTTTGATGAATAAGCAATAGTTATCCTTTCAAGGCATGTTCTTGACTTATTTACAAGTTTTAACTTGAATGTCCGATTAGCCTTTTGTTTTATGACTAAGTAACAGTATATTCGTCTCTAATTTTGCTTAGGTAGTGCAGTTTGGAACTCTTCTTTGATCACTACGAGATTGAATGAACTTAGAGATTCATCTCTCGTCTTTGGTTGGATAAACAGTGTATTTAACCTTAAATCTTTGTCTAATTCCCACACAGATGACTATGATATGCATGATGCGTTTTTTAATATATATATTTTTTTGTAATGATGGAAATTAGAATTTTTTTGGAGCTACTTTTACGGGATTAATAACAAAGATGCATCATTTCTTTGTAGCAAATGTAAGCATCATCAGGTTAGGAAAGATATAGTAGCTTCTTTTGGCAACCTCTTGAAGCTCAAAATAGGTAAGTTTGACATGAATATCAGTGTGAGCATTTATATCATTTTCAACATGATAGAATTAGCCAGGTTTCTTAAAAAGCAAGAAGAAATTGCATACTGTTGAAAGCTATTTGGAACATGCTATCAATAGTTACAAGATGTTTTTTTATTCAACTCCTTGCCAATATTCTCACACACTCACAATATGTATTAAGAAACCATGGTTTCTTAATTGCGTACATCTTAAACCTCATTTTGATAATTTTTCCGTAGGCAGTCTTATAGCTGCTTCAGCCAAATAGTTTTCCTTCTAGAGTAGATGGTACTTAGCTGGCAAGGGATTTTTCCTTCTTCTCTTCTTGTAAAGAAGTTTGGTAAACCCCAAGATTTGTCAGCTTTTTCAAGCCTTAATTAAATAAGCAACTACTGACTATAAACAAAGATCAGATAAGCAATTAGGGTTAGTTTTTTCATTCTGTATTCTGCTTTTATAAGCAATCAAACCGACCTTATAATTATAGGTGTTTTTGTACATCTTTTTTCAAGAACCCCACAAGTGCTGGAACATGTTTTATCTTTTCAAGGTTGCTCTTGTTATAATGATTTGGTTATAACATTGTTGGCTAGATTTTGTTTGTCCATATCTCTTTGTTTATTTGATTGATAGTACCTTATGGATCAGTTTTATTGGTAGTGATTGTAAGGTACAATTTGTTGCTTGGGAATAAATTTTAACTTACCCAAAAAGAAAAAAATCCCCACAGGACTTGCCTTTCAATTTGTACTTGATGGCAAGATTTGGCAAAATAATGGGCTTGTATTAATATAGCTAAAAAAAATACATATTTTTAACTTATATACTCTTTCATAAACTTACAGTTGAGGAGGACAACCTTGATGGAAAAGATTACTCCTGCCAACTGTATTTGTTAATCTGGCAAGAAAATTTGCCTCCAAGACACTTTATCTGTAATATTTGCCTGCATTGATGCCCTCTCAAATTTGATTAAGTCTTATACCCATTGGCTTGATTTCAATCTTGAGTTTGGTTCGACATTATTGAGTCTAGCTAAAAAAATCTGATTTGCAGTTTTTTTTTTCAATTTTAGTATCTTATTATGTGTTTTTCTTTTTTGGTTTGAACAAGCTTAATTCATGAATTTGGTACATAACACACAAATAAGTCTCTGTGTATTCCTAGATTTAGTGCTATATACATATATGTATTAAGAGTGCAAATACTTCTTTGGCCCTGCAAGCTTTTCATATTTTCCTTTTGGAGGAGACAGCATTGGCACCTAAAAGCCAAAATTGCAAGGGTAATAGAGTCCATCAATAAGGTATCTGCAATATCAACAAATCCCAAGTTTCAATCCACACCACACAAGCCCTTTTCGACATGTCATTTTAACTTTTCTCAATCTTTTTTGTAATTTTAACCAAAATATAATTTAGTGGATAAAATTTATAGTTTTTATGAGGGTATAATTGAAAATTTCGAAGTTTCTATAAAATATATGGCGACTTATAAATTCTTGGTGCACGCCCTTGTACTCAAAACTCTAATTTGTTATTCAATTATTCATGTTCAGGGACCCCAGAATATATAGCTAGTAGCTAGTGAAATTAAATGATTTTCAATCACAAGGGAAGAAAAGAAAGGATAAGAAAACTACCACAGACCATACATCTGTAGTTTTTGAAAATAATTCTACGACAAATCAGCTATTTTCCTCCTCCTCCTTCCCAAAATGATGTCAAATTTTGTACCCCATTCATTAAGAAACATTCAAAACAAAGAGAGGAGATTGACAAAGAAAATGGAAAACCATTGGTTTGGCGGAAAGAACATTTTGTCATTTGGCTTAGATATCGTGAGACTTAATTTATTGCAATTTTGAAGAAATATGTAAAGTTTGTTGATTGATCAAATCATTTGACGTCGTCCCTTATGGACTTTTACATGTCTCTTTTTTACTTTTCCCAATTAATCAAGCATCCTGTTGAATATGTTGTTGCAGCTGAAAGTTCAAATAGAGAAGAAAAGATCCAAAACAACCTTAAACCTTAAAGGGCCATTTTCTTGATGCTAGTGATCTAGAGGCTTTCTCCTTTGTCCCAAAAAAAAAATTATAATAAAGCTATCTTCCCCGACAACAAAAGCGCATTGGTGTTCAGATTTTGGATCAAGTGTTGCTTCCAATGCTTCAAAATTACATGGAAAGAACTAAATGTAAGGAGCTTTGAACGCATAGAATAAGCTAATGCATCATTGACATATGTAGTACTGCTGTCCTTTTGATTATACCTTTGTCCATTTACTGTAAAGAGTTGAATATGAAATACAAAACTATCGTTTCGACCAAAAACAAAAGCATAGAATAAGCACTAGCATTGTTATATTAATCCCCTGTTTGGTACATCGAAATGTATAGACTGGAAAGGTCTTTCCATCCAAAATATTTTTCCAGTCAGAATGATATGAAAAAAAATTTTCATTCCAATGTCTAATATGTATGTTAGAATGGAATGTCCATCACATTTTCAATGTTTGGCATAACAATTTTCAGATGTTAGAATGGAATAAAATATGTATAAAATTGACTTAATTGCCCTGATAAAATCTATTTATTTTCATGCTATGCTATTTGTTACCCTATACGAGGAACTGTGACCTTTTTTAGGTACATTGTGAATAACTTATGTGCTTATTAAAATAATATGATTATAATATTTTATTATTTTTGAAATATGAATATTCATTTTAATTTTTCGTTTTAAATGATAGTGTAATTACTCGCTTACAAAAAATTAAATCACATGAAGCTAAACATTCATATTCTTTTGTTAATATTTTTTTTCATAATTTATGTCCAGTGCCAAAAAAATCCTTATACGTTTGCACTAAAGTTTGAAAGAACAATATCTTAAAGTCAACGAAGAAAAATATTTTTAAAATAACTAGAATAGTTTGTTAAAAAAACTATGGTCAATTATTGATTAAACTAACAAAAAGCCTACTAATTGATAATAGGACAAAGAGATGTATGAGGATAAATTTGACCCCAATAATTTTGGACATTCCAAGATAAATGTGAGGAATTGTGAGGAATGGTTTTTCAAGAAAAAGTTGGAACGAGTTTTTGAGGGGGAAAGGCCTTTCCAACTCAAAAGATCTATACCAAATATGGGAATGGAATGAACAAGTCAAAAAGGCCTTTCATTCTAGGCGATTCTTATGTATCAAAACAATGGGTAAGGATTTGTCAAGCACTCGTTAACTAACAAACATGTGAAAAAGAAACAAGAATTACAAGTAATCTAACCTAAATGTTACTTAAACATTTAAACAATCTTTAATACATTCGCAACGAAATCTACTACCTTTCTTCACTAGCAAAGGAAGAAATGAGAACCTCACCAAAAAAAAAAAAAAAACCTATTTCTGAATTTCTAGCTTATAAGCCTCTGGAATATCTTGATCTGTTTCTTCTCCATAGTTCATAGAGACAAACTTCATGAAACCCTTAATCTTGTAGTCAATTTTAACTTTTCACCCTAGCTTTGGCTTTTGACTAATACCAACAACCAACATCTCAACCCACTACTCATTTTCTTCAAATAATAGATCTTAATTTCAATGTACAATCATGAACTATCATGACCCATTTGCAGTTTGTACTTTACACTAGCAATTGTACCACCTAAATATCTTGTATTATCAATTTCTAGAAAGTTTCTTAATTCGGTTGAAAACTAATGAGATATTTGAAAATGAAAGAATTTTTTATCTTTAAATTAATAAGGGTGTTTTGATAAACATATACAGATTAAATGTACTAAAGCTTTTTCGTCAAAACTGAGTTAGAGAAATCCCTTAAGCGATCAACTAATCTGACCAATTTGTTACAAAATGATAGTATAAGACAGTGTTTAATTAAATTAATAGTTTTCACAGCAAGCACCTTTTTTTTTTTTTACCATGACCTCCTATTTGCAATCTCTTATGCCTTACCATTCAATCCCATCCTCCCCAACAAGCAAAAGTTGGTGACTATTAAATCAGCATGAGTGCAATGAACCCAACAAGAAAAAACACAAAAAATCATTAAATTTAGCTAGTTATACACACACACACACACACACACACACACATATATATATATATATATATATATATATAAAATACTAACACGTATACTATCCTACTCTAGAAAACAAAGTAGTGAAATTTGACTCGGTTATATAGGGATTGGCCCATCTTGACTAATTAGAGGGGTGCATTGAACTCCCGACCTGTAACCGAAATTCCTCTTAATAGTCAACTTGCTTTTGACACAAATTGATTGTGCCCACGAGACAAAGAACCCAAAATTGATGAAAAGTTCTTTATTACCAACAAAAGATTAATAAAAGTTCTTAATAGTGCTAAACTACAATTACTACTACACTATAGAGCAAAAGACATGCAAGTACTAATTTTTTAAAAAAAAAAGATTACGAATACGATTGTTAAACTACTTAAATTTCACCTAACTTATCATATATTTACACACATTAACAATTATTATCCACCATTGCATTTATACAATTCCTAGTTAATTTTACCATTTAAAAATCTAACTCCTGAAGAACATTTTAACTTGTGTCCAATGGGCACCAGTAAGACAAATCCAAAAAAAAAAAACAACAATAAAATTAAATTTAGGCATCACAAAAACAACCCAAAATTTAATGAATGCATAGAGGAAGAAAGAGAGAGATAAATACTAATCAAATAAGAGAATTTCATCAAACATTTATAATTATTAATTATTTCACGATGTTATAGTTTTTATTAGAAAATAATTAAGGAATTCATCCGTTTGCAGCTGCATGCTTTTAGTGATGTGCCACAAAATAATAGTAGTACAAGGTGATCCAGTCGCAAAAAAATTAGGTTACCCTGCACAAATTGTTGACAGGTGCCGAAGGCATATTACAAATAAGCCAACAGAAGAAAAAGACAAATTCACTAAAGTCAGGCCCCTAGATTCATTCTGCAGAAGTTCAAGGAGTGATGAAATAGAAGACAACTAGCTAGATTTGCGCTATTAGTCTTACTGCAGTACAAAATACGCGACAAAATGGACTCTAGTCACTAAAATCAATTAGCTAGGGATACCCCTGATGAAGCTTTTAAGAGGGCTCAATTACAAGTGCTGTTACAATTAAGATTATTCCAATAGACAAATGTACAAATGAGGAACAATTTTTTCATTACAAAATGCTCCTTTCATCTCATTTTGATAGTCTTGATTTTTTCTTTCATATAGTTTAAGAAAAATTAACTAACTTTGTTAGAAAAGTAGAATCTAGCCGACTATAATTAATCATTTATTTATATCAATTTCAACAATAATACTAATGAAAAGTTGAATAAAGTAATTGTTGGATACAGTAGGTTATACTCATAATAAAAAAGTACATTAAATAAAAGTATTTTAGAAAAGTTAAAAGTTAACTACTGTATTTTATAATTGAAAAGTGGATTATAATTTTGGAAAGATAAAAAAGAAAAAACAAAACTATCAGGTGGCACGGAGGGAGTAATCAATAAAATCCATCAACATAAAACTAACTTCATTAATATGCTTCATTCAAAATAATTAGTCTAAACTACTCAATTAATTAATAAAGCCATTTATCCCAAAAAATTTTTGGAAATAAAAAATAAAGTCCTTCACCAAAAAGAAAGAAGAAAACGACAAAGCCACTAAGCTCCAGGCGTTTACGTTAGCCCAGCCACTTGATACGGTACAAAACTGCAAAGTCTGCACCGCGAGAATTCCACGTCACTCTACTCAGTACCCACTGTTCCCTCTCCTCATTCCTTTTCCAGTTTCCACCGCCGTCTATTGTCCTTCTTCCCTGAGAAAAATGTTGGCATTCATGTCTCCGGCGATGCATTTCCCCGTGAAAACCACCGCTACGTTCTCTGTTTCCAAGCCAAGGCCGAAGCTGAACCAGATTGGGCTTGCAAAAAAAGCCATTGCCCCCTCGAAGAGCTCGACTGTTTTACCCACTATTGCTTCGAGAATGGAGAGGTCCGATACCCGTATCCACCATTTGATTGAGAAGGAAGGAGCAGTGGTGGTGCCCGGTTGCTTCGACGCCCTGTAAGCTGCTCTGCTGGAGAAAACCTGGTTCAAAGATGGCTGTATCTCCGGTTATGCTCTCTCTGCTTCCCTCCTCGCAAAATCCGACCTCAGTTTGCTCATGTCAGCTTCCCATTTTCTCTCGTTTTGTCCAATATATATATGTATATATATATATATATATATATTATATATATATATAATATATATACACGTCTCATTTTTTCATGGCTTTACTTGCAAAAATGTCTGGTTGAAAGCGGTCGGGCTGGAGAGGGTCACCGGATGATTTCCAGATTGTTTTATGGGAATTAACGAAGTGTATTTTGGCATTTTTAGGCCACCGGAAATGGCAAGAGAGGGCTAGGTCGGTTTGTTCCGCAGTGCCATTCATGCCTATCATTGCTGATGCTGGTAAGGTTTCCGCAACGCTTTTGTGTATTTTGGTTTTTGTTTTTTTTTATGGCTTTTATTCTTCAATGGAGAGGAGTACGTTACTACTTTTATTGCATAATGTAAATGAAATAGGTGTTATTATACTTTTGTATTTGGGTGAATTTTTGATTTAGTTAATCTTCTTTTAATCAGGTTTTATGTTTGTTTGCTAGAGTATTTACTACTTTTATTGGTGTATATGTTAAAGAAAAATAAGAATACAAATGTTTACCGTTCTTTTCTTTTTCTTTTTTTTTCTTTTCTTTGCCTATGTTTTTTCATGCTTAATTAGTACGGGAGTAGAAAAACATTGACAAATAGTTTTAAGAATATTCACAAGAACCAAAATGGTGGTCTGCCAGTAAGGTTAAGCTACTAAAACCTATTGATAAAAGACAGCATTATGGTTTGAGCCCTTTTCTACTGTGTTATTCCTTTGTCCTAGCAAAAGCATTGTAGGATTTACACTTTTTCTTTCAAAAATTTTTTTGTTCCTTGAGTCATGCATTAACTGTAGTAGATAATTTTGTTCTAAGAAGATCGTTTTTCTGCGACTAGTAACAGTTTCTTGGTTCTGCAAAAACTATGTTGTGTGCTTTGATAAATTATCAAATTTAGCACAGCCAAGTCGAAAAAGAAAATATGGAGTGATATTTTTCTGAATTTATTAGTTGATTGGATGTTTGAGTTTAGCTATAAGTTTGGAATTCAAATTGTAGTTTTAGGATGTATAACTGTTTTTGGATTTCTTAATTTTGGCTGTAATTCATTAACTTTCCAAAAGATATTAATTTTTTCGGGGTTCAAGGTTAGAGAAATTGAAGTGCGCCCTTCCTTTACTGGATGAGTACTTCCATGCTCTCTTAACCTCATATTGTGTTTTTTCCATGATGTAGGCTCTTGTTCATTCTTTTTGGACTGAGAGCTGATGCAAACTTTGATTAGATCATATCCGATGGAAAATGTGTTGCTTCTGTTGAATCATTAAGATTCTGAATATATTACTTCTTTGTATCTATTCCAGAGTGGTGCTTACTAAGTTGCATTATTTACTTACAGAAAGTTATATGTTGCATATATTTTTGTTCCAGAATCTGGTGGTGGGAATGCTCTCAACATTCAGAGGACAATCATGGACTTGATTGCTGCAGGTGCTGCGGTTGCTTCTGGAGGTAAATATTAATATTCTTCTTGGAAATGAAATCTCCAGCCCAACTTGGGTGAAATTAAGAAGTCCTATTGTTTTCCCTTCCATGTGTTGCATGAACTAATTCCTGGATTTCTCTTACCTACCAGGATAAGGCATGGCCTAAGCAAAGTGGTAATTTGGTCTGATCCTGTTCATTTTTACGTTGTTTGATCAAGAAAAATGATTCGAGTGTTGCTCCTTTCTGTATTTGGTTATACGACACAAACTAATTTTCCTATTCTTGTTGTTTATGGTTGTCCAGGACACATGCGTGGAGAACAGGTGCACTTGATTGTTTCTCAGTTCAAGTAGTTATCATCCAGTGATTCAGTGATCCTAAATCAAAAGGAAACTCAATGCGTTGCTATTCATGACTAACTATTCAGTTCCCTCCGAGACATGGATGGCGTTTTACATTTCCTATTAATTTGAATATGGAATGACATTTTTAGCATTTCCTTATGGATCCTTCCCTTCATGTAGAGGAACACTCAAAAAGGTCTAAAAGGCAGGGTCATGTGATTGGTTTTTGGTTCGTATGTTTATTTACCATCCACCCTCAATGCCGAAAGACTGTATTGCATGAGGTCGAATGTCTTGTGGGAAGTGTGGCAGAAGTAAGCTGATTACTTATAATTGTAGACACAATATCCTAACATTAATTACAAAGATGGTTAGTCCTTTGGAGACCTGTATGGTTGTAATGTTTACAACAAATCAGACTGTAGAGCCCTTAACCACTCCTCAGGCTGTATAATAGGTACATATTTTCTTCCACACTTACCATTTCCCAAAATGACAGCAAGTAAAATGAAGTGGTATGGCTACGTTTAATAGGCTTTCTGTGCATTCTCCTGCATCATTTTAGTTTCTACTGCTGCACCAGTGAAACATTTTGGAGTGGATAACTGTGAGGGGAACATCCTGATTATATACGTCATTTTGCTGTTCAGTGACCAACATTTCAGGAGGATGGAAAGTATTATGTTTGCACTGTCCTTTCCTCTCTGCTGGAACTCATCTGACTCCCTCTCTCTCTCTCTCTCTCTCTAGAGACAATGATTTTGACAAAATGTAACATTGGATTAACTAAGTGTCATTGGACAAGATTGGATGAAATAGGTATGCAGCGATCCCAGTTCCATATACTGGAGAAATGCATGTCATTTGATTTGGGAATATTTTTATATAAATGATAATTCAACTCATAGTTTCAGCTGAGGTATTTAGTGCTTCTATTGCCCAGTTCATTGCTAGCAACTCTGATTTTATTAGGATGACACTTTGACTACAGACCAGGGCCAGAATTTTCATGAGTTTGTGTTCTTAACGGTCCATTTTCTTTTTTCTGGTATGCATTTCATGAATAAACTCAAACAATTTTCTATCATGCATGTAGTGCAGAATTTGCATGCGAAGAGTCTATAGGCATTGGGGTTGTTTTAAGATTTATCTAGGTAGCATGAATTTGCAGCTTTGCTTCCATTTACTTCCCAGCATATGTGTTTTTAGCTTCTTAACTGTAGTTAATTCGTTTTCCTTCAACGTTTGTCACCACCACTAAGGGAGCTCTGTCTCTGTCTCTCTCTGCATATGTGAAGCATAGTAATAAATCAGTTACCAAAATATTTCCCAGGTTTTATTTTTCTTTAGCCTTGCTTATGAGAATATTTGTACAACTTAGAAAACTTCAATGCTCAAATGTCAGTTATCAAGTTTTTTGCTGCATACATGCAAAGATTATGCTGTATTTTTTCCATTTTTAGTATTAAAAGAAAAGGATGGAAGCAGAGGATGAGCAGTTTTGTTCCAGAGTTGCGTATGTATTAGACCCAAATATGTAGTTACTACAGATAGCCCTTTTGCACCAAGATATGTACACATGCAAAGAGAAACTTTTTGGTTGCAAAGATATTGGTGATTAGGGGATCGGTACCGATCCCCTCCATTCCGATTACGACTCGGTCAATTCGTATCGGAATCAGCCGATATGCGAACCATGGAAGTGTTAGCTCAAATAACTATTACGTTTATAACTAGGGAACTTTTTGCTTCCGCAGGTTCTGATTATTAACTTAACTAACTATAGATTTTACTTGGCAATATTATCCTTCAAATCATCAGTTTTTCCCTAAGCTTTTCATCAGTACGACTATGTTCCATATGCCTATCATCTACAAACATCAATCATCTGTTCTAGAAAAGGAATATTTGATAAAGATCTAAGTATGTAATCAGTCAGCCTAAGCCTTTCAAAATTGATTTTTAGAAACGCAATAGGAGCAAATATCTTGAACGTAGTTTAAATTAGAGGAGCTTCAAGGTGTAAGTAAGTACTGGGCTGCCTGAGAAATGCAGAAATGGCACATTCAGGTCTAGAGAAGATGACATTTATTCCAAGTGTAAGCATAAGGATTAAAATTCTTTTAGTTCATTTCTGAAGGCTACAAATGCACTGCTTGTGGCTAATTCGTTCTATATTTTCCAGTGTGCACGCTCATGATACCAAGATTGCAGGCTGGAGCTGATGCTTCCTTAGTGGAGACACCAAGATCCCTTGAGGAGCTCATAGAAATTGGAGAAAAAAACTACTGGATACAGAGTATGTTACATGGTAGAATGTGGTGTAATTCCCATGCTTACACCTGAGAAGCTCAAATCATATGGTTATCACTTGATTGTTCATCCGTTGACAACTCTTTATGCCTCTGCACATGCCCATGCTTGATGTTCTGAAGGCACTGAAGGATGAAGGATCTACAAGGGATCACCTGGACAGGATGGCTATTTTGAGGAATTCAATCAGTTGCTGAGTTTGGGTTCTTGGATGAAAGCTTGAAGCTTGGATCTCAAACCTGAAATATGGTGCATGCAAATCATGATGCTTCTTGGCCTGAATCCTGATCTTGTGGAAAGCACAGAAAGATGTTAAGAAGGTGTAACAGTACTTTTTAAACTTTTGCAAATCTGTAAGCAAATTTTGGTTATGATGTCTGTCTCATTGGAGAGAATTTCATTGTTTGGCCTTGCAAAGGCCTAACTGCACCAGATTTTTACTAATTGGTTGCTCTTGTTTGCTGCTGATGAGATGTTATCTTCAATATGGATGATATATCAAAGTTTGGACTTGAAATGTGACAGAGGCCTGTGAAGCAAATATACTTAAGCTGTCACAAAATAACTCCATCACTATGTTAAGTGGTGGACTGATGAAGATTCTGACGTTTGGCAGTTTATTACTTCATCATTACTCTATAAAAATTATGAATCTTGGTATTGGGGAGTGTATGTGTAAGTACATTTTTATTTTAGTTTTTATTATTTCTAAATTACCCTCATGTCCTTGTAATCAGAATTATTGCATTTTAATGTGGCGCTAAATAAAAGAAATAAAACACTCCAATTGATTACATTTTAATAGTATTGGTAATTATAATTAAAAATTGCTCATTAAAAACTATTTACTTACCATTGGACTCCATCTCCAATTATTATACGTATCAAAATTTCTTAATTGAAGCATGAAAATTTCTCATTAGTCATTAGTTGAGATTGTAAAAAAGAAAAAAAGTCAATGTCAAAAAATAGATACTCTCTAGAAAATGGAGAAACATACAAGGAGAAACGAATGCTTATTATATATATATCTTTATACAAATATCATGAGCAAATTTTTACCATTATGCACTTTTTACCAATATGAAGAATTTTTCATGTTGCATCCAATGGAATTTTAATATACAAAAAATGATGACACCTTTATAACTGAAATAACAGGATTAAACTGGAAAAAAGAAATTTAATACAGTAATCATACAAACCACTATTATCATTAATAGCAAACGATCAAAACAAGAAGAACCAAAAAAATTGAAAACTATTTATAAAATGACATAGAGTAAATAGCAAATAAATTAAAAGGTAGAATACAATTCAAATAATACCAAAGACAACATCCAAATCATAAATATCTAGGGGAAGACAAACATTATTATTGACAATAATATAGTAATGCTTCATTTATATTGGTTTGAGCAAACCAAATCCATCCATCAAGCCAGAAACCATTTCCAATGATAAAATAAGAATTATAATAAGTGACAAGGGTTTATTTTACGTATTTTTAAGTGCATTTTATTAGTTAATTTTGGTTTGATTATTTACTTTTATAACTAAAATAACTAAGGTTTTGGTAAAAATCTACATTTTATGTTAAAGCGGCTAACATTGCATTTCTAGTGCTTTTAATGGTAAAAATTCCATATTTTACAGGTTTAATGATTCAATTATCAAATGAAAGACCATTGAGAAAATATTTGGATGATTGATGATGGATTAAAGTGGTGAAAATAAAATATGAACTGTTAAAGAAGAAATGCAATTTGTGGATAAAAGAATCAAGAAAAGTCAGCTTTTGACAACTCTGACATGTTTTCGTATTTTGACCATATCTGGAGGTACACATATCGGATTGAGGTGAATTTTATACCATTTGAAGCTAAGAGATATATCTATATTTGGTATGAAGCAAGCAAATCCCAATTCAGCCGTTTTCTTGGTCAAAAAGACAAAACACAGAAGCTTTTCTGGATGGTCGGAAGCTGAAGCCCAGAATTGACCAGTCTATGGTATTTCGACCATATCTCTGTCCACCGATCTCCAAATTAGGTGATTCTTGAAGCATTAGAACTCTAACTCAAAGGGCTACAACTTTTGTGTTTTGCACAAAAGTTAGTTCGGCCTTTATCACAGAGAAAATCATAGTTGAAGTGAGGCCAAGTTGAAAACGCGAGAAGACAAAACGCGAGTTAAAGTCGCGTTTTCTGTAGGCGCGTTTTGTAGCCGAAAAGCTGCAATTTGCTCAGCCAATTCTCTTGTGTTCAGACTACTTTCCAGCTATAAGTTGCAAGGGAATTCGGTGCACATGTTTCAGAATACAAAAGGGCAACAAAGGTGACTTATTTTCAAGTCAAAAATGTTGGTTATTGACTATCTTAACACAAGGACATTTGAAGAATCATAGCAGAAAAAATTGACCAAGAAAAAAGAGTTTTTAACCAATTTATATGCAGAGACATTGGGAGGTCAGGAAATATACGGGAGAAGCTTGGAGTCTGAGAAATGTAGCTTTTCCATTCTCTTAGTGCTAGGTTAGTCTAGTATAGAGTAGTAGTTCATCCATTCTTGTACATTAGTTAGGCAAAGATGAAGAAGGAGATGAAGAAGGCAAGGAAAGAGCTCATGTGACAAGGGTTATTTTTCCTTTCCAACTCTTTATCTTTTGTATTTGATTCCAAGTTTGGTTAAAGTGCAAGTTCTGGATTTTATGTTATTTATGTGTTTCTAAAGTTTATGCCTTGGGTTTGGTTGAACTTTCTATAATTGTTAGTGTTTATTATTTGGTTATTTGATGCCATTATTTGAGCAAGTTATTTAGCACTTTAAGCTCTTCAAATCATGATTAATTTGGTACCATTAATTGTGATTATCTAAGGTGTTATTTTTTGCAATGAAAAATTGAGATTTAACACTAGTTCAAGAAGTGCTAAACATAGGGAGTACACTCACGAAAGTAGAGGTGCACCTATGTGATTTTGGTGATTAATTTCATGTAATTTCATTGAAGAAATGAACTTGTAGCTAATTCCATAACCATGAGAATAGGTATGGATTAGTTATGAATATAATTGATTCACTACGAAAGTAGGTTTCATATGCATGAGGAAATTACACCATAATTAGCTTAGTTGGTAGTATTCAATGATCCAAAAATAGCATTTGCATGAGTAGTTAGGAATACCATAACCTAAGGAGCTTACATTTGTTATTTTGCATAAGTTCAGTAGATTTCATTTCTTATAATTCATTGATAGTCTAAATAATAGAGAAACTTTAGTAACACCGGTAATTGTTCACTCTTCCTCGTGGGATCGACCCGATATATACCCTAAACTACTAGTTGACCTGTATACTTGCAGTGAAACGGGTGTAAATCGGATTTATTTTAACTTGTACGTATAGAAAAATCCCGTCAATAAGAGTAAACATTAAATGAAGAATGATAAAATGAAAATGATATCCAAATTATTTTTGATGATGCCCAAAATACCCTTATTTCTAATGATTACATATATTTATTGTATTGCAATATTAGTGAACAATGGAAGCTGTTATGAAATGAAAAGCTTTAAAATTAAGTAAATTTCATTTATGGTGACAATTGTAATTAGACAGATTTAGTGCATTCCAATAATTGATAATAATGATAGCGTTTATGGATTAAAATTTGTCAATTAAAAAAATAAAACACTGCAACATACAAAAAATTAATATTAAAATTGTTAATTAGCCACATTTCTCATTCCAGTTCCATGATCATCAAAAAAACTAATACTAAAACCAAAAATATTGTGCTCATATGAAAAAAAATAGACTTGTTGCTTTGGCTTCACATTGGATTGTGCTAAAAATATGAATAAAAGAAAAGGAAAATAGAAAAACTCCAACTATCTTTATTTATAAAATTTCAGTTGTTAGAATTTACAAGCTAAAAAAACTTTACATAGTGGATCATTTATACTCCATTATTGACAAAAATTGAATTAACATAATATAAAGAATTCAAATCACATGTATGTTTATTTTTCTAACTTAATTATATTCTTTGTTTATAAAAAATTGTAGTGATTGCGGTTTATATGCAATAGAATCATGAATATACAATAATTTTGGTAAAACATGATATTATCAATATCTGATATGTTAGAGTTCAAGCTATAAATCAAAAAGTGTAGGGTTCATGATTTCAAATTCAATCCTAATGGACATGTCAACTACATTGGAATGTTTTCTATCTCTTTTCATTTAATAAATTTTTAAAAATAACTAGCTTGAAAAAATAAATAATATAAAAATACTATATTATGATGTTGATGATCAAAATTTCATAAAAAAATTTTTAGTATCTAAAAAATCTTATATTTAAGATATTACAATCACATGCAAAGCATGTGAACTATTACTAGTGAAATAAAAGAATGGGAACCAAAAGAAACTTGAACATAAATTATAACCATTTTCAAATATAGCATTATGTAAAAGCTTCTCATTAATCAATTCATTTGCATGATTTCAGAATTGACCCAAAAAAGAAAAATCACCCTCGGCATTAATCACTCCTTGATTAGGTGGTTGATTCTTCTGATAATTATATGATAGATTCTCCCTTTTGAAATTTATTTCTACAACTTAATCTAGATGAACCCTCTTTTCTTTTTCTTTTTATTTTTGCAGATGGAAATTGCTACTCGGAAATTTTTAGCATTTGAAGAAATAAAGCCACGACTAGCTCAAACAATACAATTGAAACCCTTTTGCACCTAAAAGCTGAAAAACAATTGCTGTAGTATAGTGGACTATTAATCAACCTCAAATAAATGGCTTACTGCTTCCAAAACGTAACAGTTAATCTGTGATATATAACACCCTTGTACCTGGTGCTGGGGTGGGTTGTATTTGATGATGTTGACAGAAGCAGGTGCTATCTATTTAGTAATGAACTTTAGTCAAGTTTAAAAGTGTTTTAGACTGCTAATACTTAGAAAATAACGTTCAAAAAGGAATATAGTATGAATTTGGAAGAGGTCATCAATTAGGTAATAGCTGACTTTGCTGATAATTAAAAATCATCTTGAAAAATCAAATCTACCCAAGTCTACATGTGTGTGTGTGTGTAGGTGTATAATTTTCTAGGTGGCAATATTCAGTCCAACCTTCAAGAAGCTAAGCAATTGGACCCCCTATGGTAAAATAAATAGGTTTGTTGTCAGTTTCTACAATGAAAGGGGAAAAAAAAAAAAAAACTGAAGCCACATAGAAACTGCCACCCCTTAAGAATTTAATCCAATATATGTACAGTATATTACTGTTCTGTCCCTTCTAGAAAGTAATATAAGTTTGTTAATCTCACTTGCCAGACTTGAACAGAAAACTACTTTTATTATCCAAAAGATTGTGTTTTTGTTAAATTGAGTTTATTATCTAAAAAAATGTTCAATTATATCAATTTAAAAAAAATGTTCAATTATATCAATTTAAAAAAAAATGTTCAATTATATCAATTATATACCTCTTGCACATTGATCAGAATATTGGCCACATCCTATTTTATGTACCCCCTAAATTGTAAGTAACTGGATAAATGTATCATACAATCTAAACCTAAACAGATACCTTTTATTTGCCATCTAGATGTAAATATCTAGGTGAACTGCGGTATCTAAATCGATATAGAAAGAAACGAAAAACTCCACCAAATCGCCTTGGATGCATCTATTATGTTTTTGACATATTATGGATATTCTAATTCCATGACTCTAAATATTCTAATCCCTTTCACGTCCTAATCCAGTGTTTTACATTTTTGGATTATCATGTTCTAATTCGGTTGATGCCAACACGATCATTTGTTTATTAATTTAATTCCAATTTATGTCCTAATCCAATATTTTACTCAATCTGTATTTGGCTTGTACCAACAAATAATGCCAAATGGTTGCTTATAAAATGCATTCTCAACAATTAAACAAATAATGAAATTGTCCTATGCAGTTAACTTGTAATAAAGGGTGCTATGATAGATAAATAGACAAATGTCCAGAATATAATTTTCCTACATTTTCTTCCTCAAAAGCCAGCTTATATTAGTCTTTCTTCCTTTCTTCTTCAAGTCTTGTCCTCTTTCAACTTTCCAATCTGCATACTCTTGAAGAAACAATCATGGATAGAGAGCAAGAAGAGATGCAATTCTTAGGCCTTTTTGGGATCTATGCAGAAGCCTACAAAGTGGTTTTTAGATGGAGAAAAATCTTGAGCAAAATCACCCTATCTTTGATCCTTCCACTATCCTTCATTTTCTTGGCTCATATAGAAATATCCCATCTACTCAAGATAAAAATCATCCACACTGAAAACCAATTGCATCGTGCCCAATCAGAGCCTCAAAAAAGCAAGAAACTCACTGATCTTGTATGGTCTGAATTGGCAATTCTGTGGCTTTTCAACATCACTTACTTCACATTTCTCCTCATTTTTTCTCTGCTTTCCACTTCTGCTGTTGTTTACACCATTGCCTGCATATATACCGGCCGAGAAATAACCTTCAAGAAGGTCATGAGTGTTGTCCCAAAGGTCTGGAAAAGGCTTGTGGTCACTTTTCTGTGCACTTTTCTTGCTTTCTTGGCTTATAACCTCATAGCTTTACTAGTTTTAATGATATTGACTATGACCCTTGGAGAAACGTTGATTGGTGCTGTTTTGTTAATCCTCTTGTTGATTGTGTATATTCTGGTCTTTGTCTACATGACCATAATTTGGCAGTTGGCCAGTGTTGTGTCTGTTTTAGAAGACTCATATGGGATCAAAGCTATGATGAAAAGCCAGGAATTAATCAAAGGGAAGATGCTGATTAGCATAGTCATATTTTTTAAGCTGAATTTGTCCCTTGCTGCAATTCAGCTGTTGTTTTATGCTCATGTTGTTCATGGTGGATGGAGATTTGGAGTATTACACCGTTTCGGATTAGGGATGCTGTGTTTGTTGCTGCTTCTCAAGTTGATTCTCTTTGGATTGGTGATTCAAACAATTGTCTACTTTGTTTGCAAGTCTTATCACCATGAAAACATTGATAAGTCAGCCCTGTCGGATCATCTTGAAGCTTATTTGGGGGAATATGTGCCTTTGAAATCCAAGGATGTACAACTGGAGCAGTATGAATATGATGCCTGATGGCTGATTCTAGTATGGTAGTAAAATTTGTACTTTGATAATAATATCCTTTAGTTTTTTTTTCTCTAATTTTGTTTTTCATCCTAATTAGTGTTTGCCTTTTGGCTTATATTACTCCAAAGCACCCTCATGCTTTTTTATATGTACTTGTTATGTTTTAGCATTAGATGTTAAAGGCATCTTGCTACTTGTGTTTACAGGTAATTGTGACAAATCATTTTTACAATTGTAACTTATGGTCAATTTTTATTTTACATATTACTTATCATTATCTAATTGTAACTTTCACAAAGAACAGATAGTCATTAAAAAATGACAATGTTTGTGCCAGTATAAAGTACTTTTTAATGAAATTTGGCATGGATTTAAGATTACATATATCATATATTTAATCAATTCGCAATTCATTTCATTTTAGCACACTATTGCAATTATTTGAAATTTAATGGATCATATTAATCAAAAGTTAAAATATAGGGGACCAATACAAAGTTAAAACTGTTGGCTAATAGCAATATGATTTTGACCATTAGTTATTGTTGAATTTTCATCAGTTGTACTAAATGTGCTTAAAATCTGAAATTTTGAGAACCAAATTTGTTTTGATCAAAACATTAGAGATCAATTTAACACAGAGACTAAATATTAGGAACCAAAACTGTAATTCTCCCTTGAGAAGGTGATGCACGATTAGAAATGTTTTCGTATCATTCGAGTCTAGTTTGCTAGTAACTTTCATTGGCTTATTTTGTTTATTATTTTTGTCTCATTGGTCGGCGCATCAAAATCAAATTGTCATTAATTGAGGGAACTTGGAGTTGGTGTGTAGCACATTTTGGTAGAGTACTGATAGGTTAATTAAGAACTTAAATAATTGAACCTCTTCCCAAACATTAAGAAGTGAACTGGAAAAATCCTATCAATTCACATAACGTTGCTGAAGTTTTCCTGTATACAACATAGCTAGTTACATGAATTAGGAATTGATTAGGATAGAAGAAAAGCTAGAAAAATATAAATGTTAGCATACCAAACACAATATAAAGAAAAGCTTTATGATCAATATGCATTAGTTCCTAGATTAGGTCAAACTTCAGGCTTAATATCACTTTGGTAAGTAAATGTTCCAACTTGGACAGCTCCAATGCTTACCTGCTGCCTGATTAGTGTGCTTTATTAGCTAAGCATTTCAAGAAACATCAATTTGACTCACCTTTGATTGTTAATTTAAAAGTCTGCACACTCAGCCAACCTGAGCCAAGAAGAAAATAGATTAACAGAAAAATGAAATGAACAAGAAGAAGAGGACAATTACAAAAAGATTTTTTTTGGGCTTCGTTGAATTCCTATAACCAATTTATTTTCATGGACAATTTTACTTGCTCGTCTTATCTGCGTTTATTTTTCCAAGTTTTCCCAAACATGTGAATAAGCCTAAGGATGGCAATGGGGCGAGGTTGGGGCGGGGGACCCCTCTCCCATCCCCTGCCCCGTTGCCTACAAATTCCCCCCGCCCCGCCCCGCTTCCCTCGCGGGTGCCCCTGTGGGGCTAATAAAAATTTGTTATATAATTTTATTATAGTTAAATTTTAGTAAATAATCAAGTACTAAAATATCAACACGTCATCAAATTATTATTCATTGTAATTGCACAATTGAAACTTATAAAAACAATCAAACAAAAGTTATTTGAATACAATCCAACATGATGAAATAAATACAACTAAAGTAGTCAAGTTTTCACTTTTGGCACAAATACAATCACTAATTCATTATTGTACTTGTGCTTTTTTTTTGAGAAAAAAATGTTATTGTATTAAGTGTATTAGGGATTTAGTATAAATGTATTGATAAATTTAGTATAATCAATTAATAATTTGTATTAGTAAACATATATAATTATTAGTATGATTGATAATATCAATTATATTACATATACTAATATACATTATATAATACATATAACAAATAATATCATTATCATAAGTTTGTAACTAATTAAATTATATATTATATATAAAATATATACATATATATTTTATATATTTATTTTTTCAAAGCGGGTGGCGGGGCCGGGGGTACACTCCCCCACCCCCACCCCGTTTCTAAGCGGGGGGAAAAATGTTCCCCCCACCCCCGCCCCATTAGCCCCCCGCAGGCGGGGTTGCCATCCTTAAATAAGCCTTTTACCCCTTTAGGCATTCTTGTTTTGTTACTAGATTATGGTGGGAAAAATAATAGAGATTAAAGTAACATCCATGCATGTTTATGTTACTAAGGGGTTTTCTTTTTTTTTTTTTCCCTTTTTGGTGTAAGCATGGCTTGTCATTTTCACTCATTTTTTGCCTGCAATATCTGTGAAATTCAAGAGGCTTAATATTTTCTTCAGCGGTGTGATGTGATTGTTTGATACTTTTCAATAATTAGCCGTTTAATTTCTTGATTTGACGAGGAAGGAGGGTTTTGTAGCGAGGGAATAAGAATGAAAATAAATTAGTTAATTCTAATAAAACTAAGTATTCATTAATTCAAATGATTATTTGATCAAAATGCAAATACAGAGGACCAAGAA
The DNA here is from genome assembly GCA_023065735.1 of Coffea humblotiana. Taxonomy (NCBI): domain Eukaryota; kingdom Viridiplantae; phylum Streptophyta; class Magnoliopsida; order Gentianales; family Rubiaceae; genus Coffea; species Coffea humblotiana. Next base: position 29,044,371 of record CM041217.1, on the reverse strand, counting down.
CAAAACTTTGAAATGAACAGGAATTTCATTAGTCATGGTAATAACTGATAGGTAGCTTGCCACTAATGGCACCGATACAATATGATTCACTGCATGTTTCCGGGTATATAAAATAGTATCATCAAGTGATATTGTTATATTTCTTCAATATACTTCAGCTTTTTATTCTTTTCCTTCCCTGGCATGAAATTGATATCTTCAGCTATATTCATGGCATCTTTAGATATTCCAAACAGTCCAGAGCTTGAGAATCCTGCACAATACAATCCATCATCTCCTTTCCAGTGATTGGGTCTGCTTTTCTGGGGCATTCCATCTTCATTGAAAAGGCTAGTTTCATCCTTCATTAAATATCATAAAAGGATAATCAGTAATACTGGTAATTAATTCCAAGTAAAGTTAAATGAATAATACAGGTTTCATTTCAAGTACCTTTAACCATGTTCTAACTGTGCTTTTGTAGCCAGTAGCAAAAAACTATGCAATCAAAATTTTTCTTAATGCCATTTGAAAATTCAACATAATCTCCGTCAACCCTCTTCACTGCCGGTAGAACCTGACAAGAAACAGTAGTGAATGTCTTATATCGAGTTTTATTTCATCTTGACAAAAAAAAAAAAAAGGAAGGATGCCATGAGTATGTCAAAGTTGTCTACCTGAATTTTTCCACTTTTGATCATTTTCAAAGTCCCAACATCTATGACAGGAGATTGTCCTGTCATATTTTTTAGAAGAAAAGGTCCCTTGTCTGGCCTTTCAAGCCCATATTTAGCAAGGTTTCCATGCAGGAACTTGCTAAGCATGACTACAGCGCTATCCACTAGATCACAAGGAATGAATTTCAACAGTTTCATTCCAAATCGCACCATTTCCTTGGTTAGAACATGAACCTGAAATTAGAAAAGGTAAAATTTATGTCTGTGGACAAAAAAAAGAAAGAACATGCCTTAGATTGCAAGAAACACAGATCCTTCTACTGGAAATGATCATGCTGATCGACTATAGTGGAATGAACTCTAGAAACTCTCTGTCCATGAATTTGCGTCTTGATCTATGTCTTTTATGGAGATCATGACAGAGCAAAAGATTAGAAAAATAAATATGAAAAGTAAAAATTTTAGAAAATCATAAGAGTTGATGATGAGATCATGAGAGAGCAAAAGAGAATAAAACAAAAATATTAAAAGTTTTTTACCGGGCTACGAATCACAATTGAGGTCTTAGCATCCCAGTTTGCTAAATCATAGGCTATTTCCATCCCAGAGTTTCCTGAACCAACAACTAATACATCTTTGTCACAAAAATTCTGGCCATTGTCATAATGGCAAGAATGCATGGCCACACCACCAAAACTATCAAGACCTGGAATTTCTGGTATCAACCCTTGACTATTTTCGCCCGTGGCAACAACTAGAAATTTTGCAACATAATTTTCTATTGCCCCAGACAGTGCGTTTTTGGCCAAAACAAGCCATTTTTCATCAGTAACATCAAAAGATGCAGACTCAACAAGCCTACAATAAATGGGATTAATGTTAAAATGGGAAGTGTAGTCATCCAAATATTGGATGAAGCCATCTTTGGGTACAAAAGTTGGTGCATCAGGAGGAAATGACATGTGAGGGAGTTGGCAAAATTGCTTGGCCAAATGGAGTTTCAAACGACCATAAGTTCGTTTTTTCCAAAGAGAAGCACAGCAATCTTCTCGTTCTAGAACAATATTGGGAATGCCACGTACATTTAGGCACGCTGAAGTTGCAAGGCCAGCAGGGCCACCTCCAACTATGATAACTACAGTTTCTTGCTTCATTTTTGTTTCCTTTTTTGTTTTCCCTTTGGGTTGGTATTTGGTTGAGTCTGTGGTAAAATTATGTACCGATCACTGGGGTTTATATAGACCGTAATGGATACAGCTCCCCAGAAAAGATTTGATGATGAGAACTTGGCTGGCCATTTCCTAGTGCTTTGCATTTGTATTATATGGAAGGTAAATAAAGGTTTAAGCTGTACTAATTGTACCTTAAGCTGTACTATTTGTATCCCTACTTGACCAACTTTGGAATAATGCCAACCGCGTTAAGAAATTTGTTTCATTTTTTGCTAATTAAGCAACAAATTGTATTAATCTCTTGAATTTATTTATAGAAATGCAATATCTTTATTTGGAACAATTTTGTGTGGAAAACGGAAAATTGTATTGAATAAGTTATCTTTTCTCTACTTATGCATGTTTGGCTTAGCATATTTTCCTAAGAACTATGTTCCCTAATCAAATTTTAGCATATGTATCCAGTTCCTGAACTGAGTTTCTTTAAGAAAATTACAGATAAAAACTTTTAGATTAAAAATTTATATTTGACAATTTTGTTTTGTTCTTTGCTAGCAGTTTCTTATATATTTTTGTCTCGCATATAATTAGCAACAAGGTCTTAAACTATTTTTACATTTTATTTGTCCAAGCTCAATTTAAACTTTTATTACCTTATAAACATATTAACAAAGACCATTACTGTGCAATGAAAAAAGTACAAAAACTGCAACAAAAAAAAAAAATACCATTACCTTATAAAGATGCTAGTAGGTAAACTTAGTCGTGGATGTAGCGAGTTACAATATTACTAATAGATAGACAGGGATACAGTAGGGCAGCCACTTCTCTACCTCAAAATTTTGGCAAAATCCTCTTAACCCTCGAGGAATATTGAGAATTTTCATTTAGAACTACTTTTTTTAAAGAAAATTTTCAGTGCCTCTCTCCAGCTAACTTTTGTCTTTGGAAAGATACTAACATTTGCCCTCGTCCACTCTTTTTGAATATCTATAAATTGCTATTTGTTTAAATGGTATAAAAAATAAACTTCTTATTAAATACTTTATTGTCATATATTATCTTCTTAAATTTTTAGATATTGTCTCCAAAAATATCTGTGAGACCCCGAAATTTTACTTGTCTTTATAACCCTTATGTGAACTCACTTACCTTTGATTTTTGGTTGCTTTAATGGTTGAATTTGGGTCAAGGGAGTGAATTTTGTTAGGAAAAATTTCATAATCTCAAGTTGTTAGAAAATCTAGAAATTTTCGCAGGAGGCTCTGCGCAGCTTTGGAAAATTGGCTATAACTTCGTATAGAAAAGTCGGAATTGAGTTCCGTTTGTTGCGTTTGAAACTAGACTCATAGATCTTCGTATGGTGTAAAATTCAGAGTTTGATTCAATCTCTATAAATTTCAGAAAATTGGCAAAGTTGACTGAAAATTCTGCCATGCACAAGTAACAATAGGAATGTTGTAGTAGCTTATGGCTCAATTTGGACCAACTTATGAACTGAATCTCTTTGAGGTGTCTTCTAAAGATTATTAGTATTTGAAGTCTAGTTTTTAACAGGCTAAGTTGTATGAATTTTTGATATTTATAACTCAAGTTATGATTTTTCTAAAGGAAGGGCATAAGTTAGGGGGTTTTTGTGCATACTAGGGTTTTTGGTGTGTTTTTGGTGCATTTTGGCCGCGTGATCATTTGGTTAGGTGTGCGTACTAAATTTCATGGTTAAGATTAAGTTTTAGATAAAAAAAAGCATGTGATTAGAAGTGATAATAATATGTGAGTGAACCATAAGTAAAACACAAGTACGCGCGAGTTAAGGAAAAACGGCTTGAATCGACGTGCACCGTTTACTACCGATTGAGTGCACCACTTGAACACTACTTTATTACCTTAATCTCCTTGTTATTAATTGAGCAAAATCAGCCCTAAAATATCTCCTAAAGCAGCCGAAATTTTGGACTTGGACTAAAGAAAAGGGAGCAAAGAAAAAAAATAAGAAGCTATCTTGAGTTGACACTTGTTGGCAATCCATGGAACTTTGACCAAATGATTTTTCCTTCCTTCTTATCTTTCTTCTTGGCTCATTTTTCTTCATTTTCCTTCATGTTGGCCGAAATTCTTGGAGAGAAAAACAAGAGAGGAGAAACCTTCCATGTCCACCTGATCTTGCTTGTTTGAGTTGGAACCAAAAATCTAAAACCGATTAAACTTTCATTTTTGTGCTTAGGTAGTTGTGTGTGGTAAAAGTTTGGGAAGAAAGTGTTTGGTTTCACACCTACAAGGAGTTTTTGGAAGGTACCATGGCTGTCTTTCCTTTTTCTCTTCTTATTCTTGCTAAAGTTTGGATAGAAACTCTTAATCTTGGGTTTTGACGGTTAATTAGTGAGTTGTGCATGATATGGTGGAATGTTAGCAAGGGTTTACATTTTCAGCCTTGATTATAGTTATCTACCTATCAATTGATGTTATTGAGCTAGTACTTGAGGGTTTTGTTGATAGAGTACTTGATAGATATGAATTTCTAGAGTAAAAGTCCAAATTCCAGAAATTTCAAACCAAGTTGTTCTGTTCTGACCTGTTTAATTCGTCCATGTTAGAGGCCGAATCAGGCCTAGGTCAAAACATGAAAGTTGTAGAAAATGGTGTTAACTATCTTCCTACAAAATTTCAGCTCAATCGGAACACGGGTAGCATGTCAAATGACAAAATTACCCCTGACTGCCAAATGTACTGTTCTGCGGACAGTTTTCTGTTTTCTCTGAGATTGCACCTTTTGACCTTGAAAATGAACGAATTGGCTGTTGATGTCTTCATAAGACTTGTAGTTCTCTGTCTTAGCTTCGAAACAGTATAAATTGTACCCCAAACCGATAGGTGTAGCTTTGGTTATGACCGAAACGCCAAGACGTCAAACCTGTTATTGTGTTATTTGTCTTGAACATTAGTTCCGGTCGCATTGCAAGCATTGTTTTGTAATTGAATGACATTGAGCCTAGTGAAAGGCTATTGTGGTAAGATTATTTGTGTGTGACTTTGGGACTGAATTGAGAAAAATAATGAAGTCATAAATGGCTGGAAAATAGCTGAATACAAAGGGCATGCTGCCCAAATTTTCACTCAAGGATTAGGAATGTGTACTTGCAACTTGAGTAAAGATTTGAAAACGAATTGAACTTGATTTGTCTAAGGTATTCGAGTCTTCTTTTGTAGAGATATATAAGCTGGAATTTGGCTGAAACTCATACCCTTGAAAAAAAAAATGAAAGTAGCGACCAATAGAAATACGTTTTCCTCGTCTTTTCGACTCAAACGGGAATTCCAAAGTTTTAATCGTTTCATTGCCAAAACCAAAAGAGCGAGCATAAATTTTCTAGAGTTTGATACGTAACATGAGCCCTATCTAAATGAGTTTCATCTACTTGATCTTTTTGAAGCGAAACTCTTAAGTTTCGAACCCTAGTTGATTTCAAACTTTTAAATGATATTGTATCGTAGATTTGGACTCCAACCAAGGAGTTACACCTGAGCGTGATTTTTGACAAGCACTAAATCTTTGGTGAGTGCTTCCAAATACCTGATTGAACTTGACACTTGTTTTCAATACTTGACCAATGTGATCGAATGAAATGTGATTGGTATGGTCGGGTAAGGGTTGTACTTTATCGCACTTGCCCTAATGTGATAAGTACTTGTTTATTGTTGCAATTGACTTGATATACTTGTGCTTGACTTGTAAGTGCGGAGCGGCAGTATGTACCACACTCGATCCGAATGGGAGGTACCTCTCATTCCGTACTTGGGAACCCAAACCCCACTGGCTAGTTAATCGAGTCGAGCTGGCAAGGGTTTGGTCGATTAGATAACGAACCATGGGTATCTAGTGTTGTCGAGTGGATGTTATCTTCTCGGACTAATCAGTATACTCGAGTATTACCACCAGTGTTTAGTTGGTGTTCGGGCCCGGTTAAGGGGGTTGAATGGTGGATGGATTGGTGTGAAGTTGAAGTACTACTTGGACTGGTTACGTTCCTCGAAAGTTGACGGAGTGTCAACTAATACTTGATCAAGCTCTGGTGAAGTAAACGGGAAATTGGCTCTTGAGAGCCATCTGTATCCTTATACTCTGATTGTTATTCCGTAGTGTTATTGTTTTCTTTAGAAAAAGAATTTTACACTCGCTCATTTGAGATTTGTTACTTGAAGTGTTATTGCTCACTTTATGAACGTGTTATGCTCGCTATTTTGCTACAGTGATATTTGTACTTTTAAATAATGGTCAACTTGCTATTTGGAACCTCACTGGGCTTTTAGCTCATTCTACGCCATTTGTTTTCCTTACAGGGGGTACGAGCGAGGCGTGAGACTTGTACAGGTTAGCGTAGTCTAGTTTTTGGATTTCCTGCATTATACTCACTGCTAGCACCCGACTAGGGTGATTGTACTTGGGTTTGTAAACACTTTAACGTATTTGGGCGTGGTATTAAGCCTTGTACTGGGATTTGAGGCATCAATATATATGTTAAGTTTTGAAATTGTTTGTTTCATTCCTTTTCTATGGTCGTGGTAATCTTTTTTCGAGTTAAGCGTGAGTGAATCCTGGCGAGAGCTGAGCATGGCGGTCCGCTAACCCTGGGGTATGCCCTAGGGGGAGGTGGGGTCGTCAACAATATTTCTTTATAAACATACAAAATGAATATTTTTAACTAATTGGCTAACTTTGCAAAAAGTTTATTGTTTACAATTTGGTATTAAACTGTATAGCAATTTCATATATTTTCTTCTTTTTTTTAGTACGATGCTCAAAAAGAGAAGATAGAGAGAGACATGAGTAAATATGTATATATGTATAATTTGATATGCTAACAGCATACTTTTCCCATATTGGTTATACAAACACTCATTCTTTGGTTTGTTGGGCTTGATTTTTATTATTGTTTGGTTAAAATCATCTTGGCCATAAGCAACTTGATCTTATAGCATTTTGGTTTCAAGTATTTTATTTTAAATTTTTTAGATGTCAAGACTAAATCTTAAGTCAAAAATGAAAAAACTAACGTACACTTCATAATTTTCAAAAATTGCACTAATAAAAAAACTAATTTCCTACACTTATAACTTTGCCTTTCTATCCAAAAATCTTGACTCCAACACCGATTTAAATTGTTTATCAAATATCACTTGTACATGTATTAGAAAGTGTAAACAAGTATTGAGAATTTAATACCATTATTAATGTTAGATATTTTAGCAAAAAAAGCTTGGATGAGACGTAGAAGTGATGTTAATCACAATTTGAAAAATCTAAACAAGCATTTTGAGGTTAACATCATTATTACATTGAGATATTTTACCAAAAAAGTTTTGATGAGACATAGAAGTGATGTTAAATACGAAGTATAATAGCATCACGCTTGAAAAGTCAACTTTAAGAAAGATACTAATAGCTTGTTTTATGCATTTAAGGAAAATTGTCCATTATATCAATATAATCATGTGATTCAATAATGGTAGAACTTATCTGAATCTCGTTATATGGAAACTTAGACCTTGTTTGATAATCCAATTTAGCACTTAAAATTAATGGATTCATATTTTAAATATTCAGACCGTTTGATAACCAAAAACTGAACATCTAAATTAATTAAGTGGCACTGAATTTTCTAAGCAAAACTTGCTCCAAAATTAATTGATAAGCTATTCATTTATCACTAAATATGATATGCACTCAAATGTATTAGATTTAATATTTAACAATTCAATAATTTAATGGATTCAGACTTCAGTTTTCAAATTTTAGTTTTATCAAACCCACCCTTAGTAACAATTCTACTACTTTGATACCTTAATGAGATAGGAATAGCATTTTATGCAACTCTGGTAGTCACAAAAAGCTTTTATGATTGCTTTAGAATATTGAAAAATATTGACATGCTTTATAGGGAAAAAAAATAAAAAAGTAACACTTGTTTTTGGATCATTTTGACTGGATTAATTGTACAGAGTCATACAATGGTTCAATTGTATCATCTAAGTTTTTTCTGGTCTCTATTTTCTATATTTACTTGACCAAGACATTTCATTTTTCTAGATATCCAAAGTACAAAAAAATTAAATTGCAACCACATCAAGAAATTTCCCTTTTTTGTTAATAAAATAACAACATATCTTAACTTCTTGAATTTATTTGAAATGCAATCATCCAATGAAATACTACGAAATGAAATATTTTTACTTATCCAGAATAATTTTGTATGAAAATTATAAAATCAGCATTGAATAAGTCTTTATTTTTTTGCATGCATATTTATTTAAGCATATTCTTTCAAGTGCCATGTTCCTCTAATTAATTTTTAGCATATACATCCAATTTCTAAGTTGAGTTTCTCTGATGAAACAGATTGCAAGAGAGGAAAAGTTTTAGATTAAAAGTTTAATACTTGGCAATTTTTTTTGTTCTTTACCAACAATTTCTTCTAAAGTCTTTGAATGAATTTGTATATAATTACCAACAAGATCTTAAACAATTTTAAATTTTATTTGTCCAAGCTCAATTTAAACTTTTATTACCTAACAAACATATTAACAAAAACTATTATTATATAAAATAATCAAAACAGGAATAATGGTGCTAGTAGGAAAACTTAGTGGACTAGCGGGTTATAATAGTTAAAAGTGCGAGTGCTTTTAAATTAGTGCCGGAGGGATAGGGCCACAACCCGAGTTTTGATATAAAAAAAAAACCTTTTAATCCAAGAGAACTTTTCAGAAATTTCATGTAAAACCATTGTGTTGCCCTCCTTAAAATTCTAAATATATTCCCTTTCCTTTCCCCCTTCCACATAAATTTTCCTTTGAAAAACTATTAATTCTTGAAATATTTCTAGATTGTTTGACCTAGAAGCGGCAACATGGATAAATGGTTGATAAATGGTTTTAGTTAAATGGATTGTGGATAAAATTGATCCGATCCAATTAGAACCATTTCATAAATGGATCTAATTAGATGCCATTTAAATGGAAAACCACGATTCATCCATTTAACCATTTACTCACCCAAGTCCTAAATTTAGGATCCAAATCTGCATAGCAATTTATATTCCAAAAATTTCTGTATCTCCTTCGGCAATCCTAATCTTAACAAATTTGATGAAAAGATGAAATAATGATGCTGCAAATTTATGATTTATGTAAATACTTACAAATCAATTCAATATCGCCTAAACAAAAGATGAAATGAAAATGAATAGAGTGTACGCTTTTTTCCTCTTCAACTGAGGAAAATTCTCTAATTTATTTGCTGAGAACAGGGACATGTAATACCATGCTATATTGCTGGGCCATCTACAATTTCTCTCTTAACAAATGAATCAGCCGCCACTTTTTGAAAAAAAATAAAAATAAAATACTTTGACATCAGTTGATGATTTTTCTATCCTTCGATTCCTTCCTTAATGAAAAGGGAAAATTGCAGAAACCTCCTCTGATCAGGTTTTTGACACTAGTACTCACCTCCCTTGTAATTTAAGAAATAGCACTGATCTCCCTTGAACTTATTGATTCTGTTGTATATTCAGCCTAGACTATAAAAAGTGCCATTAAAATATTGTTTTAGGAAGTGAGATGAGAAATTTGTGCCATATTTGCCCTTTGTATTGCATGCCAAGTAGTATTAGCAAAGGAATGACAAAACACCACAAAACAATTAACAATTAATAAACTTCATGGGTGTAAGTGCAAACCCTTTTAGTTCACATAAAACAGTTGAAGTATCATGAACCAAGTAACCGGAAATTTAAAACCGGCTAGATTTGCAAGTTATTGCAACAACTTATAAAGGATAAACTTGACACATAAAACTCTCTATTAGTAATGTGTGTGGCTGTTTGTGAGGGTAACACAACTACTTTCATTGAATTTAGTTTGACAGCTTGAGGTGAAGTATTGCAGCAAAGAGAATGGCTTCTTCAAACCATAGGGAAGGATCATACAACTCCCCAACATCCTTCACAATCAAGAACAAATATTGCAGCTGCAATCGAACAGCAACATTGAAGATTTCTGAGAGTGAAAATAACCCCAACAAGTTATATTTTTGTTATGCAACATGGTTGAACTAACAAATAGTTTACTTCATTACTTAATTTGTTGACAAGAAACAGGTTTTCTTTTTTCTTTTTTTTTTTTTGCAAAATTCGTTCATTAGGTTTCTCCAAATAATTAGGGTATAAAGGTAAATTCTCACAATCTTTTGTCAGCAATAGACTCCAATTTCCTCCTAGGGGAGGTCAGTGCTATTTCTTAAATTACAGGGGAGATGAGTGCTAATGTCAGAAACCTCAGGAGAGGTTTTTGCAATTATCCCTAATGAAAAATGTCCTAAGGTTCCACTGCTATAAGAGTTAAAAAAAAAAAAAAAGCAGAGACCAAATTGTGATTTACTTAAGAAGCTGATGATTGATATTTGATATACAAAGAATGATGCTAGAAATTTTTTTTAAAAAAATTCAAAGGACGATTAGAAGAGGAATAGTTCTGGAAAGGAAGAAAGAAAAATATCAGAATATAAGAGATGGAGGAAGTGGCCCGAAAAAAGTCAGTTTTAGCTAATGACTGAATTAATACACTTATGTCTTTTCTCGTCTTTGATCTGCTAATTGGATATACATGGATTATACTGATAATCCATTTAAATCCATCAACTTAACTGGATTTAAATGATTATCCAGTTAGAGTAGCTAAGTTTATTCAAGTCATCCAAATCCATATAATGATGGTCTATATGGATGGATAAGCGGATATCAATCCATTTTGCTACTTCTACTTTGAGTTACAAAACTTGACCTCTTATTATGTACTTTAACATTACATATTATCTTCTTAACATTTTAGGTATTGTCTCCAAAAGATATCTTCATATACATGTAAAGTGAATAATTTGTAGCTAATTGGTTTAGTTCCATATATGCACTTTGAAACTAGAACTTTGCCATATATTTATTTTCTATAATTTGGTATAAAATTGGAGTGAATTTATGTATTTTTTGTATGTAGGATTTAAGAAAGAGAACATAAAGACTTGAGTAATTATATATAATCAATACATTTACTAACGCATATTTTAATCCTTACTTGGTATATAGTTTCCTTATTATGGTTTTTGGACCTGATTTTTATTCTTGCTTTGTTAACATCATTTTTATTATAATCAACTTCCTGTTATAGAATTTTGGTTTAACATATTTTACTTTAAATTGCAATTCGATATTAGGATTGAATCGTTAAGTCAAAGAAAAGAAATTGGCATATAATTCATAATTTTCAAAAATCACACTCATACAAAAACATTTCCTATACTTGTTATTCGTCCCTCTCCAACCAGAAGTCTTGCTCTACTTTTGTTTTTCATTGTTATCCAATGTTACTCATACATGAATTAGAAAACCTAAACAAGTATTCATAGAATAATTATTAAGATTGGATATTTTACTAAAAAAAAAGAAGCTTTGATTAGACATAGTAGTGGTGTTAAACATGAAGTACAGTAATATCACTGGAAAAGTCAATCCAATGAAGTTTCATGTACTTGAGGAAAACTAGTACCTAGAAACCTTTATATTAACATAATATAAATCAATCATGAAAGGATTTACCAAAATCTGTTTGTATGGAAACTTATTGAAAGTATCATACTTCTTGTCTTATCTTAGATTACAACGGCATTTCATGCAACTTTGGCAATTGCAAATAGCCTCTATGCTAGTTTTAGAAGGTTGAAAATTTTCAAAATGCACTATAGGTGAAAATATTTTTTTTAAAAAAAACAGTACTTTGTTTGGAATCATACAATGTTTCAATTTATTGTTATTCTATTGAAAACCCTTTTGATGAAAGTTTATTTTTCTAAACAACTAATAGCAATTGCCATTGAAGGGACCTTAGCAGATAACGTTACGTGACAAATTCAATGCAATATTTAGTTTGAAATAATATTTTTTTGAAAAAGGATGTAAGTTTGTATGGGACAAGCTTGTTTAGTTTAGCGTATTATCGTAAGCACCATGGTCCTTTAATTAATTGAGTTTTGGTATATGTATCCAATTTCTACCATGGTTTTTTTTTAAAAAAAAACTAATACTATGAACTAATTTGCAAGAAGAAAAGATAAATTTTAGATTAAATGTTTATATATGATAGTTACACTTGTTCTTTACCAATATTTTCTTCTAAATTCTTGGGATGAGTTTGCATATAGTTAAAAACAGGAATATAAACTCGCAAAAAATAATTTTTGGCTATTTTTAGATTTTATTGGTCCAAACTCAAGTTAAACTTTTATCACATAGTTACAAGGGTTAGGCTATAATAGTTAAATGTAGAAGCATCCTATATTTGTAATCAAATATTACCCATCCATGCATTAGAAGGTATATTTGAATTAGAAAAGTCAAAAATTTTCTTTTTTAAAGAGATGCTACTATATTTTAGATTTAACTTTGAAACTAAAAAGTGAATATTAAGAAACCTACTATTTAGTTGTTTTTAATTGTGAAAAACTAGTTTGTACAAGCCATTATATGAATCATGACAATATTTTACACATTTATATTTTTGGACACTATAGAAATATTTCATGTAGCAGTATAATAATGCCAATCAACTTTAGCAAGGTTCATCAAAATTTTCTTGTATGGAAACTTAGTCAAAATGATGCTATTTGATGACTTAACAAAATATGAATAGTATAATATGCAACTTAAATTGACTGTTGAAGAATAGCTTTTCGGTAGCTTTTAAGTGTTGAAAAATATCAATTTACTTTTTATGAAATAAATGGCAGTTTTACTTGGGCTACCTTATTTAGATTAATTGTATGGAGTCACACAATGAACTAGTTTATTGTTATTGTATCCAATTTACTTTTATGAAAAACTAACTTTAATAAAAGGTACATGGAATTTTTAGTAGACAATCCTTTAACAAGGTGAATATATTAATTTATTTAATTCATTTTTTATTGTACAAAACTCTTATAAAACTTGTTTTTAAGAATAAATAAGGGCTTTCTCTGCCTGTTAATATAGGTAAAAATGTAATCTCCACAATTAAATTGATTTCAATACTAGGAAAGCTATTTTTGACAAAATTGATTTTCAAAATCACATTGTTAATCTTTTACTAACAATTAAGACAAAAGCATTTTTATCTTTTTATGCCAGAACAATGCGATTCCTCACAACATTGAGCCATCACAAATCATTGTAAAATAGGAGACACTTGTTTTTAAATCTTTCACAACTTAAAAATTAATGACAATTAAGTTAATTAATTTGAGTTGTGTACAAATGATCATAAATTGTTCTTACAAAAATTTTACTACAAATATGGGGCTCATCTAAACTATTTCATACAAAAATAAAAAATAATACTAATAAAATAAGGTAGTCATACAAAGTTAATAGTAGTAGAACCTAAAAAGGAAGAAAACTTTCAAATTGGAGTAGAGTTCACTCTCTGATGAGTTCTTCTAAAAAAATTTACAAATTTCTTTACAATTTGTTATGTATTATGGACACAATAATGTCTAAGTTCCTATTGAACTTTATTTGCTTATTCTTAAATTTTTAAAACATGTGATCATCTGGTTTTAAAACAAATTGGCAAATATCAAAATAAATCAATCTAGCAATCTTAACAATATTACTTCATTACTTCATCATTTTAAACTAAGCACTGTTTAGATTGATTGGTGTAAACTAGAAAAAATTAGGGATAATTTCATAAACCTCTCCCTAAGGTTTCTAACATTTTCACCAATCTCCCTTAAGGTTTTTAAAAATTACACTAACCTCTTTTGTCAGAAATTTGGGCCCCATTACTTACATAAGATATAGTGAAAGTACTACTTTGCCCTAATACATTATGCATTATTACAAGTGGATATTTGACCAAAAAGGTTAGGGCACTAAATAAATAAGAGTAATTAATTAAACCAAAATAATGATTATTTCATCTCAAATTAGCAACCATAATTACAATCAAAAAATGGTGTCAATTGCTATCCTAAGATGTCACTATTTTTGTGATTGTCATTAATTGACAATGATCAAGATAGACAATCTTATATAACCTGCACAAATAAATCTTATGAGCAAGAGAAATAGAAGAATTTTTTGACTAATTTATTTTGTTGAATCTTATATCAAGACAAAACTGTTCAAGCCTTTTGTTGCTGATTTGTTGATTAAGACATGTATGTTTTCTGCACCAATACTTTTACTTTCACCTTGTCAACTACAATAAAAGGATTAATTTTTTACCCAAATTTAGATGCTTATACCAATAATTTAATGGTTTTATAGAGTTAGTTGTGTCTTTTATATTTAGTTGCAAATGACAAAAAAATATAGCCATTACAATTTGCACTAGCTATGTGCAAAGACCATTGTTGCACTTGCTTCAGGTTATAGTTGTTGCATCTTTTCAAATTTTACATATAACTCCTGACTTTTATTAATTATTTTATTCTTTACTAATACAACTTGAGGACAATTAGAAAAGGACATATATGGAAGAAAATTATCATCTCACTCCTTCAAAATACTTTTTTAATGGTACATTTTTCTGAATTGGATTGATTTTGTTACCAAAAACTTAAGTTTAAGGGATGTTAGTGTAATTTTCAAAACCTCAAGGGAGGTCAGTGTAAGTCTCATAAACCTCAGGGGAGGTTTCTAAAATTATCCCTTGAAATTAGATATTATGTTATGTTTCTAAAACAAAAAAAAAATCTTATTAGTTTAAAACCTCATTGATTTAAAACAAAAGGGAAGAAGGTAATTCTATCTAAAAAGCCGCCTTAATATATTGGTGTGCTCACAATTCACCAAATTCACCTTAATATTAGGCACTGAAACATTCTGTCAGAAAAACCTTATTGGTCTAAAACAAAAGGGAAGAAGATAATTCTGTTTAAAAATCCACCTTAATATATTGGTGTCCTAAGTCCTTCTGCACACCTGAATATAATTCTATCTAAAAAAGGGATTAAATCCCTTTTGAACTGCAAATTAAGGGTTTGAATCCCACCTACAATGAAAAAAAATCGAAAAGTGGTGTTAGAATACCCATTTGATCTAGTCAGATCTGTATACATATTAACCCTTTACACAGTCTCTTTGGACTTCCTTTTCTTGTAAAATAGAATATATTAGATTATAAAAATATTATCATTGCAGCCAATAAAAAAAAAATATTGGTGTGCTAACAATTCACCCAAATTTTGTTGGTTTACTATTGCGCACGCACATACACACTCAATCAATAACGATGTAACAAAAAAAACATTTTTATTACTTAACCAACCATGAGCAGAAGCAAATACATAAAAAATGCTAATAAGTAAGATTCATGAAGAAGCAATTAATGCAAGAAACAGTCAATTGAAAAGTAAGAATCATACTTCTAATTCTTCAATCTACCAACAAATTAACTATTTGTAACCATTTGATCCCTCTATCAGCAAAAAGAATTTATATAACGATAGATTAAAAAAAAAAAAAAAGAGGACAGCTGGAGAAGGCTAGAATCAACGTGGACACCCAAACACAGCCACTAATATAAAATTGATTTCTTTAGACGCAAATCTCTTTTTTTTTTTTTTTTAAAAAAACTTTAATTTCTCCTCTAATTCTCACAATTGATCAACTTTTAAAACTCCTCGCAACTTTTTTTCCTTCTCCTTCAGCAACCTTTTCTCCTTTCCTCTTTTTAATAAATTCTTCAATTAAATTATCAATTTTCTGTACAGACAAATTTCCCCCTAACTTCTTACAGATTTGAGATTGAATTCAGGTAATAATGATTGTTGATCCAATTGCCAGGTTATATGTGTCCTTGTTTTTGGTTGTTTTATTATCTTTGCAAGTGATTGGAATTGGATTTTTTTATTTTAATTCTGTGAATTGAAATTAGGGTTTTTGGAGATGGAATCTTCGTCGTCGGCATCGGCGGCGCAGGAGTTTGATTACTTGTTCAAGCTGTATTGATTGGTGATTCAGGGTGTTGGAAAGAGCAGTCTTTTGCTCAGTTTCACTTCCAATACGTTTGAAGATCTCTCTCCTACCATCGGTGATCATTCATTCTCATCTTCACCTCATTCGCTTAGTTCTTTGTTTTCAACTCTTTTAGTATCTCGATATGGAAGATATGGAAGTTTTGGTGACGGAATTGGTCATTTATTGTTGTGGGGAATTGTGAATTTGAATGATAGAACGAACTAAAGTCGAAGGGATTTCTAGGATTTTTAGACGAAGAATTTGTGGAATAAATTTAAAGTTTGTGCAATTTTGTGTTATTTGTTTTTGTTGATCAAATGTAGTATACTATGGGATAGATATTAAACGAAAATAAAAAAAATATAGAGTAGATATGTACCACTAGTTGGTGGTGCTTTGTGCTTATCTTTGGAATGTTAATGAGTAGGATAGCGGGTTCTTGAGGATTTGGAAATTATTGGAATTAAGCTGGAATTTCTTATCTGTCATTGATAATGGTAATGGCTTGGTCTGTGCTTATTTGAACTTTTGGTTTTGATATCATCGCAATCTTATGGTCTGCCTTGAGAACATTAATGACTGATATAGAGCATGTTTTCTTCATTTTGGCTGATTAAAACCGAGTTCTTTTTGCTCATTTTCAGCCTCTGTATATTGAACAATTCCTAACAATTTGAAACACAGTGTGCTGTACGTTTAAGTGGTGATTGTAGGGACTTGATCCCTCTTGAAACAAGTACAAAATGAACTCCTTGCCAAGTTATACCACTAGATGGTGCCACCCTCATTATCAACCTATAGTTATATCGTGATCATTTACCAACCATCTTTGGCACCAGTATTGTGAAATAAAAACTTTGAGAAAAGGCTGTATTGGCATTAATCAACACTAGCTTCCCTGCTATATACGCTCACCACCCTCCTGTTATTTGCTTGTAAATATACATCTGGATGCAGATTAATGAATTCCTAGCTGAGAAAAGGGAAAAATCAACTAAGGCAAGCGCTGCCAAAACATGGGAAAATACTTTACAGGCAAAGCTTAGATTAGTCTGCCAAAATTGATGGTTAATAAATGTATTAAACAATATATCTCAATTCCCTGGTGCAGTGTGTTTCCATAAGATATCAAATATAAAAAATCTAATCCCTGTGACTGATGTCCTTCGTCTGGTTGGGAAGTCACCTTGACCATACCAATATGTGGTATGAGAACTTTTATGCTTTTGTCAATTAATTGGCTGCATACCAGTAACTATGTTAAGCTATAAAAATGCACCCTAAAGTGGAAATGTCATGTTCTGTGCTTTGACACAATTATTCAAAGACCAAAATAAAATTGGAATTGCATTTCATGATTAGGGGGCATTTGCAGTTAGACTGTGAATCTGGATTCTTTATTAGTCATTTGACTTACTTTGATAACGATCTTAATAATTATGAAAAAACTAAGGACGTAAGAATAATCTGGATTTGTCTTGTGTTGGTTATAACCTTTACAGTTTTCTTTTTCACTTGTAGATTTTATGTTGCTAAACGTTCAAGTCAGCCTAATTATCAAGTTTGTACCTTTGGCATTTAGTTTTATTTGGCCTTTGCGTTGGAATCATAGTTATCAATATTTCTTGGTTTCTGCCTTCAGGTGTGGATTTTAAAGTAAAATATGTCACTATTGGAGGGAAGAAGTTGAAGCTTGCCATTTGGGATACAGGTAATATGACCAGCACATTGTGAATTGCTAAATTCTTCTGTTTATGGTTTTTTGATTTAATTGACAAAGGATCATTTCCATTTATATACTCTTCTAATAATGATATATTGTGCATTGCTTGTGACTCTTGTTTTGTGAACATATTTAAGCACTGATTCTGCTCTGCTACGATAACTTTCTTTTCTTGCTGATGATGGGAGTAGCATCTTAATTTGGAGCTGTTTAGAATATTCAAACTAATTCAAATGTTTTCAAACCTTTGCTTTTACCCCATTGCTCCCCACTTTTATTACTGAATCTATCTCAAAACTCATATCAGAAATATAACAATTCAAACTGCACACAGGCCTTTTGACGGTAACAGAGCCTTTTGAGGAGGAAGTGGGAGGTGGTTTTTTTTTTTTTGTTTGGGGGGGGGGGGGGGGTGGGGGGAAGGGAGGGAAGGAGGAAAAAAGAGAGAAGAGGAAAAGAGGAGGGAGGGGGTGGGTGAAGGCGGGGGAAGGAGGAGGGAGGAAGTGGCAGGAGGTTGAGGGGGAGATGGAGAAGGATAATCTTCAAAATTTTTAAAAACACTCCATAAAAATTTAAAATTTAAAAACACCCCAAAAACATACCATGCTATGCTAGCTTTTCAAATAAAATGCTACAATAGAGTTTAAGAAAACACCTTGAGAAACACCTAATCCATACAGACCGTTAGTCGTTAATATGCTTCATTTTCTTGGATTGATTTTTTGTGAACTTGAGTAAGCTCCAAAACTTAATGTTTCATTCATTGTGGAAATATCTGGCCTTGCCTATCGCATGTCTGGTACCTTACAAAACGGGGGTATAATTATAGCTGAGAATGGAAGCATAAGTCTAATTTTTCATTTCTCCCATAGACATTAACACATTCTCTTTGGATGACTTATCTGGTTCTCAATTTTGATAAATGAATATAATTTATGAAAGTAATACCAGTCTATGATGTACAATGAAATATCTAATATGTTTCTTAATATACAATATGTGACTTACTCTGAAGTACGTAATATGTTTCTTAATATACTGAATGTGTATGAAATATCCTTCTAAGCTGATATTGTTATTATATTACCTCTTTTTAGGCATGGCTTTTTACTTTTTTATTGTTCATTGTTTGCAGCTGGTCAGGAGAGATTTAGGACATTGACTAGTTCATATTACAGAGGTGCTCAAGGAATTATTATGAGTACGGTTTGTTTTTTGTATTATTGTGGTTTGTCCTTATTCCTGTTATCATCTTGCTTATGTCTTTGGATGTATATTCTGGCTTCTTTTTGTTCTTGATTTTTCAACTACCTAATTACTTCCTACTGTAACAGTTTATGATGTAACTCGGCGCGAAACATTCACGAATCTCTCTGATATATGGGCCAAAGAAATAGACTTGTATTCTACAAACCAAGACTGCATCAAGATGCTTGTGGGCAATAAAGTGGACAAGGTATCCCTTTAAAAGGCCTCACGCTTATCTATATTTATAGGGGATGTGTAGGTTCAAGCCTATATTTGAAGTATTTTTAGATCCTGGTTCTTCCTATTTCTAATCTATATTCCCAACGAATCTGGAGATTTTGGGTTTTGGTGTTTTGGGTATGACACTGACTCAATCTTTCAGTTAGAGTGTACTTGGATTAATATATCTGTATGTGGTACATAATTTTTTTATGTGGGTGCTCATAACTATAAAGATAGTTGCTAAATCTAAAAATCTTTTCCCAGGAAAGTGAAAGAGTTGTCAGCAAAAAGAAGGAATAAACTTTGCAAGGGAATATGGTTGCCTCTTCATTGAATGCAGTGCCAAAACTCGAACTAATGTGGAGCAGTGCTTCGAAGAACTTGTTCTAAAGGTATCAAATGATTTACCTTCTTTGCATATATGTGTTTAAACTTGTAGTCTGAAATTGACTTGAGTAATATTTGGTAATCTGTTTGACATGTTGAATTGAAAGCGGGACAATTGAAAATTTTAAAATTTTAGGTCGATTTATTGTACTTCTGTTACATCACAGTATTGTTTTTCAGCTTGTTTTAGTGGTTTACATTCAGTGACATCTATAGTGAAGTGAATATCTGTGAGCTAATTCCATTTGATGAGGATGAACTGTTGATCTATTTGGATATCTGGTGCATGAAGTGTGAGGACAAACTATTTACCCTTTTTTTTAATTTTTTATAGCTGGGGGAAGGTGGGGGGGATGGGGAAGGGAGATTTGAACTCAGGACCTCTAGTTCCTGGAACTTCAACCTTAGCAACTATGACCAAGGCCTCCTCCGCAGACAAACTATTTACCTATTTGGATATCTAATGCCTATGTATGGCTATTGATTGGTTGTTCTCGAGTTGTAAAAGAAAATGACTAAGTTACAGAACTATCCAAGATGGTAAAATTAACAATATAAGAAAGATGAAACCCTCGTTGCCTTTCGGTTCTCCGAATTGAGAGGCATGAATTTGAAGCTAATCTTGTAACCTAATTGTCTTCCTTTGCTCATTTAGGCTCTGCTTCTTCATCTGGTATCTTTCACTGTCATATTTGGGTGCTCTTCAATAGTCTGAACAATGCATTTGTTAGTTCAAGAAGTATTGTAAAATCAGTTTACTTTTGTTGTAATCAGGATGCGATGCACCAGACTAGATTTTGTCTGGAAGTTCTGTTCCTGGGCTTGTAGATGTGGTGCTTTTTGTAGTTAGATTTTACTATTACTGTTTAGTATCAACAATACAACCACATGCTTGCTGTTGTAGATTTAGTTCCGTGATTCTCTGGATGTGTCCTGGATAAATGTCATTACCATGGCATTTCGCGTAGTTTTCCTGTTGTGTAGCAAGATCTTTACATGCTTCATTGTTTCTGCAGATCTTGGAGACTCCCAGTCTCCTGGCTGAGGGCTCAGCCGGTGTCAAGAAGAATATCTTCAAGGCAGAAACCACCAGAGACTGATGCATCGACCAGTGGCTGTTGCTGGAAGTTTCTCACACTTAACACCATTTGGATCTATTTCTTGCCCCATGTAATCGTTTTCCCAGTTTGTTTTTAACCAAAAAAATAGAAAAAATCTTTTTATCTCCCTGAAACAAATCTGCACATGTTCTGCACTTCCCTTTCTATTTCACCTTATTTGCATCTTGCTTTATCGTTGATCTCTTCGGCTGAAATTCCAGTAACCTTATATTCCATCCTTCAGGCAACTAGTTAATCTAACGTTGTGTTTTAACTGAAGTTTCTGTTGGTTACGAAGAGGCTAATCACAACACCGAACAGATGTTGAACAAATTATTTTCTGCTTTGATATCTCATCCGGAAGGTCGTTTAAAATAAGAAGGCAGACCTGAAACTAGATGCTTTGTCGGTAGATAGCTTACTGAAAAGGGTTATGGTATCGCTAAAAGCTTCAATCAGTCGAGCCTTAATCCATACTTATTGAACAGGTGTGCATATAAATTCTAGACTAATTCGATACATGTCCCTGTGATCTTCAGCAGCCTTGCTCCTCTAGTCGGGATCCCAAATATACATTTCACCGTTACAAATGATACATCGGGGGCAGAAAGGAAGTTGACCTACAAGAACCTTCTAGCTTCCAAACAGCAAGAAAAATACGTGATCATGATAAAAAGGATCCATCGGGTGTACGGGCCACACAAATTTCTGTTACAACAATGGTCAAATGCATGGCATGGACAAGCAAGAACAATTTCTTGACACTTTGACCTGCAAGAAGAAAGTACAGTCTTAGAATCGTCAGTCGATCGATCGATCCAAAGCTTATACAAAGTAGAAAGCAACTGCGCTTGCACCTTAATTTTGTGTCAGTCAGATCATGATCTCTCAAATCGAACAACTATGCAAGTAATGTTGTCAGAACTCCCCCTTGCATATGCTTCTTCTATAAGCTTTCTAGATGCAGCTTCTGCCATCTGTTATATCCTGTACTATTGCTACTGCATCCTGAATGGAAAGCAAAAAGAGACGTGAGATTCTTTCGAATAGTTTACACGGCGGTAATTCACTTAAAAGATCCTTTATGATGACATTAATATCTACAAAAGTAATGAGATTATCATTACTTTATCCAACAATTTCAATTGTGAAAATCTAAATGGTTTACTTCGTAACCTCAAAGTCATGAAGGGGTCAGACTGACTGTTATGTAAAGTATCTGCTTATTAAGAAAACAAGACATATGCACAATAGAGGTTTGCTGTGGAATATATGTACCGCATTAGAATGACCCAAACTGCTTTTCCCATCGAACTATGAATAGACCTTTTTCTCAATCTAAGAATAGAAAAATTCAGACTTTTTCCTCAAACAAACGCCATCAAAGTTGCCCAACAGATGAACCTTTTTTTTTCTTTTCTTTTCTTTTTCAGTGGCAAGGAAGAAAATGGATCCTAAAAGTTGTAAATGTACTTCTCGGTTACAAAAGATTAAAATATCATGTTTATATATTCAAAAAAAAACAAGGACCACGTTATGTGTGATCCGTTCCTTTTCAACCAATTACAGAGTAATTAACAACCACTTTATGCATAGGAGAAAAACCTGTGACATTTTTCACTTCAGAGTTTCAGATCAGAAAATCCATTTCGAGGAAATCCATTTTCTTAACAAGCATATTCGCCCACACAAAAGTTAGAACATAAGAATAAGTGTTCAAATACTGCAACAGTTGTTGAATTAAATCTTTGCCACGCAAAGGCAAAATGCCTTACCTTATTAGAAAGTACGTTCCAAAGACCATCACTTGCAATTATTATAAAATCCACACCATCAATTTGCTGCTCCTATAAGGAAGACAATAAACAGATACAAAAAATGAGTTAATTGGAGTAGAGAAATAGAAAATCATTTAGACAACCATTTAGATGGAATCTCAATAATATGCGAAGAAAAGCAGGAAATCAAAGGGACAAGAAGGCCCAGTAAGAATGTGGGACTGAAATTACCTAAAAGACAAGGAATATCAACTCATAGGCCCAGAACTCATAAAAGATTAATCCGAAAAGTTCAAAATTTTCAAATTATCAGTATTTTCCCTTGTTTAATTCCAAATGAATTTTTTAAAGTTAATTGAATAAATGGAAAGATTCAACATGCCTTACAGGGATGAAAACAGTTAAATTAGAAATGCTCCCATGAGCTTGAGGTTTGGCATGGGATCACAGATGTGCAGTAAAATTTTTTTTATTTCTTTTCCCAATTTTTTTCTGAAACTATAAGTAATAAACCTCTGAGGACCATTTTTATAAGGCATACTTCCAACTAATAGCACTGGTGCTGTATCCGATATGATGCATCAGCTTTCCTTATTTCATGCTAGAGAGAGACCTATGTTTACTGAGGACCTAGAAAAATGTGAATTACCTGTATTTCTGGCTCAGCTACAACATATGGCTTTAGTAATTTATCTCCAAATGCACGAGACACGGCAAGAACCCCACCAACACGCCCATGTGCCTGAAGAAGTTAGGTAGCAGCCTAAATTATAGTCCAGGACTACCCATGTATAAAAAGTACAAGTGCTCAAGTTGAAATGAAATTAACAAGAACTAATTTATACAAGGAAAAGCTTGAAGCTGGGTAAACAAACTCATTACTAACAGTGACATTCTGCATCAATTTTGACATTTTGAAAGAGACATTTAGATGTGATTACTCTGGAATCACTAATCCAATTTTGATTAAGTAGGCTTGCTGTTAAATCCAAGTTTTGACATATTTTCCTGTTCATGGTATGACTAGATAGTAGCCAAGAAACTCAAAAGCGTAAAATGAAAAAGACAGAGAACTAATATGTACCTGCCCATATGACAAAACCTCCTGCCTGTTCAATCCTTTCACGCTCATCAGACCTATCAGGCTTGTGATCTTCGGACAAAGCAATAGCTACAAAAAGCACAGGATAATAACCATCAAGAAGTTGAAAAACAAAGACGAATAACATTCCTTCAACTGTCCTGCAACAGCCAAAAGTGAAGGACATTTACCATTAACCAAATAAACAAGAAATGGAAAAGCAAAGGACTGCACATCAATTGGATACACTTGGAGTTAAAATATATAAGATTCTCTGCATTTAGGTTCTTTAGGGTTAATGCAGAACTGTAAGGAATCCTGCTCAATGAAGACATAAGATGATAGAGACTGTAAGGTTCCAAGACCTCCTGAAACTCATCAATGTACAAAGGCCACACAATCCAAGCGCAACAAATAAATATACAACATGCAAGGTTTCAATTTCCGACAAGTAAACCAAAGATATGTATACCATAAATTGACAGCAATAGATATGTATACCATAAACTATCTGCAAGGGGCCCTTACATCATCAATGTATGATAAATGACCAAAATATTCTAAATAATTGTACACGCCACATTCGACTGAGAAACAGCATTAATTCTCAAAGAGGAGCATTAAATTCCACCAATCTGAAAGTTTTTCTTTTTTTTTTTTCCGCTTGCCAGGGGGTGGGTGGGTGGGTGGGGGGATGAGGACAAGATCATAAAATTATCACCTTCTTTAGTGTTGGTGATGAATTTCATCACATTCCCTGCCAAGGCTAGGCTGAAACTCCACATACTCCTTATCATTCTTCTACCTCCAAAATATCAAAACAAACCACCCTCAACACCCCTCTAAATCACCTTACTATTTTGTTGATTTTTGCCATTCTCCCATCACAAAACAAAAAGGGAAGGAAAGAAACAACCCTACATAACTAACATACACCCTTGGCTAATTTTCAATATCACTGAATGTTGACTATTACCAATTGTTCCCTGTTACTAGAAAAGCATGACAACATAAACTCGCATGTTTTTCAAGTGCTAGCGATTGCCCAGTCTGTTATACTGTTTTATGACAGTGCTAGCTCCTCTATCAGAATTATTAAATGGACAATCAGCAAGCTTAATACAACAGCTATTCCGCACATGTTCTTCCTGAGGGATTATTAATAGAATTCAACTTTGCAAAAGTGAACTAAGCATTTCACTTAAAATGATGAAGACACCTAAGCTTTCCAACATTCTGGTGGTAAACAACCTTTTTACAACACATGCAACCCAATCCCCCACCAATAGCTGCAAAAATACACACCAACATTTCTTCTACGACACAACACTAACTCTCCCATAACGATACAAAGAAGTATCATAAAAAAAATGATTCTTTGGCTGTGTACACTTTTAGGTGGCGCTGTCTGTGAGTTTGTGTATGAGATCTCTCTCTCTCTCTCTCTCTCTCTCTCTCTCTCTTCAGGTATTGTACGCTATAACCACTACAAGCAAAAAAGCAATCATTTGAAACCACGTGCTTTTAATCTAGTTGAGTTCCAAGGAAGCAATTCAAGGCCTAAAAATGGAAAGTATTTAAGATAAATTATAACCTAGATGGGGTCGAGTTCAATGGAAGCAATTCAAGGCCTAAAAATGGAAAGTGTTTAAAATAAATTATAACCTAGATGGGGTCAATATGTTAACTTCAACATAATTGCGAAGTTTATATTTAATGTTCTCCAGATTTCTGCAAAGAAAAGTAGCTCAGCAAATGTTTAGCTTTTAACCAATCAAATATTGCTGCAAGGGACTTGTCATTATCAGCAAAATCTGAGTGGAAGAGGTTCCGGGAGAAAATACTTGAATCCCCAAATATCTAATTACCATAATAAAAGTATAAACAATTTCTTTGATTCAAGTTACTAAATCTTCATCACATATAGAAACTACTTTTGACAGTTCAATGAAAATATGCCCCCAAAAATGAAGATCTCACACAATGTGAGAGGAAAAAGAAGGCACCCACCTGAACCAGCTCTACAAGCAACAACCCTAGAATCTCCCACATTTGCAACCAGTAGCCTATCCCCCAAAAGAACGGCAGTTGATGCTGTCGAACCAGCATCTTTCTGTTGGCCTTTTTCTTCATTGAGGTAATCAGCATCGGTCTGTCTAAATGCTTCAACTGCAATAAAGTGCTTTAACAATCACACGGTATTCGAAATGGATAGCTGTAGAAATAGCATACATGCAGAATTCCTCTGCTATTTACCTATGGCAGACTTTGTGCTCTAATAAAATCTGGATGCCTGCTTAAATTCTTAAAAAGATTGTTCTTAAGGTATTCAGCAGTTCTTGAGCCACCATGACCTATGTCAAACAAAATAGTGATTTATGTAATAAAGAAGTAAGAATTATTTTATTTTGATGCCACACCTACTACATCAAAATAAGATAATATGATAGTGGGAAGAAAAATGTTACATAACCTAAAAGGTAGGTACCTGATAGTCAAATAGACAGTAAAGCAAATACTAAGACATTACTCAACCAAATATGTGACATACCATCAAAAACACCAAAAAATGCAACCATTTGTCCATCAACTTCTGATATTCTCATTTCATAGAAATCCTCCATTGATGCACGTTTTCCTTTGAAACTAGAATATCCATAGCTAAACTTTGAACTCCGATTACCACTGAGAAAGCTGTGAGGTCAAGAAAAGGGTAGTATTGTCTGTTACATTCCATCACTACTCAAAACTTAACATGACAGACAAAAGTATACTCCAGGCTTTTAAAATTGGCATCAAGGACAACAAAAAAAAGATATTGAACGCTACCAACTCTATCAAGTAGTTGTTGCATCTTCAGGCCGCAAGATGTTGAATACAGAATGCTATATGTGCAAAGGAACTATAGTCAATCCTGTATCTTATATTTTTTCTATGAGATTTAATGCATTGTTCTTGCGCAATTGTAAAAATAAGGAGCAGATAGGTGAACTGTTCTCAATCTTGTCAAATATATCAATTTTTCTGTCCTTACGGTTTAATAAAACACCATAGACCACAAGTTCTACATCTATATCACCTTTACTCTTTAATCAAAACAAACTTCAATCTTTCACACAACAAAAACCACGCGAGCAAGCCAAGAACAGCAGAAACCAGGAACCCATAACTCAAACATTGATGTCGTGAGTGCAACATCTACAAATACATATGAAACATGCATGTAGCATGATCATTGATGGTGTACCGCAATACTTTACATCCTAATGTATATTCCTGTAGTTGTCAAGCTTAAATGGATAGTCTAATATTCCATTCTTACACAAAAAACTGAAGTCTTGGTGCATAAATAGGTACCACTGGTACACGAGAACAATACATGATTCAGCTCAAACTAAATTTCAAAAAATAAAAATCTCTATCAAATGTTAACTACTAATTCTATAAACTAGCACTTCAATTGGTTCACTCCTTTTTTTTTTTTTTTGCATAATTTAGCATAATCAAAAAAATTAAAATTAAAATGCTACCAATTAAATTACACTAAACATTCATACAATTCTACCTAGAACTCGAGAATCATAAAAAAAAAAAAAAAAATACACAAATAAATTCTCTAAACACTGGACAAGAAAAAAAAACTCAAAAAACGAAAATATGCATATCCATAAAGTACCTGATACCCCCACCGCTATAGACAGTATTAGGATCCCTAGCCGGAATTGTGACATTAGGAAACTGTGCACAGCAGGTGCTGGTTGCGGTTGCTCCGCCGGCGGCAACTCCCCACCACCAGCTGCCGCGGGCGGTGATGAAGCGGAGGCGGTGGAATGTTGCTGTTTCCGGCCGTGGTGGTTTTGATCTTCTACTGACAAATCATTTTCCTCATTTTTATAATTATCAACGTTCATCATTATGATTACGATTATAATATCGTCGCCGCATTCGGAAAAAAAAAATCTATATTACATACTAAATATTTACAAAATAGGAAGAAATAAATTCTACATATGAATCTGTATTTTTATACTAGTATATTTGTACCGCGTATATATAGGGAGTATATCTGTATCTACAGTTCTGTACAGATAGATTCAGAAAAAAGTCGTAGTATTCTTTTTCGTGAACTTTAGAGAGGAAATGAGCAGCAGAAAGATAGAAAGCCAGTAAGATCTATCTCGTACAGGTCTTTTTGTGTTTTTTCGCTGTATTTTTCCATCTCTTTTTTTTTTTTGGTTTCGTGAAACAAAAGTCTTTTTTTGCAATTGATTTTATTTTTGGCTTGTATTTTGTTGAAATGGAGATGGAATCCGAAACACTTTTGTTCGGATAGAAGATTATTTGAGAAAATTTTAAAATTACAACAGTAGCACTTTTTATAATGTAATATATAAAAAAATTTTAAAAAAATGATCGAAAATTTGTTTATAGTATCAATAACATAAAATTTTTCAAAAATAGTGATGATACTGGAAACTTTTTATTATTTTTAACATGTTTTTTAATTATTCTTTATTATTTAATCAATTTTTCATCACAAGCGTTGTAGTGTTATTGAACTCTGAAAGGGTGAAATTTGAAACAAAAAACTATTATTTAAAATAATTGTTGAAATGAAAGGTTCAAATGCTCTTAGATGCTATCTCTCTTGTATACAAGGATAAGAGGTTTCGATAAAATCTATAATATTGAGGTTCCAATATTTAGAGGTTCTAGTTTGCTTATTAAAATCTCATGTCTTTTCTATTAGAAGAAAAAAAAAATTTAAAAAGGAAGAAAAGAGATCAGTCTTGCATGCAAATGCTGGATAAGAAAGGATGCAAAATTTTATGCCTTTAACAGGCTGTGACAATTGACATCCAAACAAGTAAGAGAAAAACACTTTAAATTTGTGGGCCACCCAAAAGCCTCAAGGATTCAATGAATCTTCACTGGGGCTGTTCTGACACTCTTTGAAGTGGGCTCTTGTGTAATGATAGCAACAGAAATGAACTCCAACTTAAAACCCCAAAAAGCAGAAAACCCACTAAGCTTTAGCTACCCAAATCAATTTAGGACTCCATCAAACTGACACAAAGTAAAAGGAAATATTTATTTTTTTTTGTTTTCCTTTTTCTATGAGCAATTTTTTGTCCTTTAAGGTCACAAGAACTTTTTGCTGAGTGTTGTTTGATAGGAACAGGTAATTATAGGAAGGGCTGGAGATTTTTTGTAATCTTGAATTTCAATTGCACCATATACAATGTAGTATGTAATTGCAGTAAATTGTAAAGCAAAAAACGTGCAAAAGTACACTAAATCTTGTCATTATATCACGTAACTAAACCTATTTATTCAAATTCAAATTAAATACGTCTGTATCATCGTTAATTGAATCATTTAATTGTCTTTAAAAATCTCGTAGATATGATATATTAACATCAATTGTTTAGAAAATTATATTAAGAAGATGTGTTTATGAGCGTCCATTAGCGACCAACCGATTCAAGAATTGTTTTAAAGAAGATGGTCGTATAGCCAAGTTGGAGAAATCATAAGCGCCACAAAGTTGACAGTTAGAAAACTGTTTTCTCCCGCGAAAAGGCTTTCAGCAAAGCATTTCTTTAATAGTGGCACAGAACTGGAAAGGCGAGTTATTCTCATGCGAAGTGGGGGGGGGGGGGGGGGTCTTGTTTCTTCTTTCAATATGTCTATCTTCAATCCCACCATGCCCCCCCAACACCCTCTTTACATCTAAATCAAGATCACACTTTTTCACTTCACATTAGGACTCGTTCAAGAGTGGAAAGTTATCTGGTAGAGCTTCTCCAAGAATAATGGTGAAAGAAACTGAATACTATGATGTACTTGGTGTTGGCCCTTCTGCTTCTGAGCAAGAAATTCGAAAAGCTTATTATCTTAAGGTAAAAGGTTTTTGTTTTATTTTATTTCCACTATGATCCAATATGATGGCTTTTTACGTGTAAATTTGATAGCCATGGTTCTTGAATTTGCTGTGCATGTGGTTTTTGTGCTTATACGAATCTAAGAAGTGAAGTGAAGTAACACTCAGGTCTGAAGATTAGTTGAAGGTTATTCTTCTTGTTTGTTTCTGGCTGAACAATTGCATGTGTAATTGAGAGCTAGATATATATGCTTTGATATGTAGTGTAGAATATGCAGTTAGTTAGGTACATGAGTGTTTCCTTCCTTTCTTTCTTTCTTTTCATCTATATGATTGATTTTTTATCTGTATATATGATGATCGATTTGCTGTGGAAGAATAGGTCCACAACTTTCATTGCATAATCAGCTACTTTGGCATCTAGCCACATGGTTGTGAACTTGTAATCTATAAATTGTCTGTATTTTTCTAGAAGATTGACTTAATTGAGTGTGAACTGAAGTAGGCGAAGTAGGCGACAGCAGTTCTTAATTTGCCTGTAAATTTGGTATGCTATGCTTTATAGATCAGAAGCTATTGATTGCATTTTCCAGTGTCAAGAAACTTGTCACCGTTTTGGATTGTATAACCACTGGTTTATCTATCAAAGTAGCAGTTACCAGGTTCAAGGTGAAAATAGAACATGACATTCAATCAGCTGCAGAAATTTTGGTAAATTATTTGGGGAATATCCTTTTGTCTCCACAGTCATCAAACCATGAATTACGCACAGTTTTAGTAATAATGCTAGCATATAATCATGCTAATCTACCACAACCATTTTTTGCTTACAAACTGGTAGTTTTTTTCTGCTGTACAAATGAGAGAAAAATATGTGGCGAACCTATTTTTCCTGGATCTTAGTTCCTGATGGAAATGTTTACCTGATGGCCTAATAGCTGACCTGCCTCTCCTGAAATATTGGCAGTATTTCTCTAGCAAAACCAGAAGAAACGACATAGAGAGGTTATATCTCCCAGTGCCATCAAATAATTAGTTCCACAGTCAAAATACATGGAAAAGCAAACAACATTACATTTGAGATCTTCTGGGATTTGTGCACCCTCACTTCCTCTAAAAATATCTGGAAAAGAATCATCAGCATTTAGCTTAAAGATAAATATTATTGGAAACTAATCAACATATTAGCTTTACTGAGTAGTGCTTAATTCAAATTGATGATATCGTAATGAAGAGAGTGCTCAAGGGAATTCTGTCGGCTTCAACTGGATTTTTTATTTCTTTGCAGTACTAGACACTTAAAGTTGTTTGAGATGATTTGTTCTTGTAATCTTGCTCTATTATGAGCTCCCCCAATGTCTAAGCAAACAGTGGACTAGTAACTTGCAGAAATATCCAAAAGAGGATGTGAAATTGTAATATCTTCTACTTGATCTGATAGAAGAAAAAATGGTTCAGCTGGAACCAACATAAAACACATTACTGTTGTTTTCATGAAAGGGCATTGTTGATCAAATAACACAACTTGTATTATTATTATTATTATTAATAAGACTTAATTTCCAATGAGTACTTCACAACTTTCTTTGACTGCACAGGCGAGGCAAGTTCATCCAGACAAAAATCCAAATGACCCTCAAGCTGCTGAAAGGTTTCAGGCAAGAGCTTGTGCTTTTTACTAATCCTCCTTCAGTTTTCTGGATGTATTCTAGCTACTCAAAGCTTCACAAGATTTAGTTCCATTGAAACTAGTGATTTTGGAAAAGAAACTAAATTGTTTTTCATCATTTTATTCCTTTAACTGGTTTGTTTATTGGGAGCACCAATTGCTTTGCTAAGATAAAATGAACATTTGCAACACAAAGTTGTTTTTGACAGGTCAACTTCATTTCTTTTTTCTCAGTTAGTAATTTGATTATTATATCTTCAGGAATTAGGTGAAGCATACCAGATTTTAAGTGATCCAGTGCAAAGAGATGCATATGATCATCATGGAAAGAATTGTGTCAGCAGGTGAGCTTCATTCAATTTTGTACTTGGAACCTCTGAAATTTTAGATTCACAATTCTTCTTTTCTGCGGGAATTTATAACTATTGTGCACATAAGTTCCTAGTTATTGTGCTTGGAATTGTATTCCTAAGGTAATTGCAAAATGAAAGATATATGAGTTCCACAATTTCCCTAATACTTTTACCCCTTTCTCTATATTTGTCTCCGTACATATACTTATATGTCCATCCATCTATTTCTAGCATCACATCAGTTTGTTGTTTAACTTGACAGACAATCTGTTATGCAAGAGTTTACTTCTAAAAAAATTCTGAACATTTAATGGCTATTCCTTGAACCTGGAGAAAGAAATTACTCAGAACACTGATGCTTGAAAAATAGTGTATACGAGGCTGATTTACTTAAAAATGTGCATGCGCCAGACGGTAGAACTATTATCCTTTGACATTGTTACCATGATCCTCCAAACTGACTTGGTGTCAGTAGGAAATGAACTCTAACAACTCTGCAAACTGAGAGAGGTAAAAGGTCAGCTTCGACAGCAAAGTCATGTCATGTATCTAATTAAGTTACAGATAGAGAACTGTTTTCCTTTATCGTTGATGATATGCAACACATCAAAGCTTACCTTGCATCCTTCAAAGTCAGTCATCGGGCTAAGTAATGGAGCACTTTTGGATTAGGTCAGCTTCGACAGCAAAGTCATGTCATGTATCTAATTAAGTTACAGATGGAGAACTGTTTTCCTTTATCGTTGATGATATGCAACACATCAAAGCTTACCTTGCATCCTTCAAAGTCAGTCATCGGGCTAAGTAATGGAGCACTTTTGGATTATGAAGCATATATTTGCTTTTTTGGCAATAATAGCCACACTATCACCACTTTAGTTGAGAGAAATGAGGCACATCGCAAGTTCTCCTTTCCAAATTCACTAATATTTAGTACGCATCTGCATATGTTATATGCAACATGAATTTGCTATCACTTTATTTATGTCATCCTAAAGATTATTTGCTCTTTAGGGAAACTATGCTTGATCCAACTGCTGTTTTCGCACTCCTTTTTGGAAGTGAACTCTTTGAGGACTACATTGGACACCTATCTGTGGCATCCATGGCTTCCTTTGAATTAGCCGGTGAAAATGACAATTCTGAGCAAGTGCACAATAGACTGAAGGCAAGTATGTTCTGGAGCTTCTGGAAATCTACATTTTGCATGCAGAGAAGTTACTTATTTGTCGCATTAGTCAGCTGAAAATATGCTCCAATTCTAGGTCTGATCCTACTTATCAGAGTCAGCATTACTAACTTTCCAACTTCAAATGAAATGTGTACCTAGATTGCTGGTTTGTCCACCTGTTATAAGCTTGTAGAAGACTCCACTTCACCATCCTTTCTTTGCTTTAAACAGAAAATATCAACATCCCTAGCCTTAATGTTCTAGAACCTGCATCAGTAATCTTTAGAATTGAGCATCAGTTCAAAATGCATGACATTTTTCCAAATGAAAGACCACTTATGCCTTTTATTCAACTGAATATCTTGTTTTTGTCCCATTACCCTTCAGTGCTAATTTTGTGTAATGGTAGTGAAGACTGTCCAAAGAGAAAGAGAAGAAAAACTTGCAAGGACCCTTAAAGATTTGCTTTGCCGGTATGTTCGAGGTGACAAAGAAGGCTTTTTACGACATGCTGAATCTGAAGCTGACAGACTTTCTCGTGCAGGTAAACCAGAAAGCCAAGAAAATTCTTGTAATTCCTTGCTTTCTCACATATATGTTCTCTGTCAAAGTATAAATGAGGATTTCCTATTTCTACTAACATGCTCATTTAATTTCAGCAGGATGTATACTTTAGGATAGTCACTATATTTTCAATATCACAAGAAACCAAAGCCTTATGATCTCATGTTCAAAGTAAACTATTGATTGCTAATTTTGTCATTTGAACTTGCAAGAAATTGCATAGATAAAACCCTTATTTTACAAGTGACAGAATTGATTTCTTTTTGTTGTTACTTGTTAGTTTGCTATTTTAGTTTGGTCTAATGTCTATAGCACAAAACTCAGATGGACTTGCTGCCTTTTGAATGCCATCACTAGTATTTACAGTATAAAGCTAGTAATTCCAGTGAGACAATTCAATACCCAACTATTAAAGGCTAAACTGAATAATATCAAATGAGATTGAGAATATTCCATCTATTAACTCCATCATTTTCCCCTCAATACTCTGGTTTTTATTTGGTTTTTAAGATACTTAATTGGCGTCTTAATTCAGTGATGGTATCTTGCAATGAGTTAGCAGTGGCTACATCATTCTATGCTTGAATTCTCACAGGCTTTTTACTGGATTTTCTCTAACTCATCATGTTGGGATTTCTCATAATAACATCACTTTCTTTTTTCATTCTTCAATTTTTATTGTGCTTGCTTTAACTAGTATTTTCATGAAGATAAGTACATTATTGGTGATGCAAATTTTCCCGCAAAAACCCTGAATATCATGCTTAGTATTGTTTTGAATAAAACCACTGGATAAAAAATGGAAGCAATGTCAAGTTCTTAATACCTCCTTATTGGTGCACATAATGATATGGTTGTGTTCTCTATATATATTATGCTTTTTACAGTTTAATGTGCAATGTTGTTCAACTGTTAATGTTGGGCTCTTGACTGAATATTTCGTATGTGAAAACTTACAGCTTTTGGAGCTGATATTTTGGACACAATTGGGTATGTATACACCAGACAGGCAGCTCAAGAGCTTGGAAAGAAAGCAATCTACCTAGGAATGCCATTTGTAGCTGAGTGGTTTCGACATAAAGGACACTTCTGGAAATCACAGATTACTGCAGCAAAAGGTGTGCCAGTAGACTTCTGCAAACATCTTTATCCTACTGAAAATTGTATTTGTCCATGCATTATCAATTCACATCAGTTGATCAGTAAAATGATTCTAGGTGCTTTTCAGCTGCTGCAACTACAAGAAGATGTACGTCGCCAATTTAAAATGGATGGAAGTGGACCTGAAAATGACATTGAATCACATCTAAAACACAACAAGAGTGTACTCATGAATTCAATATGGAAATTGAATGTAGTAGACATTGAAGTGACTCTATTGCATGTATGCCAAATGGTAAGTTTATTGTGCTAGGTCCTTTTTACTCAAATCAAATCCATAATGATTTTGCTATGCAGCTATCTGGAATTCAGACAATTGTCTCTTTATTGCTGCCAGTGTCTTCTTATATCAGAAGTCAAATTCTGGAATTACAAGATAAGTAATGCAAAATGGACTAGAAGCTTAGACTGTTTCAAAGTGAGATGACACTATCAACTTTGGTGTTTGCAGGTGCTACAAGAAACCAATGTCAGAAAAGAAGAACTTAAAACACGAGCAGTGGCTTTGAAAATTTTGGGAAAAATATTTCAGGTGGAGCGTTCATGAAGTCATCATGCTTCTTTGCAGACTATGACCTGTTAAAAGCTATTTCATCTTTGAGTCATCAAGTAGACTAGTCCTTTCTCTTGGAGGTTTAACTGTGCACTTAGCCATCTAATATCAGATGCAAATCATACATTTTTAATCAGTAGATGTATTTGATGAACTAGCTAGTGCCACAATTTTAAACTAAGTTTGATATACTGAAAAAATTAAGTAGCTGTAAAAGGATAATTATAAGATAAGCTACATCGCTGATACCCTTTTTAACCTGTTCAAGCACCAGTGTTTTCTGTTTAAAATGCCTTTTTCTCACAGAATGCAAAGCATAAGCAAACTGGAGGAACATCTAAAAATAAGAGCGCTTCCAGTATAAATGTCGATGATAGCAGTTCAGAGAGCAGTGATGATGAGGATTCACCGAGAGCCCTTAATTATCGGACTCCTTTATTAACACAGGTATAACAGATTATGCGTCCCTAGAAACTGCATATATGCCCGTATTGCATATGCACTTCTTTTACACATATCAAGATTCTCTGAGTCTTGCCATATCCACCTTGCATTTCACCTGCTAATTGGCTGCATGACTGAACAAGATGGAAGTACTGAATCAGTTTCTCAATTTCTTTAAAAGAAATTTCCACATATTGAGCCCTATAGGTGTTGAAACAGAGATGGAATAATGTGATTTCACGTAGCTCAAGAATATAGCACATCATGTTTACTCGAGCTGTATCTACTCTTTTTGACTTGTCATCACATTTACGTTGGCTTTACTCTCTTTGTTTTTAGATCAAATTGAAAAATCTTTGGCTTAAAATATCACTCAAGTGTGGTTCTCCACTTAACTATAGGAGTTAAGCAAGTAGATTAGAAAATTAGTATTAAAATTGGTCTATTGTTACTCAATGTTTCTTTCGAGGTTCTAATCTCTGGAAAACGAGCTACCTGAGTCAAGTTTCTTGCCCCCCCCCCTCCCTCAACACCACAAAAAAGCATGTTTGCGCATTATCTTACTGATCTCTGCTCATTGTTATGAATAGTTAGGGTGGCTTAACCACTTGAATGAAAAACTGGCACGCAAGCTTAGTAGTAACAGCTGCTTCTTTTCTTCTTTCAACCTTTTTGTGGTTGCAGGGCATTGGCAGACTTTTCAGGTGCCTCTGTAACCCTGCGTTTGATGTGGATGATGAAGAAATTGTATATAAAGGAAAATGAGCCATGTAAACAAAAATGTGGAACAAGAGATGGAAACTGGCTCTCATATCTGAATGTCTCATATTGTAACCGTATTAGTACCATTTTGGTTTATTGGGGCAGATACATGCAATGTTGACAAAGAAGAGTACTCTTTTGCTAAATACACTGTTTGAAGGAATCAGAAAGGCGCAAGCCAGGATTGCTACCACTTTTGTTGGACTTTACAACTCAGGATTCATCTATCTGAAATCATCTGGCCCTTGGGGTTCAGGGATTAGTATTTACTGGACCCGAACTAATCTAATCAAGCTTTGAGCAAACAAATTATAGGGGCGTTCAGGATTACTTCTAAGGCCTTAATACGGACGTTTCTTTATAAACCAGAAGGGTATTTTGAGCTCAAAAGTAGGATCTGCACCCAAAAAAATTGAATTTGAAGTTTTCCATGGGATTAGTTTGCTTGACCATACAACTTCTGATTGTAACTCTTACTCATCATCCTGCAAACTTGTCCTTTGACCACATAAACTTCAGTTACAATGTTTGAGAGGATTATCAGGAGACCACCTCGATATTTTAGTGTCAATGCAAAACGGAAGCAGAAGAAACCAAAGGGCTTTCAAGAAAAAGCGCTTATCACTAGTCATTTGATAGTGCCGGTTCAAGTTTTGGAAGTTCATACTTGAATTTAATTCATTTTCTTTCTTATACTCCTCGAATATCTTCTGCTGATTGATGATCTTGCTAATTTGCTGCACCCCCGATTGAGCATGTACTAAGAAATAAGCCAACTATCTGGATAAAAGGAGTTCTCGAACAAATTGTTAGGAACCCCGAGATCAGAAAAATAATCTCAGATACATTTCTGCCCCTTTGCTCAGCACCATCTGATCGTTCGCAAAATGGAAGATGCACCTGTCAGGCAAAACTCAGCAACTCCAAATACCATTTTTAATGGCCTTATGCATGCAGCATAGTGCACGTGTTCTTGCAGTTATAAAGCACTCAAGAGAGTCCAGAACTTGGCCTTGAAATGTGAAACCTGTGGTGCTCATTTTCTTGATGAGAACACAGAGACAAGTTTCAACAAGGCTAAGATTGCATGATAATGATCGAAATCAGTATAAGGTAACACAACCAACAAACTCTGCAGAAATGGAAGTGTAAAAGGGCATATGAAGCCAAAAATCTTAAATGTCCATCATACACTGAACACAGGAATATGTACAAGGCAACATGATCCTTCATCTGGAGCTTCATCAAGTTCATGGAATCTCCCAAACACAGTTTAAAGAGCTGGATGGGGGGTTGCGGCAAGAGCCCGGTGTGCCTGGAAAGCACAGGCACAATGCACAGATGTGAGGTTAAGACAGCCACTTATGATGAGAGAATGCTGGCCGGGGCAAGTATGGAGAGCAGGAAACAAGTCACATACTGCCTGAACTGCTGGAGGAGTAAGGGCTGTGCACTGGCTGATGTTCAAATGTACGAGCCCCTCTCCATATCTGTTTTTCACAGACTCCCACATCTCACGCTTGTTCTTGACTCCACTTTGAGCTAGAGAATACATTGCTTTGTCTGTGATGTTCCGGCAGTAATACAGGTCAAGAGATCTCAGATGAGGGCAGTTTGTCGCCAAAGCAATCACACTCTCATCTGCAATCACATTCATGAAAAATTTATTAAGCAAGCAATTTACAGCAAGCAGACGATACAACAACATATATCAAACAGTCCAGAAACTGGAAAAAATCTCAAGACAACTCACGTCCAAGTTTTCTACTGCATTCAAATGCAGGATGCCAGAGGAACATTATCCAACTTTACCCATTTATAAAGCAAAGTCAAACTATTTAACCACAATTTTTGACACTCAACCCTATTAAGCTATCAGTATGCGTTGGCTTAACAAATAAATTAACCACAAATAGTAAAAACGCTTTGACCAACAACTAAGTATCTGCACCTTGCATAAAAGACAAAGAAGACATTGCAAAAGTTATCAGCTTATCTTTCAAGACTCCTAATAGTAAACTTTTCAGTCATCAAAGTGGCATTTCCGTGCATAAAAACAAAGAGGAGAGACGAAGGACATACGCTATTATAACAGCCATAGCTACATTTAACACCTTTCATCAAATTCAACTTTTACCCACTTTTGAGTCACTTGGTACCGGAGTGACTCCTAGTACACACTTTCTCAACCTTCCTTTCAAAGCACCTAAGCCACATCCTAATGCCCTTCATCTTAAGCATTTTTCCTCTTGATGTACAATTGAAGTGACCAACAAAATGACAAGCTTTAAGACACTGTGCAGAATAATTTGCTTATATTTCTAATTTCTCCTTGTTACTTCCAATCTTCATTTCTATCAGCTCCTCAATAAAGGTATCACAACTTGGTCATCTCCATACTCATCTTATGATGTGCTTTGTGTAAACTTTAATCATGTTTTCCAAATTGTCATGACAAAAACTTCAGCAGGCTAACTCCATCTTGTTCCCTCCATGACTGATCAAGAACCATATACACTAAATCACAGTTCCATTGCAATTAAATAATGCACGCATTTACAAATAACTGCTCAAACACATTCACGAAAGATAGGAATTATTAGTTGAGTAAATTGATTTTCTGAGCCAGTTTAAAGTCAGGCACATAACTTGTCTGACATGAATTTAAGCACTTGCTTCACTTGGAAGTACCTGTTATAAGAATACAGCCACACAAGTCAAGCTCTCTTAAATTAGGACAGCCATATGCTAAACTTGTTACCCCAGCATCACCAACTTTCTCGCACCATCCCAAGTTCACGATCTGCAACTGATTGCAGTGATGCCCAATAGCCTGCAAAGAGCTTTAGCTAGTATGAAGAATCACTAATTTTGAGGGCTTCTAATTATAGCAAGTAATTACAAGGCTTTAATACCTTCAATGCTGTATCAGTTGCAGCTCTAACACACCCACAAAGATTTAAGACTTCAAGTTTTCTGCAATACTTGCCAGATAGGCGAGAGCATTGTCACTGAAAGCCGAGCACCCACTTATATTCAGCCTTGTAAGATTTGGACAACCACGAGCAAGGACATACAACGAGTTATCAGTAAGCTTGAAGCTCTTGCTGAGGTCCAGGTCTTGTAGATCATGGCAATTTTTAGAAATCAACTCGACAGCATCATCTAGAAGCTGCGGTTTATCCTGTCGCAGATTTAGAACTTGCAATTTCGTGAACTTTGGAGCTAGTGATAGAACCAAATTGTTCATGTTCTTCTTCAACCTGTAGAAATAGAATTGCCAATTAACACAATTCTCAAAAGAAAAAAGGGACAATAACACGGATTTAGAGGTGACAAAGGAAACTAAGAGAAAATGCTCATAAGCAACCAAGATAATATTATTCTTCTGGGAACAACTCTCATTCGCAGACCAATTCAAGAAATGGACCCAAGGATACAAGTATCTAGACCAGGGCACCGCACTGTAGTTCAGATAAACCGCAAGGCCAGTATCTGTGCCAATATCAGATTAATTCATGGTAGAAAACCAACAATAAACCTGCCTCAAAAAAGGTTGGATGTTCATTCAAGAGCACTTGACATAAAAAGTCAAGTATCTCAAGGACTGAATATATAAGCATAGTCATTGCAGATGCTTTGATGACTTGGATAACAGCCTTCAACATATTTCCTAATTATCCCGTCAAAGTAACACAGCAGGAGCAAACGATAACATGAAAGGATTAAAGTTCCTGAAAAGCATCGTCCACCTAACATCGAAGTTGTGCTATTAGCATTTTTCTTCAATAAACATAGCATCTAAATGCTCACTGCAACTGCATACATCAAAATTAGCACTTAAATCAAGTCATAACCAAATGCACGTCAGCAGAAATTCTTATTTTCTCCAACAAAGGACAAGGTTGATGGGCGCATCATGACCAAAATCAAAATTACTACTAGATTCCAATAGCGACTGGTTGTAATATATTCGTTCAACATTCAACAGAAGTCTACTCGAACGAAAAAGGAAGTTCTATCAAATAAAAGGAGCTGACTTTACAGAAATGGTAATCAAAGAAATCAGGCATTAACATGTGAAACTAAATCAAAGATTATATTGATCAAACTTCAACAAAGCTACAAATAGCACATGTATGCTTAAATTATAGAGCAATACATCTGATATGAAATCAGGTGAGGGACTTCTTTTAAAAAACATTAAAACCATAAAAAATATATATATATTTCCCCCAAAATCGAATTTTGAGGAGAGAATCATACCAAGAAAGATTCAGATGGATGAGACCACAAGTAATGGCATCCCTCCAGCCACTACAAACCCAGAGGCCAGAATCGCAATCCTATCATCATCAACAAGTGAAACAATCCCCAACAACAACTCCACAGGAATATCCTTCCACTCAGTGATCTCTCTTCCAGCAGCTCCGCCCACTTTACCATTATTACAATTTCCTCCTCCGAAAACCATCAGCTTCTCAAAACACAAGTTCAGACTATTCTCACCTATCATCTCAATCAACCCTTTAGCCTTTACTACCTTCCCCTTATAAAGTTGGAATCTTTATGTACACACTGCCCAATAAATCCCTGTCAAAACAAAAATATGGAAACAGGTAAATCTATAAAAGGAGGAGATAAGCTTCCGCAGAATACTAATTCCACCATGTGCTGTGCGTGTATCAGTTTCCTAGGCCAGAAGGGTCCCTGTAGGAACCTTAACATCTGGCAAAAGTATTCATTAGTCATCACCTAGGAAAAATCCAGAGCCTAAAAGCCTAAATACTAGTGCCTCTGCCACAATCATGTGATTTTGCCAGATATTCAAAATTCCGAAAAGAAATTGCAAATGGTCAAAAGGGATTAAATTTCATACATATTTAAGAAAAGGGTCGTTTCAAGAATTGAAAATGGTTGATCACACAAAAGAAACAGCAAGAATTTAAGTGGATTGACTACATACTCTGGAAAACTGGAAAAGTATTATTGCTGACCATAACATAAAAGAATTTCACATATACGAAGAGGAGGGGCAGGTACCTGGTTGGTCAAAAACTGAGTTAATTGAGGTAGGAAATACACAGGTTTTCAGCGGTCTTTTTAAGGAGGAAGTAAGACACTTATGAAGTACACAGAGACAGAGAGAGACGTAGGGTACCAAATTTCGGCGACGGTGTACAGTCCCACGCGTCATCAAATGATGACAGGGAAAACTTTTTAATTTATTCTGTTATTTTTGTGGGCGATAATTTCAGAAACCTCCTTGAGCTTTTTAAAAAATTTCACCTACTTCTCTTGAGGTTTAAAAAATTACACATACCTCCATTAAATTTACTTTTTTTATAACAAAAACTATTTAATGATCAAAATTTTAAATGAATAATCTAAAATGCCCACATAAAATTAAAAAGTTCATTTTAACTTGTTATAAAATTATTTAAAAACTATGAAACATGCACAAAATCTCAAACTCATTTTTAACTCTCATCTCTACTATTTTAAACCTTTTATATTACTATATCTCAAATTAATACCATTGTCACCATGACCATTACAACTATCAATCCCTAAATTCTAAAATGCAATCGAAATTATAACAAAAAAACTGAAAAGGATTCAATAACCACATTAATACAACATTCTATCCCTCAAATGTTGGAGTACCAATACCAGCCCTATTCTTTTTAAACCCAACTTATATCTTTTTTATTCACCTCCAGATCATCCAAGCAAAACTAATTTGTAATATGTTATAATTGTGTTTAGAACGTAATCAATTATTCCATGAGTGAATTTTATTTTGGTTTCCATTAAATATCTGTAATGCATTCATATGAACAAGATTAGGAGTAGATTGTTTAATTGCATGAAAAAATATTAATATATTAAAAGCTATTAAGGTCATTTTATAGAGTCAATGGAGGTAAGTGTAATATTAAAAAACTTAAGGGTATTAGGTGAAATTGTTCTAAAATTATCACATTTTGT
Organism: Coffea humblotiana; assembly: GCA_023065735.1. Taxonomy (NCBI): domain Eukaryota; kingdom Viridiplantae; phylum Streptophyta; class Magnoliopsida; order Gentianales; family Rubiaceae; genus Coffea; species Coffea humblotiana. The sequence goes on along the minus strand of CM041217.1, from coordinate 29,002,401 downwards.
AGCCTTGGAATTATTTTTCTGAAAAAGAGATCAAATATATTTTGTTTTTATCATTTTTGTTAGTATTTTATGCTACTTTGAAGATATCGAGGACAAATATTTTCTCATTTTACTCAAATGTTGTGGGTACTTTGTCTGTTTTAGCTAATGTTAAAGGTAGGAATAGAGTTACATATATTTTGGGGATAATTTCAGAAACCTCCCCTGAGGTTTCTGACAGTCTCACTCTCCTCCCTTGTGGTTTCAAAAATATCAAAAACCTCCTCTGAGGTTTAGGATTTTGTAACAAAATCAGCCCATGATGTCAAAAGTGAACATAAAAAAGTGTTTTTAGGAAAGAGAGGGAATTTTGTTTCCATAAATGCCCCTGAGATAAGTGTACAAGTTATATTAGTGAAATAATGAAAACTAATAAAAACCAAAAATAAATTAGAAAAAAGGGATAATTTCATATACAATATGTTATTCACCAATAATATTACATCAAAAGCTTTTACTATATGGTTATTTGTTCCATTTGCATATTAAATCAACCATTAGTGCTTATGAGAGTACATTAAATATTTAGTAGAGAGATAGTTTACTTCAATAAGTAGCATGTATATAAATATTTAGTGAATGTACAATCTAGTTGAAATAATGTACACCGTGTTATCGACAAAGTACGATGCATAGAAATTGTTGAACATGCTGTTATTTGTTCACATGCATATTGCAATTAGTCATTGCAGCAATATGCATAGTGCAATGGTATGTATACATTTGGAATCGTTATTGGTGTTTTGACCTACTTGTACATCTCCTTACAAGCTGCAGTGGGTATGTAATTTTATATATATGACTAATACTAATTTGCCTATAAACACCTTACACAAAGTGATCTATGAGGTACAATCAGTTTACAAATATATACATTATGTTAGATGTTAGTTACTTGACTGTGTATATCTATAAAAGGTAGTGTAATGGTACGCATAAATTTGGAATGGTTAGGTGTTAAAAAAATGTACATCATGTTAGGTGTTAGTTATTTAACTATGTATACATGTAAAAATGAGATTAGATATAGCGTAGAAAAAAGTAATTACGTGAGTTAGAATGTATTTGTCCTAATAATCACGAAATATTAGCTGACTTGTGAGGGTATTTAAGTTTTTTTTGCCATGATGATGTAAGAAATGGGACCTAAATTCTGACAGGGGAGGTTTGTGATATTTTTGAAACCACAAGGGAGGAGAGTGAAATTGTCAGAAACCTCAGGGGAGGTATCTGAAATTATCCCTATATTTTGATTAAACAAAAGAAATTTGTATCATTTTGTAATATAGTAGTTTCTTTCACAAAATAAACATTGGAATTCATTCGATAATAGAGTTTTTTTAACAAGTGCCCGTTAAGCACTCATTAACACATTCACATAATCTACCACATATATATATATATACACACACATATTACAATTATTGCATTTTCTTACATTTACATACTTTTCCTATTTGATCTTATCTATCCTTTATTGTATTTATTTACTTTTTCTAATTAATTTTATATTTTTAAAAATATGACATCTAAAATATATATTAACGAATGCCTAATGGGCACCCTAACTTCAATAAATACAATGAATGTTTGACCCAAAAAAAAAAAAAGTTGTACAGTGAATGCAATAATTTGTAAGTGTGTACCAAAAAAAATAATTTGTAAGTGCAGGTATTGGTCATATGTAAATATACATAATTAAATAGTTACCTAATTTGTGCTAGTATTTAATAGGTTCCATTGAAGACTAAAATGAAGGTGGACAAATTCATTTTTGTGTCTATTTCTATAAGGAAAACTAACAGCATAGACAACTTTGAAACTCATCCGGTATATATTCCGGTGTGCATTAATCCTTCTTGTACTCGGATAGGCGGTTCCTCACTTAAAGAAGTAAATCACTCCTTTTAAAATTTCCAAATATTGTTTAATATCTCACTTTTTTTTTTCAATTTGACAATTTTTATTTTCCCTAGATGAAATAGGAAACTCCATTTGTCTGACTATCTCCTGGTATTTGATTTAAGTAATATGCTGGCACTTATCAAACCAAAACATTTAAAAGCAAGAATCATAAATTTTAAGAGCTTTTAAAGTTGATAATGACTTGCCATGATCAGAAAAATAAGGTTGAGAGTGAGTTCAATGAAATTTATTTTAGTTTTGCGATCAGACAAAAATCTAAGGGAGATGTAAAATTATAATCTCCCAGATTTTCAAGGACTAGCATCCTAACCCGTTCATAGCACGGGTTTATATTTCAACCTTCAAATTAAAGAGTTAACATTTGTAGCAAAAGAAAAAATTCTTTGAACTTTTAATTTAGTTTTATACTTTAAAATATATTTACATTTTATCTTCAAAATAAAAACATCATATTTTGTGATTTAAATTTGAATTGAATGGTGTCAACTTTCTTTTGAAAAGACTTATAGTTGATTCCGTATTCATCCTCTAAATTGAAAGGTAAATTTTGAAGCAAAAGAAAATAATTCATAACTTGTAATTTGGTTTAACACTTTTAGAGTATATTAACCTTTGCCTCCCATTATATGAAAACTATATAAAATTAAGAATTGATCACAATGGTTGCAAGCATTGGCATCTAAAAATGTAAATAAAAAACTGATAATATCTTATAATAACCCCAACAAACCCCCCCCCCCCCCCACACACACACAAAAGGAAAAGAATTAAAACAAAAAAAAATGACATAGTATTGGTTCTTTTTTCTTTGGTGACATGGTAGTGTTACATATATACATATGAAGAAAATAATGAAAATATACAAAATAATCAATAATACCTAAGATAATTTTAGTGGTTGGGTTTTACAATCTTATTCAAACCTAATTAGGGTCGAATTTAGATTTGATATGTACAAATTGGGTAGATGTAGCTTACAGTCAATTGTTTTACATCTTTCTCATAAGTTATATTGTTATTTATATATTTTTTTAAATTTTTGGTAGGACTAGTGCTATTTTTATTATTTCTTTATCAAAAATAGAATTTTAAATAAAAATTTCCAATTTGAAGGGCCAGTAGGACTTTTTTTTTTTATTTTAAAAATCTAGCGATTTCATGATTTAGATTTTAGGAATAGTATATTATGTCAATTATTGTTGAATACTATTTCTTTTTCATTTTTAATATACTTGTCCCTTTAGTTAGGATTACTAAGTTGAAAGTTAAAAACTATTACTTTCTTTTTACTTTTAGTTGGACTAATGATGTTTCATCTTTATTTATCCTCCCATAAATACACTTTAAACCAAATTCCTACATTAGTAGAGACACTCCTTATATTTTAAATTCAAAAGGTATGAAGGGAAATTTAATAATTAAAAAAATCCAAAATTCTATATATATATATATATATATATATACACATATATATAAAGAACAAGGAGTTGGAAACTTTATGATTTGACCATTTTAAAAACCCCTTCTGCAATTTATATAGATATAGATGTTTTATTTGGTGTCTCGTATTTAAATGAATCATATATTTAGATTGTGCTATCCAATTTGGCCACCAAGTTCAATTTTACTTTTTGTCACATTTTCAGCTTAAAATGTTACGACCAAGTTATTGATCACAAAGTTTCAAGGGGCAAGAATAAAAGTACAAGCTTATCTTTAGTCAGACTCTTGACTTGGTGAAAAGCTTCAAGCCCCAAAGGTGATCAGAGTAAGATGGAAGACCAAAATTGCTATTGTTTACAATTTAATTGTGAAAGGGTAAAAGATATGTTTTTTTCTTAATGTGAAGGACTAATTTGAGTTTGTTCGAAAAAGATTTAAGGGACTATCTTTTTAGCTCACAAAATGCTATTGAATTACTCTACTACTTACAATTTTTATCTTCACGAGACTTGGATCGTATTGAAGTCATTGTACAAGTGGGAGAAGAAAATATGTACCTTGTTCTCAATTTATTGAAAAATCTTAAGTTAAAAAATAGAATATTATTTTTAAAAATTTAAAATAATACTATAACATCTTTTATAATGTGATATATGTGATAAAAGATAATAAAAAATTAAAAAATATTGGAAAACATATTTGTAACATAAAAACAGAATATTTTTCTAGAAGTTAAGATTATAAAACTTAGAGATTCTCGATTTAAATTTCTCTTCTCTCTTCCCACTTTTGAATTCTACTCTCCTTATTTCTTAAATCTTATCCCATCCTCCACTAAAAAAAATTAAAAAAAAAGAAACTTTTTAAAGAAAAAAAATTCCAATATCCAAACAAACCTACTATTCATTTAGGTCGAACGTCTAGCACGGGCCATTGCTGATGAGTCCATCCAGTTCTAACTAGAAGCTTCAAAACTTGACCTTCAACGTTTCACTTCTGCTGAGAGTTACAGGCAGCTACCGGTCACTGGTCTTTCTACGTGTGCTAATTAAAATACTAGTAACTTGTACCTTAAAAGCTGACTTATCTAAGATTAAACAAGGGCAAAAGAGACTAAGCATTATATAATACTAACTTAATAGGACCACCATAATGGCGAACCTAAACTTGTTGAAGATAATTATGAAGATTCAAGTAATTTCTTTTGTCAATTAACACACTCAAGCTGTGGTCACATCTTGTACAGAGTAGTTGTTTAACAAACTTGCAAGGAGCACCACATACTAATTCGTGTAAATCTAAGAAGACAGCGGGTTTGTCTGGACGGGAGGTTATTCGAAATATTTATTTAAAATAATTATTATAGTATTTTTTGTGATATGATGTATGTAAAATTAAAAAAAATAATTAAAAATTATGTGTCTGATGCAAGTAAAATAAAATTTAAAATTTAAAAAAAAAATTCTTGTAATCCAAACACACCCAGCGAAGAAGATGAAAGTTAAATATGTTTGTTTTCTTTTTTATTTCTTTGTGAACAAAGTAATGAATAGCAAAATTTATTTTTAATTTGAAACTCATATATAGAGTATTACTTAGATTAATTTTTCACCCCAATGTTTGAAAGGCAGCAGTATAGTACAGGGAGTTAACAAATAGTAAATCATCATCCTTAGAGAAAAAGTAAAGGCTGAAAAATAATTTGAGGTGGGGTCGATAGAAGTTTTCTCCAAGGAAATCATAACAAATGTGTGGGCTATACATTTTTGGGCTTTCTTTAATTGATTAGAATGTGATTTTGAATTTGGATGTGATGTGATGGGATTTTGCGATCAAGATATAGAGAAACGTAAGATGGTAGACCAACTGCTATTCAAAGCACGAGTGCATGACAAAAGTAGGAACAAAATAGGAGAGGGGCAAGTGGAATCGGAGGACAAGGGCCCCAAAGATGGTCAGGAAACAGTTCGGGTCGATTTCATGCAAAAATACGTGAGATGTAATTTTATACAGACACGATATAATTTATTTTTAACAATATATAATTATAGAATAAAATTTTATGAGTCCCATGAATGGTATGAAAAATGATATACAAAATACAATCTGAATCTTATATTTGTTTTTGGTCAAATCTTGCCTATGAACTTTCAGGAATGAAAACTTTTGATTGTTTCCTGCAATCGTTCCTGCCCCTCCTCTGAATTGGGATCTAGTACGGTTTCGATTCGAAGTGTTACACTTTTTCTATTCAATATGAGATTATATTATATTTGCATACAAAAAATTTAAACATATATAATGATTGGACGAAATCCCACAAAACATATTGTCATATATTTATACATAAAAAATTTAAATATATACTGTACTGAGTCGGAACAAAATTTTGTCCTCTCAAATTAGAGCGTATTGGAAATTTCCAATTCAATTTCTTGTCAAGTGGGAAGCACGGATTAGCAATCAAACAGGCAAAATGGAATTGGAAACCAACCCATCAAAGGCAATACGGGCGGCCGACAAGGCCCCAAATATTTTTTTGTGCAAACACGAAACCGCACCAAAAGTTGGAGCTCCTGTTAATGCGTGTAGGCACATTGGGACATGCTCTTTTAGTCTTTTAGGCTTTTAGCGTCATCTGACTTACCTTACCCACCATACCATGAATAATTAATTATTCTTGTGTTCACGTCTAGAACTTTCAAACCTTTTGCTTCAAAAAAAAAAAAAAGAACTTTCAATTAATCCTTTAATTTACTTGAAGATCATTAGAGAGGCAGATTATAACTATGGAGGGTTCTACGTTATCTTTCTAGTTTTACACTTGTGTGATAGAATAATATATGTGAGATAAAAATATAATAAAAAAATAAAAAGATAATATAAAAATGTGATAAAGAATCTCAAGACAATAAGCTTGTTTACAAAGTAAGAAAAGTTATTCATATTCTCTAGTTTGACCGAGCTTCATTGCTTCCATTACTGAAAGACCTTTTCTTGTCATCCTCTCTTGCTTGCTCAGGATTAGATAATACAAAAGTCCAGACTAATTAAAGAAACTTTATCGTATTGCTTTTGTCTAGGTATCTCTTGGTTTGAAGCAAGCCATGATTTCTATCACCTTACTTGTTGCGCATGAAACTTAAAGAGTGCACATAAAAGAGATGCATTGTATTCTGATATTTCAGCAACTTATTGAGCATAACTATATATTTTTGGTGGTTTTTAATTTTTGTCAGTGTTATCATAATTGCAATTCTTAAAATGAAATTAAAAAGAATGATACTCCTGTTTGGATTGCTATTTTTAAAAGTTTTTATAGAAAAATATATTATAACGACTTGATGTGTGTAAGGTTAAAAAGTGATTGAAAAAATCTGTTAACGAAAAACGTAAAAATTTTTCTGTAAAAAATCGCAATCCAAACAATCATGTTTAATCATATATCAATCCCAAAAAACACAAAAGAAAACAAACAGAGAAGGTCATCGCGTCGAAACAAAATTTAAAAATCTAGGATAAAGTGGGATTAAATACTATTAACACTTTCAAAGATTTTCATTAAGGTTCCGTCTGGGATTGCGGTGCTCTTAGTAAAAAAAAAAAAAACTTTTAGATGCTAAAAGTACTTTTAAAATATTTGGTAAATATTATTCCATAAAATTAAGAGTAGAGCTTTTCATGTTAAATGCATTTTTTAGCAAAAAAAACTCAAATTTGGTGCTTTTAAAGTAGCTTTTATAATTTAAAAAATAAAAATCAAATTTAATCATGCTGTTATGAACCAAATAAAGTGATAAACACTTTTAAAATTTTTCAAATTACACATTATCTAATACAATAAGTACTTATTGAATTATATCTCCAAATAATATATTTAAAAATACTTAAGTAGTTAATAAGTACTTTTATTAAAAACTCTATTAGAAAAGTATTTTTCAATAAATTGCCGCAGCCCAAAACGGCCCTTAAATATGATATCTTAGTCTTAGTTATGTTCATATATTCCTTTCTTGGTTTTGGCATAATACGTAAAATAGCAGTATTTTAATCTGAGGTTAACTACTAATGAAATGATATTCAGGACATTTTTTTCTTGGGCAGACTAATAGTTACTTTTTCACTTTGTTTAGGATTACTTTGGACTGAGAGATGGAGAGAAGAGAAAATTGATACTTTTCTCTTGTTTGGAAGTTTGAAGCAGAGAGAAAAGAGAAGAAATGGAGAGAAATAGTAGGATAAAATCTTAACAAAAATTTTGTCTCCATTGGGCATAACTTGGATGGAGGGATTTGAAAAGGCTCATCTTTCCTTTGTTTGGGAGTTTTTAAGTGGAAGCAAAAGGAAGAACTATTCTTAAAATGGGAGAGGAATTGTTGACAAAAACTATTCTTCAAACGTGGAGAGAAATGAAAGGAAAATAGAACCAAAGACTTCCAAACTTTTTCTAAATGCCAGATTTGATCATAAAACGTCAACGAACAAATTACAAACACCTAACATATCTAAAATTATTTTGTTTCTTTCTTAAACTCCAAACAATTTAATAATCTCTTCTTTTTCTTTCCTCTCATGATTTAAACTTTTCCTTCATTTATTTCTCTTCAAAACTCCCAAATTGGAACGAAAAGTGGATATAAATGGAAGGAAAGTGAAGTAAAAGTGTTAAAAGGATTTGAATTGTCACGTATGCCCATTATAATAAACATCAATAATGACAAACTTGGAAAATAAAACAAACTATAAACATTAATATGCTTTTCCCTCCACCAACTCCCAAATAACATGGAAGGAAAGTGTCATTCTTTCTCTTCTTTTCCTTCTTAGACTTTCTCTTCTTCTCTATTCTCTCCTCTCCTTAAGTCCCAAACTAGGTCTAGCATTTTCCTTAATTCACCATACCGTTTGGAATGTTAATGAAGTTGGCTGCTAAAACTTACTACTGATATAGAGTTTTCACAAATTCTGAGCATTTGTGTCATACAATACTCTCAATTATACCCTCCATACCGTTTTTGTGTGCATTCTCTAAGTTAATTTGTTGGATGCTCTATAGGAAAAGCTAAAGTGATATTTACTCGAATATTTGTACTAACAGGGGAAGAATCCTACAAGAACAAAATCAACAAAGTCAAGTTTCCTACAAACCCCAAAAAAAATATAACACTCGAGCAACATAAAAAAAAAATTCAATTAGCCTCCCATACAACTTTCTATTGATATCACATCAAGCGATGTGCTGCATTAACTTGCATCCAGAAGTTATTAATATACCACTCCATCAAGCCATAAAGGAGGAGAACACCTAAAACAGTGCTCAAATGTGAAGACAACCAAGAGAAATTGCATATTTAAGTTCACACTCAACTGCTCCTATAGGAAGATGATTAACCTCTTTTTAAGGTCAGCGATCAAGATGATGGTCTAGATAACCTAGACAACTTTTTGTTACTAACTCATTTATGCCTAGTAGTCCTTGATGTGTAAAATTTTCTCTCCCAGATGAAAGGAGAATGAGAGCAATTTGTACTGCGTTTCACTTGATTAGGTTCAAATGATTTGGAGGATATTCTAGGCCTGTGGAACCAATAATTGATCAACTTTGGTCTCTTCTCTTCCCAATTCTGAACCCTTTTGCAGCTTCATTGCAGCTACATACAAAGACATAACTCATTATACGTACCCCTTGGGTCAATCGATTTCCATGAATTTTGGCCGAGGTATTAAAATTATTACTGCATATTAAACAATATTGGTCAGGTTTTAGAAACTAATACTTGTACGTAGTAAAGTACTTTGGACTAATAAACTACGAATCTTCCACCTCTCACATGAAAGAGTTATGAAATTGATATCCCTTTATCTTAATAAATCTCCTTGTGGTTTGCACATACTTATTAAACTTTTGGTAAAAAGATTAATTAGGAAATTACAAAGAAAAATCTTGGTCCAAAGTGCGACATGAACAACAAATTTTTGTTACTAGAACAGCTAAAACTGAGTTGTTTCCATCATATTTGAATGACGCATTACAATGAATGCATGAGTGGTGGGTCCAAAAACAATGAACTAATGGACAACACTGGAGCAACATAAAACGGAATCAATTAGCCACCTCTGTATCTTTCTATTGACATAACTACAATTGATATGTTACATTAACTTGCATCTGCAAGGAACTAATATACACCATCAAGCCATGTAATAAAGACATCACCTAAGACGACAGTGCTCATAACAAGGAAATTGCAAATTGAAACTTGCACTCAAGGGCTGCAATAGAAAGATAATGAACCTCTTTTAAGGTCAGCGATCAAGAAGATAGTCAAGGGAGCCTGAATGGTCAAGATAACCTAGACAATTTTCTATTTTTTTTTCTTGTTTTAAAAGGATCAACAGTCATTTCTTAGTTACCCCTTAATGACTTAAATTTGTAATCTATCGGTTACAGGTGAAACGTCTTATCAACTAGATTGTGTTTCATTGTTTATTACTAACTCATTTATGCCTAATACTCCTCAGCGTGTAAGATTTTCTCTCCCAAAACAAAAAGCATGAGAGCAACTTGTACAGCGCTCCATTTAATTAGGTTCAAATGATTGGGAGGATTTTCTAGATCCGTTGAAGAAATATTGATCAACTTTGTCTCTTCCCTTTTTTGCAGTTTCACTGCATATACATACAAGGCATCGGCCATTATACCCTTAACTCATTCGAATCTTTTAGCCCCAGTACTAAGCCTTCATGGGCCATAATTACTTAGTCATGTTCTTACTGCTGGTGCCAGTGGGTTAGGTGTTGAAGGTCTAAATTTCTCTTAAAATGTACAATATCTTTTCATGAAAAATTGGTTCTAGCATACACATCCAATTGTAGGAGATGATATATATAATTTGTGTCCCTTTGGTGACTAATTTGCTATACATTCTTTTAAGAATAAAATCGCCCGGAAGAGTTGAGATGGTCAATGATTTTTGGCATGAACATATCGGTCAAGCTAATGCTGTTACTTTTAAATATTGATCAGGTTTTAGAAGCTAATACTTGTTGTACTAAAGTACTTTGAACTTTGGAGTGTAAACTGCGAAATCTTCCACCTCTGGCATGAACAAAAGAATGAATCAGATATAAAGCTGATCACATCCCTTTATCTTACATAAATGTCCTTGTGGTTTAGATGTATATATCAGACTTCTTGAAAATGCTTACGAAATTAATAAAAGAGGGGGAAAAATCTTGATCCAAATTCCAAAGTGCGACATGAACAGCAAATTTTTGTCAATACAACAGCCAAAACTGAGTTGTTTCCAGCATCTTTGATTGGAGCATTAAAATGCATGAGTGGTGGGTCCAAAAACAATGCTATGTATTATCTTGTCCTCACACAATTTAGGCAATGGTGGGCACTATACTAGCAATTTAGCTAGTGAACGTATCTTTGGGTACTCCATATCATCTTGTTGGCTCCTATGCCTAGCAAAACTTGGCGTTTTCTATCATATCTTTATGTCTTATATCTCCATGCATGATGGCGACAGGAAACATGGTTCCTTTCAACCATAAAATATGTAAAAGGAAAACCCTCATTTCAAATCTGCACTAGTGCTTATGAATCTTTGTCTGCTTCATGTCTAGATGCATTCTTGATCCCCCAAAGTACTTTGTCAGAATAAAGATAAGCTACATTTCAATAAACTTTCTGTCATTTGAATTTGTTAATCATATCAACTTGTTGTCTAGTGAATGACTGCCCTTTATACCAACATATGAACGTATTAATGGAGCCTTTGTTCGTATAGGTGTTTCCAACATTGCTTTGCATTGACATTTGGGATGTCCAAGGAAGCATATGCTGTTTGCTTTTAGAGTGTTAATCTCATGGATAATAACATAAGAAAATTTAAACTGCTTTTGCCGCATTCTAGTATCATTCTTTCACAATTGTTTGAACGTGCAATGTCAAGGGAAAAGCGAGTTGAATACAAAAATGGTGTAAATTCAATTATTATAAGTTCACTAGCCAAAAATCAGCAGTGTGAAAGTTCCAGCTAGCTATTCATTTATTACATATACTGCATTCTGATCAATGGGAACTTGAAATTCTTTTTTCCCCCTCTAGAAGCACGTAAAGCAAACAATTTAAGTTTAATAGAAATTGCAAATTTACCTATATATAATTGGGTGTTTGCCTACGGTATGCTTGTGCTCCTTGTGTCTTCAATGTTTTTCCCTTTATTTCCTGAGCGTATTGGAAAAGGATAAAATACATCATATTGGTTTAATCTTGGCGACTATGCTACTTGTTGGAAGCCCTGCTATTAGTTAGCTTCCCCGGGGTGTCTAACTCAAATGCATTGAATCGGACAACCATGCCCCTTTCCTTGAAAAGCTGGCTCTCATAATTATAGAACATAAGTCGTATAATTAATTTATGAGCTAATTAAGGAAAAAAACATTTAAAACATTGCTAACATTTCACCAAATGAACTTTTTTGTCCTTCACTTTTAAAATAGTGATTTTATATCCCTTACAAAATCTTGATCTTAGTCTAGATTTTCGATCACTTTTTATCTTGAAATCACCATGTGACATACATGTAGGTATTTTTTACGTACAAAAAGTTAGATCACACATTTCTAGTGATAAAAATGAATATGCCTAATCCCACTTTTTAGGAAAAAAATAAATGAATATGGTTCAAATCATATCTTATTTTATAATGAATGAACTCCACTTTGCATCCTTGAATTTGTATCAATTTCTCACTTTGCACCCGAAATTTCAATTTTGGACACTTTACACCCGAAACTCTTAATTTTAGATACTCTATACCCTAAATTCTTAAATTTATCCTATTTAAATCCAGTCAATGACAACTTTTGCAAAATTAATGGCATAGATGACCCAACAAATCAATGATAATGTGTCAAAAGTAATCTAAAAATGCTACGATATCTTAGCAAACATAAAATAATACAATATCATTAATTTGCATCATTTTTTATCTTGTCAATTTTGCTAATAATGTTAGTAATTGAAACCATATAAATAATGATAATGTGCTAAAAATAGTAAAAAAAAAAACAAAGGATCGTAGTTGGAATAAAATAATAGTACATTGTCATTAACTTTCACTGCACTTTATCTCATTAATTCTAGGAAAATAATTATTGATTGGATTCAAAAAGGACAAACTCAAGAATTTAGGGTGCACAATGTCCAAAATTAAGAGTTTAAAGTGCAAAGTATCCAACATTGAAGTTTTGTGTGCAAAGTGAGAAAGTGATACAAGTTTTGGGGTCTAAAGTGGAGTTAATCCTTTTTTCTATGAGCAAAAATGAATTTGGATCAATTTATTTTGTTAACTGCAAATGGGATCTAACTTTTTTTTACTAAAAAAAAAATGACAATTTGTAAGTTACGTGATGGATTCAAAGTGAAAAGTGATTGAAAACCTGTGTAGGGACCAAGTTTTATTGACTTGATTTTGTAAGAAATGCAAAGTTACTATTTTAAAAGTGAAGGGCAAAAAAATTTATTTGATGAAATGCGATGAATGTTTTGAACGATTTTCTCTTAATTTTATATATACTGACACTGTATATACACTATTATACTTAGATGGATAATATATATATGCAGAATTGGATTTCAAATTCAAATTTAGATTAATTGTCATATATCAAATAGTAACAATGCATATATATTATTAGTATATATAAGATCAATCCTTAATTTATATCAAGATCAACAAAACATTTACCTATGTTTGAGTGATTCAAATCTATAGAATTACGAGTTTCCTTTAGAAATTCTGACAGATTGTGGAATAAGCTAATTATGGTGAAAAATGTATTTTTTTCCTCTGTACTACATAATCAAGGACAACCATGCTAGTTATAGTTTTATCCTTACAGCAAAATGTACCGGGACAGCTATTGCTCTTTTGTTTAGTTTGTTCTCTTTTTTGGTGTCGAGCTAACATCCTTTGCTAGCGGACATGTGCTTCATCAGAAAGATGTTGATCAGCTTCATGATTATTGGGCTTGGGCACAAGCATATTTCTCATAGGTGATTTTCAACCTTTATAAAAATTTCCATGTGCTTTTTCATCATTGTACATATACTGCAAAAATAACTCATTATTGAAAGGTAATTAGGTAAGTAGACTTCACCTGCAATGGAAGCAAAGGCGATAATGAAGGTCCTTTCTAAGTTTCTCAAGTGATCAGCGACACTAAATATTGAGTATGCAAGGCATTTTTTGGATTCTTAGTTTTAAAGGTGAGAATAGGGCCTGGGCTAAATCAAAGCAAGGATTATGTCATCCCATCCTAAATGGCATGCATTTGAAAAAATGAACAAGTGCTGGAGAAGCAATTGACATCTTATATTCCTTTTAAACAATAGTGCCATACTAATTATTGATGTCTATAGTGCCATACCTTTTAGGCAATGAGCATGTGTATGCCCTGAACTGCTTTGACCAACCAGTCCAAGTCTCTTCAAGTATGTTAGGCTAAAACAGGGAAACATTACAGCCTATAAGCATTTTTTTTTTGTTTTTTTGAGCTAAAAGTTGGGTGTAATTGGCTTTAGTTTCTAACATATAGAATATCCAAAAGGGAAAGTTGTGTACAACAATCCCCATAATCTTTTTTTTTTTTGGGAAAAACCAAGGTCATCAATAAAACAAACCTTTTTTTTCATGCTTTTCTGTTGTATTATTATAAACACACATACATATTGTGTTTTTCTGCTCTCGTTCGTTTTCCATAAATGTTCATTAAATGTTCTTGCTATGCATGCATGCATGACTGAGATATTGGGGTAGTTAGGTTTGTGTTATTATCTAGGATTGATCTAGTATTAGACTAGAATCTTGGATCTAGTTAAATTGTGACAACCACTTCAATTTTGGATATATATATTCATGGCTTTATCAGATAAACACAAGTGGGTCGAAGTGTTTTTGCCTAGTTTTCTCTGTCAGCAAAGCCATATCAGTCATCTTTGCAAAATACAAAAGGTCATTTCATACAAAAGCCATTGAAGGTATTGGTAATTTCCTGAGTGCATTCCTTGTCAATGGAGTGATCCCACTTGAGTTTGAAAATCAAAGGGAAAAACAAAAGCAGCATTGAATTTACTGAAGCAGATGGATCAGTTTGCGTTTCCAAGAAAACTTCAATCTATTCTGCTGTGTTTTGGAGAAATACCGCTTTACTCTTATCTTGTTTGGTTTCATTCGATTCCTTATCTTTTCTGCTTGTCTTAGTTTGTTTAGTCGCCTCCATCTTTTAATTGAGTGCCTTGAGTATTAAAACATTATTTGAGGACATGGGAAATGTTAATTAATGATACTTTCTTATTTACTAATTAATGGCACTTCACTTAACTTTTTTTTTTAAATTTAAGTAAAAGGATAGAAATATCCCTACTCTTCATTTTAATAAGAACATTTAAAAAGGGATGGTCATTAGTTTAATGAGAAGTAGGGATAATTTTGTCTAATTAATTAATTAACTCCTATGATCAAAAAGTCAAAATGAGTGTCACTAACAAATAAAACAGTATCCCATTAGTGGTGCAAATCAATTGAGAGTGATTTAAAGGTCAAATACGTTAACATGAAGGGTGCTATGACATTGATCTAGACATGAATGGTGCAAGCATAATTAAAAAATGTCTACACACTTATATACAGACCAATAAAGAATGAAGTATCAGAAACTGAGGTGTCCACAATATAGTGGAGCAAATATGTGATTTCTCTTAAAAGTACGCTGCCAGAATTTGTTGCGAAAAGGCATGGGACATTTTCTTCTTTTTAACCATATTTCTTTGTCACTTTTCGACCAATTTGTTGTCAAATAAATTATTTTTTTTGAAAATCCGATGTAAAATATCCATTAATGCTCGAATTGGACGAAACCCCTTCATGTCAATGCATACGTATCAAACTAATAACTAAGTAAAGCACTAATTTATTTAGGTCAAAACTTTGGTATACCCGATTTTCAAAAACTAAAAGATCCAGATTGTACCACATCACTGGATAAAATGATGTGTCACAATTTGAACTATTGAATTTTTAAAAATTTAATCTACCCAAATATGAGCCATTTATCAAACTATATGTGGGGTCAAAGTGTATGACAAAGTTGAGACGAAAGGAATACTTACGATATATAGATATGCTAGACATACATTTTGTGTGTGTTTTGGATGTTAAGGATAATGTGATGGTACTTGTTGAATATTGGA
Organism: Coffea humblotiana; assembly: GCA_023065735.1. Lineage (NCBI taxonomy): Eukaryota > Viridiplantae > Streptophyta > Magnoliopsida > Gentianales > Rubiaceae > Coffea > Coffea humblotiana. The sequence continues at coordinate 28,986,725 of CM041217.1, read as the reverse complement.
TGATAAATGTCATCAAGACAAAGCAACTTTGTATTGTCACCTTCACTTCATATAAAAGGCGTTAGTGGTGAACTCTATTTTTGGCTTATCTTTGAATTCCGCCAGGATTTGATTTCTAAATCCCCCAATTTAAATATTTAATGGTGCATGATAGACCGTAATGAAAATGACTACAATTATAAGGATCCATCCATCATTGAGAAGTTAGGCAAAGATGTAATCAGTCCCTAAATTTCTCAACTCCCCACGAAATTGAACTTTTGAAACTCTACAAGACACATAACTTGAATATCAAACGTGTAGAAGTAAATGGAAACATTAAGAAATATGCACTTGCCAAACTAATTGTTTTGTATAACGTTTACGGAATAAAAATTTGTGTCACTTTATATGATTTCATAAATGCCTTTCTTTCAACTATACTTTACCCCCTTGTGGTTTAGTGTTTTTTTGTACCTAACCCTCCTATGATTTCAAAAGCTATACATAACCCTCTTATGATTTGAATTAAAGTGTCAAAGTAACGAAATTTGTAATCCATAATGGAGCCACCTAAAATGTCAAAAATATCTCTATATAAAGTTGAAAATTATTTATTAACCACAGGGGCGATTATGTGTATATTTTGAAAATTATAAGGGGGTTATATGGTAAAGTATTAAATTATAAGGAGTTATATAATAAAATATAAAATCATACGGAGTTAGTGCGTCATGTATATTATATTTATATATTTTGGTCATTCCAACCATTTTAATTTTCAAACAAGGGTAATTTCGATATTTTTAAAGGTTCAGTTATGAATGATCATTTCTGTAATTTTGACACTTTAATCCAAACCATGAAGATGTTATGTATAGCTTCTGAAACTATAGGGAGATCATGTACAATAATAATAAATCATAGGGGGATAAAATGTAATTTGCCCATTAAATTTGTAACTGGTCACTTTCTATTTTACCTCTCCCGACAATTAACGATTAACTTCATGAAATCAACCTTCAACCATCTAATATACCTAGCTTTTCATTAAACAAAGAACAGTAGTGTAAATAATGCTTCATGATTGGATAACGATTGTAATATTAGGTCAAAAATCAAGCTATAGAGTATAGATAAAGAGCCATAAGATGACTAGCTAGAGAACTTCTGTCCATTGCGTATACAGCCAAATGCAGCTTGGAAACCCTGTCGTCAATACACATTTTCTAGTCTTGTACAGAAACCATTTGTCGTAGCCCAGAGATCAGTCCAATCTCAAAACATTATTCCTGACTAAGAAAACTTTACCTGACATAAGTGAAAAAGATGTCTAGGAATTCTCGAGCTGTCGTCAATCAAAGATCAGTAGCACCCCATGACAATAGCGGATGAGGGGCAGGAGCGGTCATTTTGATGACCGCTCTTGAACTGTTCACGGCCAGATTTTGGTCAAAAAAAAATATGCGGTCCAAATCACAAGTTATACATTGATTTTCACACCGTGTGTGGGGCCCGCAAAATTTTGTACTAAAGTTACACGTTGTTCAAATAAAGTTACGCCGTGTACAATCAAAATTACGCACAGTTGAAAATGACCAAAACCGACAGAAACGGTTGCACCTGCAACCGTTTGTGTCCCTTGTCCGACAATAGCTGATACAGCAGATTCGTGTACGGCAAAAGAGTTCAATTATGAAATAATTTTCCCAGCAAACTGCCAAAGGATCAGCTTGTCTTAGGCCATCCACTTGATTGAGGTGTTTTAACTTTTAACACATCTTTGGTCTTTCTTCACATTAAGCATCATGGTTTGTCCAGTTTCTTTTCCTAGTCCTTCAATGGATAGGATGAATCCGGTTATTAAGCCTAACACGCGGTATATTAGAACAAAGACTCCGCTAAAATAAAAAGTTAAGAATAAATAACGCGTTAATGACTGCGTTGGCTAAAAAAAAAAGAACCGTGAATGATGTTTTTTGTGCACCCGATGAGCAAGGTGTTGAGCGATTGCAGCCACCTTCAACCATACACGAACTTGTAGTTCATGAGCAACGTGGTGGCGTTGATCAACGTCGCGCCCCCCATTGCTATCTTGCTTTTAGGTTTATTTCTATTGTAAGACGCTTAAAAAAAAATTTTGGATTATATTTTTGGAGAATTTTTATTTTTAAAAAAAATGCAACAGAGATGCTTGACTTTGATTCAATAGATTTTTCAGGTTTCGTTTAAATAGTTGTTTGAAGCCAACGGCCTCTTGAGCTATTGGTATCACCAAAACATTTAAGTCTTGGTCGGAGTAAGAGGTCAACTCTTGTCTTTCACTTTACCATTTAATTGTGGCTTCCTCTGACGGAAAAATTCCGTCGGCCTCCTCTTAGAATAGGTTACACAAATGTTATCATTGTAATAAAAAAAAAGTTTAAACAATTGTTTGAAACATTCTATAGCTAATGTGGTAATTGGTAAAATGAGTATGAAAAACCTCTCTTTTATTAAACCGGAACGGTAAAAGGCTCTCTTGCTTTGCTTGTCTTCTATTTCGTTATAGCACTGTGGTAACCTTTCCTCTTATTGGGGGAAATTATCCAAGAAAAGCAACGGACTCTACTTCTTTATTGGAGTCAAATGCCATTCTTCTTTTACTAAACTGCCTAAACTACAGATAATGAATAACGGGTTAGCTTATATTTGGTTATCTATTAATCTTTTTCTCTCAGTTAATTATTCTTTGTAGTATTGCATTTGTGTACTTAATTTGATTCATTCACAAAGATATACAAATTACTCGTCTTTGATTCAAGGAATCCACAATGCACCGAACAGGCACCTTTCTCCTGCGCGAGGCGCTGTGCTTAAGCCCTAGTTTTATACTAAAATTTGCAGTTAACCAAAATAAACAAAGTGAGGCTATAAATATGCCGATGAAAACTTAAACAATTGGAGAGTGCAATCCTCAAGAAATTCGACCCATTCGTGGTAGGCATTGCATTTGGGTGGAAGATTATTTGAACAAAAAAATACAAGAATAATTATTTAACAATTTATGTGATCTAGTTTCAACTTATTAGAGTAAATTCCCAAATCATGCTACTTTTTGAAACTAGTTCTTAAAGAGTGAAGGTTTTTAAGAAAGTGTGTTTAGTAAATGCATTTTTTAAAAAGCGTATTCACTGAATGTGATGTTTAAAAATTTATGCCTACAAAAAATAAAAAGCCGCATTTAACAAATGCAATTTTGAATCCGTTTTCACCTTTTTGGGAAGAAGTTTAAGAAACATCAATTTTTTTGGGAATTCTTATTAAAAAGTAGCACTCTTTGGGAATGTACTCAACTTGCCGTCATAAATAGAGTTGCAAATGAATCAAACCGCTCGTAAGTCAACTGGGTCAACATCGAGCTCAAACCGATACTGAACCGGCCAATTCGAGTTTGAGCATAGAGAAACTCAATACGTTAACTTGCGAGCCAACTCAATTTTATATATATATATATATATATATATATAGTAAAATTACATATACACACACGCATTATCTTTATTTTAATAGTAAAAATACATATATTCCTAATATTTTGTTAAGGAAAATTACTATTTTATTTATTTTTTAAAAAATGAAATAATTATTTTTTATGTTTTAAGTTTGAATAGATTCGAATTCGAACTTGACTCGACTCGAATTTAAAATCGAGTTCGAAATCGAACTTTACATTGAGATTTCATCGAATTCGAGTTCAAACTCGAAATTGATAAAATTGAATAGAAACTTGGTTCAATTAAACTAAAACTCGATTTGATTTGACTCGACTCGTTGGCAGTTTTTAATTTCTCAGAAAACAATCACAAAGCCCAGCCACGAAACCGTTTTGGACCTCTTACCTTATTTTTGTCAGCCCGTTTGGTGTGAGAATTCCACCAGTAAGAAAGAAATGGGCCTAGCCTCTACTTCTGGTGTAAAGCCGTTGTTGCCCATAAAACTTGTAATTCCCTCCAAGTGAAACACCTTCCAAAGCCCCCGAGTTAACTCACCAACCCTTATCCAATTTCCGGTTTCCGCCTGGCGCTCACCTGAAAAAACCCTAATTGCCCTGAAAACCCTTTCAAGAAATTAAGTTCCTAATTCAACGGCCAAATTTAGTCCAACGGGTAAGTTTTTCACCTATTCTTATCCTTCAAGAACCTGACAGTCCATTTAAATTTTGTCTCCTGGATGCTTTTGGGTTGAAATGTTGTAAAAATTTTTGAAGTTTAGTACCAAAATTCAACTAATTTTTTAATTTGGATTTTTTGACTAAATTGATGTAAGTGATAACTTTGGTGGTAAAAAACATGGTTTGCTTGATTCTACGTTGTAATTTTTCAGGCATTGATACGGAGGTCTTTAGTTAAAACTTGAAATTCCAATGCTGGATTTCTACCGGATTTTGGTTTCGTGGTGATTATAGCTGAAGTGTTGTAATTGGGCATAACCAAGAAGTGGAAAGAGTTGGCGAAAACATTAATGGCTTTGGGCGTAAAGTTGTTAAAGGAAATTCCCTTCTGATTAAAGTTAGTTTAGTTTCGTAGCTCAGTATCTCCCGAGGAAAATTGAGCTAGGATTAATAAGGGGTTTATAGGCTTGGCACCTTTGCATTTGGGTGTTAAGTTGTGTTAAAGTAGTGAAAACAATGATGACAACCCCAGTTTCCGATGGTTCAGTTTCGAAGAGGCCGAAGAGGACTAGAACAGCGGTGAAAAATTATGACGAAAGTTTGATGGATGATTTAATTGAGAAACATATAGGTGGTGAATCAAAGAAAAGGAAGAGAACCAAGGAGGAATTGGAGAAAGAAACTGAAACAGAGGCCATGATTGCTTTATCTCTGGGATTTCCAATTGATGATTTGCTTCCTCAGGAGATCCAAGCAGGGGTTGTAAGTGAGTTGGGTGGCATAGAGCAAAATGACTACATTGTTGTGAGGAACCATATACTCTCGAGATGGAGGGCTAATGTTCGGACATGGCTGTCAAAAGCACAAATAAGGGAGACCGTTAGTAGCGAGTATGAACATTTGATGAGTTCTGCTTATGACTTCCTTTTGTATAATGGATATATAAATTTTGGGGTTTCAGAGTCGTTTTCTTCTCCAGTTCCAGAGGATGCAACTGAGGGGTCTGTGATAATTGTTGGTGCTGGACTTGCAGGGTTATCTGCGGCTAGGCAGCTCATGTCATTTGGATTTAAGGTGATTGTCCTTGAAGGTAGGAGCCGGCCTGGGGGAAGAGTATATACTCAAAAAATGGGTAACAAGAGTGCATATGCTGCTGTAGACCTTGGTGGAAGTGTGATAACTGGTATCCATGCCAATCCATTAGGAGTTTTGGCTAGACAGCTGTCAATCCCTCTTCACAAGGTTAGAGATAACTGCCCCTTGTACAAGCCTGATGGGGCACCTGTTGACAAGGAAGCTGATTCTAGTGTTGAACTCATCTTCAATAAGCTACTTGACAAAGTAACCCAATTAAGGAAGATAATGGGTGGATTTGCTAACCAAATTTCCTTAGGTTCAGTCTTGGAGAAACTCAGACAATTGTATGCTGTTGCTAGAAGTATGGAGGAAAGACAACTCCTTGATTGGCATTTTGCAAATTTAGAGTATGCAAACGCTGGATGCCTTTCAAAACTTTCTGCTGCTTACTGGGATCAGGATGATCCTTATGAAATGGGTGGTGATCATTGCTTTCTTGCAGGTGGAAATTGGAGACTGATAAGAGCTCTGTGTAAAGGGGTTCCAATCTTTTATGGAAAGACTGTTCAGACCATTAGGTACAGAGATGATGGTGTTGAAGTTGTTGCTGGAGACCAAGTGTTTCAAGCAGATATGGTCCTATGTACTGTTCCGCTGGGAGTCCTGAAGAAGAGAACAATAACATTTGAACCAGATTTGCCTCAAAGGAAACTTGCTGCAATAGAAAGACTAGGCTTTGGATTGCTAAATAAGGTTGCCATTTTATTTCCTCATGTCTTTTGGGGGGAGGATGTGGATACGTTTGGCTGTCTGAATGAGTCCAGCCAAAGACGAGGAGAATTTTTCTTATTTTATAGTTACCATACTGTTTCTGGTGGTCCAGTACTTGTTGCACTGGTGGCTGGGGAAGCTGCACATTCATTTGAATATGCTGACCCATCAACTATGCTTCATCATGTTTTAGATATTCTTAGAGGTAATAATATGTCTGATATACTTTTTGTTGCCCTCACTATTCTCTAGTTTCGTTTCTAGCTTAACTGTGCTGCTGTTGAGTGTCCTTTTCATTTGATTGCATGCCTATTTTACAGGTATATATGGCCCAAAGGGCATTGATGTGCCTAATCCCATACAATCCATATGTACAAGATGGGGCAGCGATCCCCTTTCTTATGGTTCATATTCTCATGTCCGAGTAGAGTCATCTGGCAGTGATTATGATATACTCGCAGAAAGTGTGGGTGGTCGGCTATATTTTGCTGGTGAAGCTACAATTCGGCAACATCCAGCCACCATGCATGGTGCCTATCTTAGTGGCTTAAGAGAAGCTTCAAGTATATTAATAGCCACAAAGGCTCGGCAAAGTAATCCCGGGAGGTCCATTCACAGCAGTTTTGGTCCTAACAATGAAACTTTGGCAGATCTATTCAAGAAGCCCGATCTAGTATCTGGGGAGTTCTTATTTGTATTTGATCCATTTCATGAAGACCCAAAATCACTTGGACTTCTGAGAGTTAGCTTTGGAAAGCCCAGTGACAACTGCAACCCAGAAGTATCTAATGAGAACGAAGCAGATAACCAATATCAAGATTTACTAAACCATCAAGTGCAGCTATATACAGTGTTGTCTCGGGAACAGGCACAAAAACTGCTGCAGGTGACTGGAGGAACACGGAGTAAATTGTTGTACTTGTTTAAAAGTCTACAGCTGAAGCTAATGGGAGCTAGCAGTTTAGGGGTTTTAGGCAACTCTGTGGCTGCTAACCTTTCATCTTCACGAAGAAGTAAGGGCCAAAACCGTGTGTCTGGAGGGCCACAAAATGCTAGATGATGCTTTAGTATACTTGGGGTGGTAGGAATCAGTTAGTAGCTCAAGTATAGGAAGTGAATATGCAGTTTTGAGGAAGGGATGGTAAAAGGAATGCATGCGTTTGCTTCCTGGATTGACCCCTTTGTAGATTATAGCGGATGGGGTTGTTACTGACTTGCCCAGATTGTTGGTCTTTTAAAATTTTGACCTGTCTCGCCTTTTTCATAGCAAAATGACTATCTGCTGACACAGATCGTTTTAAACTGGTGATGAAGCATTGCAGCAGCAGTTGGGCAATCTGTATCAGCTCATGCTAATGTCTATTTTCTTGTATAAAGGATAATGTATTATTAGGTGCTTTTCAAGCTTCATGAAAAGTTTCATGTGCTTTTCATCATTGAATGTATGTTGTAAAAATAATTCATTGGTACAAGTAAGTAGGCTTCACCTCTTATCGATGCAGAGGTGACATTGGAAGTTCCTTCCCAAGTTTCTCAAGTGTTTAGCGAATCCATGCTAATAGTGAAGGTGCGTGGAAGGCATTTTTGGATTTTTTATTTTAAAAGTGAAATTAGGGTCATCATATATTTATTGGGTTTTCTCTGTTATTCTTTGTTCTTCATTTCTTACAGAATGTTTATTACAATGCCCTTGCAAATGCATTAATATAGATACATGTACTTGCATGGTTGAGATATAGGCGTGGATAGGTTGTGTTATCATGTAGGATTGATCTAAATACAGTTAAATCTAGAGTTTAAAATTGCATAAGCAAATCACTTCAGATAAAACAAGAGGCTAGAAGTTTTTCTGCTTAGCGTTCTCTGTCAGCAAATCTAGCTTAGCCATCTTTGCAAGGTACAAATGCTGATAACAGGTCATTTCCTGCAAAAATATGGGTTGTTTTTAACTTGTCCTTGAAATCATCTAAGTGACGAACCAAGAAAATCAGAGTGTATGGTAAATTCTAATATATGATACTGGAGTTTGTACCATTTTCATGGTAAAGGTGAATAGAACCAACACTTATCTACCATTTTTGTTTTGTTGAATTTTCTACATATCTATTGTTACATAAGGTATAAAATTGGTTCTCCTAAAAATGATTTCAACAAATATACTTTGAAAATTCTAGAAAATTTTTTTCTCTTTGTTCGTTGCACACGCATTGAGTGTGTCTTGAACGCTAGCTTCGTTTATATGATTGATCTCTAGCATGGAACTGGCAAATTATCTTTCAGTTCTGCCTGAATTTGCTTTCTAAATTCTTGTTCAATGTTGCACTACAAAACTGTAATTAGAATGACTACAAATATAAGCAATCATCCATGCCTGACAGGTTAACCAATGATGCAATCAGTCATTCGACTTTCTCATTTCCACATGAATACCCCGTTTGGCAAGTGAGTTTTTTAGATGTTTGTCTAAAACTTTACTGTAACTTACTGTAGAAGTTGTAGAAAAAATTTTTGAAACGTGTAAATTTTTGAATATTTTGAAGTATATAGTTTAAAAATTTTGAGAAGTTTTTCGAGGTTGCTGTAATTAAAGTTGTTAAAAAACTTGTACTAGACAAATTGAGCCAAAAACTTGCTTGCGTCCAACTTGCATATTTCACAATACTAACGATTCACTTGTACAAATTTTAAGCTCAAGTACTAAGGTATTTCCAAAAGCTCATTACTATTCAGTAAAATGTATCAATGGCCATAGATTCCATTCCAAAAGATAATATTTGTGTGATCTAAAAATGTGTACTTCTAAAGTGCTACTTGCATCATTAGCGGCTTAGCTGTTTGGATTAGCTGTTTTTGGGAGGTGTTTTTAAAATTTTTTACTGTAGCAGAGTTTTTAAAGTATATTTTGGGATATTTTTAGAAAATATTTTGGGATATTTAAGAGTAAAAGAGTTTTTAGAATATATTTTGGGATATTTTTTAAATATTAAAAAAAATTTAGACTACTTTTTAGAGTATCTTTTAGAGTACTTTTTAAAAATTTTAATAGTATTTGAAAAACTAATTTTTGAAAACTCTTAAATCCAAACAGATGTTCACCAAAATGTGGCTGGAAAATGTAAATTATGCTATCATCTTTGCATAACAGTTTTAATAGTAGACCAAAAGATCCTGCCATGCACAAGAAGCCATAAGATCATTGACGAACATCTATCCAGTAAACAAACAACTAATGCATGTAAAGAGTCGAATGAGCTGGAAATCTTATCAACAATCGTTTGAAAGACATATTTCTTTTCCTTTAAAAACAGTTTTACTTGGCTTAAAGATCAGTTCAACATCAAATGTGTACCCAAGAAAGAAAAATTTACTTCACATAAGTGAAAAAGATGCATTGGTCATCAAGATCTTCGCAAACTGATCTTACTTGAACACCAATAGCCAAACAAAAAACAACCCTGTGACAAACCTGATGCAGCAGGTTTATGTACATGGAAAGAGTTCAGTTGCGGAATTTTCCCAGCAAACTGCCAAAGGAAAAGCTTGTCTTAGACCAACTGCTTGATTCAGGTGCTTTGACACATGTTTGGACTTTCTTCACATTAAGCATCATGGTCTGTCCAATTTCTTTCCGTAGGCCTTCTATTGTCTTCATGTCTACAGGATCTCCTGAAGCATCTCTAACGTAGAATACATGCATTGCTTGCTCGCCGACCGTCGTGACTCCTGCTCTTGTAACAGACAGTCCATTTTCTCGAAGAACTCTTGTTACCTCAGAAAGCAGGCCAACTCGGTCCTTCGCACATAGCTCCAGGATTAGGTCCTGCATCACATTCAATGTATGCCAAAAATACAAGCTGGTCTCCTTGTTGTAGTCTACTAAAATAGGTGTGAATCCATGCCAAGCTGGCCACCACCCCAAGGTGGCTTTGTCCAACAAAAGAAGAAGTTTCAGGAAACTTAATGCTACATTTGAATTCACCGGTTGCTTGAAAACAAATAATTTTCCTAATGTGGATCTTTTTTGTGAGCTAATGTTTCTTTGGGCACAGCTTATACACAATGACAAATGGGCTTCAAAATTGGATAGACTTCCATGTCATATTTGTATACAACACCATACGTCATATCATGAAATATACACAATCCTATTTTTGTTGGCAGAAAAGATGTTTCGATGACTGCAATCGAATGCAGACATCTGTGCAGCCCAAATACACATGGATGGTAGGTCAACAGGAGGGAAAAAAAAGGCTAAGTTTGTCTGCGAAACTTCTTTCTCCCTAATATGTCTTCTCCTTTTAAGAAAATAACATCTCTAGTTACAATCAACAACATGTTTGACCATGCAAGCTTTAAATTTGTCTCCAGAAATGGTTATGAAAATTGGGCAAGGGCAATCTCTACATTCTAGATGGAATCAAGAGTTGACCTCAAAGATTCACCATCAAACCAAGCCATAAGAGGACCAGTTTCTCAGAAGCAATGGACTAACACCCAGAGCATGTTTTGTTTCCTGAGGTATGCATCAATTGGAGCCTCATTTGAACTCTCAGAGAGAGAGAGAGAGAGAGAGAATTCAATAGAGATTATTGCCTACTCAATGAAATTAACCGTGAATCATGAGGACAGATCACAACAGATTGCACTGATTCTCATCTGTCTTTTATGTAAGAGCAGAACTAAAGTAAATATCACTCACCTCACTCACTCTCCGTCTGATTGCAGCTTCAAGACATTTGATAACCCTTTGCTTTTCTCCTTCAGTGTCAAGAGTACAGCCATCCATGTGGCGAATATAATATTCCTGCAGGTCCAAAATAGTCAGAATATTCTTTTCCAGTAAAGCCCAGAGGAATTGCTCAGACATGCTCCAGAGATTAAATGAGTAGAGATGTTCAACACGAAAGTAAAAGCAACATGTAGTGTCAAGAAATGAACTGTAATTTGGAGCCATCACAATAGTTAATAACTGAAATACCACTAAGAATGCAAATGAACCAGAGTGACATTACCTGGAAAAAAAGGGAAGAAAAAAATTGAAGTCAAATCACAGGCTATGGACAAAAGAAAAAAAGCTACTCAAGTAGACACATGTCAACAATCTCAACTGAACAAATTCAATGCGTAAATCATGTCATGCATGAAGTAGGAAAGCTCAATCAAGATATAAGTGAACATTTTTAAATTGACTAATTATATTCTTACTGGATTTATTAAATCCAACATCCCTTTTTCTCCAGAATTTCACTTCCATTTATGCCAATGCACTCAAAATCAACTTATAGACAATCCCTGTGCAAAATAGTTTGTCAGAAACCATGCTTATCATGATGGTAACTGTTCCTAAAGAAATCTTCTTTCTTAAACCTTATTATATTAAGACAATTAACTGTAGGATATCCTTCAAAGTATAAACTGTGCTTTTACCTGTGATGCATAGGGGCCATCAGATGTAATAGTGGCATGGAAAACCACATATTGCATATCTGTAAGTGTGCACACAATGTCAAACATTAGCTTTGACCTGTCTTTGCAACTTACAGTGACCACTGAGTATCCCTTCTCCACACACCGATCTATTGTTATTTTTGGTGTGAATGAAGGGGGATACTCAGCCTCAGTTGATAAGCAACCACCTTCATAGTCCCTATCAGCAAATAACATCTGGTGGAGTCGTCGATCAACATGGGTGACACTTGCAGAGAAATTAGTACGAGCTACATTTCTATCATCTTCACACCCGCGGAGAATGTTATTGAGCTGAACTTCCATGGTAGATAACCGAGAGGGATCATCCACAGCACGGCATGTTGAATCATCGTTGACATAAAGAAGACACGCTATTCTCCTGTTATGTGTCCAAACTTCAGCAGCAATGACATTGAAGTGAAGATTAGCAAGGACAGCAAAAATCTCAGATAAGAGACCCGGTCGGTCCCTCCCAGTGAGCTCAATAGCTGTGTGATCACCACTGGAGTGCACCCCCACCTGCTTCCCTTGCCAAGTCTTCAATACATCTGCTGTGTGGCCTTTAGGTCCTAGAGCCTATGATCACATATTTAATGACATATCAACAACATAAAGAAAAAGTTTTTGTTTCCAAATTCTGAATTTTTGTCCAAGTCTTCGCGTTTCTAACACAAATGCCTTTCACTCATGTTTTTCCTCAGTTTATCTCTGCTCCAGAAGGTCATGTCTGGGATTTTCTATAATAAAGAAGTGAATGCACTCAAATCTCCAACAGGTGAGACAATTTGATGAGCTATGACACTTTATATGGTCCAATGTGCATAAAGAAAATGAAGTCCAGCCTTCAGTAGAAATCTTTACTGTGCATTAACTCTAAACTGCAGTTCATTCAGTGCAGTAAGTACTTAAATTTTTCTTCTTTCCTTTTGCTTTATTTTCTAAACGTAGTCTACCATATCCAATAATAGTTTAGTACTACTCAGTTCCTTTCTGTTTTCCAAGTGAGGAGATGAGGCAGCCCTGAATAACCTGGCTCTGCTTCATTGCATGTCAAATGATATAGCAATAGCTGTTCAACTGTTGAGGTTAAACAAGTTTCGCTAGGTTCCCTGGTCAACCAAGCTAGTTAATTATCCCTTTAGTTCAAAATCCAAAGCACGAGAGAATGAAATAAAAGACCATACCTTCTCAATATGTTCAATGGTATTGCTCTCCGTAATCTTATTTCCATGTTGGTCAGTAACATGGAACACTGTCAAGAATGATCTCATATCAGCATCCATTGGTTCACAAACACACACAGAGGAGAGGTCTAGTTCGTGTTGAAACTATTTATTGAACTTGCGTGATGGGCCCAAGCATTCTTTATTGTGTAAGACCATGAACAGAAGCAAATGTCAAGGAGAAACAAAGCTAGAAGGCAACAGCTGACAATTTTTCCCCCCTAAAGTGCATTAATTCTTTATGTTTCCAGGTGACTAAGAGTTAGTGATGAAACTTGAAAAGCACTGAGCTTTGGTTTTAGGTTCATTTAGTTATACATAAAAAGAACAGTAGAAGGAATCAAAAAATTCACATAAAAGTTATCATATTCAAGTTCTGGGGTTTTAGAAAACCAAAAAACTTGACATAGCAACAATCTAGAGAAAAAGCAGTTTGAGTGGGAAATTGGACAGACATCAATAGGAAGACTCACATCAAAACCAACACATGTTTTGTTTTTGGTGAAAACTAATGTTTTTGGACCAATATGTTGGCATTTCATCATTTGGAGCTATATGTAAACCACTCTGCACAATTTGAGAGCTTACTGATAGTAATGAACAACAGACAAGGTAAGACAAAAATGAAAGAGACCAGACATATTATGTCAACATAGAAGCTGACAGAAAGCAGGGGGTAATTTCTGTGCAACCATAGAAGTGAAGGAAATATCAAAATAGATGATTGACATACCATCCATGAACCACCCACCATCAGATGATATGTATGCTTTAGTGATAATCAGATCTAGGTCAGACAGGATTTGCACCACTTCCAACAGTATTCCTGGTTTGTTTAGACTGTCAACCTATCCATTGATTAAGACAATTTTGAATTGGATTATGGAAGATGGAGAAGCACCTGCAATTCTACAATATTACACCAGAGGATACTGTTGTTCAACGAAATCCTCTATAAAAGCATTTGAAACAGGGTTGTATGCAGGTAATTGATTAAGGCTTCTTTTCAGGATAGTTTATACTTTTACTCATCTAAAAGGATGCGTTATATGAGAACTATAACCAGGCTGTAAAAGCAATTGAGGAGGGCCAGAAGCCAACAAATGTAAAGAACTGCCATTCATGAGCAATGGTCCAGGAGACTTTAGTCCCAAACCTATTTTCATATACTGTTTCACTGAAAAATATTGGCAACAATTTTAATTTTCATACTTTGATGAACTCTTTCCCCACCTTTTTGGGTTACATTTCAATAAACTGAGTGTGTGACTACAATCATCTTAAGATTCTTGTTTCTTCTATAGTCCATTTCTATTTTGCAAGTAAGCAAAAAGGAGAAGTCTTCATTTTGTTCTAGCCTTTGACAAAACCTCAAGAGTAAGAATAGTGTCTGCTAATTTTTCTTGTTTACACAGTAGCATTTTATTACAGCACTACATTTGAATCAACTACCAACCCAAGTAATAGACAGGGAGCTCCAGTTACCTATTGCTTCACATCTGGATTAACATCTGTTATAATCACATAGATAAAATACTAATAAATGTTTCATGGGTTAGTTCCAAAAGCTAGACTGCGCACAGTAAAGCATGAAGCATTTGTACAGTTAATGTTTATCTTATATATGTGACAGCATTCTTTCAAAGGGTACTTGAAATTCATGAAATTATCCAATCTTCATTCTCATTAAGTTCGAAGAGTGGGTGTATCTTGCTTTTGGAGCACATCCAAGAGCGTAACACATTACTCATCATTAATAGGGTCTCTTACCTCCCTAGTTTTTTCTGCAAAAAGGCCGAACCTATGACACTTCTTCGAAGTCTGGAATATCATTTGTCTTTTGCATGAGTTTTACAGATTACATACATCTACATACACTTAAACACAAAGGTACAAGTAAGAAATGTAGACATACTCAAAACAAATGAACCAGTACTTTGATTGGTCTAGTAGTAAAAGTATGGTTAAAATCAACTGCAAGCCAATACTGCTGACAAGAATTGTTAGCCATGAAATGTGGAGAAGATAGCATACAGTCGAAGGAAGTAATCTGAAAATAATTTCGGCATTTGGACAACAAAGTACCACTGAAGAAAGGTGTTAAGAGAGAGAAAAAACTACCTTGACTAGAGTGCAGTCCTTGCAACTAGTGTTATCAACAGCCACGCTGAAATCAGGATTGTAGATAAGTCAGGAAAATAATACAAGTATCAGCAAAAGTAGAGCAGAGGAAGTGAACTACCAAAAGGAATGATCATATGCGAATATAAACTGCCAGACAGACCTTGGGGGGTTTATTCTTATGCTTAAAGTTTCATATTCAGGATCAAAATAAGGCCATCCATCCCTAGCCATAAAATATATTCAGCTTTGTAATCGATACAGATGCTTCTCTTGCTTTATCTGCATTATGACCAGAATAAATGTTATGACATATTAGGAACCAAATCATTTGCTACTAGAATCAGAGGCTCACCCTCTAGCCCAGTTGAAATTTAACATGATTTGCACATTCATGCAAGGAATTCAAGCAGAAAGTGCAATCAAGATGAAAAAGCTTCCTATTAGACATTGTCAGCAAATGTTTCGGAATTATATCTCCTATTAATGAAAGAGAGCAAGGAAAGGCAAGCACAAGTGCAACCAAGAAAATCACCATGCAAAAGCTGAAGAAAGGAAAGGTTTAAAAATTCAGGATGCTTGCATCTGACAGTTAAGCCTTTTCTCTCGCTTGCTAGTGCAAAAACTGCATCTTAATTCAGGGATAAGGTTTACCTTTTTTATGAACTTGAGAGACTCAGACGGAACTTCATATCATCAACTAGCATCAACATCTAATCTTTAAAGCTCCCCTGAAGAGGAGTTGCGCAAACTTTCATTTCTCTCAAGAGGGCCTGCTAAGTGCTAACTGAAAACCACAACCGCATTAGACTGTCTTGAATTTTAGCAATTGCCTACCAACGCTAAAGAGCTTGCAAGCATATTAAGGTTTTAAGACGAAACTATCATGCCTCGCACTAGGGAAAGATTAATTCTTTTTGACAATTGAGTTGGGAAGTAACTGATGCTATAGTGAACAATGAAAGAAAAAAAAAAAAGGAATTCTCTTAAATTGCAACAAGATATTGAAGGATTTAGTGCTTGGGGTCGTCAAAAATTATGCAAGAATGTGGCTTGAATTTGGAGCTGTATTTCCACCTTAAAATCAAGTACTTTTGCAAAACATCAAAGCTCAGAAAACAATAAGACCAAGCATCAGCTTCATCAGCTTCGCGTCACAGAACTTTGACTACTCATTGGGGCAGCAATATCTGGTTAATAGAAGTCCCAGAAAAAGCCAATCACATTATGAGCTCCAGAGTATATTGATGTAGCTCCCCACCTCCCTCTCCCAACAAACAAAACAAAAAAGTAGGAAAAAGAAAAGCAGAAACCTCTTCCAAAATCCTGTTACTCCATTAATCAGTACTAACAGTAAGGCCATTACACTTGCTGTTCTTTTGCAATAAAAAATAGCAAGTTCAAAATGAAAATAAAGTAACTTTGACACAGAAACCAATGCATGCACAAGGAAAGCCTCTGAGAACAAAAATTTAACAGTTCTGAACTACAGCTGAATATATCTAAAGGAAAGCAAACCACACATAATTTTACCATTTGCTCTATCAATAGAAAGAATAGAACAAATTACAGGGGAGTCTTTGTGCGTGTGTGTGTGTATGTGGGAGTTTGTGTTGCAGTTTATACAGTTAGCTGACCTTATTTCTGGTAGAGAAGTTGGAGCCAAAATGCATTGCAGCCTCTACAGAATTATACTTCTATATAATAAGATAGCCTGACTTCTAAGGCAGGAAGAGCACTGAAGTTGGTCCCCCTCAATCTCTATAGAATTCTTAGATTCTTGAGAGATAGAGTAGTAGTGGTGGCGTGGTTGGGTTTGAAGCACTGAGAATGGTGAAGATTCATCATCATTAGTTTAAAAAAAAGGGAATTTGGTTCTTGATCAGGACATTTTACTTATAATATCTTTCTTTTATCTTCCAACTCCACCTTCTCTTGGATTGGTTGACTTTATACTAACTAGTATTTCAATTTTTGGATCGTTTCAAAAGTCTCAGCTAAGGTTTCTGAAGGTTTAGAAAATATCATAAACCTCCCTTAAGTCTGATTATTTTTTTTTTAATAACACGTCAGACCAAGTCAGAGACTAAAAATCTAATTTCGTGAGAAAAAGATAATTTAATCCTATAAATGCCCTTTTGAATTTTGACTTCTAAAATCATTTTATTAGCAATCATTCATTTTCATGCTCAAGTATACGAAAAATAGCATAAGCAGATTTAGCACAAATACTAAAAACTATAGATTTAGCATAAGCAGTTTATCAAAGTTTGTTTTATTACATTTATTTAGTTTTCTTTTATATTTTTTATTAATAGGGGAGGGTTGAGATTTAAAAAATAGAGAGAGAAAATGAGAGATTTGAATTCAAAACTTCTAATTCACGGGTCTCAACCTATTATATTTCCTTATTATTATAACAAATCATTAAAATTAATTTAACTAATTTCTACTTTTTATTAAGAATTAATGCTTCATCAAAAAATTATTAATTACAAATTTAACAGGAAAAGAAAAAGCCAGGGATGCATTAGATGTTAATAAAAATAGAAATGACACAAATTACACTATAATGAGATAATGAGCTAAAACAAATCTTGATTTAATTCTTAATGTGTATATAATATATACTAAGAGAAAAGGCATAGGTGGCATCAAAGAAGGAAGAAGAAAAGGGATAAACAAGAAAGAAAGAAAGAAAAAAGAAAAGAAGAAAAAGCCAAAAAATAAAAAAAAATAAAAAGAAATGAAAGTGAATAGTATATAAATCTCTTTGTTTCCCATTGTGGACCAAAAGCTAAGAGGAGCAAGAGAGTAACCACCAATTGAAGTGGGAATTCAATTACATCATTAGCAAAATGCAATATTTCAGAATTGTAGTTGAAACTTTAAAGGAATCTTGAGATCTTTCTATTCTGTCTAATTCAATTAGTTCTTCTCTTCCGTCAGTCGTTAAGGTTTTCCTTTGTCCCTTTCTTTAAGATCCATAATCAT
This sequence comes from Coffea humblotiana, assembly GCA_023065735.1. Taxonomy (NCBI): domain Eukaryota; kingdom Viridiplantae; phylum Streptophyta; class Magnoliopsida; order Gentianales; family Rubiaceae; genus Coffea; species Coffea humblotiana. The sequence goes on along the minus strand of CM041217.1, from coordinate 28,968,938 downwards.
TTCACGAGTATAATCTCTAGCAACCACTAAAGTTGTTGCTTTCTTAAGCTTGAATCAGTTAGATCTGCAGGCATTTTTCATATCATGATGTATCCCTCCAATGATTGAACTTTGCAGCTAGAAAAACTTTGAAGCTAGAAAAAAAAAATGAAAATCCCCTGTAGCTCTTGAACTCAATAGGGGAACATTAAAGAAGATTGAACAAATAAATTGGTGACATTTATGATTCCTTGGTCATTTTGCAAGAGTCATTGGAATTTCAAATGATTATTGCAGGATCTGCTATCTAATCATAAGAACATTATGTGGTCCAACCCTTGCAGCAAACAAGAAGGAACAAGGATGATAAGAAACATCTGTTGGATAAAGTGGTTTTTGGATATTTGTATAAAATTTTATTGTAATTTATTGTAGAATTTGTGCAAAAAAATTTTGTGGAGAAATTTTTATTTTTCTTTGTTTTTTTTTTCCTTTTTTTTTTTCTCTCTTCTTCCTCCTCCCTATCACCATCGTTGCTCTAACTACCACCGCCTGTGCCACCACCCTTCTGCCTCCCATTTTTTATTTCCTCTTTCTTTGCCTCCCTTTCTTCCTTCCTCTTTCTCTTTCTCCCCTTCTCCTCTCGCTCTCATCCCCTTCTTCACATTTCTTGTACCAGTCTCTCTTTTCTTCCTCCCCTTCCTTCGCCTTCTCCTCATCACATTCCCTATGACCCTCGCCTCCCTCTCTTGCCAAATCTAGAATAAATTTGTCACGATTTGTGGGAAGGAGAAGTAGAAGGGAGATGGGGGAAGGAGAAGGAGAGGAGGAAGGGAGGGAAGGAAGTAGAGATGGGTGGCAGAAGAAGGAGGAAGAAGAAGGGAGGAGGAGAGGAAGCGAGAGAAAGAGCAAAAAAAAAAGTGAGGGGGAAGGCAATGTTGGCGCTAGCAATGGAAATGTCGGCAATGATGAGTTGAGATGGTAGAGGAGGAAGAAGAAAAAGAAAGAAAAAACTTTTGGGATGTTTTTTAAATATTCTGGGGTGTATATTTTAAATATTTTAGGATGTTTTTGAAGAATTATTGTAGACAAAGTTGTAAAAAAAACTAATCTATCAAATACAGATCCAAAAATTTGACGACCAAACAGACCCCTAATCTTGGTAGATTGTAATTTCAAATCCTTGGCCAAATCCCCAAGAGTATTTGTATCAATTGTATTGCTATTAAAAATCAAATCTAAGGGAAATTCCATGATCTTTTATATGGAACCATTTCATCAATTTATATAAAATAACTGGACGACATATATTTAATGACGATAGTAATCCATAGCTTAAGTAATTGAATATGTTACAACATAAGATTCAAAAACATTAATTTCACCATCAAACATTGAATTATAATTTGAGATAAAATACCCAAAAGAGAAATGTAACATCTTCCCATAACTTAATTGAAAGTCAAGGGGATTTCAACTTTTCTAAGGAGTTGATTCCAAACCCTTTTGTTTTTGTGCATCTTTCAAATCCATTCTAACCGCACCTCGAAGGGACACATTATTCCAAATCAAATAGCCAACTTGGTTTCAAATCTTTCTTTAAATCATTCATTCCCAAACAGCATATTCTTTTTATTGGGGATTAAAACAAATTGCATTTTTCAGTATTTTAAGAATTAATAGAAAATTAACAGACAAGCCAGTTGCCCATCTTTCTTAGAAAGCATGCGTGATCCAGAATTATCCGTAACTCTAAAATGAGTTAGAAGACTAACATTCATCTTAATTCCACTCATAATCCAAATCCCTAAACTTAAACTATGGTAGGTTTGTGCCTTAATAAAAAAATTTTAAAAATAAAAAAATAAACTACAGTAAGATCACAGATTAAAAATAAAAGGAGGGGAGGGGGAGGGGGGGGGGGGAACTATGATGGGATTTGCTGAAGGATTAATGTTGTTTATATTGACAGTATACCTTTTCACATTTTAATGCATATTACTTAATCCAAATTTGAATTCTAATATCAACTTTTGTATATATGACATGTATCCAAAAATGACAGTGTATGCTGTATATTCTGAAAGTCTTGGTTGAAATGTAAGATAATCAAAGAATATTTCGTAAAGCTACATATGCAAAACAGTAGAAATGTAAGATGCTGCTTTCAACGTGAATCAAACACAAAGATGCCAAGTTTCATCATTCTATTGCAGCAAGAAAAGTTTGCTTGCATGATATGCACTATTAATGCCTTACACGAAGAGAACTAAAGAGGATAATAATGGATATGCCATATTATATCTAAAAGTTGAAGCACTCAAAACTGGTCCAACTTCCACCATACATACACCCAAACCCTAAGAAAACAAATAGAATGTTCCAATTTCTAGGTTTCAATTTTTATAGCAAGCCTGATTAAGAATATAAACAAAAATTAAAACTCTGAATGAAGAAAATACGAATAAAAGTATCTAAAGCTAAAGGGTGGGTAGTACATTACTTTTCTGAAATTTCTTATCAAGAATTCTTTTCTTGTTATACATAATAGTGATTTGTAATATTAATTCTCTTATAAAAGTGAAGTATTATAAGGGGAAACAAGTGCATGGGCTTAATTTGGGTGATGTTAATAAAGAAAAATTGAAGAAATGTGTGTCCAATATAGTGGATAAACATGGAGAAAGTGAACGTAAAAATATGAGAAGATCCGAAGTTATAGTAAAATTGTTGTTTTATAATTTCATTAGAGAATAAATCCATTTTATCCTTTAGAATAAAGGCAAAAAAAAAAATAAAAAGGAGAAGAAAGAACTAACAATGCAACACCGTAAAGGGCATCAAGCTTTATATATGGCACATATATGCTTCCTAAAAAATGTTATATACTACAGTCTTATGTATCTAGTAACTTTTTTTTTTTTTTTTTTTGAAAAACACAATTTATGAAGCCTAATTAGTTCTTGATATCTATGGTCACTTTTTATGTTAATGGAGAGCATCTGACACAGAAACGGTGAGTGGAAGATGACTACGACCGCATCTAAATTCTAATAGACTCCATGGGTCCCTTGAAAATGTCAACAAAATAATGAACGGTAGAGAATAGAGATCCACCGAACCAAGCATGATACAGAATCTAAGCACTTTCTACTCTGCAATCTTCATGATGATGCAACTCCCAAATGTAACCAAGTGCCATGCGTGTTGGATAGTTGTTGTGTATGGATCATTTCTTTTGGAAAAAAAAAAAATCGTGTGTTCAAATTTTGTCGTTGTTGATGTGAAATTTGTGTGACAAATAATTTATAAGTATTTCTATAAGAGAATTATATATAATTTCAAAAGTTGACTTTAATTCTTAACGGTGATTAAAGTCAAAATCAAGGACGAAGTCAAATGGAACTGTCCCTCAACTTTGAGAAAATTTTATTTTAGGTATGAAAGAAAAATTTTAAGTTGCTCCTTTATATGCACTCTGTGAAATATTGAAATTCTTATTCCTATCAAGTTTGCACCCCAATATTTTTTTTAAATTCTCTTTTTTTATCTATATTGTCCCCTCTAAAATTTTTTAATGCCTCTTTTCTTATTTAAATTGGTTTCCCTTAATAAATTAAAAATTCTTAATTCTTATCCTTCACAACGTGTTGGATGCAATTAAGATTAGTCACTGATGTAAATTCAAGGACAAACTCTTCTAATGTTTCTAAACTACAACTACGTTATAGCACAACGTACATGTCAAAGTATAATTAATGTAACAAAAAAAGTATGTTTAACATAAGCATCTTTTGGTTGTAAATTTATTATGATTATATTTGATGTGGCATCGAAAATTGAATCCATCGACCTTAGGGTTTTGGCTTTGCCACTAATCAAAATGATATGAACTTTTGATGGCCACAAAAAAAAGGGTACCAAAACTGACTCTGATTTCTACTTCAGTGAATATATTAGGAAGATCGCGCAATGGAAACTTCTTCTTTATTTTTCTTTTGCAGAAAATTTCTTCATTCTCCAATATTATTCTTTAGAAGTAGCAGTGCTTACGCAATTGATGATAAAGGTGCTTAAAAAGCCAAAAAGAGAACATTAATGCACGATACTGATTCATTGTTCCCTCCGGAGAGATATGAAAGAAAACCTAACAGCAAAACGTTCGGTGAAGAACTTGAGGTAAAGGACTGATTAGCGTACTAGTGGGGACTATGGAAATGGCATAAGATACCATTTCTGTTGGTCCAACTAACACTAAAAGTTTTGAGTTGATGGCACTTTATTTTCCTAGTGTTCACGGGGCATCAACCAGCTTTAAAAATGGCTAAATGAATTGAAAAGTTTTATAGTATTTCACTAAAAAGTCATCACTTAATGATCAACATGTAATTTTATGTATTAACTTTTAAATAATGTTAGTTTAGGATGTTCAATGTTATACTTTGAAAAGCAACTATAGTGTTTTTTTGGAGACTGTTGAACCCAAAAACACGTTTAAACATATTCAGCAAACATCTGCACGTTGAGTAAAACAGGGCAGTTTGATTTTTAGGCATTTTGGTCTGTACTTTTTGTGATGTGACGTGATGTATGTGAAATTAAAAAAAAAGGTACGCCCTAAATCTCATTTTGATAGTTTTGGTTTTTTTTTTTTACACGATTTAAGAAAAGTTAGTTAACTTTTTTGGAAGAATAAATTTAACTCACTAGCGTCCTAAAATATCATTATATTAAATGGAGTATGACTAATTAGCCTTATATAAAATAAGTTAGATTATATTCAATAACAACCTGTATTAAATAAGGGCATTTTAGAGAAATTACAAGTTAACTACATTCTTCAATTGAAAAGGAGATTATAATTTGGAACGGATAAAAATGGAAAACAAGCCTATCAAAGTAGGAGAATTGAAAAGATAAAAATTTGATCGGAAATTGTGTTTGTAATTAATGCAAGTGAAATAATAATTTTAGTTGCAAGATTTTTTGGATAATGGCTTAAGCAGGGTTGATTTAATTAGAAAGGTAAAGCAGTTACCAGATGAAACAAATAAATCAATTTAAGTTTTCTCTTGTCATGCATTTCCTAATCAGAAAAATTTACCCATCTTGTATTTCTGTGCTTTGAGAATGACTTGCCTTGGGCATTAGGCAATGATATTCCTACCGCTGCAAGTAGTTATGCCTTGAGCATTTATCAGGACTAGTAATGTGTGTATAATTAGGAAACAATTAAAATGAATCAATTTTGTATAAGTTTTGTTTGTTACATACAAAAAAAGAATATATAAAATTTTCATGAAAGAATTTTGGTTTGTGTGGTTATAGTAATTTGTTAGTTTCAATACTTAGGGCGGTTATGAATAGTTATATCGATCAAATGTGATTAGAGGATTAGGATAAAAATTAATTTTTGTAAGAATAAAAGTGAAAGTTCAAAAGATGACAAAAAGTATTTACGCCACCTATCATTGCTCATGCATTATATATTGTATAAAAGATGAATGTTAATTATCTTTCTTTGTGCGAATCCATATTTGTGAAGTTCTTTAAACCTTTATCCATGTATTACGAAAACGATATTAGCACTTCTTAAAAGTCTCATGTACTCCTTCCCTTCTTTTGCATTGGATGAAATTTAAGGAGTGTCTTGAGATTTTTTGAGAAGTACTAATATCATTTCCTATATATCATATACTTTAAATTTTATCAATACAAACTAGGATTAACCTTATATGTGTTAGAGGTCGGATGCATGGACGTGTAAAACTTGAATTTTAAATTAAATTAAAATTAATTTGCATGAATCAATATTTACATAGTGTCAAGGAATAGAAAGTTAATCCTATAAATTATCTTTACCAATGCGTCAAATAAGCATCTTAAAAGTTGTAGGCCCAATTGTAAACACCCGCCAATGTGTCTCCTTTTTTCGCCAATGTGTCTTTGTTGTAAAGCCAGATGGAGCAAAGCGTGAAGTGCCTAATTTGAGATCCATCACGCCTTTCACTTAACATGTTCTTCATATAAATAAAATATGGATAAACTTTTGATGCACTAACAGTTTAGTAATCTTTTTATATTAGCAGTTATGGATTTGAATTCATATAATATAGCAATGATCTAAACTTGCTAGTGTAAAAAAAAAAAAATGTACACCAATAACGTACAAAAGATTTACTCATAAAATATCGGCATCCTATATTTACTATGGTAAACGGCGGGATTCTTAATGGTTCATAAGAATCACGCCTCTGCTTTACTTTCGTGCACATTAAAAAACTTTTTTAAAACAATGGAATGAAAAGTCATAACTGGACATGATCAAATGTTAATGAAAATACAATGCCAGTATGCCACAGCAGGAATGATAGTTTTTGCTAGCTGAACTAAATATGTGGAATTAGTCAAACACAGTTTAGAGAGTCAAAAACTCAAAACTCACTAATTTAATCCAAGCACCTTAAGGTACACTTTTTAATGCAAATTGCAACTCAACAAACCCAAAAAAAAAAAAAAAAAAAAAAAAAGACTGTCCGAGCACTTAAACAGTCACACTCACAAAACGTATACTGTGAATCTTCATACTCATGATAAAGCTATAACAATGCAATTGAACATTTCTACAAAGGAGTGGGAGTTCCATGCTTTAGCCATTGTGGCCAAGCATCTAAACCAGGAGAAAATAACAGAAAAAGAGAGCGAAACCAGAATAGTAGATATTTGAGCAATGAAGGCTGCATACAACACCCTTTTGGGTACAGACAGGGCATTACAGCACTGAAGCTGCCATCATGTCTTTTTGCACTGAAATGGAAGGGAACAGATTTATTTGATTTAACATGCATTAACATTTTTTGAGAAACAGTTAAGTGATCACTTAACTTGCAATCAAATCATCTTGACTCAGCAATTCTATTGGGAAAACTGTGAGGAGCCAAAATTGCAGCATTGAGACACCATGGAGATAATACTAAAATAAACCAAGCTGCTATGTATAATAGACTTGCACCAAATGGTAGGATTTAAAATCCGAGTCTTAAAATATTTAGGACATTCAATACCAGTAGCTGAGGCATGACTTGTCATGCTTCATTATTTGCTGAAATGGGGTACAAATTGATCTGCTAATTGATTAAGATGATCACTTTCGCCTTCTAGAAGACGTAAAACCTGCAGTTAAATTTGCATATGGTTAGAGAAGGCAGAACTTTTAACGGCTGACCATGAAAATAAGTCACACCATTCCATTGATAGATATAAAGATTTTCAAGCAAAACACATTTGTTAACCAAATTTGTACGACCATTTGCAAAGTAGCTTGAACCGGTGCAACAACTCCTAGATATGATGAACAAGATACTGAAAGGCATCGATTAGCAATTACCTCTCCCATTGTTGGACGCATCTCAGGGTTAGTTTGCACACACAAATAAGCTGCTCGAACCATGAGATACAGTTCATATGTGTCATAAGAGTCTTGAATGCGAGGATCAACGAGCTCATGTAGTGCAAGCCTCTGGATCAGCGGTATTGCCTAAAATGCATTATGGAGAAGAAAATGCAGGTTAAAAATAGTTATGAAGAGGCTTATAGAAATAGCTATTTTCTTGGAAAACATAAAGAAAATGCAGGTTAACAAACACAAACTGTATTGTTGGGAGCAATTGAGTCAATCAGGGCACCTACCCACTGTCTTAGGGAATGTTGCTGGTCTAGTCTATTTGAATCAACAACCTTGCGTCCCGACATAAGTTGTATCAGTATAATACCAAACGAGTATACATCTGTTTTCACAGAAACAATACCATTCTCAGCATATTCTGGTGCAAGATACCTGTATTAAGCAAAGCACCTCGAATTAATCTGCATGAAAGAGTACGGCAGCTGCACTGACATGTACCATAAGATCAATATACTCACCCAAGTGTTCCCAAAATTCTTTTGTTAGTATTTCCTTCATCTGTTCTCCGTTTTGCAAGGCCAAAGTCACCTAGCTGTTTAGGGAAGGAAAAGTGGCATGCATTATCCTCATGTTTCCTGACAGTTGAAAAGGAGTCCAAACACTGTTCTCCAAAAATTTTAAGACATATGAACTCCAAGCAAAAGTGCTAAGAGCAATCTGATTTCCAAACATAGGAAAGAAACATGGATAAGTGAACTAACTACATGCAAATGCTACTATTCTACATGTGAATATCGCAAGCCATTCTACTGCACAAAAGAAAAAGGGAAAGAATTAGAGAGTGTAGCATAAACTGCAGTATAATTAAACAAACTTCTTCAAGATAGTGAAGATTCAATAAAGACTGAATTATGAATGGAATAATCAGAGGTCCTGGAGCATAATGCTAAAGTATGGAATGAACATTAGGTCAATATTGACAAAATTTAGTTTGTCAAATAGTAAATTGCACATAAAGGAAGCACGGCGATTAGGTTGTTCAGCAACTGTGATCCAACAAATATACACTCTTATGTTTTTATTATAAGAGATCTATATGATTCACACAAATAAGAAACTGAGTTTCCACTGATTAAAGATTTCATTTAAGTATACATCAGGCCTGGAAGCGAGACAGCAAGCTGTGAATAATTCAGGTAGCAATTGATTATCATGGTATTTAACAGTTCAAAGATCTTTTGCTTTCACATGATTAACTCAATAATTAATACTCATTCATATGAATGCAGGGCACAGGTACTACAAACCCTTAATGTAATACTATATGTAAGTTTTCAATCAAAAAGCAATGGTGGAGCTCTAGTACCTCCAAAGCTGGCAAAGTTATTTGACATAAGTAAACTGCAGAAATTTTACCATAGGAACAAAGTCATGGGTGAGAAGTATATTGCTTGGCCTCATGTCACAATGAATGATGGGACTTCCACGACATTCTTCATGAAGAAAACGCAACCCTTTTGCTGTTGCAATGGCAATATAATGTCTTCTATGCCACTCTAGGACATCTCCTTCACTATCTGTGCCACCATAACAGCATTGAACAGAATAAAAAAGAAGTTTGGATGTAACATTTAGATGAGGAATGTAGCTCTATAGAGTGCCAAAAATTTTCTATATCAACTTACCAAAAAGATGCCATTCAAGAGACTTGTTGCAAATATACTCATAGACCAAGATATTAAGGTTCTCCTTGCAACAGTAGCCTAGCAGCATCACTATGTTCTTGTGACGTGCAAAGCTTAGCACATATATTTCTGAAAGAAATTCTGCAAATCCTTGGGTGCTTGCTTCTTTCCTCAGCTTGGCAGCAATGAACTGCCCATCCTTTAGTCGACCTTTAAATACATGACCATAACCGCCTTCTCCTAGTAAATTATCCTTTGAAAAGTCATTTGTTGCGAGCTGTATCTCAGAAAAACTGAACTTCATTGAATCTTTAATATCTGGCTTCGTTTTCATTCCACAACCAATGCAAAGAACAGGTGTATCATTGGATCTCTGCCCGCTAGGCTTTCTTCGTAATTTCTCAATTACTTGTGGAGAAATTGGAGGCTTGCTTCCTCCTTTGGCATGCCTTCCTGTTTACATTGTTAACTTATTACAAACAAAAAAGCCAAAGAAAAAGATGTTCATGGCTAGAGTTTTAGTAAAAGCGCCCACAATTTGAGCACAAAACATAGAAGAAGCAATATGCATATGAAACAAACGCTTTCTTTTATAATTGGTTCGCAAAAAAAAGTTAAAAACAATTTCTTTTGGACTGTCAAGTTCCAAATAAAAAAAAATGGACTTTAAGCCCCATCAGATGAGAACGAGGGACGAGCCGTTAAAGAAGCAGTAATTTTCAATTTAAAAAATTTCCAAATCACATGAAATATAATGTTGCATGTAGCTCCTAAATTTGGCGATTTTGACATGAGATTACAGTAATTATGCTCTCTACCTGATTTATCTTCAGAATTTGGGCTAAGTTCATGATGTGAGGATATGTTATGATCCTGAGGGTAATACTTCAGAGCAGGTAGCAAGTTACTTTTTATCCTATCAGAGTTTTCCAAGGATCCCATGGAGGCAGAGTCACTTTTGCAAGACATAATAAATTGCTCAGTGTTCTCTTCATTTGGAGCAGCCAACAGAGGGACATTTTTTGCCAGGGAAATAAACAAGTTTGGCTCCACTTTATCTGTGTCACTAATAGTGGATGGTCGCACAACCACCATGGACAAGTTATCTTCGATGATTGCAACCTTGCAGGGTATTTGCTTAAGGTAAAACCTCAAATCTCGTCTTAGATGCCTGCCAAGATTGTATATGTTATAAAATGAGGAGGAACATGTAAGAAATGCTAAAACAGTTTATCTTCAATTCCTGTCATTTGATATTTTAGCAAATACAGAAATAATGCCAAGAAAATAGAGTTATTGGGGAAATAATATGTCCATAAAGGCAGGTTCTATCTTGTTGACTACCAATTTGCAAACTTGTGAAAGTTCATTTTGTGAAAGTTCATTTCATTGCCTAATAAGAGATAAACAATCATCACCCACGAAAGTAAGTATAACCATTTTAGCTAAATATATGTGCATTTTAAGACATTCATTCTCTAGAATTGTTATTCTATGCTTGTTATTGCAGTTAAATCCCTTTCCTATGCGATCATGCAACCATATTTAGTCGATGAAGTGCATTTCTGCTTCAGAATTCAGACATTTCCTGTACAAACATTACATTAAGTGACCTACACCAAGTTCATTTGAGCATTCGAAAGCTTATAGCACCAATAGAGTGCCCAACTTTGTCAATCAACTATTTTGCCATTTGAATGAAGAATGGATGCCTCCAATCCATAAGGTGTTACACCACCAGATAATGCTAAACCCTGGAATCATGTCTCCTTAACTTCAGCAGATGACAAAAAATGTTATACATTACTTCTGACACTGGAAAACAGGAGCAAAGATACAGTTTATGACAAGTTTTAGTTACATAGATCTACTTTTGTACAGACTTTTGACTAGATTAGCTTCCTGGAATTAGGAACACATCGGATTTTCTTCCTTGTGTCCTCTCCATCCTTTCCATTCTTCTCTTTTGAGCACATTGTAACAGATTTAAAGATGTAGCGCTTTGCATTTGATATCTGATCGCAACTGACATCAAATGTGCAACAACTAAATTACTTCTACTAGATATATATCATTAAGACAAACTACCTATCAAGTATAAGCCAAGTTGCATTGGATGTAATAACCTCCTGTAAAACAACTTTCCTTGTGGGAGTCCCAGCAGTGATCTTGACTTCAATGTCAAGCTGCATAAACAACAAAAGAAACTCACTTGATGGTAGAAAATGGGAAACTACAAGACCAAAATGAACAATTCAAAAAATAACACTGATACAACAGTTTGCACTTGCCAAGTAGGCGAAGTTAACATTCTTTGAAGTTTATTGCAATCAACACTGCAATTTGATTCTACTATTGCAATGTGATAAATAGTAGTATATCACTGTTTTGCATTTTGAATAATGAAACTCAAGGAGCTTCTACCGAAACAAAAGGAGCTTCTAGGGTGAAGACTTTTCAACGCTGTAAAGATTCTATGTTATCAAACAGATGCCGGAGAGACTCTAGGCCATAAAACAGATGCCTGAGAGATCAATTCACAAGAAATATGACCAATGCATCAAAAATGCAGGGCAGATTAACTGCTCTTTGGGGGGCGATAAGATGGGAATAGCCTTAATCTACAAGGTGAAAATCAACTAACAGTAGAGTCTGCTACCTAACTCTTTCAGGTTAGATAAATGACTCCTTTAATCAACCTAGATTTGAGGGCAAACTTAAACAGCAAATTAATGCCCCCAGGACCTGCAGATAGTGCCTCTAAATTCCTAAAGCTCAACCATATGTTATTGCTTGAATACCATATCCACATATCTAGAGAAACTTGACATAATACTCCAAAACACATCTCACGTACAGACAAAAGCATGTTTTTAGACCTGTCAGAAAGGTTCTTAACCTGAAACTGTAGTGTTCTCAAATCATGGATTATCAGATTAGCTACAAAATCCGAACAGAAATGCACGGACAAAGGGAAGTTAATGTAAAGTATTGTCAGTGCTTAAGAACAAGAATTTGTTTCATCTTTACACATTAAACATTATGAACATTATGAAGCACATTAAATCAACTTATGGCTAAAAAAAAAGCAGGATCTTAATTGCATATATCATAGGCATCAGAAATTTCATTTGGATTTTTCTCTTCAAACATTTCAAAATTTTCCTCTATAGTTCTTTCCTTCTTCTATTACTCAAAAGTTAAGAGCGCTCTAGTTTCATTGATCAACAATTCCAAGAGTCCATCAACCATTTGCTACCATTCTGCAACTAAGGTAGCAGGAGTAACTTGGCCATAGAGAAGTTATGCACCAGGTGAAAGGGAAAGCTGTTATGAGCATATTACCCCTTCACTATCATATTCTTCCGCACTTTTCTGGAGCAGTCTTACACAAAAATCAACCTTCTTTGAGACCTCTTCTTCCACTAGACGCACGTGTGTAATTCCAAGGAAGGACTCTGGGCGTGCTTGCATCTGATATCCCACTGGGTAAACACATAAAAAATAATAGTAAGTTTCAAGAACAGAAAAACAGAAAAGTAGCAGCACATAGCCAGTCCAAGTGGTTCCCTCTCATAAATCACAGTCTGTTTATTGTTTGCCATCTATAAAGAAATTCACTGTCTTCCGTTTGCTATCAAATTCAGTGATGAAATTTCAGATTTAAGTGATGATTAGTTTAGAAGTATTTCCCTAATTTGGGATACATTCTGCAGCTTTGGTAGTTGTTTAATTCCACATGGTATTGTAGCTGATGTGTTCTTCACACTTTACAACAATGAAAGTCCAACACTTACCAGATATATACATATGAATACTGGAGGGATAATTACAAATGCAAGGCAATTTTCCTAATTGTTATGAAAGCTAAAATACAGCCTTCATTCTCCAAATAAATTGGATATATTACATTCCTTAATGTTTGAAAGCCTTGCAACTTGTCGTTTAGGTTTTTTTTGTTCCATTGTTGGAGGATACACAAAAAAATGTAGCATGGCTGTTGTATACACAAATTAACTATCAAATGAAGCAGCCCCTTCAAATTCTACCATCACTATACTAAATGAAGCGTCAGCTGCAATCCATCCTTTTTTTTGGTGGTAGATATTGCATCAGAAAACCACAAAACTACCAGCCATTGAGTGCAGATTGTGCTAAAAACCATCATATACATTTCTAAATACTCGAAAACACAAGAACTGTTCCAATGTGGTCTCTCTCTCTCTCTCTCTCGAAAATCCGTCATTCCAAGATGCTCTCTTGGGTACATAACTATGACTTGTTTGAAACCATCTCCTCCAATTGCACGCATGAATACATTAAATATAAATACTAGATACAAGATAGTACTCAGTTTCCCAGTTCAGTGTTCAAGCTACCTACTTTTGCCTCTCGGATCCTTTCTTGATACCTGTTACTTGAATTTCAAAACCATCAAACACAAATTGGTAATTTCATTTGATGACATGCATCTCCAGAGACCTTTATGAAGTTCAATTGCAGTCAATTGTCATTCTCATTCAAGCAGCAGACTTACAATTGCAGAAAGTATGAAATCACTAGATCCCCACAAATTCAAAACTCAACTGTTTCTCCAAAATCAGTTAGAAAAAAATGAAATTAAATGGAATCAAAACTTATAACACACTAATATCAAGATGCTTACTAGGATGAGGAACTTTTGATAAAACTCCAAGAAACATAAGCGTATCCCCTCCATGAAGAATATCGCCCCTTGATCTGATACTGTGAATAGTATGGCTAAACTCTATTTCTGTTGGATCTTTCGTGGCATCATATGCTACAACAACTCTTGCAGGCATTAAGGGATGATCCTTAATGGACTCCATAGTCCAAGTTGAAGAAGTTGATGACATTTCTCACCCAACAATGGCTTCGTCTTCTTCTTGTATACTGCTACTTCGCTGATCAATACTAGAAAGCTTCTATACATGCTACATATATTGGAATCGTGCAATTGCATGGCCAAAAATGGGATTGAGAGTGAGCGTTTAGCCAATGGTATACTAGACTAATTACTTTAAAATTCATCTTTTTAATGGGTTCTTCAAGAACTTTGGCTGAATCAATAATGTATTTTTGTTCGAAGTTGGTTTGATCATTGTTAAACAGGAGATATGCTGGAGGATATTCGAATGCCTGTGGCGGGAAGCGGTTGCCGTCCACGAATGAATTTAGAATTCGATTGGGGAGTGGCACTTGAAGACAAGAACAAAATCCCATGTTGACAACTGTCTCCTCTGAAACTCCGACAAGAGGCAAGAAAATGAAACTCGGACAACAGGGAAGAAAAAGAGGATTTTGTCTCGGTGATAAAAGAAGATTAAATCTAGATTCACAGCATATATATATTATCATCGTTGGATATATAATGAAACGTGTAAAAGTTGAATTTCAAATTCAAATTTTGTATAATTGTCATTCATTCAATACCGTGACAATATATACTGACAATTTATACAGTCTCAGTGGATGAAAGATTAATCCATAAAATAATATACTTGAAAGAATTTGATATTATAATTGTAACGTGAACACTAACGCAACAAGAACAATAGATATGATAAATACCTTATAAGAATAACAGTTGCAAGACAAATTTTGTTAGTTTTTAAAAATCGTGTCTTACATTGAGTTCCATCCCATTTCATTTAAATTCAGTTAAATATATCCGAGTCATTAATCATATCATGCAACTGTTCCAATACAAAATCAACATTTCGGGTGAAATAATTCTAGAGTCACGTCAATAAATGATAAATGTAAAGTAGTACAATAAATGTATATACTTGTACAACAAGTTGCATATACTCACACAGCAAATATAAAATGTATTCTTATATATACGAAGAGTTTATATATCTTGGTAGAAGTGTTTAGCAACTTTTGTGGGATTCTGCAGTCCAATGCTGTAACCAACTCTTATGAGAAAAACATGTTATATTTTTTGGCAGGAAAACTTTAGAAGTGGATGTGAGAAGAGAAGACAGAACAATATTATTCATGCAAACTCGTAAGCATTCTCCAATCTCCATCTCCAAGTTATGAAGTAATTTGGCAATTCTGATAATTGCTTCTCCATGTGCACCATTTTCTATTTTCATGTACAAGAGTTTAAGTTTACCGTACATGGTTACAGACATGTAAATTGCAGCTTCAGAGTTCGTTTCCGACATCCCAAAGCCACAATAACATTTGCAGAAAAAGAGGCAGAACAGTCTTCTATAAGGGCACATCAGAAGGGTAGTCCTGTGGATGTTTCTTGATAGTTTCTCCAAGTGACCTCTCTTGCTCTACAAGATTAGGAGGATTTTCCTCGTACACATCCGTAAAAAGGTTTGCAATTGGAGGTTTCTCCTTGCGAGCTGCTAGTTGAATTGCTTCCATAAGCTGCAACAGAGGGTCGAGCAACAAAACTTTTTCATCTGAATGGCTATTGCAGTAGCATATCAACTGAAAAGCTATGAAAGAAACATGTGCAATTTTACTCAACCTGCTTCCTGATGTTGCTGCGAAATTCAGATTCATCTTCATCAGTCCACCAGCCATTTCCCTGTACCCATTTCCTAAATCTGGCTACAGGGTTCTGAGCTGTTTTCCAGTGTTCAATTTCATCCACTGCTCGATATTTGGTAGAATCATCGGATGTAGAGTGATGCCCAACCCGATATGTAAGAGCCTACAGGTTGAATAACCATCCAGATAAATCATATGTCAATGGTATGGATATATTAATCTTTTAGTTACTTTCCAGGGACTAACAGATTGGCCAAGACATTAATCAACCAGACGTATGTCTTCACCTCGATCAAAATTGGTCTCTGTTCATTAATGGCCATTTGACGTGCTGTACGCACTGAATTATAGACAGCTAGAGCATCATTTCCATCTACACGAATACTTCTGATGCCATAAGCTTGACCACGGACAACTACACCATCACCTGCCAGTTATAATATGAAAAGGAAGTAAAATTCTAAATGTCGATGTTCAACAAAAGTAAGAAGCGTGTGCAAAATTCATGAAAGCTCATAGCATGCCTTCTCATATTCATTTTCAATGTCGATTACCATTGACAACATAGTACTCTGGAAACCAAAATTTGAAAGCCATTTTAATGCTAAAAGTACAAAAGGAGGTCAAATAATGGATGAGAATTACTTCGGAACTGTTCTGTAATAGGAGTGCTAATTGCCCACCCATTGTTGCGGCAGATAAAAATCACAGGAACTTCCATAACTGCTGCAAAGTTTAAAGCAGCATGGAAATCCCCCTGCCAAAAAATCGAACCATCAAACCTCTAAACAAGTTGCCTTTGCACAAAGAAAGAACAGGGGAAACTAACAGAAAAATGGAGATTCTTAAAGTGAATGCTTTCAAGGAAGTGATGTGAAAATAGTGTCTCTTAGAAGATGGACAGCTCTCTATGATTACCTCACTGGTGCCACCATCCCCCATATAAGTGACAACACAAGCATCCTTTTTATCCATTTTTAAAGAATAAGCCACACCAGCTGCCTGAGGAAGCTGTGTACTGAGGAAGAGGAAATGACAGAGATCCTCTGAGATGATGTTCTTGAATTGGTTATTGTACAAGGCATGTAAGGTTTGTGGATCGAATTTAGTACTTACGCAATGGGTGACGAGACAGTGAAATAATTGTGTTTTTGAGATCCGTAATGTATTGGCATTTGTCTGCCTTTTCCATAATCAGCCTTATTCCCAAAACATTGGTTGGCAAATTCTTGCAAGGTGAATCCACGCCATAAAAGTACTCCAGGTTCCCGGTACTGCAATAGATGAGATAAATACATTTTAGTCATTCTACTAGAAAGTCGCTTTAGGCCAAACCTATTTTAGCAATACAAGAGTAAAAGTTAGCCAGTTGATTGTAAAATGGCCAGTTGCTGAGATGTGTGCCACATGAAGTATCAACCTAAGGAAAATATTGTCAATAGCATGGAACTCCTCCGTTTCGAAGAATCTTGCCAGGGTTCTTTCATCATTATACGGCCAAACAAGCCAAAATTAGTGCAGCAAGCTTGAGAATATTTGTTCTAGAAGAAACTGAAAACTGACCTAAATAATCAAAAACAGCTTGACAGCATCCTGGAGATCATTTACAAAAACATTTCTCATATTAAACACTTCCGCGCTGGTCAGTTTCACAAGCCGGAAAGATCAGTTCAGGTATAACTCAAACTTTTACCTTTCACTCTTTTGGTTTCTTTGTGATCCATTACCCCTTTTCTTCCCCACCTCACCCCCCTTCCCATAAAGATTATAAATCGTATGCATGTCTATGCTACTGTATAACTCTTTCATCTTTCCAAAATATCCTAGTTGGCTTGTAGCTTATTGCTTACCTGGGGTAATACAACATCATCAGGGCTAAGTGCAGCTGCTGATGCTAAGTTAATGGCCTCTTCTCCAGTTGAGGTGAGATAGAAGGATATTCTTCCCTGCCTCTGCGTCTCGTATAATATTGTGTCCATTATTTGAAGGGTAACCATTCCACTATACATTCTAACTGCAACTTCTTTGTTCACCTGGTGTATGTTATCTCAGGAATTAGATTGTGAACATCAACTTAACATAAGTATATTGAATCTCGATCTCTAGACCAAAATAAAACCTCACATCAGTACTAGTTTCCTTTTGAAATAATACTGGAAATTTTACATTTCAAGAATTGAATCAGAGGCAATATAAGTAGAGAATTCTGTAACATTTAGAGTTTAGACTTGGCAGAATAAATACACAATTCAAACAAGGATTCTAAATGCAAATAAAACAATTACCTGCTCAAATATGCTGCCTGCAATGGGATAGCCATTGTCATCAAGGACGCGAAAACATGGTATCCTCTTGCCAGATGACTCAGAGATGAAATTCATCCGGGAAGTGAATGCAACACTTCCTCCAGGAAAATCTACAGCCTATTTTATCCAAAGTAATGAGCTGAAAAAAATTATACTTGGACCATAACCAAGGCTTGTCTCAAATATATTATTATCGTATTCAAAATTTATTACAGTTCTTGTGGGTTCCTTAAATCACGAGACAGCATTAATCCTTTTATTTCTCAAATTATGCATATTTCTGCAGTCCAGAAGTGTAAAAATGATGATGAGATAAATTAGTGTCATCATCAGCTAAGTTCTAATAACTTCACTTGCAACATGAACTTGTCCTTATGCCACGAGGATTGCTGGATCCGCATTATTCTTTATTGTCTTTCATAATCTCCAACCTTAATAAAAAAAAAAAACAAACAAACTGTTCCCAAACTAAAGCCTCTCCATTTCGTCATCTTCAAATGAAACAAAGCAGTAACGAGTGAGGTCAAATTTTTTATGTTTCTCAGGTCCAATCCAGCACTTTTCTCTATAAGCAGGGCAAAAGAAACCAGGTACTGGGGATTAAGTAATCTGACCAATGAAATTATTTGCATAAGCATCCTTGGCCCAATTATGAATAACAACAATATCAGAAAGTTGTTCTCCAACCAGCTCATTGTCATCGTTATGGTCATCAGCAATAAAGCTTAATTGGCTGTTTACAATCCAGGTAATCTCATTATCCATTGCCAACATTTTCACCTTATTGCAGTCTCTGCACTTTTTTCACTTCTTGCGAATCATGCTTGCTACTTTGGAGTAGAATGGACTTATTGTAGTGCTTGAGCACAAAAAGAGACAGCTGTTGCTTAATTGTAGGTTATGGGTTGATTTTCAGGTGGTGATGTCTTGGCAAACTTTATGGCTACACAACCAAAAATAACAACAGTATTCATGAATATGAATAATTAGCATCATGTGGAGACTTTATTTAAAAAAAAAAACAGTTTTGATCACTCTATAGGAAATTGAAAAGTTTTTACACATACTAGTTTTGTTTTTTGTTGGTTTTAATGCCTTCTAAGTTAGTATTTGAATCTGGCATATTCCTAGGCTCCATAGATCTCTTGGCGACCAAATTAGAAAAGCATGGACAGTTGACAGCCGCATTCAAACCTTTACTTCCCATCATGAAATGTTCTTTCGTGAATTTAGAGTATAAAATGGAAAATCTTGCTTTTGTGGTACGAAGCTAACTTGTAGCAGCTACAGCTATGAGGTTGGTCAAGTTGTGTACGCCAGATAATTTATAAAAAGACTTCGGATTCATGAATGTGATGATATTCTTTTTCTTGTATAGGAGTTTGTTTACGCAAACATAATGCTCCAAGTACAACAACGTACTATGATTGTACACCAATTGCTAGAAAAAATACACCAACCGCAAAACACTGGGCCATTAATGTTGTAACTCTACCAAGTCCCTCATAAATAATACTCCGTCCCATTGAAAGTGTCATACTTTCCATTTTGGGATGTCCCAAAATAATTGTCATGTTAGAAAAGTCAAAACATTTTTTAGTCTCTCTTTCCAACACAATCCTTCTTTTTAATCATATGCACGTTACCATTCAAATTTAAATTTTGAATTTGTGGAGGTAAAATTGGAAAGAGAAGTACAAACGTTACAATCAAAGCACTATTCTTACAAAGTTGGATTCTCCAAACATGACTAAATAAATGGGACGGAGGGAGTAAGTACTATTACGTAGCCTAGAGTAGGCAGTTCCATGATGGTTAAGTCGTTGATTGATTTAACATTTAAATAAAGGCACTACTGGTTATTTCAACTAAGGATATTACATAGGCTATTTTCCGTTAAGTTTTCACTTTACAAAAAACCATAGGAGGGTGAAGTGAATATTTTGAAACGTTAGAGGGGTCAAGTGCTAATAGACGAAACCACAGGGAAATTATACGTAATTTACCCCAAATAATAAGTACGGGTACATAGCCTAGCCAAGAGGAGGCAGTTTCATGATTCCTGGTATGTAGTGCGGTTTACAAGAGACAAACATGAGATGAGATGGATAGATACATCAAGAGTATGTACAAAAGGAGGGGCAGGATTATGAGGACCTGTTAAAAGAGGCCAGCCACATGTGTCACTTATTGCTAAGTACAATCAAGTTTATCTTATCATGTCCAGCAAGTTTCTAAGGGGTATGAAGTAGTCAAGTCTATCCCGATCTCTTCTTTTCTTTTTCGCTTTTATAATTTTCCTCAGTTTTTGGCAACCTAGACCAGCCAATTTATTCCACATAACCACCATTCTTGCGAGCCTGCAAGGATTTAGATAATGAGACACAGCCTTACTACTTAAAAACATAGCTCTTGTTTACAAGCAACTGCAATGGCTAAATTTTTTTCATCTCATAATAAAAGGTGAAAATTCCTCTCCTCTGCCTGTCGTTGATACCAAGCTAGACCATTGTAGAAAAGATCTAAGACTTAAATAGAAACTTGTAAGATGTACTACTAATAATCAATCATTAGTTGCAGAGGTTGATTAATCACTTAATTTGTCGTCATCTTAACATCTTCTGCATTTTTTTAACCCCTGTTCCAACTTACTAAATCTTTGACTTCCATATTGTTCCTTTTTTTTTATTATTCTTTCATATCCCACCTAGGATAAATCTTTTTTTATGCTTGCATAGATTGATTCTTCAAGAAATCCAATACAGGCATGGAGGTAAACCTTACAGATGTAGCTTACAATTCATTTCAAATTTCTAGCCACATTGAATTGCAAAGCACAGTGGTGTCCATTTCCTAAAGTACAAGAGAAGCTTAGCAGCTTGTTATCCCCTATTGGAATTATCCAGAGCTAAATCCATAAATTCTTTTTCATTTTTTTTCCACAAAATTACTAGAAAGAAGGAAAACAGAAAAGGCTAAATAACACAACAATTGTCTCTGCCACTCAATTGGCTGCCACTGAGACCATCCCCAGGAGGCCACCAGCGTTAATTAAACATGATATAGTTTTACACGAATATCAAAGCTCGTGTTCATCGACCTTAACTGATGCTAAATCATAATCACAAGAACTAGAGAAAGCCATGCAAGAGCTCCGAGAATAGTGAAATTATAAATTCTAAACAAAAATTAATCTTACTTGATTTTCAGCATCATCTTCATCGGAGGATGGCAATTCTACTTGTTCCCCAGTTTTTGAGGACTTGAACCGTCGGCCTGTGGCGGAAAAGGTGGCTGACTTGATAGAGAATTCAGGCGAATTTTTGTACCCGAAAACTCCATCCCTTCTTGAATGCAAGAATGACCCTTTATTTCTTTCATGAAGAATTGTCAAGAGACCGATTCTTTTCCCCAAAAGACTGCTAATGCTTCTTGATTTTGACAACCAAAACGCCATTGAAACTCAGAAAAGTAACTCAAGAAAACAGCTATGTATGAAGATGGAATTAATAGTGATTACAGTAGAATGAGACTTGTACTAGTGATTACTGGTTTTTGCCAAAAAAAAGGCTGTCCAAGAATTACTGGAATGCTGGAGAAATCAATCAGAGTGTTTAGATTTTGCACGTTTTATCCCAAACTGTGATTCTGACACATCCGGTTAATAGGGAGCTCGTGTTCCTGTGTCCATCCCATCATGGTTCTGGCGGTTTTCGTAGAGATACATTCATGACACATTATTGACACGCAACCATCACTATCAGCTTAAAGGGGTTAAGGGAACAAACTGGACAAAGGCAGCTAAAAAGGAGGGCAGATGAACCAAGCCTAGTGTACATCTAACCAAATTGATTTGGCACGTTTGGGAAAATGTGTTGATTGAACAAATATATAAACGTAGCTGTTATCGAACCAAAAACAAGCAAAAAAAGGTTTAGTGGTTCATGAGTTTTAGTATGATGCCAAATCTGATATTGTGCAAAGCTAAACGCAACTCACCACGTTAAGTAATTCAGCATTGAAAAACGTGGATTTTGTCTTGGGATAATTTTAGAAACCTCCCTAAGATTTCTGACAACTTTATTTGGTACCTTAAACTTTGAAAAATCGCACTTAACTTCTCTATTTTAAACTTTTCGTAACATTTAAAACTCATTTCAAACCATAAGAATATCTTTTTGCACCAAATCAAAAATAGTACAAACAAGTTTATATATAATTTTTAGCTGCTTGTATCATTTTACTTTTCCAACCATTGATTTGGAAAAAAATTACAAAATTCAAAAATATGTAAAAGATTTATAAAACTTCTTCAATTAACTCAAAACATTTTACAGTAAAAAAGATATTATCTTTGTAACTTCCAAAAACTTCAAACAAACTTCCAAATATTAACTTTTGATATTTAAAAAAAAAACATACTGTAATATGTCTAGTTAGAATAAACCTTCATACCTTGTGTTTTTGTTTTTTATTTGTTATAAATATACTCACCATTTTGATAATAAAAATTAAGACAACAAAAGGGCAAATTTAGAATGAGATTATATTTATTCTCCTCAAATGAATTTTTTAATATTACACTTTAAAATAGGTTATAAATGATACAGAAAGTCTAAAGTAAGGAAGGCAAGTAAGATTTTTATTAAAAATTCCCAAGTCAAACTATTAGAAATCTGAGGAGAGGTTTCTAAAATTATCCCTTTTAGTTTTTTTGGATACTCATTTCTCACCTTCACGTTGTGCAAAGCTAATCACAGCTCACCACGTAGGTAATTCAATGTTGGAAAGTATTGAATTTGTCCTTTTGGATACTCATTTCTCATCTTTTATTAGTTTTGGACACTAGAAATTTACTTTTTGGCACTTAGAAAATTTTGCCTTTGTTTATATAGTAGTAGTATTTTTTTGGTATCATGTATTTTGAGTGAACTCGAGTTTTTCCTCCCATGGGTTGACAGGATTCCTAAAAATTTTCAACCCTGTGAATGACAAAAGTGTCCATAACTAGTAATTCATTTTATGATTTTGGCATGATAGATTGTTACCACTAAAGTAAAATCTTGAGAATGAAATTGTATACAGCATGGTATACTGATATCGTTAATTAAGGCAAATCTTCAATTCCTTACTATTACTAGGCTGAGGGGGGGGGGGGGGGGGGGGGGGGGGAGGAGAGAAGAATGGGCCAGGCTGGATTAGCATATGTGCAAATTTTTCTTGTCTTTTGGTTTAAAAAAAATTAAATTTGTCATTCGTTTCAATCTTTTTTTGGATAAAAGCGTGAGAGATATTTATTTGTTTTTTTTTAGAAAAGAAAATTTCATTAAGATTGATTATATCACTGTTCTAATGGCAGGTTAAACATGCTTTAAAAATTGCAAATTTACAATTTAATAGACACAATAGATCTGAACAATTGTCAATGTCAACAATTCTGAAAAATATAAGAACTTTCACAATTGTCAATGGACATTTATTCGTTTACAGTCCAATAAATATTTGCTTATTAAGAAAACTTTAGGCAATTGTTATGGATCAAGAAATTGCTAGTGACATGTTCTTCTAGCTGAATAAGACAAATTTACCCCTTCCCTAATCACCAATTACCATGACGACATCGCTGTTTGGTTTCTTTGTCCCCATAATTATATCCCTTGATGTATGATCAAATGGAACTAATCCGACTTAACCCAAAAGAATGGTCAGTGAGGGTTAGGTGACAAATCAGGACACGTCACAAAAATATGCCAATGAGGCTCAATAGGGGGCTGGCTAAGGGGGTTGATGATCTTAACTGCTGAGTTTTAGATTCAATTCACATAGACAACAAATTCGCAAGGTAACCTAAACACCTTAGTGTGCGTTTGGTTCACGAATTGGACGAGAAGGAATTATTTATTCTTGAATTATTCATCCTGAATCGAGTCATCTCTGGATAAGCACTCTTGTGTTTGGTTAGTTTTATGTCAGATTGGATGTTCTACAAAATAATGTCAACTTGCATTTAGTTGGAGATAGGATGAGGTGGTATTTTATTTATTTATAGACTAAAATTACCCTCTTTGATAGACCTACAATTAGGGATATTAATTGACTTTTAGTAAGCCCAAACTCAGTTTTTAGTAGGGGTAAATCCATCAAAGCATTTAGTAGGGGCAAATTAATCAAAATATTAATTTTATCAATAATGGGGGTAAATTAGTCAAAATTTTAGTTATTTCATTAAAATGGACAAATTAATTCAAAACATAAATTTTTAATTAGAAGGGGCAAATTTGTCCAAAATTCTAGTTATATCATTAATATGGGCAAAAGAGTAAAAAAATTAGTTTTGTTAATTGCACGGGCAAATTAGTCCAAAGTTATTGTATATCATTGATATGGACAAATTAGTCCAAAACTCAATTTTTACTAGTATGGGCAGATTTGTCCAAAACTTTATTATGCTATTAATTAGCCCAGAATTTAAATATTATTATAACAAGAAGGTAAGTTTATCCAATTATTAGAATAAAGCATTATTTTATTAGTAGGAACAAATAAGTCTAAATTGTTATCATCCTGCCTACTTCCTCATCCCGAAATAATTCATACCACATCTCTTGATAAGATTATTTTATACCCCTACAGGGGATTAATTCGTGAAATGTATCATCCCTTCTATAAAATATCAAATATGAAATGACAGAATTAATAATCCAATCCCGTGTCATTTCATGAGTCAAAAGATCCCTCAGGGAACAGGGGCTTTACAAGTCCATTTTCTCTACCGACACTCCCGAAGATAGGGATGAAGAGTTTATCCATCTTCATCTTCTGGGGGGACAAATATTACGTGTCACTATCATCGTTTGGCCTCATAGGATCATTGAACTTATCTGCCCAGCGGTGAAATTATTGTCCAACGTATGCTTCATGCATTCCCACGGACAAGGATCAAATTCCTTTCAGCCAAAAGCCAAATAGCAAATCTAGTCTTTCAACTTCTTGACTCAGTCAGATTTAACAGCTAATTTCTGTTTATCAATAAATATTTAGTTCAGGCCCCCAGTGCAGATCGGCTGGCCGTGGATCACCTCATTAGGCCTCAGGTCCGTGTGGTCGAAACCTGCCCTCGTCAACCATCTCTGGCTTCTTGGTGGGGCAGGGGTCAGGCCCAGTGGAGGACTAATCGGTGCCAATGCAGTCGGATATTCCACTGAAGGAAAAATAAATAAATAAATATTTAGTTCAGTTATTTAATGATTGTGGCCATTATCTTCTCGGTTACTTGTAACTGGCTATTCAGTTTTTCTTTTCTGAATTATAAGGCTGGTTGAAACATACCTTTTCTTCTGATTGAAACTTTCTAACTTATTATTTGTTAGAACAAAAACACTGATCTCCATGGAAGTTGGAGGAGAACTGTCAGTATTTCTGATAATTATAGAGCAAAATTTTGATTACATTTTAAATATCTGTTCCTAGCACACAAAAAGAATAGCATAAGCAATGACCATAGATCTTTTTTAACATAAAGGATTGACATTATCTACACTGGCATGTTTAATACAAGTATAAACCATTAATTCGGTCAAGACTGTTACTAATGAGTAACCATTATCTAACAAGTGGTTGTGTAGCTATGCTGATATCATAGGGCTTACCAAGGAGCTTCCATATCGCCAGTGGAAACACTGACCTTGCAGGATGAACATGAGTAGGAAAGTGTCCTGGCTTAGATCCTCTCAGTCATCAAAACAGGATTCCTTGTTGAGAATATCAGAACAATTGAACTTACTGTCATCCAAGAAATAGCAGCAGAAATGTCCCAAAATGAATATATGTTGAGGTGTCTCTTCAACTCAAGAACAATTAAGGAATATGATACAGTCTTCATGCTAATAGGGAAATTCAGTTGCTTGTTTGGACCATTCTTGGGCCTTGTTCCATATCTAAGATATTGAGACTGTTCTCATTCAAAGCACAAGTTAAAACGCTGATGCATCCAGGTTCGTTGAAAGTATAAGCAAACGCAATAGCAACTCCTCCACTTCAAAATATGTGTATGCTTAATAGATTCTCGGTAAAAGGATACCTCTGGTGCAAAAATGCACGTTGCTCCATGCTTCTGATCTACTTGCAACCTGCTCTTCCAATTTAGACCAGAAAAAGTGCTGTCATAGGTAAACTTGATCATGCATCTCCAGGGTCAATAATCTCAACAATGAATAGACATCCTCACCACCTTGGTGAAATGTTTCGTTTGTTTCAAAAGCAAATACGTTGCCTCCAAATCCAACCCAACTAGAATCAAACACTTCATATTTCTGCTTCATAAACCTCCTTACTCTAACTAGGCTTTCCCATCTACCATTGTGCTCGTACACTTGAGCCAACACTGAACAAGACAATAATGACTCTATTTTCAAATCAATCATTCTCTCTGCAACTTTTTCAACAAGGTTCAAATCTCCATAAATTCTACAAGAACAAAGTATTGATTCCCACATCAGAGCATTGGGTGGATGGGGCATAACTTCCATTATAGCAATTGCTTCTTTAAGTTTACCTGCTCGACTCATCATGTCCACAACACAAGCATAATGTTCATCCCTGGGTGCAATTCCATAATCCTTTTCCATTAAAGAAAATATAGCCATTCCTTCTTCAAGCAATCCACCATATCTGCACGCCAATAGAACACCAGAAAATGTAATCTTGTCTGGCTCTACTCCCCTAGATTTTAGTTGCTTGAAAAGGCCAATAGATTCAAGAAATTTTCCATTATGAGCCAATCCCATTATTACAGTATTCAAAGCTATTAAATCTTTCACAACCATGGTAGCAAAGATCCCCAAGGCAGAATCAACTAATCCAAATCTAAAGTACATGTCTACAAGTGAACTGGAAACAATAGAATCTGATTCAAACCCTGATTTGATCACTAAAGAATGGACTTGACTTCCCTGCTCCAACGCTAAGAAGGCTGAAGCACAATTGAGAACAGAGCTAAGAGTGAACTCAGTTGGCCTAATATTCTCCCTTATTGAATAGACAAAAAGCCCAAATGCTTTCTCTTCTAAACCATGCTGTGCATAGGCTGAAATCATGGAATTGCAAAGAGCTGAATCCCAAATACTAGATTCTTCAAATATATGCACAGAGTCCTCCATTCTGTTGCATTTAGATAAATAGTCAATAGCAGCACTTGAAAGAATAGTATTCGAAAAAAACCTCATCTTTATACAAAGACATAAAATTGGCTTACCCTTTTCCAAATTCCGTGAGTCAGAACAGGCTGAAATCACTCTCGACACAGTAAACTCATCTGGTGCATATCCTTTATATCTCATCCAACAGAACACGTCAATTGCTAATTCTTCATAACCTGATTTACAGCAAGCCGAGATCAATGAGTTCCAGGATATGACATCCACCTCCTTCATACTCCAAAACACACTAAGAGCATATTCCACAACCCCAACCTTCCCATACATATCAATCAAAGAATTGCCAACCACCACATTGGAAAAATCGACACCATTTCTCAACATACTGCAATGTATTTGCTTACCAACAGAGACACACTCAACAGACGACATCAAAATCGAAAACGTAAACCCACTTGGCTTAACACCATTTTTCTGCATATCAAGAAACAACTCCAACGCTTGCTGTGAGAACCCACATGACACATACCCTGAAATCATTGAATTCCAGCTCACAACATCCCTTTCAGGCATTTTATCAAATATTAAACGCGCCTTCTCAAAATCACCATGTTGTGCATACGTTTTCAAGCATATATTCCAAGAATAAACATTCCTATCAGCTATATCACCGAACACTTTCAAAGCATAACTAAAAAGGCCAGCTTTGCTATACATATCAACGCAACGATTTCCCAGAAAAGTGCCATTAAAACCAAGTTTTATCAGCTGGGCATGAATGGATTTTGCAAAATTGGGTCTTTTCCATCTTAAACACTGATCAATCAGTTTAGTGTAAAAAGAAAGTGAATATGTGTGGATTGATCTATGACCACAAAGCCTTTGTAACAAAAGGTACATGCAAAAAAGGGACAAAGCCTCAAGGATTTTTGGGCTTTTGCCCCAAAAGATGGAAAGAATACTACAATCAAAAAAGAAAAACTAAAGGAAATTCTGAACCCATTTTGATCCCATTTCACTGTTAGTTGAGCATTTTTTCATGTTTGGTATTTTTATTCTTAATTCAAATACAAAAATGATGGAGATGGAGGGAAAAGTTTTTATTTACTATTTATTTACTGTTCCGATCTTTTTTCTTTTTTCTTTTTTCGGTTAAGGGTAAATTTTCCGAAATGTAACCTTAAGTTTGGTGAAGTATAACCTAGCCACCATAACTTTTGGCAATTTCATTTAGATCCTTTTGTTTTAGCTTTTTATTTTTTAGAAATTTTTTAAAAAAAGGAAGAATATCGTATAAGAGGGCAAGTGAATTTCAAAGGTACTAGGCACTCTTATAATATTTATTTGTACATTTGTATGCTAATTTATCAAAAATCTAATGCAGTAATAATACGTTTGATATTTCAACCAAGTAGTTAAGAATTCAATCATTGATTATCTCGTGCAAGTCTTACCAATCATCGTGTTTGGATAGCAAATTATCTCAAATAATATTTTGCTTGCATCATAAACTAGGGGTGGGCACGGGTCGTGTATCCGTCCCATTCACCATTTGGCTGACTCAACCCGCACCTTGCAGGTCAGCCATTTTGTGACCCTTACTCGCCTTGCATATTAGTAGGTACCCGATTATAGGGTACCCGCTGAGATAGGGTCGGGTCAGCGGATACTCGCCCCGCCCCATTTATCATTTAATTTTTAAAAAAATGATTTATATTAATTTAATTTTATATTTTACACATTCAACTAAGATTTAATAAATTTTTTTTCTAAAAAAAGGTTTCCCACCAAGAAACAAGCATGTGAAGAGAATATAAGATAAAGGAAAAAAATTAAAAGAATTCAAAATCAATAAAAGTTTGAAATAAGTAGCACAATTTTTAATATATATGTTCCACATTAATTAAACTTTTTTCTATAAAATATAAGATCATGGCCTCTACAAATGAATCTTGTAAATAAACTATAGTCTCTCATATTTATAATGCAATTTGTTCAATAAAATTACTTATTTAGTTCTAACTTATTATTTTATAGTGTGTGTATAATATATATATATATATATATGCGGGGCGGATCGGGTACCCGCGCATTTTTAATTATGTGACCCTAACCTATCCCGCATCTTAGTGGATACCCGACCCTCTTTTGACCTGATCAAATAATAAAAATCGAATATCCTAATTTTCGAATCAGATCGGATTTGACGGGTTTTCGGGTTAGCGGATAATTTTGCCCACCCCTATCATAAATACATTTCCCAACTCACATTTTATAATCCTAACCACCTTTTTATTTCACATACATCACATCACAAAAAATGCTACAGTAATTATTTCAAATAATATTTCAAATAATACTCTATCCAAACAAACCCGAGATCGATTCACTAACTTCTTCATGAAACTTTACGACACATATAAGTACATATTTATCTCTAAAGTTTAAACAAATGATTGTTTATATAAAGCTAATTCCATGAATAAGTTATTGGTGCAAGATACATGAAATAAATTTCTACTGGTGTGTCTAATTTGTTAGCTATTCAAGGTTGAATTGTTAAATATCTTGAAAGAATATATATATATATATATATAAGATAAATATATGCTTTGCAGTTTTGTGCAGTTTTGAAAATTTTAGTTGTTTTAAGTTTAGATGAGTTAAGACATCAACAAATTCAGAATTACACACACAGACATACGGATATGTGATTTATCAACATGTTTCACATTCTCTTCTTGTTCGAGTTTTCAAAGAAAAGCAAAAGGGGAGAAATCGGAGGGTGAAGTATTTTTTAAGTTGACTTGTTAATCATCCCACAAGTAAAAGAGATCATAGAAGATTTCTTCTTAACCTTTATCTAGTAATGGGGCTGCTTGACATTATTGTCATTGCAGTCAATATTACGAGTCTCAAGAAATGAAGTTGAATGAGCAAATGGTTGGGACACAAAAAGCCAACATCTTAAGCAAGATTCCGCTGCACATACAGCTACTGTTCTCAGATTCATACTCTTTACCTAAAGAAAAAACCTCCTACTTCAGCATATAGCTTGATGAAATGTGATGACAACAAAGAACCTATCCACATTTCGTATCTATATTCTATGGTATCTACTGACTAGAACTGCCTTGGAAATTTCCCAAGCATTAGCATTAACCAATGCATAGAAAGGAAATTGTTTGCAATCGATCATCTCAGTATCGTACTATCTTGCCTTTGCCAAGCTAGTAGCAATGACATTCTTGGTCCTAACTCGGGCGCGGATTAAGATAAAGAAATGAAAATGCCCAAAATGGATTCACTGCCCGATCCATCACTGCATTTGGATTAATGCCAATGTTGTGCGTGTTGTCACTTGCACCTAATCTCTGATGAGATTCAGACCTTTGAGAAATCTTATGAACTGAAGGTGAGAGGAGGGAGGAACCATAAACCTGGCCAGGAAAAGCCTTAGGTGAAAAAAGATTTTGATGAGTAAAAGTACTCAATCATTAGGACAAACTAATTAGGATAACATATCATCTCTACGTGTATTGTTTCTTGCCTGCAACCTGAAATAGAAGATAATGGAAACTGAAACTGCAAAATAGGGGGATTCCATGACATACAGCTGCGTTTAGATAATTTGGATGGTTCATGACCTAGGTGTATCTTTCTGCTCCTTACTGCAGAGTAGATCAAAGTTCACATGCCTGAAAAGAAAGAAACAATGCTTTCACAACAGATGCAAGTTCCATCAGGTACTACAAATGAAAAAAGGAAACAGAATCTGAAGAACCATAGGCATCATAGTAACTTGACCATACTCAGTGTTAAACTCTGTTGGAATTTGGAGGAAATAATCAAAGAAACTTGCATAAGAAAGTGGAGACAGGCAAGGATACAAAGAAGAGAAAGCTATCATAAACCAGTCGGAACAGACAGGTAGAGAGAGGGAGGGGAAAAGAGATTTCACAGAGTAAGATTGATTATGCTATCTGGCAGAAAGAAGGCGGAGTAAATGGAGCCCGGAACTGCAAGAGGCAATCAACTGCAAAGCTAATCAAAGAAAACAAAGATCAAATTAAGAAAATGCAAAAAACTAGGAAAAAAACTTCTGACTGTGATAATATAAAGATGCCTATGTGGATAAGAGAATCAAAATAAGATGGGAAGCTTCCAAATGGGTATCCCCATATTTTACATTTCAAACAGCATTCCCAACTACATTTATATTTACTTGCAACAGTCAGGCGAAAGCAAATTGTAACTCCAACAATGACCTTCTACAACAAAATGTTAGATTTACCATGCAGTTTTGTCTGTCTATTAACTTATATGTTGGAAAACATCATTCTGGCCATCATGTGGAAATTAAATCTGTTACTGTAAGCAGAAAACTACTATAGACCAAAAGTAGACTACGTTATACCTGACCTGTTGTGTTTGGCACATCCATATGTATTTTGGCATCATCTTAGGCCAGAAGGAGTTAGTTTCACATTCAGCCTCCTACAGCATCCAGAAGAATATGAAGGGTTAGCAAGCATATTACTATTCCTGAGATAAAACAGCAGTTTTATGGGGACTGGAAACTACATAGAAGGGGCAGACCTAGGCTCAGAATGCTAAAGCTTTGCAACTCCAAACAATCTCAAAACATTAATATTAGCCCAAGTGTTTTCTGCACAACGCAAGATATCAGTTTGACAAAATATAGATAGATACCACAGAATAATAAGTCTATAATAAAATGCAGCAAGCTTTGTAGTTGGCAACATACAGAGAGACATAGAACAAAGCAAGGATATGGTTCTATGAACAGCAGGTTGTAGTCAAATAGAATGTGTGGTTTGATTGATTAATGCTATACTTTCCTCAAAATGCAGTGGCATATGGTATTTCCCACTAAGTACCACCCCAACTTAGGCCAGGATTCTTTTGGATTTTGTTATCTTTCATTAGCTTTCTGACAAGGGCAGACTTTTCCCAGTCATCAGATGTGGCAAGTATATTTGATAGCTGCACAAATCCAACTGAGTTTTCAGGATCAAGCACCATAACTCGGTCAACTACTTTCTTCCCCAGAGATCTATCCTCATGAGCCAAACATGCTCTAAGAATTGATGACCACATGCTTGCATCTGCCTTAAATGGCATCTCTTCAATGATACTTACAGCTTCTTCAAGGCAACCTGACCGTGCAAAAAGATCTATCATGCAGGAGTAGTGTTCTATTCCAGGATCTATGTGGTAGGTATCCTTCATTGCAACAAACCATTTCTGTGCCTCCTCTGCCAATCCACAATGATTACAAGCAGATAATACTCCTATAAATGTGATATATGTTGGTACCATATCAGCAGATGTCATCTGATAAAATACATTCAGAGTTTGAATCGCATAACCATTTGTAGCATAACCCATCAACAGAGAATTCCACAAAACTCCATCATCTTTTTTGGTTTGGTCAAAGATTTTTTGACCACTTTCAACAAAACCACACTTGCAGTAAAAATCAATAAGGGAGGATGAAACAGTTTGATTAAGATCAAGGCCAACAATAGTAGCTCTAGCAAACACCTGTTCACCAAATTCTACAGATGAAATGCTGGCACAAGCACTAATGACACTAGCAAGGCTAAATTTGTCCATACTTAAATTGATCCTATTCATCTTGCTAAAGAGATTTAAAGCTTCAATTGGACAACCATTTTGACTTAGACCTACTATAATGGAGTTCCATGAGATTAAGCTTTTGTCAGGCATGGTCAGAAAAATCCTTTTTGCATCTTCAATTCTCCCACAATTAGAATAGATAGTAATCATAGAATTCAGCAAGACTGTGTCATGCACTTTGACTTCATCATATAAAGCACAAGCATCATGTGGGCTTTGACACTTGGAATATGTGTCAACAAGAGCACTGGCAACTATTAGATCATCAATGAACCCCAACTTACATACGTCAGAATGCAATTGTTGACAATATTTAACAATTCCAGTACTACTGCAGGCACTCAAAATACTGGTAAAAGTAGAAAAATCTCCTGAAACTCCTTCCTTCCGCATCTCTAAGAATAACGAAATTGCTTCTGTTTCTTCATCATTGGCAATATACCCTGCAATTAAAGAGTTCCATAGTACAATGCATGGATCAGTTTTAAGTTCAAAGATTTTTCTCGCATCATCTATCCTGCCACAATTCGCATATCCTGATATAAGTGCAGAAAGAGAGAAGTCATCTACATGTTGCATTTTATGCAGCAACCGGCTTGCAGTGTCCAACTGACCACACTTTGCATACATATTAACAAGTGAACTCCCCAATACCGAATCACGTTCCACAAAACTGACAATAATATGGGTGTGAATCTGTTTCCCATAATCCAAACTTCCCAAATCTGCACAAGCACTAATAGCTGTTGCCAAAACAAAATTATCCCGAAATACACCTTCACCAAGTTCCAGTTTCAAGTAATCTCTAAACAACATTAAAGCACTGTATGGGCACCCATTTCTTACATAACCATGCATCAAAGAATTCAAAACTATCGCATTTTTCCTCGGCATCACATTAAGCAGTCCACACGCAACATCTAACTCCCTGGCTTTTACAAGGCCTGGAATCATTAAATTCCAAGAGAAGTCATTTTTATCTGGCATCAAGTAAAACAAGTCCAACGAGTCCTTTACTCTTCCATGTTTCACATATCCCTCTAGTAAAGTGTTCCAAGAGAAAGTATTTCTCTCACCCATTTCATCAAACAGTTTCCGAGCATCGGATATCTGGCCGCACCTCGTATACATTTGGAGAAGGCGATTCGTCATGTTTACAGCAGCATTGAGGACACCCCTTTTGAGGAAAAGGAGGTGCAATTGTCTCCCCTGTAGGATGTGGTGGTGGGCCTTGAAAGAGTTGAGGATTCGAGCACAAGATTGTAAATCAAGGTCCATTGATAACCGATGTAAATTTCAAATTTGGCGGTAAAATAGGCAGAGTTGTGTCATAACACTGATAACAGGATGGAACCGATCATGAAACTGGCATTGAACCGGCAGGAGGCAAAGCTCAACTGTTTCAGTGGGTTTCTAGCCACTTGTCCAAAGGAGGAAAAAATAAAAAAGAAAGATAAAGTCCATTTCTTTATATTTCCAAGAAAATGTTCTAAAAAGCAGGATAGTTGTTTTATAAAGTTTCCATGGAAATGTTTTTTAAAACATTTTTACATTCACCATGATAAAATACTATATGATTTTTTTTTTTTTTGTAAAAATGAACTCTTGTTATTCTCCTGTTTGGCACATGCCTCTCAGGTGTAAAGTAGAACCATGAGAAACATCTACATATCTTTCCAATCTATTCAAGAACGCGAGAACGAATTCCAAGGCATCTCGATTGAAATCTCATAAATGGAATTTTCCATAGAAATAGTATTCTTTTTTATTTCGACGAATCATTAATAACTTGATTATTTTTAGATAATAATAGATAGAAACAACGCTTACAAGGAATTCCATTAAAACCAAGAAATAGCCTCTCACGTACGACATTATAGATCATCTCCTTTAAGATCAAACAATTTCATTGAATTGAATATGATTGTATGTGTAATAGCATCTATTATACCAAGAATATCAATGAACCGATTATTTCAATTGCTCAGGATAGCCTTTTTTACCTTCTAGGGTCTATATATATGTATATTCCAACAAGTTGAAGCTGAGAGAAAAGCAACAGCAGGAGTAATAAATCCAACATGCAGATTTGTATGTTGCAAAAAACTTCCAACAAGTAATAACATTATGGGTACCAAAAGATGAAGAAAAAATAATAATGTATGTCAATAAGCTCTCTTCCTATATCTTCCATTTCCTGGTAAGAAAAGAATAATTCCGCATTTACATGAAATGTACAAAACTTCAGTGACTTAAAAGTCAGGTGCTATCGGCTGTACCAATTTGGAATGGGATTGTGGGATTCAATCTGTTAAGCTGATCAGCTGCCCATTCTCCCAACTTAAAGTGCTTTTGTTCTTGGCAGAGATCAAAGATTCTGATCAGCATTGCTTCAGTGGGTTCAAATGGCATCTTCTTGATAAAATCCTCGAGTTCATCCATCCATCCACTGCGACCATACAGCTCAATCATAGACTGATAATGCTCCAACCTTGGTATTATACAATACTTATCAGTCATTGAATCAAAATACTGCCTGCCCAACTCCACGCAGCCTTCAGCGATGCATGCAAGCAGGATGCCTTGGATAGTGACATGGTCTGGCTTTATGCCTTCATTCTCCATCAACTTGAACAATTCAAGTACCTTTTCATATCTTCTGTTATGAAAACAACCCAGTATCATAGAATTCCAGAGAATTACATCACTCAAATCTGACACTCTGAAAACCCCTAGAGCATAATCAATGCATCGACATTTGGAGTACATGTCAACTAAAGCTCCAGTAATCACAATATCCATCTCGTAATCATTCCTAATCATAAACCCATGGATTTGTTTACCCGGTTCAAGTGCAAAAATATTTGCACAAGCTGCCAAGACGGTTGCAAATGTAAAGTTACTTGGCATGGTCTCTCCTAGCATCTTCCAAAACATTGTCATGGTTTCTTCACTCAATTCATGACGTGCATGGCTAGTTAAAAGATTATTCCATGAAACCTCATCTCGTAAATGACTTATTGCATAAAACCAAACTCTAGCACACCTCAAATTTCCACATTTCCCATACATGTCAAGAAGTGCATTACTAACCAATAGATTGCAGTAAAAACCATGCCTGTAGACGTACCCATGAACCTGTTTCCCCAATTCAATATCCATAATGGCAGAGGACACCTTCAGGACTAATCCAAGAGTGACATGATCAACTGCTCTAGTCTCTTTGAGCATCAAACTCAGAAAATCCAATGCTTCATTCCACTTAGAGAAGTGAGCGTACCCCGATAGCATTGCATTCCATGATACCATACTCCTTTCTGGCATCCCATCGAAAAGCTCTCTAGCTTCCCTAATTTTCCCACTCATTCCATACCCTGACACCATAGCTGTCCAAGCAATCAAGTTTTTTGAAGAGGGCAGCTTAAACATCAATGAAGCACTTTCCATATCTCCACATTTTGTGTACATATCAATGAGGGAGCTTGAAACAATCTCATCCACCTCAAGATTAATCTTTATTGCATATCCATGAATTTGAACCCCCTCTTTAAGTCCCTGTATACTAGAACAAGCAACAAGAGCATTAGAAACAGTGTGATTCAATGGCCTTACCTTCGCCCTAACCATCTTGGAAAACATCAACACTGCCTGCTCTCCCTCTTTCATCTCAAGATACCTCCTTACAATTACATTCCACGAAACACTATTTGGATTCTCAATCTCGTCAAACATTCTCCTCGACTCACTCATCATCCCACACTTCCCGTACACATGAACTAGTGAACTCTCCAAAATCACATTCCCACAAAACCCATATTTCACAATAAGCCCATGAACTTGCTTTGCCAGCCAAAGAGCCAAAACAGAAGCACATGAACCGAAAACGCTCGAAAATGTCACTTCACTTGCATAAATCCCAGACTTGTGCATATGACTAAACAAATCCAATGCTTTTCCAGGACACCCATTATGGGAATACGCAGTTATCATTGCATTCCAGGACCCTCCATCCCTCCTAGGCATTTCATCAAAGAGTTCTCTCGCATCGGCCAGACACCCGCATTTTCCATAAGTCTCAATCGCTCTATTAAGCAAAAAAGTTGGTGGGTTCGGAGTGAAAGTGATCAAATGCGATTCTACTTTCCGGGCTTCGACAATGGCTCTGCTAGATGCACAAAGTTGGAAGAGACGAGCGTATAGAGAAAAGTCAAGGGGCACAGGGGAAGAGAAGAGGATGGAAACAGCTTTTGAAATGCGCCCCAACCGGAGATGGTTGAGGATTGCGGCAGTTAAGTACTTGGCGTTGGTGGATTGCGGTGGTTTGTGGTGGCCGGTGGTTGAAGTGGCGTTTCGCAGGAGATGGTTGAGGAAGGAGGCTGCGTTCATCAGCTCGCCTCGGAAAAAAGGGGAAGGAATTCGCGGGATGCTGGAAGAAATTCAAATTTTTTTTAAAAAATAAAGCGGTTAATTTGTTCTAAGAATTAAAAAAAAAAAATTCTACGAAATGATTTGCAACGTTAAAATGATTTACCTAAAGCTTGGAGTCTCCTCCTACAATAAATATATATATATATAATCAATGCAGGTAAGATAAACTTTTGCACGTTTTTTTCTTGACCAAATGTTTTTCAGTTTAACTATATAGACAATGAAATGCAATTTAGTTGATAAGACGCTTCACCTATAATCGACGGGTCACAGGTGACAGATTACAAATTCAACTGATCATCAAGGAGATGAGTGAAAATATCACTGTTGATCCTCTTCTAAATAATGAGGAAAATTTAAATGCATATATTGTCGTTAATAGACACATGTTTTTGTTTTATAAATTATGATTGCTTGAAGTTGGATGTAGATTAATGTTGTAAATGTGGCGAAACTCTTAATAGTTCTGTTGTTTATTAGCCTCGCTCGCACTTATGTTTTGTTCATTGTTCCCTCACGAAATAGGGTTTTGATTCGATTACCAACATATGTTGTTGTATCCTACGCAGATTAGCTGCATTTTATGTATGGTACATTTTCCATTTCATTGCAAGTCCAGCCCTGTTGGAGGACTAAGGACGAGAGAAATCAGAGAGTACTGCATCTTTGAAGTGGAATTGTCTTCAATTGAAGCCTCACAGTTTTTGGGTTATTCTCCTTGTCAACTTCTGCAAAGTATTGCTACTATTTTCCATTCTTTGACCATTTGTTTAGATGTCTTCTTTCATTAATGTGGAAATATATGTGAAACCATTTTTGCAGGTAATGGTTCACTCAAGAGTTTATAGGAGTTTCTTTTATATGCACAGAAACAACAAGAATAACCATAAAATATTGGAAGGAGTGTCTCAAACAATTGAGTTGCGTCTGTTCTTTTGATTTAGTTTACCTTTACTACATCTGGTGTCACCCTAAAAATGTAATGGAAGTGAGAGGATTCGCATTGATAATCTCCATTGTAAAGAACAACATTGCTTTGACGCTGAATTCGCATTGATAATCTACATTTATTCATCACAAAATTACATTGTATCTTCTTCAAAGAGAAATGAAACAAAAGAAGTTTTCTTCTATCCAGAGTAGCCTGTTGAAAAGTGCTGCATACAAACAAAAGGAAAGACTTGTGTATTCAATAAAAATGAGTCTGTTGTAGAAGAAACTGATAGCATACTCACATTGCCAGCAGTTGATTAAAACAAAGGATGATCAACCATTATGATGATCTCAAACATGAATCCTTTGATTGACAATAATCTTGAGCCCCTCAATCCATCCTTCTTTTCCAATTCTTATTGCAGATTCCTCAGTAGATTTCTTACATGATTGCACTTCAATCATCTGCAACGTCGTGATCTCTCCCAGAGAAAAAGGGACTTCCTCAAGCTTCTTACAGTTTCTGAGCACCAGTTGCTCAAGGTTGGGAAGGTGATCGCTGGTGGCATTCCACTGGGCAATACTCAGAGTGTCTAACATCAAGTATTTGAGTTTGATGAACTCCCCTTCCCTCATATCCCAACTCTGCCCCTCAAAGGCTCTAGAAAGCAATTTGAGAACCTCAAGATTCTGTAACCTCTTCCCAATGGCAGAAATGTGATCCCATGGTAGGCGAAAACTTGAGAGAGTCAGTTTTTTAAGATTTAAAGGGAGATTAAATTCAATCGAAGTTAGAGGTCTACCAATGTAAACCATTTTCAATGACTCCAGCAGCGTTAGAGTGTCCAATTCTGGAAACTTCACGCTTAAAGAATCCCGGGATTCCATAAAAATGCATCCCAATTTGCGGAGATTTGGTAGCCTTTGTAGGATCATCCCTGTATGTTTCCCAGAAGAAAAGGATAGAGTGGAAAATGTGACCAAGTTATGTAACTGAGAGGAATCTCCAAGGTTGTCATCTTGGGAGATGAAAATAACATGATTGTTTACAACAATGTGCCTTAGCTTTACCATGCACCAGATAGTATCAGGCAGTATGATCTTCTCATCTTTCAATCCCTTCACAATAAGGGTTTCTAGTTTCCAGAGGTCTGCAATGGATTGTGGAACAGAGTCAATATCACCACTAACAGCAAGATATGTCAATTGAATTAGTAACTCTATTCCGGTGGGAAAGCAAACACCCATATTAATGTTTTCCAAATCCAACACCCTAAGAAGTTTGAAATGGTGAGCAATGAATGAGATATCATAGGGATGTCTTGGGTATGTATCACAGGTAGGAAAGAGTATTAGAGAACGGGCACACGAGCTGGAAGGTCTCGACTTCACAAAATGCTTTCTGTTCAAGCAGAAGAACAATCGATGTCTCTCATATGTTACAGGATTTGGATGATAATAATCATAAGAATCAGCACCATAATCTGAATCATCAGACATAGCATATGGCTCATCGTACCTGGTAATTAATTGTAGAAAGTTCTCTTCATTTGCTTTTGCCAAGCAGAAGTCGTGTAGAACATCATGAACACGACACGTTTTGACCCCTCCCATGGATCTTCTTTTGGAAAGCATTACCAGGTTTCGGCCAATGAGATCCATCAAGTACGCTTCTGCAATATCTTCCAAGCTCTTAGTACCCTGTATGAAACCTTCGGCAATCCATAGCCTTGTCAACTTTCTTACTGGAATATCTTTGTCTATCACAAAAGCTCCCATGTACAGAAAACACGCTTTCAATCTATCTGGTAAGT
Organism: Coffea humblotiana; assembly: GCA_023065735.1. NCBI lineage: Eukaryota > Viridiplantae > Streptophyta > Magnoliopsida > Gentianales > Rubiaceae > Coffea > Coffea humblotiana. The sequence continues at coordinate 28,929,032 of CM041217.1, read as the reverse complement.
GATTGTAGCTTAGCTGTAAGATGTCCTTGCACCGACTTTGTGGATCATCATTGATCTTTGAGCTAAAGCTTTCTGCAATTCTTTCCCACTGATCTTGGTTCTTTTCTGTCCTTGCCAGAAGACCAGCTACGGCCACAATTGCAAGGGGTAGACCTTCACACCTTTTAGCAATTTTCTTGCCGACTTCTTGTAGTTCCTCGCTGCAGCCTCCATGAAGTATCTTCATCCGTAATAACTTCCAACTTTCATCTTCAGAAAGTAGATGAAGACAAAGAGGATCACCATCAGGTTTAACTCTTAAGGCCACATCATGTAGACGACTTGTTATCAAGATCCTACTGCCATTTCCATCATTTGGTAGTGAACTTTGCAAATCACTCCATGACTCAGTGCCCCACACATCATCCATGACTATCAGGTATCTTTTCTGCTTCAAGTGCTGATACAACATTACTTCTAAATCCTCAATCCTCATATGATGCATGTTATCCATAAGCCCACCGATGCTAATGTTGCCTAGAATGTCAAGTAGTACGTTCCTTTTTTGGTATCCTTGCGAAACAGAACACCAGGCACGGATATGGAAGTGATATGCAACATTAGGATCATTGTAAACTTTCTTGGCCAATGTTGTCTTGCCAATTCCTGGCATGCCAACAATAGAGACAACATCTCGCTGTAAGGTTCCTCTCATCAGTCGAACTATTACATTTTCTGCTTGATCATTCAGGACTACCACCTCTTCATTTATTTCTGTCATACCAACCTGTGATACAATTTGCCTTGAAATCTGATTGGCACTTTGTGTCATGGCATAACAAGTTAATTTCTCATAAGAATTGGTGACCATCATCTTAATAAGCCTAATCTCTTCAAGCAGATCACAAAGCCATAGCACATGTTTCCAATTAATACCAGTTCCTACCTCAATGAAATCTATGACATATTCCACCTCATATGCCACATCTGTTATGCTTGTACCAAGATCTTTTAGTGCATCATGCCCCTCAGATGGCTCTGTAATATCCATGAAGAAAGATCTCAAAAATGTTAGGCCAGAGTGAATCTCTTCAATCTGATGCTTCACAAGGGCAATTGAATCAGGGTCATGTTTGAGCAGCTCCTGTGTGCTTCCTATGAGATCATCGATAAACCCCATTCCAAAAATCTTAGGGAAATTAGACCTTTGAATTTGGGGATGGACCTTCCTAAGCTCTGGCTTGATAAGCATCAAATTATCTAGCAATTCAGAAAATGAAAGGATAGTTTTATTGATCATCTCTTCTGTGATTCTGTCATGAAGAAATGTGTGATGGAGACATCTTACTCTCGTAGAAACTGCTTCAATGCCTGTGAGGATGAGCTCCACATTCTCTGGATTGTCCAGTTGATGATTTGTGACACATGTTGCAAACCATTTTAACCCCTCAAGAAGGGTTTGAATCTGATCTTTTTTAAGAAAAGTAGAGCATTCATTATCTTTCAGTAACTCCATACAAGATGAATTTACCTTGAAAAGTAGAATCCTTGAAAGCAAAGTAAAAAGAGAAATCCTTGCCTTGGCTTCTGTAGTGCCATTTTGCCGAACAGATTGATAAAGAGATGATATCTCTCTGTAAACTTCTACAATAAGTGCAGAGCTCTGATAATTCAGGTTAGTCAGAACTTCTTTAAGGTCTTCAAATTGACCCTCAACAAAGATCGTGCTTCCTTTTAGTTGCTGCTTGAGGAATATCTCTGACTGGAGAAGGCAAATTTTTTCCTGCCACTCTGAAGATGAATGGCCACTTTCAGATGGGAAGAAAAGCCCTGCCTCTATGAGGAGCGCTTTGATTTCATACAAGATAACTTGCACATCCTCATTGTGTTCTTCTGGCTCATTGGTGCTGATGCAATAGATTATCAAGGACCTTAATCCTATGAAAATATTGTACTGCTGGTTTGATTTGGAACTTAGCTCCATGAGAATGTCATCTCTCCTTTCCTCAACAAAGAGATTGCCAAGATAGGGATCTCTTATTGCCAAAAGAAAAAGAGAAAGGATTCTGCAAAATATTCATCTGGTCCATTGCAAATTTTGTTGAGAGCTCTGAGGAAATTGAGGTTCAATTCTAGAACTTCTGGGGTAGTAGGATAAATCCTCCTTAGCAAATCCTGAAGCTGAACTATTGAAGACTTTTTTTCGATTGAGTCCCTCTTTATGATCCAGTATTGCAGAGACCAATTTGCAATGCAAACAGCTACAGATGTGAGATGAGTCAAGAAACTGTTAACCTTTGGATCGCTAGGGAAGCCATACTCAAAATCCAGTACTCCATGCAAGAAGTGTTGGAGATGCTTCATGTCACGTTTCAAGAGACCGATTGTTTCCTGCTCTTCAATAGAATCAGTAACACTGCTGATTTCGTGCAGCATCCCTTCTATAGAAAAGATGAAATTAAACCAAAGAGCATAATCAAGAGAGGCAGAATGCAACACAAGGGAGCAGCCAGACAGATGGCCAAGAGCTTCTTCAATTTGATGCTTGAAAAGCTTCACTTTTACTCTTGACTGATGCAAAATATCATGTAGTTTCGAAGGACATTCTGGGATGTACTTCTTCTGAGACGCAACGTTGAGGTCACCGGCAATCTCCTGAAATGCAGCTTCAACTTTCACGGGAAGGGATCCTAAAATTTTCGCAACTTCATCCGTATCACTTGACTTGTGAATGCAAATCAAGATGGTTCTCAGATATGCGAAAAAGTGCAGGTCATGTAGATGATTATTCAGAAGGGAAAACCAGCCTGAAATTTGCAATACGTTACTTCTCAACTGCTGATCAAGCTCATTGATTGCTGATTCAAGGACATCAAAACTAGAACTGGAACTGGAAGCCATCTTCTAATGAACCCTCTTGTTTGCAATCTCGATCATTAGCTGTGTTTTCCCACTAATCCGAAAACGAAGTTTGGACATTAATAGTTTTATGCTTAGGATTCCAAATAAGAAAGTATATATTGAAAGACCAGCAACAGTTCTTAGATATTCAGAGGGAGCAGGCCACGTCGAATTGACGACATAGTTAATCATTATCATTATCATTACTATATAAAGGGATAATTTCAGAAACCTCCCCTGAGATTTCTGACAATTTCACTGAGCTCCTCTGAGATTTGAAAAATTACACATATCTTCCTTGTCATTTAAAATGATAATTTTACCCTTAAATATTTTAATAAAATTCCCTTTATTTGGTATTCTTATACTTAGAATAAGTTTTAAAATTATTTTTTCATTCTTTTTCCTTCTTATTCCTTTTTTTTAATTTTTCGCCAATAAAACTATAGAACTACCACTATTGCCTCTAGTTTCTATTATAACCAAATATCGAACTAGTAATTTTTTTTGACGAGTTAATTTTATATGTAATCCAATGTTTTTATTGATCTTTGTTTTTTATTTTTTGGCATTAAAATTAACAATAAATAAAAAAGAAATAGCCCAAAAGCACTACTAAATTATATTAATGCCATTACTCCAAAAATTCATAAACTCTAAATGAATTATTTCAATGTTTTCTTTTCTATCTTATAAATCTAAATCCATAATAAAATACCATCAAAAGTATCATATCATAGTAATAAATTATTATTATATTTATTTATCAAATAGTAGATATGGACATGAAAAATTTGGCAACTTTTCCTTATAATTATACTAAATAATCTTATAATTGTATAGAAAAATAAATTAAAACTCATTACACAAGGGCATGTTTGGGTATTCATTTAAAAAATTGACCAAGTCAGTATTATTTTAAGGTTTTGTTACTAAAACTATCAAATCAAGGGAGGTAAGTGTAATTTTCCAAACCTTAGGAGAACTCTGTGAAATTGTTAGAAACCTCCTGAGGTTTCTGCAATTATCCCCTATATAAAACGTATGAATCTTAGTATTGAGGAATGTAAGTGTAAGCACTTTTTTATCTTAATTTTTGTTATTCCTAAATTACTCTCATGTCTTTTAATTAGAATTATTGCATTTTAATATAGCACTAATTAAACGAAATAAAACACTCCAATTGATTACATCTTAATAGTTTTGGTAATTATAATTAAAAATTGCTCATTAAAAATTATTTGCCTACCTTTGGACTCCATCTTCTGTGATACACGTATCAAAATTTCTTAATAGAAGCATGAAAAATTTCTCATTAGTCACTAGTTGAGATTGTAAAAAAAAAAATCAATGTCAAAAAATAGATACTTTCTAGAAAATGGAGAAACATACAAGAAAAAAAGAACCCTTATTTATCTGTATATCTTTATACAAATATCACAAGCAAATTTTACAATTATGCACTCTTACCAATATGAAGAATTTTTTATGTTGCACCCAATGGAATTTCAATATACAAAAAATGATGACACCTTTATAACTGAAATAGCAGTATTAAACTAGAAAAAAAGAAATCTGAAATAGTATCATACAAACCATTATTATCATTAATAGCAACCTACCAAAAAACGTTACTATATAAAAAGAATCTTGGTATGGAGGAGTGTAAGTGCAAGCACTTTTTTATCTTAGTTTTTGTTATTCCTAAATTACCATCATGTCTTTTAATTAGAATTATTGCATTTTAATGTGGCACTAATTAAAAGAAATAAAAAACTCCAATTATTGATTATGTCTTAATAGTATTAGTAATTATAATTAAAAAGTGCTCATTAAAACTATTTACCTACCCATGGACTCCATCTCCAATTATTATACGCATCAAAATTTCTTAATTAAAGCATGAAAAATTTCTCATTAGTCATTAGTTGAGATTGTAAAAAAAAAAAAATCAATGTCAAAAAATAGATACTTTCTGGAAAATGGAGAAACATACAAGGAGAAAAGAACCCTTATTTATCTGTATATCTTCATACAAATATCACACGCAAATTTTACAATTATGCACTTTTTACCAACATGAAGAATTTTTTATTTGCACCCAATGGAATATGAATATACAAAAAATGATGACTCCTTTATAACTGAATAGTAGTATTAAACTAGAAAAAAGAAATCTGAAATAGTACCATACAAACCACTATTATCAAACGGTGATAATAGGATGTACACTGTCAGTGTATATAAGATTTACTCTTATCATTAGAATTAATCTTTTCTACATTGACAGTGAGAGTGTATACACTGTCAACGTCGGATGATTAACAACTATACAAAATTTGAATTTGAAATTCAATTTTTATACATATGTCATGGATCAAATGGTGATAGTGTATACACTGTCAGTGTATATAAGATTTACTCTTATCATTAATAGCAACTGATAAAAACAAGAGGAACTGAAAAAATTGAAAACTATTTATAAAATGACATAAAGTAAATAGAAAATGAATTAAAAAGGAATATACAAAAAATGATGACACCTTTATAATTGAATAGTAGTATTAAACTAGAAAAAGGAAATCTGAAATAGTACCATACAAACCACTTATTATCAAACGGTGATAATAGTATGCACATTATCAGTGTATATAACATTTACTCTTATCATTAGAATTAATCTTTTCTACACTGACAGTAACAGTGTATACATTGTCAACGTTGGATGAATGACAACTATACAAAATTTAAATTTGAAATTCAACTTTTGCACACATGTCATGAATCAAATGGTGATAGTGTATACACTGTCAGTATATATAAGATTTACTCTTATCATTAATAGCAATTGATAAAAACAAGAAGAACTGAAAAAATTGAAAACTATTTATAAAATGACATAAAGCAAATAGAAAATGAATTAAAAAGCTAGAATACAACTCAAATAATACCAAATACAACAAACAAATCACTAATATCTAGTAGAAAACAAGCATTGTTATTGACAATAATATAGCAATGCTTCATTTGTATTGGTTTGAGCAAACTAAATCTATCCATCAAGCCAGTAGTCATCTCCAATGATAAAGTAAGAATTATAATAAGAGTAAAGTTAAAATGAAGAATGATAAAATGAAAATGATATCCAAATTGTTTTTAGTTACCAAAATATCCTTATTTTTCTAATGATTACATATATTTATTGTATTGCAATATTAATGAACAATGGAAGCAGTTATGAAATGAAAAGCTTTAAAATTAAGTAAATTTCATTTATGGTGACAATTGTAATTAGATAGAGTTAGTGCATTCCAATAATTGATAATAATGATAACGGTTATGGATTAAAAGTTGGCAGTTAAAAAATAAAACATTGCAATATACAAAAAATTAATATTAAAATTGTTAATTAGCCAAAATTCTCATTCCAATTCCATGATCATAAAAAAAAACTAATTGCTTTTGCTTCGCATTGGATTGTGCTAAAAATATAAATAAAAGAAAAGGAAAATAGAAAAACTCCAATAATCTCTATCTATAAAATTTCAATTGTCAGAATGTACAAACTAAAAAACTTTAGGTGGTGGATCATTTATACTCCATTATTGACAAAAATAGAATTAACATAATACAAAGAATTCAAATTACATGTATGTTTATTTTTCTAACTTAATTATATTCTTCATTTATAAAAAATTGTAGTGATTGTAGTTTATATGCAATAGAATCATGAATATACAATAATTTTGATAAAACATGATATTATCAATATTTGATATGTTAGAGTTCAAACTATAAATAAAAAAGTGTTTGATTCATGATTTCAAATTCAATCCTAAGAGACATGTCAACTACATTGAAATGTTTTTTGTCTCTTTTCATTTAATAAATTTTTAAAAATAAAAAAAAACATAAAAATACTATATTATGATGTTGATGATCAAAATTTCATAAAAATTTTTAATTTCTTTAAGATATTATAATCACGTGCAATGCACGCGAACTATTACTAGTATTTTAAGGTGGACAATTCATTGCCACATTGGCATCTTTAGCATAATGCCAAACACAAAAGCAAGCGAGAACATACTTTGCATTGTGAGTCCAAAGAATCAATTACAATATTTGAGAGCTAAACTTCCAAAACACGCATTCTGAATTGAAAGTACCCATTGAATTTACAAATCAGGGGGAAAAATCATGAACAACGGGAGTCTTACGTAGTATGTCTGAGCTGACGTATGGACAAAGGCAATAACACACTACTTTTTCTTTTGTTGATATCTAACTTTCCAATGGAAACGACTATTAGACGATAAATTTCAAATAGGGAATTTCCTAAATTCACACCACATATTCTATGTCTTTCCCAAGTCAATATAATCCCAAGTCGATTTGATCAAAGACTATTCTATGATTTTCCATTTACTTTCCTTAAGGAAGAGTGATCTCCAAGGCATTCAAGCAAGGAAGCTGAATAATAGTAGGTTCTTTTAACTTGTAGGACAAAGCCAAGTAGCCAACTGCTGGTGAATACAAGAAGATGAGGAAATTTTGTGTCAGCTCTAGTTCAGGCATATTAAACAATCGTGACTATGTCAATCAACTTTGTCTCATGCATGGTTTTTATATACCATCCATGATAGGTCGCAATTTACTGTTTATTTTATTATTAATTTTCCCTATTACCTGACCCAATGTGGATTAATTGTTAGATTCTACTCACTTTTGGTATTTTGCATTTATTTCAGGGAGTAGAACGAAAATATGATAACAAGTGCCAATTTGACAGGAAAGGAGACCAAGTAGCAGAGCCTATCCCAGGGGCATTTTTGGAAAACGAAAAGCATTGGCCCATTTTGGTAATTTCTGAAGAGAGCAGCGAAAAGAGGTTTTCCTCATGTGGACAGCCGCCGCACAGGACATAACAAAAAGGAGAGATAGGAATTAGAATTGGGGGGAGGGGGCTTCGGCTCTTTAGCTTAATTTTCTATTGGTTTTCTTGGGATTAGCTTTTGAGCTTCAATTCCCACGCATGTCAGGAGCAAAAATTGGGAGAACTTTGACTTTTCTTCCTTTTAGCATTTAGTAGCTTTTCTTTCTTCTTTCGGATGTGCAGACGAAGAGGAGACATTTAATCACTTCCTGTAGCTTTGCTTTTTCATCAATATTCCAACGAAATGAATTTACCCAATTGATGGCCGCGACTGTTGCTTCAATTTTGTGTGGGTTTTTCACATTCAGGATGAACTAAATCCCCTTTGTCTAGCCAAGGGACAACGGATGCTTTGATTCGCCTAAAATTTGTGAGATCGGTTTAATCTTATCTTTTCCTTTTATTTCTTGGTATTCGCATATTCCTTGATTACAGTGCTTACGATTATTTGATTAATTGATTGTCTTGGATCCGGATAATTAGTTAGTTTGATAATCTATTGTCAATTAGGGCATTTAAATCCGTAATTGTTTAACTGCCTTAAAAAGTGACAACTGGCACAATTAGGGTTGTGTCAGGGGGATACGCGGGCTAATCTGAAATAACCCTGGTAGTGCGTTATTTGGTTAGAATAGGGCTCCTCTAATACGTAAGGCAATTGGGGAATTAAATTCTATGGGCGTACCTAGGATTATTTCTTAATTAGAGCAGTGATTAACGGGCGTACCTTAATCACCGACACAGTAAGGAGGGGTTGACTGTCATCGCTCGTTTGGTAGTTATAACCTGTTTATTAATAAATAATTGGAATTGCTTGTGCATCGATGATCAATTAGGTGAACCATTGCTGAAGTTATTTCTTGGCTAGACCTTTAATTATTATTACCTTGATTTTAGTGAATTGTCATTTAATTTTTAGTTTACTATTTTGTTTTTTAGTTGAATTATTTTAATTGTCACCTTCTACACAAAAACACCTCCATTAGTACTTTGAATTTTGAAAATAAACAGTTACTTCCAGTCCCTGTGGATTCGATCCTGCTTACCACTATTTACAAAAATTAACTTTAGTTGAACAGGTTTTTATTATTGCACAGGCTGACAACCTGTCAATTTTTGGCGCCGTTGCCGGGGACTGGTGTCAGTTATTTGTTTCTTTTTAAGTTCATTTTTGTTCTAATTCTCTGGTACTTTTCGAGTGTATGCCTTGTTCTTCTCGTACAGGTGAATTAATTTTCGACCCTGAAGTAGAGAAGACAGCGCGTAGAACAAGGAAAGAAATCAGACAATTCAGAGAAGAGCACTCAAGTGCTGCATCTCAGAGACTTGAGTCTGAAGTTGACCCAACAGATTCGTTTGGTGACACTTTTAGTGACTCGGAGCAAGAAGAAGTTAATATGGCTAATGCACGCACATTAAGGGAGTTGGCTGCTCCTGATTTAAATCAGCAACCTTTATGCATTACTTTCCCTAGTTTGAGTGATAACACTCCGTTTGAATTAAAATCTAGACTAATTCATTTTCTACCTTCTTTCCATGGTTTGCCAGGTGAGGAGCCCTACAAGCACCTGTAGGAGTTTGATGTCGTGTGCAACAGTATGAAGCCCCCTGGCATCACAGAAGAGCAAATAAAAATGAGGGCATTCCCCTTCTCCTTGAAGGACTCTGCAAAGAATTGGTTATACTACCTACCACCAGGCAGTATCACCACGTGGGACCAACTGCAGAAAAAGTTTCTCGACAAATATTTTCCTGCGTCTCGAGTTGCAAGTCTAAAAAAGGAGATCTGTGGTATCAAGCAGCACCCAGGGAAGTCGCTTTACGATTATTGGGAGCGATTCAAAAAGTTGTGCATCAAGTACCCCCAACATCAAATAAGTGAGCAGTTGCTCATCCAGTATTTTTACGAGGGGCTACTCTTCAGAGACAGGAGCATAATTGATGCTGCAAGTGGTGGGGCATTGGTGAACAAGATCCCTCGAGCAGCGTGGGAGCTTATTGAGGGAATGGCTGAAAATTCGCAGCAGTTTGGCACGAGGGAGGATGTCCCGATACGCAGGGTGAATGAGGTGGAAACCTCCTCCATCCAGCAACAAATCTCTGAATTGACGTCCTTCGTGCGACAACTGGCTGTAGAAAATGTATCGCAAGTCAAGGTGTGCGGGATTTGCACTGGTATGGGTCATTCTGCGGAGATGTGCCCAACGATTCAAGAAGAAAATACAGAACATGTCAACATGGCTGGCCACGCGCCCCCGCCAAGAAAGCCCTATGACCCATATTCAAGTACCTACAACCCTGAATGGAGGAACCATCCCAACCTCATCTATAAAGGGAACATGCAGTCTAACTTTGTGCTAAATAGACAACAAGGGTACCAGCAGCAGTACCAACCCCGACCACCTCCGCCACCGAGCTCTGGTCCATCTCTGGAGGAGATGATGAAACAACTGATGGCTACTACCGTGCAATATCAACAGAAGGCGGACTCCGAACTACAGCAAATAAGGAATCAAATGAGCCAGATGCAATCCATGAATAATCGGATGGATCAAATGGCCATAACAATCAACCATTTGGAGTCCCAAATCCAAGGTAAACTGTCGTCTCAACCTGAGGTGAACCCGAAGAATGTAAGTGCGATGACCCTAAGGAGCGGGAAGGAAATTCAAGGGCCCGAACTTACAGTTCCAAAGGACAAAGATGAGGAGAGGATCGAACGTGAGTTTGAAAAGGAGGATAGCCATGGCATGAATCCAAAGGTACTTTCGGACCCAGTCATTACAGTTAAAACTAACCCGCCGCCTTTCCCTAGAAGGTTGGAAAAATCGAAAAAGCAGGATAAGGAGAAAGAGATCTTGGAGGTGTTCCGCAAGGTAGAAATTAATATTCCTCTGCTAGACGCAATCAAACAGGTGCCAAAATATGCAAAATTCTTGAGGGACCTGTGCGTTAATCGAAGGAGGTTGAGGGGAGATGAGAGAGTCATTGTGGGAGAGAACGTGTCCGCGGTCCTACAGAGGAAGCTCCCACCGAAGTGCGGGGATCCAGGTAGGTTTACTGTCCCATGTAGGATAGGTAATACTTTGATTAGGAACACCATGCTGGACTTAGGAGCATCAATCAACGTAATGCCTAAATCTATGTATGCTTTTCTGAACCTAGGTCCATTAAAAGAAACTGAGATAATAATTCAATTAGCTGACCGAACAAATACATACCTTGATGGGTTGGTCGAGAACGTGTTGGTTAAAGTTAATGAATTGATATTCCCAGTTGACTTTTATGTACTTGACATGGATGATGACCATTCTCCCGACCCCTCGCTTTTGCTATTAGGTAGACCCTTTTTGAGTACAACCCATACAAAAATTGATGTTTATAAGGGTATCTTGTCTATGGAATTTGATGGAGAAATAGTCCACTTTAATATTTTTGATACAATGGAATATCCTGTTAACTCTCACTCTGTGTTTGCTATTCATGCTATTAATCCATTTGTGCAAGAATTTTCCGAGTTTGCTTGTAGGGATAAATTCAAAATTGCTGCAAACGAGTATCAGGGGATGAAAGCAATTTATAAGATGAATGAGTAGAAAATCAAGGAAAAAAATTGCACTCAATGGCTATTCGGATCCCGGAGGAGGGCCACCGATTACAAGGAAAATTCAGTTATATCCAGATTGAAGAATGGTGTTCAATGTCTAGCCAAAAACATTAAAGAAAGGCGCTCATTGGGGGGCAACCCAATCTCGTTTAATTGTTTGTTTGGTTTTGTGTGATAGTTTAAATATGTTTTCCTTAAGTTTGACTGATTTCGGGTTTCAAATTTTCGTTTTTGATGATTAATAGGTGTCTCTGTGACATGACGCGCCCGCGTCAAGTTGTATGGAGAGCTCATGGTCAGAAGGGTTCTTGCCTTTTTGACGCGCCCGCGTTAAGTCATATGGAGAGCTCATGGTCAGAAGGGTTCTTGCCTTCTTGACGTGCCCGCGTCACGTTCGTGGGAAAGATAAGTATTCAAATCCTGAAAACAGTTTTCGATCTCCTGTGATCTCTAATTTTGAATTTTGAAAATAAATTTTGTTAATAATATTAGAAAGTAAAAAAAAATTAGAAATAAAAAAAAGAAAAAATTTTAAATTAGAAAAATTAAAAAAAAAATTCGGTCGTTTGACTGTAGTTTTGATTTTCAAATCCCAAGTTTGTTTTTGGTTTCAAAAAAAAAACTATTTCTTTTTCTTTCTTTTCTTTCTTTTTCTTTCTTTCTTTCTTCTTCTTTCTTCTTTCATTCTTCTCCCCTGTTCTCCTCTGTGTCGACCGAGGCTCCTTCGCACGCCGCCATCTCCTCCATCTCGCTCGTCAGCCACCATCGCAACTCGCCGCCTCTCTCCTTCCTCGCGGAGGCCTCCGCCGCCGTTTCCCCCAGGTAAGCACGCCGCCCCTTCGCGCGCCTCTCTCTCTCCACCGTAGTTCCATCGCCCACCACAGGCGCACCAAGCGCATGACCGCTGCTCTGCGCGTCTTCCTCGCAGTCGCCCCGCTTCTGAAGCCGCCGTCGCTCAAGCGCTCGCACGCCGTGCTCGTTCGACGTGCTACCTTCCTCGTCCCATCCACGGCCGCCACTACCTTCCTTGTCTTCCTCCAGCAAAGGAAGATAACCCCATGACTGCCTTAACCACTGCAGTTCTCATGCACGCATACCAGCAGTTCGTGCCAGTCCCACCTTCTTCGACCATCAAACAATAGAGAATTTTACATTTGCTGGTTGAATTGAGGTCTCACCACATCGGTTCCCCTCCGCCGTTCCCGCCTACCCCTTAGTCACTCGAGAGGGAAGTTTCATTGTCCTCTTTGCTTTAATTTCTTTATTTCCTCCATTGAGGACAATGTAGGATCTAGATGTGGGGGGACAGTTGTGCTAGTTTTTCTACCTTTTAGTTTTTAGATTTTTTTTTCCGTTTATTTTTAGTCTGTTATTAGCCCATCTCTCGTTCATTTTCTTCCTTTCTTTTTAGTGATTAGCTCGTATATGCATGCCAAGGTTTGATGTTGGATTGTTGCCTCTATTTCTGCTATTGCCAAAATTTTAATAATGAAAGTGTATCAAGTGGACGTGGTTGAGTCTAAGAATATCTATTTGGTGAATATCGGTGATTGCTTGTCTCGTTTGATTTCTTTGTTAACTTTTCTAGGCATAGGGAATGGCTGTTGGCATTTCATGTGAATTGATCCAATATTGACTTGAATTCTCTATGTTTGGCGGAAATGAGGCTAGCTGCTCCTAATTTTGTTTTTAGTGGTGTTATTTTGCGTTTTTGTGATATTTGGCTGTGAGTAAGGTTGACTGTACTCCGCTATTTGTTACTATTGAGTAACCGGGGATTTTCACCTAAAGTGTCGATTCTCGCGTCAAAAAATAGTAATTTTTATGAGTACGTGGTCGTATAACGATAGGAGTTGAGTAACCGGATTCTTTCATCTGACAAATGTTGGAATTCATGTCAAAAGGCTCAAATGGCTAGAGACTAAGTCTTTTGTGCCTTTTGGTAAAATAAAAAAAAACAAAAGAGAGTGAAAAAAAATAGTAGAAAAAAAAAAGAAAAAAAAGTGAAGGTTGTGTTAGTGTGTGATAGAAGTCAGCTTGCCGATTTATGGATTTAATGTTGGAGACTATGGTTAAGATTTGGACCATTTACTGATAAATGTTGTGCGTCATTCCTTTTTCTTAGATTAGTTAACCTGGAATTGAAGGAGTTTGTGGTTTAGAAGCTAACCGGGGTGATGTTTCTTGGGTATTGACCACTGCTGCTTGATATATGTTTTTCTTTGTGTCTTGGCAATATGGGAGGTGGAGTAATAGCCATTGTCAAATATTGGTGCTTGTTTGCTGTTCTTATGCTTGAGGACAAGCATGGTTTAGGTGTGGGGGGAATTGATAGGTCGCAATTTACTGTTTATTTTATTATTAATTTTTCCTATTACCTGACCCAATGTGGATTAATTATTAGATTCTACTCACTTTTGGTATTTTGCATTTATTTCAGGGAGTAGAACGAAAATATGATAACAAGTGCCAATTTGACAGGAAAGGAGTCCAAGTAACAGAGCCTATCCCAGGGGCATTTTTGGAAAACGAAAAGTATTGGCCCATTTTGGTAATTTCTGAAGAGAGCAGCGAAAAGAGGTTTTTCTCATGTGGACAGCCGCCGCACAGGACATAACAAAAAGGAGAGATAGGAATTAGAATTGGGGGGAGGGGGCTTCGGCTCTTTAGCTTAGTTTTCTATTGGTTTTCTTGGGATTAGCTTTTGAGCTTCAATTCCCACGCATGTCAGGAGCAAAAATTGGGAGAACTTTGACTTTTCTTCCTTTTAGCATTTAGTAGCTTTTCTTTCTTCTTTCGGATGTGCAGACGAAGAGAAGACATTTAATCACTTCCTGTAGCTTTGCTTTTTCATCAATATTCCAACGAAGTGAATTTACCCAATTGATGGCCGCGACTGTTGTTTCAATTTTGTGTGGGTTTTTCACATTCAGGATGAACTAAATCCCCTTTGTCTAGCCAAGGGACAACGGATGCTTTGATTCGCCTAAAATTTGTGAGATCGGTTTAATCTTATCTTTTCCTTTTATTTCTTGGTATTCGCATATTTCTTGATTACAGTGCTTACGATTATTTGATTAATTGATTGTCTTGGATCCGGATAATTAGTTAGTTTGATAATCTATTGTCAATTAGGGCATTTAAATCCGTAATTGTTTAACTGCCTTAAAAAGTGACAACTGGCACAATTAGGATTGTGTCAGGGGGATACGCGGGCTAATCTGAAATAACCCTGGTAGTGCGTTATTTGGTTAGAATAGGCCTCCTCTAATACGTAAGGCAATTGGGGAATTAAATTCTATGGGCGTACCTAGGATTATTTCTTAATTAGAGCAGTGATTAACGGGCGTACTTTAATCACCGACACAGTAAGGAGGGGTTGACTGTCATCGCTCGTTTGGTAGTTATAACCTGTTTATTAATAAATAATTGGAATTGCTTGTGCATCAATGATCAATTAGGTGAACCATTGCTGAAGTTATTTCTTGACTAGACCTTTAATTATTATTACCTTGATTTTAGTGAATTGTCATTTAATTTTTAGTTTACTATTTTGTTTTTTAGTTGAATTATTTTAATTATCACCTTCTACACAAAAACACCCCCATTATTAGTTTGAATTTTGAAAAGAAACAGTTACTTCCAGTCCCTGTGGATTCGACCCTGCTTACCACTATTTACAAAAATTAACTTTAGTTGAGCAGGTTTTATTATTGTACAGGCTGACAACCTGTCAATCCAACTCAAGAAATTATACAAAATTAGCATTAGAAGATCTGAGAATCTCTAATGACAATCACTCTTTGATTGTAGATTGATATGATATGATCAGGCAGACTAAAATCCAAAAGCAAGGCAAAGGCAAGTCCCAACCCTTGTTTCATTCACAACAACATTAACAAAGATAGCCAACAAATGTCAATTTGAATTGAGCAATAACCTGGCAGAGTAAAAGGGCTATTAGGGCTCCATTTTTACATGTTTTACTAAGCTGAGATGGAAACTGGTGGCTATCTATATCCTTCTTGAACTTAGAACTACAATTTTTGTAGGAATTTTTAACTTATTTGATTTTGAGTTGGTGCTCTAAAAATTTATCTTTTCTTCTGATAAATATAGCTGAGTCAATTTGTTATGGGATGTAATCGAAATGCATAAAATCGCGGCTAAACTATATAAAAAATGTTTTTGATGGAAAGACTGTTTATAAATGAAAAGATGCAGTATAAAATTTTGAAGGAGTGATCTCTGTGAGGTCCAGTAATGATTCCAAAATTTCCATTATTTTTTTGGTGACTGACATTGCTTGTCGCCCCTCTAGTTTCATCTTTGCTTCCTGAGAAAGTTCCATCGGACAATGCCCGCTAGAAATGGCAGTGGATCGGGTATTCTAAAAAATCTCTTCTGCCAAATGTTAATCTGCATATTTAAATCTTTTGCCAAATCCTATTCCCTCTCATTTTGAATTTGGATTATCCATCAAATATCCTCTACCTACTAAGTTAAATAATTCAGAAAAAAAAAGAATTAAATGTCATCAAAATCAAATTGATACCTACATCATGTTAAATTAACACACTGCGTTAACTTGCATGAGGGGAATTCAATATTGTTTATAAAAGACTATCTAAAGAGTTGTGTTAAAGTTATATTTTATTGGAATATAAAATTGAGGCATGGTCAAACGATACTTTAATGGAATCCTTTAATGGAATAATTATTTTGATTTGATACTTTAATGGAATCCTAACATCTATTCGAATTCGAGATAGAGCTCGTTCAAAATCAATCTCGAATCGAGCCCAAACTATTCATTACGAGTTTAATTCATTTATAGCTCCGCATGTATATAATTATTTTGATTTGACACTTTAATGGAATCCTAACATCTATTCGACTTCAAGATAGAGTTTGTTCAAAGCCAAACTATCGAGCCCAAACTATTCATTAAGAGTTCAATTCATTTACAACCCCGCATGTATACAGTTATAATCAGATAAATCAAGAGAAGAATATATAAATGGTAGCTATAATGAAATGTCAATCGTCATTTAATGTGATTAAAGAAATTTAGTAAATTTGGCACTAATTACATTAAAGGTAATGGAAGAAGTGGATGAACTAAAACTAGGGTTGAAAGATGAATCAAATTACTTGATACTCAAATCGCGTTCGACTTGATAAAAATTCGTTTAAACTTGGTTTGCCAATTAGTCAAGTCAAAATTAAACAGTATTTTATGTTTGATAATATTCAAATTCGAAAAAAAAACTCGTTGAAACTCGGTCTGTTAAATAAACAAGTCGAGATTAAACCAAAATTTAAGCTTGTTAAAATAATCAAATAAATTTGAACACTTGAGTACTAATGTAGACCCCAACAAGATAGTAGACTGATTGACAGCTGAACGGGCTAGATTGACCCTTTGGGGGGAGTGGGATTTGAAAACCACATGTTATAAATAATAGGAGAAAGTACATAAACATATCGAGTTATCGGATAAAATGGAATTCCAAATACGTGAATGAAAAAAAGTGAATTAAATTCGAGTTGCCTAAAATTGATGGCTCAATTGTAATAAGGCGTGATATAGGCGCAAGGTTAGTTGCTAACTTTCGTTAACGTTTGGAAAATCATACCATTGAAAGTGAAACTGAATATTGAATACGAACAACAACTCGGACAAACCGGTCATAGCACTGTAGCACAGTGCAACAAACAAAAGTGGGCTTAAGGGCGGGAACGGTCCGTCCGCCAGTGGACGGTTCTCTCCCCGCGGCGCAGAACGAAGGGACCAGAATAAGCCACGTGGTCAAGTAACCAGCAAGGGCCAGAACGATGTCGTTTAACTTAGTGATCGGAAAAACTTAAAAAAACTTAACGGACCGTGTGATGAAGCGTCAAGTCCACTCCACAACATCCCGCACAAATGGGTCGTCAAAACGAAGTGGTCAATTTGCGAGCGGTCCCTCTGACAGACCGTTTCGGCCCTTAATCCACAAAAGTGGTTCCAAAATGAAAGAGGTATCTATGATCGTTAAACCTCGTCAATTGACTCGGAACTCTATATGTTTGAGAGAAAGGGAATAATTTTCGTCGTTCAGAAAACAAATGGAATATGTTAGGCAATTTTTCAATTTATAATGCAGTAAATATAGCGCAATTTTTTGGGGCAATTTAATTTTGCAAGTGAGTCGCACATTCTATTTGTGAGGCGCATCTTTTTTCGGGTAGAAAAAAGTTTCACGAGACCTATTTCCTTTTTTTTGGGTAGAAAAAAGTTTAGATGGGTTTTGACTCCAATCACTATTACGGGTCAGGACATACGTCTGACATCATAAGTTATTTTATATAAATTTTTACAAATCGCTCACCAATATAATCTTCTCGTCTATAACGGGGTTCGAAGACGCAGCTTGCTTCCCTGCCACAAAATTGATGAGATTGGACAGCGTATCACGTGCCTCTTCATTCTTTCGACACCTACACACTTCCTACGGTAAGCGTGGTCGAAGAGTGTCAACCATAAAGTGAATCCTTGAAACGGTTTCTCAAAAAAATCAAAGGATTGTGCCATAGCACTTCCTTTGGCTAGTTGGGTCTATATACCCACTAGCCCCTACAATAGCCTCCTTAGGCTCCCCCTCCCCCTAGATTAGGATAGAGTAGATTATACAAATGTATCGTTGCTAACAAAAAAAAAGAAAAAAGAAACGGCTTCTCAAAATGACTAGATCTTTAGGGGAGAAAAAGCTAGTTTTAATTCCTAAACATTGAATCATGGACGCATTTCATCCTCATACTTTTTGGTGTAATACATTTAGTATCTAAGTTGAACTATCAATTTTTGATTAATTTCATCCCAAATAGAAAATTTAATCAATTTGAAAAGAAATTGGACACATGACAAGCATGAACACCTTAAGTAAAAAACTATGTATGATTTAAATTCCGCAAAATAAAATAGCTATTTTCACTCTCTCAACTCCAATACTTTCTTCCCAACTCCAAATTTCATTCATATTGATTAATTTCCAATTTGAGGATGAAATTGATAAAAAAAAAATAATAGTTCAAATGCTAAATGTAATATACTAGTTGATTATTCAAATGCTGTTTCCTAAGTCAACTATAAAGTAATTGGTTTTAAGACATTAGCATCATCATTCCTGTTTTGCTATATCTTTTGTCTATTGGTTTTTTTAGGCTACTTGCCATTTTTATAAATAAAAGCCACCTTGAGTTTGTTGAGAATTTGGCATAGACCGCTACCTATTTATTAACACATTAATGACCCGTATAAGCTACAAGTATAGTTTAAAAACTGTGCTATTGGTGAGTAATTTAGAAATCACTTACTTTAATTTGAGATAACAGAAAAGATCTTGTAATTCTGATTTTTGAGAGACATCTGAATTCATGATCCTGTAGCTCTGGTCGATACATGCGACCTGGATAATTTCATGGTCTCCCATTCCCTTTAAGTTCTCTGAGAAGGACTAGACAACTTAATGCCAGTCTCCTCTCTTTTTGCAGCTTGATGGCTGTGTAGTGTTCATTGTTTACCAATGGACTTTATTGGTTCCCAAGATTGCCTGCCTGTTAATTTCATGTTTTTGTTTTCTTGAATTTTTTTGCTACAATTTCTGCGAAAATGTGAAATTGTGAGTCCTTCATGTTTTATGGAATGCCAAAAGATCTCGGTTTTTAATGCTATGATCAAGTATCGGATCCTATCTATTCCATTCATGTGATCAGTTCAAAACTACCAATGACAGTTTTGAAACGTTATGATGCGCCCATCAGATTGATTCTTTTGCACCCTAGCTTCAGAAAATTGTTCTCTTGAACAAGAAAGAAATCACACAAACATATCTCCAAGCCCTTGTGGCTTTGCATAACGTCAGATGATCCCTTAAGGTTTTAATATAGCCACATAAAATTTCTATGATTTTATATAAAGCAAAAAATAGATGGAATGAACCATCACTAACATTGATTGAATCATTTGCCCTCAAAAAGCGTGTTTGATAAAATTATAATATCCATTTAACTCTCCTATAATTTGCATGAATATCCACTATAAATAATCTCCCTATGATTTTGTGTAAGCTGGTTAGGCCATTATTCAAAATTTTATTATTTAAATAGGGTACTATTGATATTTCAACTTGTGATGTTATAGAAGCTATTTTCCGTCAAATTTCTACATTGCATAAAGCTATAAAGGAATGAAATAGATATTTTGAAACGTTAAGAAATCATGTAGCAATAGATGAAATTACAAGGGAATTATATGTAATTTACCCAGTATTATTATATGTATTAATTATCAAATCATATATTAAGCTACATATGACTAAAGGGATATAAACAAACTAAATGATGACACACATCGACAATCAGTAATAGATGTATTAAAGAAAATGTCATAAATGTTATAATTTACAGTCGTTTGTTTTTAGGTAGATTCGCAAGTCACAGTCAGCTGGAAAGGGTGCCACATCCACCGGTTTGTTTACTACTATATTATATGAAATTTTTTAAAAAAAGCCCTTGTACTTATTGACAATTAGCAACAGATGTACTAAAGAAATTCGTTGCGTTTCCTTCACTTTCCAATGCAACCACCACAATAATCGATACAAAAGCTAGACTTCGAAAGTAATGCACGGCAACCTTAAGTCGAGTGCAAGAATTTAAAAGGCAATATCCTCAGTTCAGTTCAGACTACATGTCCCACCAATCTTCGGGATTCAAGAATGTGAATTAGTTGTATTTGGATTTGGGATTAGGGAAAAATTCACTTTTCGTCTTTAAACTTTGAATTAGGGACACATTTCATTTCTAAACTTTTAGATGCATCACAGTTAATACATGAATTAGTTATTTTGAGCTACATTTAGTCCAAAAATCGTAAAATATTCAATTTGGATGGAGAAAACTGACGTGGCCGTTAATTTTGACTGAAAAATTGTTTTTACTTAACAGTCACGTGCTAAACACGGAAATTTCTTCATCCAAGTTAAGCAATTTATCGTTTGTGGACTAAATATGGCAAAAAAAATAATTAATTCATGTACTAAACGTGTGCGTCTAAAAGTTTTGAAACAAAATATGTCCAAACTCAAAATTTAGACACGAAAAGGGGATTTTTCCCTTTGGGATTATGTCATCATAAACTTAACCAGAACATAAGAAGACAGACAGAGAATTGGTGATAGAATATCAAATTAATTTTGTTTGTTTCTCTTTTTCCACAGGAAATTTTTTAGCCAGCACCTGATGGAAGCTAAATGACACTTCGGTTCTCAATCAAATCAAAGTAAAATAGCACATTATTCACAGCTACAGGTCATCTATTTTTGGTTGTCAAGCAATTTCCAGTTTCCCTCCGCTGTTTATGCCAGTTTGCATCTAGGACTAATCCACCTTCTCAACCATGATGGAGTCAGTCCCCGTGAATTCCTCAAGCTTTATACTTCAGATAATATAAAACAATAAGAATTATTGAGTCCTTGATCCGAACTTTAGCTGGACTAAGTTGACTTTGCAAGTCGATGACAAAATGGTAAAGCTAAACGTTGAGCAACTAATCAAGTTTCTTTCTTTTCTTTCACATGGTGTCATAATAGTACAAGCTAAATATTCTATTTCCATCTTCAGGTTCTGCGGCCTGCCACTTCTGAATATTTTAGTGAATAAGATATGTAATTCAGAACTCTTCACATGATAGTAAATGGGTAGTAAGGATAACATCTTGATTGAAATCTCCATTTTAATAATATCATCCTTGAGTTGTAACTTTCTCGGCCTGAAACAATCCAATTGATCACTTCTGCTGCAATCAGTTTATCAAGCTTACCAGTCTCCTTCCCTCCCTTTGGAGAACTATCACTTCTTTGGAGAAACTAATTCGAGAGAGACACAAGGCATGGATGTCTTATTTACTTGTGTTGAAACTCCCTTAATGAGTGTGGCATGGGCCCTGAAACACCGGAGCTTGCCTTCTCTTTTGAGGGATCAGGTCTTGGCCCTCGAAAAAGAGTTGCGATTCCTGAGAACTTTTCTAATTTGTATTGGAACATCGAAGGACATAATGGCTGAATCAAGTTCAATCATTGGGAGATTCGAAGATGCATTTGGAAAGGCAAATGAGGATCTTATCTCTGCTTGTCGTACCATGCAAGAGAAGTTTTCAGGTAAAGAACTTTACCAAGCAGCTTGTGCTATGCTGGAAATGGCAAAAAATTTTCAACCTGAAATCCGGGAAGCTTACGGCAGCTTGTTGAAGCTGTCCCGGCAACAACACAACATTCCGCTGGATCCAAAATTGCTAGTGGGGTTGATTGATTCTCTCGCAGAGAATTTAACTGATCTTGTTGACTCGGAAGATCTGATTGCTTCTCTGAAGAAACAAATACCAGTCCTCAAGGAGAAGCTGAGGTTCCTCAGAAATTTCGTGGACATTACTGCCAAGAAAAGCATTCCAGACCAGATAATGCAGTCTTTTTTGTCATATGTTCATTTCTCAGCTTCCACTGCAGCATCTCTGTCCTGTTGTTGCTGGACTGATGAAATGGATGAAATCATAGCAGGCGGAATGAACATTAAGCTCTCTGAGCTGGTGTGGAAGATTATGCCTGACACTCTAGAGCTCATGGAGATGTATGTTGGACTTCTGAAAGCTTCAAAGTTGGCTACTTCTGATGATGCAAAGACAGATGAAGTTGCGAGTTTTGCTAAGTTTCTATTGGAAAACTTTGTGAGTTTCACAGACAATAAAGCTTCAATGATTCAGGAGGAACTAATATTCCTGCTGTCTTTTATGATTGGTCTCCACAGGAGATTTGGGACAGATCTCAGCAAATATTAAAACCATTGCAAGGGAGGCAGGATATTTGGAGTACAAGCACCTTCTCAATGAAGGGACAGAGGACCAGATCAAGGAGATGAAGCATGTGGCTGATAAATTGCTTGAAAAGATGAAGCTTGTCAAAGCAGAGATACTTCTGATAGAGCTACTACACTCAGAGGACAATCTGTTTGTCCTCATGAGAGATGCAAATGCAGCAATCCATGAAGAGCTGAAATTCTTCAAGTCATTTTTGTTGAATCCAAGGCAAGACGGGGAATCTTTCCTAAAACAAGCTGAAACGGTTGCTAGTGAGGGTACATCCCTTATCCACTCAATTCATGGCAAAAAATTTAACGAAGAAATGGTTACAAAAATAAATCTTGATCTTTTTTGGTTGCTAGAAAGGATTAAGCTCTTTAGATCAGAGATCCATTTGAATGAGCTAAAAAATAATGAGGCCAATCCGTTGTTCCCCATGAGTGGTGCAACTGAAATTCTTTACAAGGGACTGAGGTCATTGAGGGCATTTCTCATGGATATCCCTGACAATGAGGAGAACAGGGAGGATAGGAAATTGTACTTGACATATCTAGAAGCTGCAATTAGTGAATTACAACCTCTCGATCTGCCACTTCGTGTCAACAAAATGACAGAAGACTTGGTAGATGTATTTTTGGAGAAAGGCAACGCTGTTGCCAATGATTCGGGATCTCAAAACTGCTCAGTTGGTGAAAGTATGATGCAAAAGGATAAAGGTATGCAAATTCATCCATTTGCATCTGAAGTGCTACAGTTATTTGGGCTTTTCAAGGCTCATATGGGACAGATATATCTCCAAGATGTAAAGTCATTGCAGTCAAATCTTCCCAGGACTGATGATCTAGGATTTATCACTTCTCTCTTGCAAAATCTGAGAGAGTTGCTGAATCACGATGCAAATCATGCAGCATCTTTCGCAAAGCAACATCTTCAAATGGTATACGTGGAATTAGAGTTCCTCCAATCTTTCCTCGTAAAAAGTGTGAAGCAAAAAAATGACCATGCAGAAGTTAGAGATCTTGGACGTGCATTACCAAAGTTGCTTATGAGGCAGAATGGGTCATTGACTCATTTGTGCTTAGAGATGGCCCTTTTACCTATCACATGCTGTGGCTTTCTGCCGTCATGGAGTACATTAAGCTTATCAAAGCAAAGGCCATTTGTGTTCAGGAAAAGTATTACAATGAAGTTCATGACATCGCCAAGCCCTCAGATCGGGCACCCTCATCGGTTAGTACTCCGGAATTGGATGAAGTTGTTGTAGGTTTCAATAATGAGGAGAAGGAGATAAAAGGTGTTCTAACAAGAGGAGAAATGAAGATGGATATCATCTCCATTGTAGGAATGCCAGGGCTTGGCAAGACAACACTGGCCAAAAAAGTGTACAACTGTCCCTCTGTTGCCTCTCACTTCCATGTTCGTGCTTGGTGTTGCGTCTCTCAAAAGTATCAGAGGAGAGGGTTATTGCTTGATATCTTGGGCCAAATTATTGAGATCACTGACCAGATCCGCAGACTGGATGATGATGATATAGCTACAAAGTTGTACCAATCTTTGAAAAGGAAAAGATATTTCATTGTGATGGACGATCTGTGGGAAATTGGAGCATGGAGTGACATGAGGCAATCATTTCCAGATGATAAGAATGGTAGCAGAGTTTTGTTCACAAGCCGACAGCAAAATTTGGGTTCACAAGCTAAAGATGATGGCAAAACTTTCCATCTTTGTCCACTTTCCAAGGATGAAAGTTGGCAGTTATTGCAAAAGAGGGTATTCTGTGAAGTAGATTGCCCTAACACATTGCTGGAAGTTGGAGAGAGAATTGCAGAAAATTGCAAAGGGATACCTCTTTCACTTGTCGTGATAGCTGGTCTCCTTGCAAGAACAGAGAAGACTCCAGATAGGTGGAAGCAAGTTTTGGAAAAGTTGAGCTCTTATATTTTTGCGGATCCGGAGGGAGGATGCATGCATGCACTAGGATTGAGTTATGAGCACTTGCCAGACAATTTGAAGTCGTGCTTTCTTTATTTTGGTGCATTCCCAGAAGATGCAGAAATTCCAGCGTGGAAATTGTCATGCCTATGGATTGCAGAAGGGTTTGTACAAAATACTGACTCTAAGAGCTTGGAGGATGCTGCAGAGTATTGTTTGTCAGAATTATTATCTAGGAGCCTAGTCATTGTGGCAAAAAAAAGGTCCAATGGCAAAGTGAAATCATTTCGAGTTCATGATCTGTTACGGGAGCTGTGCTTGAAAAAAGCCAAAGAAGAAAACTTTTTCCAGCTGATACATGGGTATAAACAACTTTTTTCGCCTTCTCGTGAGGCCGAGGGTCTGGATTATGATGCAGATTCCAATAACAGCTTTTCATCAACTCCCCTGGAATACCAAGAACGACGACTGTGCATTTGTTCTAAGCGAAAGCATTTTAGTCTGCTGAAACCTTGTGGTAGACAGGTTCGTAGTCTATTGTTTTTTGCCTCTAATGAGATGTATCCAAGAACTCCATATGATATTTCATTCATTTGTCAGAATTTTAAACTTGTTAGAGTGTTAGATGTGGAAAGCATCAACATGGGTGATTCCTTATTGGACTAGAACTCCTTGTTCAGTTGAAGTATTTGGCGGTTAGAGGTGATGTCAAATCTGTTCCATCATCAATATGCAAGCTCTGGAATTTAGAAACATTTCTTGTGAAGGCATTAAGGGGTGAAGTTCTGGTGCCATCTTCCTTTTTGAATTTGAAGAGATTGAGGCGTGTACATATAAATGATCGTGTTGCTTTCAGCTCGCTAAATGATAAATCTGATTGTTCTTCTCTAGTAGAGAACATGGAAACGTTTTCCACTCCAGCTCTTTCATATGGAAGTGTTACAGAAAAGATGTTGAGAAGGTTTCCGAGTCTGCGGAAACTAAGATGCATTTTTGTGGAATCTTCGGATTACTCCAAGAAGTTCACCAAATTTCCAGTATTGGATTTTCTAACTCACCTTGAGTCTCTGAAGATACTTTATCATGGCATGGTTAGTCATCCTTGTGAGTTCAACTTGCCCTTGAATCTCAAAAAATTAACTCTGTCAAAATGTCGCTTACCATGGAGTCAAATATCGACAATTGGGAAGCTACCTCACCTTGAAGTTCTGAAGTTACTGTCAAGAGCCTTTGATGGACAAATTTGGGAAATGACGGAGGGAGAATTCCAGAGTCTCAAATACCTGAAACTTGACAACCTATGGATTGCTCAATGGAAAGCTTCCAACGATCACTTGCCTTGCCTGAGGCATCTTGTATTGAAAAGGTGTAAAAAACTGGAGGAAGTTCCGTCCAGTCTTGGGGATATCCCTACACTGGAGAGAATTGAAGTACACTGGTGTAGCCAATCTGCTGCAGTTTCCGTCAAGGAAATTGAAGATGAGCAACGAGACATGGGAAATGAGGAGCTTAAGGTCCTAATATCTGGAATGGAACAATAGAGTTCTTTGCAGGAAGTGGATTAGATGTCTGCTCATGTTAGCAGGTAATAAACTTCATGTTTCTTAGTTTCTACCTTTTTTTCTATCTTATTTTCTTCTATATTTTGATGCACCCTGTCTTTAAGAGAATTCGTACACATATAGTATCACATGAGTACACTTCATGATCATAATCTAGCAAATACTACTTGATTATCGACAAGGAACAATACATGCATATGGCATAGGATTCGATTTATGATATATAGTACGAGTCCTTATCAGAAAAGTTTTACCTCTATTTTGAGATTAAAAAAAAAGTTTAGATGACCTTGAAGACTGCATGCTCATTTTTCATAGGAGATCAGAAGGATGGAAATGTGTTCAAAATGCAAAAACAGATATTCAGAGATTTGAATTTCATCCAAGCCTAAATATTACCTCTATTTCATAGTATTAGGAAGAAAAAGTCTACATCTGTTGTTTCTTTGTTCCTTGGAACTGATTATATTCTTTGCAACAATCTTTTCCTTGCACATTATGGTGAAAAGAGTCAAATGTTGGATGAAAATGTTTCAAAATGCTGAGCATGGTACTCACAAATTCCACGTTTATCCTGCTCCTTTTTCTTGTGAGATGGACTCGCAACATGTATTTGCATCTGAATTTTGCCATGGTCAAATGATTTTGTTTTTCAAGTAACCCGGGTAATATTGTCCTCTGTGATTTATAACAGCAAAGGCAAAAACAAAACAATCTGGCTGAAGGCTGATCACCTATGGATTCAATTGGTTTATGTATGCTTCTCCAACAATGTCCACAAGCAAGCTGGTCTACAACTTTCTACCTGTTCTGCTTGGTGTTCGTCTACCTTTGTGCTTCAATTGGTGCTTCTTCACTTTCAGCGTCTGTGACTCTTATCTACTGCAAGTTAAACAGGCGGTGGAAGATTTACTCTGCCATCTTCACTTTGTAAAGCTTGGTGGGACAAGATTCTTGTTTTCCAAATGGACTTTGCTTGTATTTGTGAGTGATTATATGCGTTAGTATTCAGCCTGATACTTGACTTCTTGTTTTCTTACGAAAATGTGTCATTTCATTTGGAAATTTCCATTAAGCAAATGAAAAATACTTACTGCCACACAAAAAGAATGTAGATTTTGATCCTTTTTCATTCATCAGTGAAATAACTGCGAACTGCTAGAGAGTAATTTAGACCTTATTCTGAGTACAGAACAGCAATTGTGCTAATGCATTATTCTAATCTGTGATGACAAGAAAGAAATAGTAGCTTCAGTTGTTTTTTTGAGAGACGTCTTACTAGTGGTCTATTAGTAGTAGCAATGGTACTCGAGACATTAAAATACTGATAAATACTTGCATAGAATGTGGTGAGTTTCATATGTTGGGGTCATCAACTTACTTACTACTTGCAGTTAGCATTTGGAATTTGTTGGTCTTTCGATTACACTGAAGACAATGCAGCAGCAAGTAGCAAGAAGCTTTTGCAATATGTTGGCCCCTTCATCATTCATTCTACATTCTTTCGGAACAAAAAAAAAAAAAAAAAACTCTCTTTCTGCTCTCCAAAAGCCTGTAAAGGTAAAGAAAAGCAGTTGTCAATTGCATGCATTCCAAGACAATTCTCTTATGATATCCTTGTCAGTGTTTTCAGATTCGTACTGCTCCCTTCACCTGGACTTCCAGTCCTCAGGTTATTATTCCCACAAGGACAAGGGCTATGTTTAGCTGTTGACTGTTTCATTGTTGGTTTACAGTTCCATTTTGCACCTAAGAAAAGAAGAGTAAATTATCTTTTTACCTTGCTGTGATCTAGTGCTTTATTACATTGTTCTCTTATATTTTAAAAATCTATACTTAATCCTCTCTCATGATTTTTGGACTAAAGTAGTATGATTAGTTTTTCCTTTAAGACAAACGATCAATGTCAAAAAGTGAAACAAAAACTAATGAATTGACTAATTCACCATTTGACTATATTTTTCCCCTTTTTTCCTTTCCTTTCTCTTCTTCTTTTACCTTTGGAAAGGGAAGAGATGATTTTAAAAAATTGTATTTTGCCCTACATAATCATAATAAATCTTAATTTACCCCAAATACAAAAGAAGAAAGATAAATAGAAAATAAGAAATAGAAAATACCATACCACAATGTCACTTTTTGTTTGTTTTTTCATTTTCAATATGCTTCTTAATTTTCTATTTCTTATTTATCTATTTTTAGGATAAAGTACATCTAACCCCCCTGTGGTTTCATCTATTGTCACATGATCCCTAACATTTCAAAATGCCCACTTCACCCTCTACGGTTTTATGTAAAGTGAAAATTTGACGCAAAATAACTATGTAATGTCATTAGTTAAAATACTAATAGTGCTATTACTTAAATACTAAATCAATTGACAGCTTAACCACCTTGCATAAATTTACGTGGATAAATACAAAAAATCACAAGGGGATAAAGTGGGCATGTATACAAATCATAAGAGAACTACTTGGATATTAATAATTTATCACACGGCCCTTTAAAGTTTATTTGGTATGAACGCTGTAATTGATTGTGCATTCTGTATATTTTTCATTTTATATAAAGCCACAGGGGAGTTATGTAGTTATTTTAAAACGTTAAAGGGGTCATCTGTCATTCTATAAAACCACAAAGGGGTATTAAGTAATTTACCCTTTTTTATTTCACTTCCTTTTTTAAAAAAATTTGAGGCAAATTAAGCTTTATCACAATTTAGTATTCCAAATAGGAATACCACTTTATTTTTGAGTATATATTTGGGTGATTCAATTGCACAAATATACTTTTATTCTAGCTAAATGTGTCAAAAGTTGTATTCACTCTAATGCTGTCTTTGGTTCCTTAAATGAAGAAAATTAATAACATGGCATTCGATTTCTCTTCCCTGGCCTGGCTACTGGCTAATTTCTTAGAATATTCATATAAAAAAAATCCGCCAAATGCAGCTCTGGCATGGGGTATTTCTCATTCTATACCTGCCGTGCTGACTCAGCAAGGCAGCACAAATAAATTTCCCTCCGCAGTCTGACTGCAAAAAATTCAGTGGTGTCGGAATGTGCACGGCTGCGGCTGACAAAAAATTCAGAGGCGTGAGAATGTGTCAGCCGCAGCCGTGCTGACTGTGCACGGCTGCGGCTAACACTTTTGCAGTGTTGCAGGCCGATAATGAAATGTAACCCGAAAAAGAAAATTAAAACTACTACTAGCATGATACAATTACCTATTAGTAATTCTTGGATTTCTTAATGCCTTGAATGTAAACTAATGAAAGATTCCAGCTTCTTAAAACGTTGTATCTTTTTTAACAATGCCATGATTTCATGTGTAGTAATAATTCTCAAACCCTTTCTTCTACATTGAGCATCATGAAGACCAGAATTGTGCTATTCGCATGACAAATACCATTCTTTGGACACCTTTATCGAGAGACACTTAAAGGGAAGGGTGGGGGTTTTTACTTGTACTTTTTACCACATTCTTGACTGAAATGAAGTTGAATTAGAGAATTTTGTTGTCTTTGCCTCTTCAAGAATAAATTGGAATTTTTGAAGACCTCTTCTTTTTTTTTCCCCCCTTAACACCTTGTATTTTCATTTGTGATGAATAAAGTGAGGCAAATGCAACCCACCCTCATGGCTAATTTCTTAGATTATATGTTTTAAAAAAAATCCGCCAAATGCACCTCTGACATGCGATATTTCTTAATTTATACCTGGTGCTGAGTCAGCACGACAAAATAATAAATTGGGTAAATAATTGGCGAAGAATGTTTTTTTTAAAAAAAGTCAGTGCGGTCAAATTTTTTAACGAATGCCTGTCCCCAGCCATGGCCAGTCAGCACAAATGGTTTAGGGTTTAATTTTCTTTAATTAGTTGGACTTACTCGTATATTTCATTTGTGCTTACATTCATTGTATTAGAGTCATGTGGGTAATTTCTGTTTGGATCAGACGCCTCAGCCAAATGTCCAAATTTGTTATGGAACTCGGTTGGGTTAAAGAATATGGACCAAGTTTTTGTTTTTATCTTTCCTTTGTTTTTCTTTTAATATGTAGTTTTAGATATTTTATGGGTTTTAGGCATTCTTTAATTTTCTAAAAATTTGATTGTGTTCTTATGTTCACTGATTTTCATTTAAGTCCATAAATTATATTTATAATTTGTCCCCTAACTTTTGCATAATTATGCTAGGGCCTCAACATTTGCAAAAAATGGATATAATTTCTCATTTTTGGAGTCCTAGCCTTTCTTTATGATGTTAATATGTATTTTGGTGAATTAATTCTGAATTTTACAGCCATCCTAAATAAATTTCATTACCAAGCTTTTTCAAAATAACTTGATTAAACTAAATTTTAACCATAATCCTAAATATACTTCATTTCATTAATTTTTAAAATAAATACATTAACCTAACCTCATTATTCATGTCCTCGGATGCCTTTTGTATTGTAAATATCCCATTTGTCTTTTACTTAAATTTTGTATTATTATTAAATCATTATTAAATGCATAATAGTTGTTAATTAAAGAAGGATTCATGTATTCCATACGTTGAAGATGCTCGTCACATGGCCTGACTGACAAAGGTCCTGGCCCTTTTTTTGTTTGACCACTTGTCCCGAGCCGTGCCTAGTCAGCATGGTGGGAACAGGCTGATTTAAAAAAAAAAAAAAATTTTGCGCTGCTGATCGCACTGAAATTTTTGCAGCGGTTCTGAGCGGCTGACACCATCTGGTCGGGAAGGGAAAATTCATTGTAATCAGCACAGCAGTATAGATTGAGAAATATCCGGTGTCTGAGCTACATTTGACGGATGTTTTTTTTTATACATGTATTCTAAGAAATTAGCCCTACTCCTACTGCTCCCTCGAACCCTGTTTCCCATTGTCCCTCCAGCTCCCCAGCTCCACCTCTAGTTTTTTTTTATATCCAAATCTCTTTTAACCAATCTCATTTTTAACTTTTTGTGTTTGTGATTAAGAGTGGCCCTCAACCATCTTTTTCTTGATGCATTTAACAAGAATTCTAAGTGCAGATTCATTTGGTATAAGAAACCGCTGAAGGCTAAATCGAAGAGATTGGAGATTTTCTTCAAGGGTGGTTGCCCTTCTCGGTATCTTCTTAGCCTATGATTTCTTCTCTCCTCTTTTCTTCTTCAGGTACCGACAACTCTTCTGTTTATTGTTCATTTTTCTCAGGGTTTATTTCACTGACCACGCTTCTGTACTATTGCTAGTAATAATTGTCACTGGAACCAAAGAGAAACTGCTGTCATGATCGTGATTAATTAGTGAATTGCTATTGATTTGGTTGTTAATGATGGAGTTGCTATTGATTTAGGTGAATCTTAAACCAACAACAAAATTTTAGATTTTTTTTGGATGAATAAATGTTTGAATTCTGATCAAGAAGACTTTTGTTGTTCACTTCAATAATAAAACCGTGCATGGTTTAATATGATTAGATTGTCGAGATAAGGGTTGGGTAAATGCTTGGGGGGAGGCACTGTCAGGACTGTGGGGAAGCTGTGAAGGGATGGTGGTGTATTGTTGTAAATTTAAAAAATAAAGGGTGTTCATTGTAATATCAACGTTTAGACTCAAATAGTCTAAGAAATATGAGAATTGAGAAAACATTGTTCCTGTATTCAAGTAGTTTAGCCAAAAGGTGATAAAGATAGATGATGGGTAGACCAAATATGTTGTTTAGTTTGACACGCATTCGTTTATCACCGAGTCTGGTCCCTCACTAACCTACCTACCCCAACTGGGGCTCCCTGGCCAGGGAACAATTTTAAACGTTTTATGGTTCCTGCAGTACAAGTTTTCTTTGAAATCAAGTTTCCAGTTTGACACGCATTTTATGTGTAGTTTTATAGATGGATTGCCTTGGTCCAAAGTATCCGAAGATTTGTTTATGGATGGTCAAGCTGGCAACTTGATTGTTTAGTGCAGTTTGTCAACAAATGAAATTTCTGGGGAAACAGCTGCACTCAGAAAAATAATGGTTTTTAATGACTTGGAGATGTCAATTGGCAACCATTCTGCATATTTTAGGTACCTGTGACCATTTGAACGTGAGAAGAGAGCTGGAAAAACCGAGGGCCTTTACTCCATTAGAGAGACATAGCTGAAGTAGCAGCAATGAGTTCTCCTGGGATTCAACATATCTCACAATGTTTTATCAAACCAAAAAACACACCAGAAGAGGCAAAGCAACCGATTTACTTGTCACAGTGGGATCTGGCAATGGCTTGCGCCAACTACATTCAGAAGGGCCTTCTTTTTGCCAAGCCTCCAGCTTTCGACCGTGAAAACCAGATGGAGGACCTGTTGGAGAAGCTCAAGGACTCTCTTGCTCTCGCCCTGGATCATTTCTATCCATTAGCTGGTCGTCTTGCAACTTTGAAACAAGAAAATCCCCCAATTTACTCCATCTATGTTGATTGCAATAATAGTCCTGGGGCAAGATTTGTTCATTCATCCTTGAACTCGACCATCGATGATATTCTTTCACCAATTGACGTCCCAAAAATTGTTCACTCATTCTTTGATCATGACAGGGCTATCAGCCATGACGGTCACACCAGGCCATTGCTGACCATTCAAGTCACTGAGTTAATTGATGGCATCTTTATTGGTTGCTCTGCCAATCATATGATTGTTGATGGGACATCCTATTGGCATTTCTTCAACACATGGTCCGAGCTCTTCAATGCCAAGGGGCAAAAGATAGCGATCTCAAGACCACCTATCCACAAGCGCTGGTTTCTTGAGGGACATGGTCCAATTCTTAGCCTTCCATTCACCCACCATGATCAGTTCGTACGAAGACACGAGGCACCACAAATGAGGGAAAGAGTTTTCCATTTCTCATCAGAGTCATTGGCTAAACTGAAAGCTAAAGCAAATGCTGAATCCGACACCACCAAGATTTCTTCATTGCAGGCATTAGCAGCTCATGTCTGGAGGTGCATTACAAGAACTCGAAATTTGCCACCTGATCAGGAAACAAGCTGTATGATGGCAATCAGTAACAGGACAAGGTTATGTCCGCCTGTGCCTCAGGAATATGTAGGTAACTGTATTCAGGCGGTGAGAGCAACTGCTGCAGCTGGTGAGTTGCTTGATCGCGGGCTCGGATGGTCTTCCTCGAAATTGCATCTGGCAGTGCACAACCATACAGATGAAATCGTTCGCAACTGGGTTGAATCATGGCTGCAATCGCCCGTCATTTACCAAGCGGCTGAGCTCATTGATCCTTGCAGCCTATTTATGGGAAGTTCTCCAAGGTTCAACATGTATGGCAGTGAATTTGGCCTAGGGAAAGCAGTGGCAATTCGAAGCGGTTATGCAAACAAGTTCGATGGGAAAGTTTCCTCATTTCCGGGAGTCGAAGGAGGTGGAAGCATTGACTTGGAGATATGCCTTCGGCCACATTCCATGAGTCTTCTTGAGTCTGATGAGGAGTTCATGGGGGCTGTCACTTTATCAAGCTCAAGGGACTAATCTTGGAGTTCCTTCAGTGTTTAACAACATTCAGATCAAATCTTGGTTTCTGCCTTAATGCCATTGTTGAAATAATTCTTGAATGGAAGTATCAATTTTAATTTAAAATTTTGTTTATAAGTTCCAACTCTTTTAGTACTAAACATTGGATTTCCCAAAATGAAGGCAGAGGAGAAACAGTGATTACGTTGAGAATTCGCCTCAATACCTGCCTTTCTCTTCTGATCTAAATCTAATTTTCCTTAGGGTCCAACTTCTGGCTGCATTATTCTGTATGAGGCATAAAAGATCTGTCTATCGTCCGCGTTTAGGCTGCACCTTGTTTGGCACTTGAGTTTTTTTGTCAAGTTTGTCTGCTACAAGTTTTTTAAAAACTTTAGTTACAGTAACCTCAAAAATTTTTTTAAAAGTTTTTAAACTATATATTTCAAAATATTCAAAAATTTACACACTTTAAAATTTTTTAAAAAACTTCTATAGTAAGTTACAGTAAAGTTTTAGATAAATATCCAAAAAATTCCTATTGTTTGGTTGTACGCAACGCCAAAAAAATAAATCCATTTCTGGTAGGGGAATTATTAATTGCTACAAGGCTCCACCACTTCATCTACCCACATAGTTCTAGTACCTAAAAACTGTTGGCGCAAAAAAAAAGCACAACGGAAACAATTTTAACACATATAGGATGATAACATATAAACAAATACTCAACAATTTAATTAATTCAAAACTCAGTGATAACAATATCAAATCGTAATTTTTCGCTTATGATAACTCACAAACATCAACTTAGAGACTTTTCCTCCATCTCACAACTTAACTGAACTCAACTTTTCAAGGAATAGTAATATTTATAGATTGCAAAATTTTCTAAACAGACACAATTGTAAATCGAAACTTATTTGGACTTAGAGTTGACCATTGTTTAAACGACTTAAGCAAAATTAAAGGAAACTCCCCGGACTTAGAGTCAAATTTGTGCTTGGACACAACTACTAAGAACTAAAAGGAAGCATTGAACTTGTCAAACCCAGGCATAACTAAATAAACTAATAATGCTTGGTTTAAGATATTCTACCACGGAACATGATTAATGACTACTGAAGAGGATTGAGAAGGACATTTGCACAAGAACTATCTTTTAGCAGAAATTTGCTTTTTCCTTTCTATATTAATTATGCTTCTGTACTGTGGGTTGCTTTGCTAAACTGATCGACGAATGTTTGTTGGAGACGACTGACGAGAAAGGATTGAAAGTATATCACCTGCTCAGGCAATAGGCTTGAATTAACCATGCACTTGATGATGAGCATTGAATTAACCAAATTAGCAATAATTTCTTAAACCTTGGTCAACCATTGGATCAAAAATTAATGGAGTTATATTCTATAATCTTTATATACCGTTCTATCTTTTGGTGGAAGAGAAATAGTTACTGCTTTTCGTCCAACTACAAGCACTGGTTGCTGCTTACCTGGTCAACCGATCATGGCTCATCAACCCTTGAAACTTCTTGGAGGCTGCGTGCCTCCAAATGTCAACAAACTATAAGGCAAGCTCTTCAAATCCAGGTTAAAATAATGTCCATCTTTTGGTCGGTGATCTACAATTCCATAGTTAAATTTTCTGGCGATGAATCCATATCCTCCCGTGGCACGGAGTTTGTCTGCGTTAGCTCAGTAGAGTCAAGACCATAAAATTACCCGTCATAACTCATAATTGTATGAATATTTATGTGGCCTACATGATCACATATAATGTTAAGGTATCTAGACTCTTTCATGATATTCAAGTAGTAAGTTGAGTCCATTTATAACTCTAGACCCGTAATGAGAAGGCATCTTAATATTTATATATAGAGGCTCTTGGTCCCTCTCTCCACTCTAACTACGTTTGTCACTTTACGCATCACCAAGTACAAAAATAATAGAGAGATGGAGAGGGAAGATCAATTGATCGAGTCCTCGAGCACCTGCTAGTTGATCATGTTCGGACGCAATCCCGCATTCGAACAAGGAGCCTTTGCCTTTATGCTTCAAAGAAAAGAAAGAGGTGGGTTCAGTTGGAGTACCCAAAAAGTTTCGGGTAAGTTTATTCCTTGCCATCCGCTACTCTCACTGATCATCTCATAAAGGTCATCAGACAGGCAAGTTAATTGTGATTTTTGCTATCCATAATTAGACAAAATATGTCTCAAAACATTTGGTGTGTTAAGATAGGAACTATAGCATTTTGTGCGACGTGATAAATGAGAGATAAAAAAATGATTAAAAATATAAAAATGTGTGTTAAAAAATATGTTTACGATACAAGTAAATAATTTTTACGATCTATCAAAACATGCGCTTAATTGCTTGATTGCTGTCAAAATCAAGATGCAGTTCATCACCACCTGATGATCACTTGAGAAGGCAGCAAATATTGCCTCTATATTTTCTAAACAAACTCGCACGAATGTTGACCTGACAGGGAAGTAATATACAACTATGCCTACTAGGTTGATAATTTCTTTGTTTATTGCTGAAAAAAATATTGCAAGAATGTTGACCTGATAGGAAAGTGATATAAAACTATGCCTGTCGGGCAAAAAATATTTTTTTTTATTACTGTTGGGTTGCCGGGCTAACTAGGCCTGACAGCTAGCTGGGAATTTTCTTGAAAAGCTGCCGGGCTGTTAGCCGCTTAAATTTTTCTTTTCTTTTTTTTTTTGAAATTGTTGGGCTGCAGGGCACACCGGCAGGCAGTTAGAAACCTTTCTAACATTCTATTGCCCCCCAAAAGTACAATTAGCTTGCTCCCAATACCAAATGGTCAAAGCTATATTTTGTCTCCTCAAAATAATATAGTCAAAATAATATATTTTGCTAACAAAATATAGTTTTTTTTACATGCCAAGAGTGTATATTTAAAACTTTATTGAAGTTTTCGCAAGTCACAAAGATAATATTTTTCTTTATTGTAAAGTGTTTTGAGCTAATTTATAAATCATTTACATATTTTTGAATTTTTAATTTTTTTGTCTAAATCGACGGCTTGGCAACTGAAAAGATACAACATGTTAAAATTTATACATAAACTTGTTTTGATTTTTTTTAAGTTAGTTCAAAAAGGTATTCTGAAGGTTATAAATTATTGCAAGTTATTTTTAAGAGTACTGTAATCATTCATAATTTTAAGTAATTTAAATTTTTTCTGAACCAATGACACAAAAATATTAAATATTAAAATTTCCAAATATTAAATTTTCATTAAAGAACTATATCGATCAATTTATAAATTTAAGCAATAAATTTGGTGTATTATGACAATTAAGAAATCACAAGAAAAGGACAAATTTGAAATGAAATTATATTCTCTCTCCCAAAATGAGATTTTTAATATTATATTTTGAAATAGATTTTAAATATTACAAAAAGTTTAAAGCAGGGGAACCAAGTGAGATTTTTTTAAGTTTAAGGATGCTTAGTGAAACAATCAGAAACCTCAAGGGAGGTATTTGAAATTATCCCATAAAAATTTTCTAGCTTTGATCATTTGGTATTGGAAGCAGGCTAATTGTACATTTGGGGGCAATAGAATGTTAGAAAGGTTTCTAACTGGCTGCAGCTTTCCAGGAAAGTTCTCAACTGGCTGCCGGGCCTAGTTCGCCCGGCAACCCAACAGTTTAAAAAAAAAAAAAATTTGCCTTACCTGCTGGGCTGATTAAGTCTGGCAAACATATATATCACTTCCTTGTCAGGCTTTGAGTTGTTAAATGCAGGCTTTATGCGTCAAAGATAAAAAGAAGTGTAGTAAAAGGAGAATTCCATTTTTCGGACTTCAGAAACAGAGGGATAGTTGGTAAAATTGCCAATCAAACCCTGTTTAAAACTCTGTTTAAGACCAAATGGTATTGATATGCTAAGTACTTGATAAAATGGCATTAAAGACAACAAAAAAATTTGACTAGGATTCGCATGGATTCTAGTGGTTGTTTGAGCAAGAAAATAGGGCACTACACGTGTGCCTGAGTGTGAGCTGTTAATATTGAATCATATAATTTACATTAATTATTCAGATGACTTTGGACATATTTTAATCCTTTGTCTTTTGTTGATAATTCAATTTTCAACCAATTCCCCATTAGTCAAATTTAAAAACTAAAATTAACATTAGATTTATTTGATCTCATGTCTTGGAAGGTTTTATAAATAGAATTAATCTTATATGCACTAATAGTGTATACACTGTTATACTTAAATACATGATACACATGTAAAATTTGGATTTTGGATTTCAAATTCAAATTAGATGTTGATATACAGAAGACTAATCATTATTAATATTTAGTTGAAGAAACAAACATTTCAAGACTGGGGTATTTAAAACAAGGGAAATTGCACAGCCT
This sequence comes from Coffea humblotiana, assembly GCA_023065735.1. Taxonomy (NCBI): domain Eukaryota; kingdom Viridiplantae; phylum Streptophyta; class Magnoliopsida; order Gentianales; family Rubiaceae; genus Coffea; species Coffea humblotiana. Next base: position 28,891,314 of record CM041217.1, on the reverse strand, counting down.
CTTTAGTAATTTTAAAGGAACCATTCCTTCGGTGCAAGTCCAATTTATGGATGCCACGTTGTTTAGTCATGGTAGAGTTTGCTACATAGTAAATTTCCTCCCAAGTACATGGCAACCTGCGATAATAGGTTATGGTCATCAATTTGTATGATAGATGTGTTTTATCCTCTAAGATATCAAATTAACAAAATAACTACTAATTTGTTTGTTCAAAAATATAATTATATTTTTTAATGCCATAATATCCTTAACTACAAAGAAAGTCCTGTAAACTGAGATTCATACTGTATTATTTCATATATAAGAAGGTACCAGCAATTCTATTTTTCATTAATGAAAATAAAAACTAAAAAATACAATATTATTTAAAATTTATATTATAAGTTATTGATTATGTTAGGGCAAACCAAATTGCAAGAGAGAATTACAGACTTTTATGTAAGATGGGATATAAGATTTTGTGATCATAAAATAGTTGTAAGAGATAAATGTTATGAGTATATTAGTGCCAAGTAAATTGTTAAATTTGTTTTAGCGTACAAAAGATCTTTCATCTACAGTATTAGTACCGTTAACTATAAAAAAAAAAAAAAAGTAGGGTTAAAAACATAAAAGTCCCTTGTGGTATAGCCATCATACAGAAAAGCCTCCTGTGATTTCATATCATACATGTCGGTACCCCATGCTTTGAATTATTCTGAAAAGTCGACGGAAATCGTCAAATGTACGGCGTTTGTCTTAAACGCACTAGAAAGGCGCGTGTTTCCTGCGAAAAATAGATTTCTATCACAAACTTTCACCTGATATGCCTATTTTACCCTTCATCTACCAAATTGCTAGTTGACCCAAAACCAAATAAACACCAAAATAGCAGAAACACAAACCATCTGTGCCAAGAAAACAAAACCAGATCAAAATCAGATTGAATAACGAGATACTAATAGGGATGATAGAGCTGCAGCGAAGGCTTCTTACATGGAGTCCTTGCCCTCTCTTTCTTTCCCCGTCCACCCATTACTCCAAAGCCTTCAATAAGCTCCGAAGTCCCATTATTTCTTTCACAATCTCGGCAACTGTAGAGTCCGTGAATGAAAAGCAGCTAACGGCCAGGGAGAGAAGGCAACTGAGGAACGAGAGGAGAGAGAGCAAGCCCACTTACAATTGGAGAGAAGAGGTGGAGGAGAGGCTCGTCAAGAAACCCAAGAAACTCTAGACTAAAACTAGTCATGCAACATTGCCAGCATTGCCAGCATTGCCAACATTGCCAGACAATATGCAAATGCACAGATAAACTTACCACCAGATGGTGAATTGCGCTTAGATCGTTTAAGCTTTTCGAGCTGGACCTGGGATTCCATAAAAAGCTTCATCCTTTGAATCTCCAAATCCTTGGCAAACTGCATTCTCTGCTTCTCCAACTCAACCATTTGCGTCTATTTCACCTCCTCTACTCTCTCATATATGTCCGCAAATCCCCCTATCGTCTCCGCCAACTTCCTATACCCTTTTGCCGCCACCTTCCCCGTGGCCCTCCTCCTCTTTTTCCTCCTCATCCCACCCGACCCCAGTCCAACCGTGGCAGCACTCGACGTATCAGACTCTTCCTCATCCTCATCCTCCTCCGCCACTGCCGCAGCAGCTGCTGCCATCGCCGAGAAGTTCCGTGGGAAAACCGCCTCCTCCCCATCGCCACGCTTCTTGGACCGAAGAGCTCAATCTTGAAAACCTTGCTTTGTTGGGTCCACAATGGTGGAGTCTCGGGTCAAGACACTGCTGACCGCCTAGCCCGTGCCCTTGCCTGAAATTACTTCTGCAATTTTCGCTTATATCATTAGGGTATTTTCGTCTTTTCGCTCAGCTCCGTCTGTTATAACGATTTCCGTCGATTTTTCAAAATAATTCAAACCATGGGATACCGACGCGTATGATATGAAATCACAAGGGGCTTTTTTGTATGATAGCTATACCACAGGGGGCTTTTATGTTGTTAACCCAAAAAAGTATTATGAAAAGTAAAATTTAATAGGATTGTATATTGTAAGAGCTACTATCTAATTGTTTGAATAGAGATACTATAAGACATGGTAAAAATTATGTTTTTTTTTTAAATTACTAATACTTTTCAATTTTACATAGAGGTATTTTTTACATTTTAATTGACTCCGTATGAATTGTAAATTCCGTCACTTTGACACTTTAATTTAAACTATGAGGGAGTTATATATAACTTTTGAAATTATAAGGGAGTTATGTACAAAAATACTAAACTATAAGGGAATAAAGTGTAATTTACCCTAAATTTTTTCTAGCATTCAAAAGATCATTAATAATAGCATTAGTACCGTAAAATACAAAAAGAAAGTACTTTGAAAATCGAAAATAGTACTCTCGAATATAGTAAAAGCTACCATCTAGCTTTTTTTGTCTGACCAAGTTAGTTATTTTATTGACATATCAAGCAATCTTAATGTTGAAAATTGAACTAACTTTTTACGAAGTCCTGCTCGGGTGGTAAATGGTGATACAGAAAAATTAAACCCCAAAAAAGAATAAGGAATACCACTTCAGTTTTGAGAATAGATTTGGGTAAGAACGGGCAAACAATTTGATGGCCGACTCTGTTCCCTCACAAACCTACCGACCTACCTACCCCAAACTGACCCTCCTTGGCCAGGCAACAATTTTAAACGCCTTTTGATTTAAGTAACTTCTATATATACGCTTTTGCCTCATCGCTGCTCCTGCTTTTCCCAAAAAGAAATATGTACCATATTAATAAGATACAAGACTTAATAGGATTTACGAGATTTGGCTAAACAAAACAAATCCCCCAGGCATTAAGTTGGCGATTATTAATAGGTGGCGTATGACTTACGACAGGCTGGCGACTTGATTGTTCGGTGCAGTTTGTCCCCAAACTGAATTTCGGAGGAAGGTGATGAAGTCAATGAAGTAATTGCTTCAAAAGACTTGGAAATGTCAAATTGTCAACCATTCTGCACATTTTACCTACCCAACCATTTAAACATGAGAAGAGAGCTGGAAAAACCAAAGGGCCATTAATTACAGAAAGACATGGCTAAAGTAGCAGCAGCAATGAGTTCTCCTGGGATTCATCATATCTCACAATGTTTTATCAAACCAAGAAACACACCAGAAGAGGCAAAGCAACCGATTTACTTGTCACAGTGGGATCTAGCAATGGTTTGCGCCAACTACATTCAGAAGGGCCTTCTTTTTGCCAAGCCTCCAGCTTTCGACCGGGAAAATCAGATGAAGGACCTCTTGGAGAAGCTCAAGGACTCTCTTGCTCTCGCGCTGGATCATTTCTATCCATTAGCAGGTCGTCTTGCAACTTTGAAACAAGAAAATCCCCCAATTTACTCCATCTACGTTGATTGCAACAATAGTCCTGGAGCGAGTCTTGTTCATTCATCCTTGAACTTGACCATTGATGATATTCTTTCGCCAATTGACGTCCCAGAAATTGTTCAATCATTCTTTGATCATGACAGGGCTATCAACCATGACGGTCACGCCAGGCCTTTGCTGACCATTCAAGTCACCCAGTTAATTGATGGAATCTTCATTGGTTGCTCGATCAATCACATGATTGTTGATGGGACAGCTTTTTGGCATTTCTTCAACACATGGTCCGAGATCTTCAGTGCCAAGGGGCAAAAGGTAGCCATCTCCAGACCACCTATCCACAAGCATTGGTTTCCTGAGGGGCATGGTCCAATACTTAGCCTTCCATTCACCCACCATGATGAATTCATACGAAGACATGAAGCACCACAAATGAGGGAAAGAGTCTTCCATTTCTCATCAGAGTCATTGGCTAAACTGAAAGCTAAAGCAAATGCTGAATCCTCCCACACCACCAAGATTTCTTCATTGCAGGCGTTGTCAGCTCATGTCTGGAGGTGCATCACGAGGACTCGAAATTTTCCACCTGATCAGGAAACAAGCTGTCGGTTGGCAATTAATAACAGGACAAGATTGCATCCGCCTGTGCCTCAGGAATATGTAGGTAACTGTATTCAGACAGTGAGAGCAACTGTTGCTGCTGGTGAGTTGCTTGATCGCGGGCTCGGATGGTCTGCCTGGAAATTGCATCTGGCAGTGCACAACCATACAGATGAAATGGTTCGCGACTGGGTTGAATCATGGCTGCAATCGCGCTTCATTTACCAACTTGCTCAGTTCTTTGATCCTTGCAGCATAATGATGGGCAGTTCTCCAAGGTTCAACATGTACGGCAATGAATTTGGCCTAGGGAAAGCCGTGGCAATTCGAAGTGGTTATGCAAACAAGTTCGATGGGAAAGTTTCCCTATATCCGGGAATCGAAGGAGGCGGAAGCATGGACTTGGAGATATGCCTTTTACCACATTCCATGAGTCTTCTTGAGTCTGATGAGGAGTTCATGGGGGCTGTCACTTTATCAAGCTCAAGGGACTAATCTTTTAATTCCTTCAGTGTACAACAACATTCAGATCAAATCTTGGTTTCTGCTTTAATGCCATTGTTGAAATAATTCTTGAATGGAAGTATCAATTTTAATTGAAAATTTTGTTTATAAGTTCCAACTCGTTGAGAATTCGCCTCAATACTGCTTCAGAAAGTCTCTCTATACCCACCTGCCTTTTCCTTCTGATCTAATTCTAATTTTCCTTAGGGTCCAATTTTCTGGCTCCATTATTCTATATGAAGGAAAAAAGATCTGTCTATAGTGCGGGTTTTGGTGGCACAAAATATATAGTTAGAAATTCATATTGTTGGCTGTACACAACGCAAAAACACAAATCCTAAAGAAAGAGCCTAAATTTTTATTTCTGGTGCCGGAATTATTAATTGCCACAAGGCTTCACTTAATCTACCTACATGGTACCTCAAAACGATGTCATGGAACTTGATTAATGATTGACAAAGACATTTGCATAAGAACTATCTTGTAGCAGAAATTTGCTTTTTCCTTTTTGTATTAATTATGCTTCTGTACTGTGGGGTTGCTTTGTTAAACTGGCAAGTGTTTGTTGGACACGAGCAAGCATTGAAAGTATATCACCAGCTCAGGCAATGGGCTTACTTCAACATGGTTAAACATGCACTTGATGATTCGGATTGAAATAGCCAAATTAGCAATAATTTCTTAAATCTTGGTCAGCCATTCGATCAAAAATCAATGGAGGTATATGCTATAATCTTTATGTATGCTCTATTTTTTGGTGGAAGAGAAATAGTTACTGCTAAAGGAATTATTGTTGAAATAATAATGCTTTTCGTCCAACTACAAGCAATGGCGGCTGTTTACCTGGTCAACTGATCATGGCTCACCGAACCCCTGGATCTTCCTGGAGTATGCATGCCACCATATGTCAACAAACTGTAAGGCAAGCTCTTCAAATCCAGGCTAAAATAGTATCCATCTTTCTGTCGGTGATCTACTATTCTATAGTAATTTTCTGGCAATGAATCCTTATCCACCTGGCACAGAGTTTGTCTGCATTAGCTGCAAACCAGGTATAATCAAGACCATCAAATTACCTGTCATAACTCATAAGGGGGTATGATATGATATCGTTATCTGTATCCTACAACCACAGGGACCTCCAATTTGCCGAGCCGTTCAAGTTTAATTTGACAGAATGATAGACTTCCTCCAGAAGCTCCATGATAGGGTGTAAAATGTAGTGAATTTATATGTGTAAGTTGCAAGTTAACATGTTATTTGAGCTTTATCTTGAGTAGAAATTACTTAACTTTGTTCTTATATTGTTCTAACAGGTGAAAAGCTTAATTGGTGAGAAAATGGATTAAAAACGTGGCGTGAAGTAGTAATGAAAAAGGAAAAAGTCAAAAGAAAGGGATTTGACAGGATTGATATGTTTTAGTATTTTGGCAATAACTTGAGCTACACAAATTAAATTGAGATGATTCTTGATTTAGTTTGAACCTAAGAGAATGCTCTGCAAATCTTATGCAGACATCAAAGTTTGGTTCTCAAGTTTTCATAGTAAAAAATCCAAATTACTGAAGTATAGTTGCGTTGCGATGCTCTTATGATCAATTATCAGTATTTTAGGTATATCTCAGCATCCATAATCCAAATGACTTGATTCTTCGGCATTGGAAAGCTAATTCAAAGAGTTACAGCTTTCATATTTTGAGTGAGAACTAATTCGGCCTCTTTGATGGTGTTTTGGGCTTCAAAAGTGATATGCGCGCAGATCTGTACCATTCCGCGGATAGATCTATGACTGGCACGGGACATTGCAAGGAATTGTGTCAGACATCTTCAAATTCTTTTGTGTTTTGAACTTGGTCCAATGACTACTGCTAGTCATTGGGCCTATCATCATCGGAAAAAATGAGTGAAAACGTAATTTTTCAAGTCCAATAAAATCTATTCTTACCTTGTTTAGTATATATTTTGAAGAAACAATAAATAGACGTTCTTTTGGTCGTTTTTAGGAGAGAAACCATTAGGCTAGTATTAGTTCATCCTTTTTAAATCTTCTTTTCTTGAGAGATCAAGGAGGAACTGTGGAAGAATCAAAGAGAAAGATCAAGACAGAGATCGAAGCAAGGGAAATTGAGAAGTTTTCTTTACTTATATCTTCTTATTTGTATCTTTTCTTTGAATTCTTGGTTTTAATTATGAATATGTTAAACAAAATTATATCTAGGGTTAGGGTTTTGTGAAGGAGTTTTGAATATTAATCTTAGTCAAAATTTTAACTTTTGCCATGATTTATATATCTTGATTCAATTACATGTTTGTAATTGGCCACCATAAACATGCTTTTAGAGTTTGTATTGAATTGAGAAGAGATATACAACCGTACACTAGATAAATAAACATACTTAGGTGGCGTTTGGTTCGCATGTTGGAATCGGATTCGGATTCGGATTCGGAATCATTCATCCTAGATTTGGAATAGAATCAATCATTACAATACATTTGTTTGGTTCAGTGCCAGGAATGTATGTCATTACTATAGTTGATGCTTGGTTCGTTGGCTCTTTGTAAATGAGAGATAAGAAATTTTCACTAATTAAATATATTAGTATAAATGTATTAGTAAATTTAGTATAACTAATTAATAATTTCTATTAGTAAACATGTATAATTATTAGTATAATTAATAATATCAATTATATTACATAGATTAATATATATTATATAATACATATAACTAATAATAATATTATTATAAGTTTGTAACTAATTAAATTAAATATTATATATATAACTAAATATAAATATACAAATGTTATAATATAAATATATAATTATAATTATATAATATCTACAAATATTAATTATACTAATATTTTATATAAATATAATATATATTACATATTAAATATATTTATTATTATATATTATTATATTTAAAATAATAATAATAATTATTATATAATTTATTAATATTATATACATGTATATATTATAATTATATGCACATATAATATACATTTATAAATATACATATATATTATAAATATATTATTATATAATATTAATAAATTTATAATATATATTATATAAATATAATCATATTTAACTAAATAATTATAATATATAATTATATAATATAATAATATCATTATTATAAGTTTGTAACTAATTAAATTAAATATTATATATATAATTAATTATAATTATACAAATGTTATAATATAAATATATAATTATAATTATATAATATATAAATATTAATTATACTAATATTTTATATAAATATAATGTATATTACATATTAAATATATAGTTATTATTATATATTGTTATATTTAAAATAATAAATATAAATATAATTATATAATTTATTAATATTATATACATGTATATATTATAATTATATGCACATATAATATATATTTATAAATATACATATATATTATAAATATATTATTATATAATATTAATAAATTTATAATATATATTATATAAATATAATTATATTTAACTAAATAATTATAATATATATTTATATAATATACTAATATTATAATATATTATAATTATAATATATTATATATGTATATATTATAATATAAATATAAATATAAATATATAATATATAATATATATAAATATATAATATATAATATATATAAATATATAATATATAATATATATAAATATATAATATATAATATATATAAATATTAATTATACTAAATATTATGTAATTATAAGATTTGGGAATCACACTTGGGTTTTGGAAATATTATGTAATTATAAGATTTGGGAATCACACTTGGGTTTTGGACAAAACCCACCAACTTACTAAGAAATGGTGGAATGCTAAATTTTTAGACATCATTCCAAATTTTCAATTCCGATAGTAGTGAACCAAACATGAATCATGGGGTTTATTCCAATTCCCCATTCCGAAACCCTTTTACCAAACGCCACCTTAGTCTAATCACGAAAGCATGTTAGAATTTGTATGACGCATTTATATCACCAAAGTTTTTAAAGGGTTTGATTGAATACTTGCGATAGCGAGAGATATGTAGAATTTAATTAGGCAAACTTTAGATGTATTGAGAGATGACCTAAAATATAATTGTGTGATGTGTTCGTGATTTGTTAAAAAATTAATTGGATAATTAACTCAAACTCTAGATCAAAATCTGAGACCCTAGTTTCTCCCAATTGTTTTCTCATCTTCATTTATTAGATTTGATTATCTATTTTTTTTCTTTAATTAGTTAAAAATAAATCCTTTAAATTTTATTCTTTTTCTATAATAATTAAAGTAGAAATTAACTGGAAACCATTACTATGATAGATCCTATGCCCTTGCAGGAAATAGTGAATCACTTAACGACTCTATATATCTATCGTTCATTTCTATCCACTAGCAAAGTGCACTTGTTTGATCGTACCAAAATTTGTCTTACTTTTATTTGTTTATAGATGTAGTGCAAAAGATAGAGTAGTAGCCACACAGATGCTGATGCCAAAAGAAAGGCTCAATGGTCCATAACCTTTAAATAAGAATTTATGTAGAAAGATAAAATTCAAAGAGAGAACTCTCTAAATATAGAATTCAAGTGAGAAAATAGAATTCACTAACATGAGCCGAGACGACTTTAGTTTAGTAACTAAAGTTGAGGGGCTTAGGATTTGGAAGTCTTAGGTCAAATCCTCCATTTCTTTTCTTGTTTTTTAAATTCTAGCTTTCCTCCATTAGAAAATTTTAAAAAGAAAAAACTTGCTAAAATGAAAATTTACCTCCTTTTCTGTGGAGATTCTCTTAATGGGCCTAAATGGGTCTTTCTTACTTGGAAGATAGTTATTCTTGGACTTGAATATTATATTGGGCTACAACCTAGATTCAAGTCTTGATCCAACGGGAGAATATTTTTGGGCTGAACAGGTTTTTGTCCAAAAGTAATATCATGAAATGTCCAGACCCAATTTTCTTGTGTGCATTATATGCAAATCTATTGAAGTTAATACTGCTGAATCTGTATTTTTTTTTTTCATTCCATGGATATCACAAGAATGAAAAGTTTGAGAATATTTCAGCACCTGTGGAGATTAACGTTACACAGTGACAAAGAGTGAACAAGATAATTATTGGGATTAGTTTAGTGATTAGGGGAGGGCTCTTAGACTTCTATGATTAAGTTTTCTTTGAGCTAAAAATTTCCAACTGATTAACCTTCTTTTTTTTTTGGATAAATTATACAATGACGTTGAAACTTTTTAAGATTTTTAAGTTTGCACCATATTTTCACCTTTGAATTTTATAAAATTCTCTCGTGGATTGCTCCACCTAGATTTAACAAAATTCCTTCCTATACATTTATATATTCTCTCCTCATTCTATATTGACCCCAAAAAAGTAAGATTTTTTTTATTGATTACATGCTTTAACAAAAATTTTGGACCTATTTTAAATTAAATATTGACGACACATTAAGAAAAATATAGAATTTGGCCTTTCAAATCAAAGTACATAGTATTTTTTTTAATATAAATTTATGAGCATGATTTATATTGAAATTGACCTTGTACTCTCTCGCCATGAGGTCCTGACTCTGTCACTGGCTGTTCCTTTATAGTGTATTGAAAGTTGAAACTACTAATTCTATGTAATAAAAATGGTGACAATGTAAGAAAACATGCCCAATAAGTACATCCTACTATGTAAGTACATCCTACTATTCAGTTTTTCCTACAAAGAAATATTGTATCGTCGCCTAAAAAGAAAAGGAAAAGAAAAAAAAATCACATTATCCGTTGCAATTGTTGGACACAAGCACATCTCCTCAGGTAGAAAATTTCAGACCATGCAAGGCAGTCCAAAACTCCATATCACAAATGAGAATTTCAGGCTTTGGCTTCATACCGGAATAATTAATTAAAAAATACCTTCTAGTAATATTTTGTTGTGTGGATTTTTATTAAATTTTTCCTATTGGACTTTGGTATGTAAGAATTTCCTAAATTATATTCCTCTATGACATGCATTACTCAAGGGCAAAAGTGGCAGAATCTTTCACCATCTTCTTGATTTATTTCAAATAATGCACGTAATATATTGCGAATGATTTAATGGATGATGGGGGATAGGAGATGATATAAGGAGTGAGACAAAAAATCCTTTGTGACCAAACCAATTGTTGAGCCTTTTCTTGTTAAAGTTAATTAATTTCCATAATAGAAAGACAAATTGGTTTAAAGTCAAGTTTCTAAAGCTTCACTGCATGCGTCATGGGAAAGTGAAGTATGGTGGTTGTTGCCAACCACCATGACCGACACTCAATATGTCGTTTAGTTATATAAACAAGAATAAAAACATAGGACATGAATACCTACTTTTTATCATTTATTGCTAAGAAAAGTTAGGAGATGTTGATATAACATACTTGATATTAGATAAATATAATTTGGAGTGGAATCCAACAACTCGTATCTACTATCCCCAAGCAAAGGAGAGAGAATGAACTAGCAGAAATACAGATAAAACTCTTTCGAGATGTGACGTATGTAAAATAAAAATTGATTAATAAAAATATATTTATGATGTAATCAAATAAATTTGTGCAAATAATAGTCTATTCAAACAACTAAGAACATAGATCTTATCAAATTAACTCCAATTGTCGTACCTACGTCCAATTCAATCTTCTCCTTGTTAAAATCGGTATTTTAGGAAAATAGTTATCTAAATTGATTATTCCAACAAAGTTAATTACTTTTTCTTAAACTGTGTGAAAAAAATCAAGACTATTAAAGTGGGACAGAGAGAGTACTCATAAAAGTCTGAAAATCCTTATATGACCCTATAAAAGAAAAGAAAATACAACTAGCGGAAAAATGCATCTAGCATCCTTAACGGATTCAGAGCAAGATCCAAGATTTTTGCAAGCCGAATCTAGGCAGAGACTTCAAGAACAAATAGTGGAACGCGCAGTTTAAGCTCCATGACTCCTCCCCAGTGATCGAGGTTTGATTCCTGTCTCTATCTGGGTTGCAAATTTTATTGTAATTTGATAGGTCAGCAAGCAGGTAAGGCACAAAAGAAGTAGAGGCGTCCCCATTTGTAATAGAATCGGATTTTTCCTTGCCCACAATCCCTTCTTATAATAGAATAAGATTTCGAAATAAGGTCAGAGACTACAATTTGGCAGTTGTGGGATCCGGCTCGCGATTGGTTGCAGGAGATCCATCCCCTGGGAGAGATCCCCAGATAGTGTTCTAGACCAATGACTACATGAATCCCTTGTAAGATGGCTACATTCCACACCAGGAATGCATCAAAATTGGAGCAGCACAGGTTCATTGGGATTTTGCCCAGAGTGAAAATAGAATTACAGAATTTGGTGTTAATTCATGCAACTTTGTTGTAATTATGAACAGTAACTTAAGAAAAAATCACCAAATTTTATAAGAATTACACCAACTAAATACAATTAGACTCTTCACAATCCCTCTAACACTATATGCCACACCACGAGCATCATAACATCTATAACCCACTCGCGCAATCCAACACGTCGTGTAGATGCAACTTGATTGTGATTTTACTATACATAATTCGCCAAAATATGTCTCAAAACATTAGGTGTGTTTGGATAGGAGATTATTGAAATATTATTTAGAATAATCACTGTAGTATTTCTGCGATATGATGTATGTAAGATAAAAATATGATTGGAAAGATAAAAATATGTATTAAAGAATATGTTTATAATGCAAGTAAATAATTTTTTGTGATCTATGAGAGCATGTCCTTGCTTGCTTGATTGCTGTCAAGATCAAGATGTTGTTCATCACTATCTGATGATCACTTGAGAAAGCAGCAAATATTGCTTCTGTACTTTCTAAAGGGTTCAAAATCAAGATGTACTTCATAATTACCTCATCAAGCCTTTTTTTTTTTTTTTTGGAAAATTCTATACTAAGCGATATACTACTTAGGTGATAAAGACAAACTAATGGATAATCTATCTTTTTGATTTTAGAGATTCTCATATTTGTATTTTTCGTTTACAAATATCGTGATTTAGAGTCATTTTTTGCAGGTAGACTCTTTTTTTCTCTCATGGTGCAAAGATCAGCAATGAAGAGTGAAGACAACCATATAGTACTCCTACATGCTAGTACATGTTCAAATATTCCACTTTTGCGCTCAACCCCGTTCAAGTGGTCAAATGAGATGTCAACGCTTCATCTGGAAAATCTAGAAGAGGTGAAGAAGAAAACCACAACTTTGAGCTGTTACGTGCAGGTTTTGTGCGTCAAAGATACAAAAAACGTGGTAAAAGGAGAATTCAATTTTTGGGACTTCAGAAATAGGGATAGTTGTAAAATTGCCAATCAAACTCCGTTTACAGCTGTTTTAAGACCAACATGGTCTTGATATGCCAAGTACTTTGATAAAATGGTACAAAAGAGAGAAAAAAATTTGACTAGGATTTGCATGAATTCCAGTAGTTTTTTGGGCAAGAAAATATGCTGCTACATGTGTGCCTGAGTGGGAGCTGTTTACATTAATTATTTTTTTTCTAGGATGATATCAAGACGTTTCCCATTTGTTTACATTAATTATTCATATAGCTTTAGACATATTTTAATCCTCTGTCTTATGTTGATAATTCAATTTTCAACCTATACCCCATTAGTCAAATTTAAAAACTAAAACTAATAATACTACTTCTGCGTTTGATTTATTTGATCTAATGGCTTGGAAGGCTTTATAAATAGAGTTAATCTCATACGTGCTATAGTGTAAATACTATTATGATTAAATATATGCCACATATATAAAATTTTGAATCTCAAATTTAAATTCAAATTAGATGTCAGTGTATAGAAGATTAATTCTTATTAATATTTAACTAAAGTATCAAACATTTGAAGACTCGGGTATTTAAACAAAGGTAATTAAAATAAGCCCCATCTTTCAAAATAAATGTCAAATCATAACTATTGACAAGGAAGAAGAGGCATAATGAAATTAGTTTTCTTCAGATAGAAGTGGGAACAACGTAGGAGTCGAATTCATGAACAATAGTTTCATCTTTTGTTTCAGAAAAGTATGCAATCTAGAAAGTTTTGTTCTTAAGTTTTCTTAGTTTTTATTTTTCCTTCTGCTTGCTTTTTGTCTTTCTGTTAGGTGCATTCATTCACAGATCAGCAACATCATTTCAAGCTACTTGCAACAAAGAGTCACATTCACAACAATCCACAACTATGATGGTTAAAAACGTTAAGCAACAAAAATCAAATAAGTTCCAAAAAAAAGCAACCAACGTGTTGATTAATCAAAGCATAAAGTGCATTTATGCTGCTTTAATTAGGAGCTAAAAGTAGATAAAAATTAATTCGTAAATAAATACATTTCCTGTTAAATTGCATTTTGGTTATTCGGATGATCCCATCAAGTTGGGCGAATTTCTCAGAATATTGCTAAAATTAAAAATCGTCATAAAATTGGTGTTGTCCGATGGAGGGTTCTTAATTAGAGATCGCCGCAACTCCGATGTGCGGTTTCAAGTAAAAATAATTTTCATTTTCATTTCTTTTGGGTTGCTTCAGTTTCCTTTTTTTTTTAATTCCTTCAAACCATCGCCGCTCATTTGATTAGCGGCGAAGGCTTTTTTTAATTTTTTTTTTGCATCGCCGCTCATCTCATGAGCTGCGATGCAAAATCTTGTGGTGTATATTTCATAGATGGAACAATTCCTATTCGTAAGGAAATGAGTTGTTCCAAATAATTGTTCCACAATGCAATCAGAGAAGGGGGAAATCTCGTGTACATATATTCAAGACGGTTGAAGACGCGGTGCTTTTTCCATTCTGAAATACACCGCTTTGTATTAGAGGTTAGGTTAACGTCCGCCTCATGTATCTTTTCATAATAATTAATAAAATTTAGGGTTGGTATCCGTCTCCGTATATGGGATTTGTCATTTTTTTTTAAAAAAGGTATTTTGTTTTTTTAGTTGCAAAGAACAAAATTAACTTGGTCTCAAAATAAAATTACCCATATTTTTTTGGACAACATACATCCCAAGTTACACATTTCGATCCACTGAGAATTTAGTTACTTGTGACCAAAAGATGAATATTTAGCTATTATATGTCAAAGAAAAAACAAAGGTTCTTTGATTCACCAAATTAGGTCACAATGAATCCAACAAATACCCCTATTTCTTCTCGTATGTTCAGATTTGTTGGAATTAGTTGTAGTCCATAAGGATTCTCCGTGCACGTAATGTGTTTGCAGACTTTATATAGTCTCATTCAATTACCCAAATCAATGAATCATGCATATGAGGTGGGTATAATACAAATGGAGACAATATAAACAATTTCTTGACCTTATATTGCCAAGTGAATTTTCACCATAGAATGACAAATTTGGCTGAAGTCAAGTTTCTAAAACTTCATTGCATATGTCATGGGAAAGTGCAATATCCTGGGAGTTGTCAACCACCCTGATAGATAGTCAATATGTCGTTTAGTTAAATGATACAAGAATAAATAAACACATAGGAAGCCTATGCCTACATTTTACCATTTCTTGATGAGAAAAGTTAGGAAATGTGGATATTACATATTTATTTTTATACAGTATATTAAATTTAGAGTGAAATACTGCTACTCGTATCCACCATCCACAAACAATGAAGAGAGAATTAACTAGCAGATATTCAGGTGAAATTCTCGAGTGATATTATTTAACACCTAGCCAATTAAAAACAAGAGCAGAGATCCAATTACGCTGTCAGTATAGAGAATTTTTTACATAATAAGTAGGTTTAGATGAATGCCACATTATTACTGTTCGAATTTTAAATTCACTTTTTACCTGTGTGTCATATATCTATACTTGAATGTGTTAAAAATATTTACACTAACAGTATATCTAACATTAATCCATTAAATTAGCCGCCGCTATTGTACCTCTCCTTGATAAAAAGTGGTAACTTGTAAGCTACTCTTTAGACTTGTAATCTCAATAAGCATGAAACTAGTTCATCACTACCTCAAGACTTGTAAAGCCAGCAAAATTGGAACAAAAATACTATGATATTGCTTCTATACTTCTTATGGGGCCCATCGAGCTTTAATTTCCATGGTGCAAATTTCACAATGAAGACAACTATGTACTCCTATGTACCAGTGTATGTACAGATATTCCGCTTAATTTTGTGCTCAAATCTGTTCAAGTAGTCAATAAGATTGTCAATTCTCCATCTAGAAGATCTAGAAGACGTGAAGAAGATAAGATGCCCAGAACTTTGAGTAATTAAATCTGTCCAATATTCAGAATTCAGAAACAGAATTGACTAGCCGTAATTAATAGGTTTACCTGTAAATTAGCCAATCAAACCCTGATAACAATTGTTTATGACCAACTTGTTATTAATTAATACTATGAGAAATACGTTAACAAAACGGTACAAAAGAGAATAGAAAATTTGACAAGGATTTGCATGGCTTCTAGTAGTTGTCTGGGCAAGAAAAATATGGCACTACAGGTGTGCCTGAGAGTCAGCTGTTAATATTATTGAATCCTATGGTTTACATCATTCAGAATTTAGCCATATCTTAGTCCTTTGTCTTTTGTTGATGATTCATTCTTCTTCAACCTATACCCTCTCATTCAAAATTATAAACTATAAATAATAATACTCCTCCTGCTTTTGATTTACTTGATCTAGTGGTTTGGAATGCTTTACTGAAGAAAGAAACATTTCAAGAATGTTGGGCATTTAAAAGAAAAGTAATTAAGATAAAAAAAAAACCCCACGTATCAAACGAAACGTCAAATCATGACTATTTACTTGGAAGAAGGGACATGCTGAAACTACTCATTTTCTCCTAAATAACGTGGGAACTACGTAGTATTGAATTCAAGAGCCACAATTTCATCTTTTTGAGAAAAAAAAAAAAAAAGGAAAGGAACGCGGTTTGGAAAGATTTGTTCTCAAGTTCAAATAAATTTTTTCCTTCTTTTTTTTTTTGAAAAAAAAATTCTTCTATTTTGTGGTCTTTCTAGACATCATTTCGTGTCAATTGCAATAAAGGGTCACATTCACGAGAATCTACAAGGAAGGATAGTCAAAGTCGTTAGGCCACAAAAGTCACATTAAATAAAGTTCCACAAACCTACCAACATGTTGATAAAAAGTATAAAGTGCATGTTTTGCTGCTTTAATCTTTTTAGGAGCTTAATGGTTGATACTATTAATTCTTAATAAACGCATTTCCACCTAAAATACCATTTGATTATCTTTTTGGAAAGAGGAAGATTAACTTGTTCTTAAAAGAACAAAAAATTAATCTCTGAGAATGTAAAACTATTTCTTCAAAATATTCCTCTGATTTACCAAATTAGGCTACGTTAAATCCAACAACTAGTATCCCTATTTATTTTGGGGGGGGGGGGGGGGGTGTTTACATTTTTGGGTTAATCCTTAAGAAAAGGAGGAGACCACCATGAGTGAAACTCATGATCACTTGCATCTTCAAATAGGTACAGAATACCCGGACTACTATCCCATTACCAAGTCGAACAAATGTTATAAAATTTTTTAAAGAAATAAAAGTCGAAAATTTCTTTATTATTTATCTCCATATTCAATCTGCCAAATTACTAAAGGTAGTTCTCGACAGCCTTGTGATATTTTCGATAAAGATGCTTTAGCTTTTTGTTGACTAGAAAGACTACATTACCGGACTAAATGACCAAAGGCCTAAAAGTTCTGCATAATCTCCAATCTTTGATGTTTGACATAGAATTACAAACAGCATACTTCCATTTAACTGAAGAATACAATTTTTTGTATCTCTACTTTTGTCCATGTTTAGCTGTGATACTAAAATTTTTTCTTTTCTTTTCTCTTTTTCAAATAATGAGATGTGATACTGCACGCTTCTTCTCGATTGATTGATTGTAGATCTTGATTTTGAATAATTAATTTTTTTTATGTTCTCGCTTGCTTTTGTACTTAAATTATATTTTTTAACAATAAAAAAAGTTAAAATTCATAATCTTTCAAAAAGTAGTTTTTGCTGATTCTGATTATGCTTTATAATCATTTTTCATAATCAACTTATGCAAAATCCAAAGCAAACAATAACAAGACCTACAATTATTTGATTAGCCAGCAAATTATGGCTTTTTACATGAAAAAGTAATATTGTCAGCCATTCAACCATTCCCCAACACTCCACACCACTTAAACAAACCATCATAATTAGATCGCAACAAGCTCTTTCCCTTGTCAATCTCTTGGTCATTAATTTAAACTTGTAATTAACTTTAATTTGGTCCCATCTTTATTCTTGTCCTACTGGTTCTATTCAAATCTTCTAGCATGCATTTCAATGAATTTATGATCTCCGAATCAATTAATGCATGGGGCAATTTAAGGCTGATTGAAAGAAAGACATCCCAGATCTAAGAAGATGGGCTATGCTAGATGTACCAATATTCTGCATAGAAACTTGTATCACTAATTAAGTAACACGTATGGAATTTGATAAATTCAGAATTAATTGTGAGCTTGAGTACATTCAAAAACGTTGTATCATTGTCATCATTTTCTTCAAAAAAGAAAACCCGATATCATAATTTTTCTTGACACAGATTTTCTATAAGATTCAGATATTTCCTCAACAAAATCATGAATGGGACAGCCAACTTCTTTGCTTCCATTTGAAATGGGAAATTAGAAGTAAATGCTCAAAAGAGACACGCACGAGAAATTTTGGGGAAAAGCACGGCTCTGTGTCCAGCCATCTAGAAAGGCTTGACTTTTTTGGAGCCTAAAAGCAAATTAGCCACAAGAAGAAAAATATTGTTGTTATTAAAAGGAAAGGGACAATGGACCAAGACTCATTGATGACAATGCAACCGCACCAAACTCTATTCACACGGTTCATTTTCATTTTCCCCCATTTCTTTTTGTCATTTCCTTCCAAGATTGCTTCTTGCTCCCTTCTTTTCAACCCATAATCTTCCTCCAAGAAAACCATGCTTGATCCAAGAACCGAATCTGATGACAACCCTCATCAGGCGTTTGATCCCTTCAGAAGCATAAATGATAGAAATGGTAGTTGGAGGTCAGGGAGCTTTGGTGCAAGAGCAAGAAAAACAGGGGGAAACTATCAGAACTATTGGAATTTGAATGGTGGTGGAGTTCAATTCAGGCCTCAAAATTCAGAAGATGAATCAGGGGTTCAATCACCACCTCTGTGGAAGAGTAGTCCACCGACAAGTCCATTGAATTCTCGGTGTAATTCCAATACTTATCGGTCACTATCTCCAACTTCAAGAACACAAGCCATAGCCAGAGGACAAAGGGAACTCATGGAAATGGTCAAGAACATGCCTGAATCTTGCTATGAACTGTCTTTAAAAGATCTTGTGGAACATCCCAGAATAGAAAGTCCTAAAGAAGAATCATATTTACTTGAGCAGAAAAATTATGATGATCGTCTTCAGGTTTTGAATCAGAAAGTGAAGTCAATAAGAAGGCAAGAAAGCAAGAACAGTGAGAAAAAAGCACAGATTCTGAGAAGTAAAAGTATGGAAAACAGGGATTTGTTTCTGAAGATGGTTTTTCCACTTTCTTTCAAATCAAGAAAGAAGAAGAATCTGATGACCAATACTCTTGCCAAAGTTTCTCCTAAGCCAGAGGTCCCTGATAAAACATCAAAAAGCGTGGATAAAGATTGGTGGAAGAAAAAATTTTCAAGCTCCAGTGGGAGTGAAAGTGGTAGAACAAGCAGCAATGGTGGAAGCACTGGAAGTAGTGGTAGCAGCAGCAGCAGTAGTCGCAGCAACAGTGGCAGGTAAATTTTTCCTGATTTTTTTCTTCCTTTTCCTTCATGCCTTTGAATATGTTAGCTTTTCCTTCAAGTTCTTGAAATTAACTTAGAAATTCTATGCACTTATGTAATTAGATTATGTCAACGCATAATAAAGTACATCAATTTCCGAATAAGGACTGCTCTTACAGCGTTTGAGCATAGGTGTTAAATCCAAAATTTGATCTTGATTAGAACAAAAAGCATGGTATGAATGTACATTTTATCATATTCCGGTTTAACATTAATGTCAAGTAAAGCAGCCAGAATAGTTTGTTTCTAAGCTAATTGGATTGGGGCATATGGACAATTGAATAGTGGATTAATTGGATTGGGGTATATGATTATAATTTGAAGTTTAGAGCCAAGGAGAAGACAAGAAAATTTGATATTCTGGCTATCCATTGCTCACTTGTTAATTCTTTTGGAGAATGACAAAATTGTGCCTTGAAAGGTATGATCCAGTGGGTGCAAATAAGACAATCTAATAATCATTTTCTGTAGCATCCTTTGTATTCACGTATTGTTGGGTCAATTTTTTTATAATCATGGTCCTATATGGAAACAGAACAGAGCAGAACAGAACAAACAACAACCACTGCCTTGGAAAGAATAAATTTGGCAGTTGCTGGTGGGAATAGTTCCAGGCGTATGCTTTATTTGAAAATTTTCGAGTATTTGATTACAATTTTTTGGTTGAGGCACAGATATGAACAAACAAACGTACAAGGCAAGCACCTAGTAAGAAAATATGGTAATTGTTGCTAAGTTAATCGTAATTATCACTTCTACTGTCTTAGTTTTCACAACAAGGTACTACATGATTAAAAAAAAAAAAAGATTTTGGAAGTGCCATTAATAACTGCATTTTCATTTCGTTACAAAAAAATTGTATTGATATGTTTTGTTTCTGTTTTCGCACCAAATATTTACGTATACAGCATGAATACTAAACTAGTCATATTGATTCTTGAATGTGATGCAGGAAAAGAAGTGGCTTCTTAACAAGCTGCTTCTCTTGCTTTTATCCCACGAAAGGCAAATCCCCAGAGTGAAAAAAGAAGAGTGGCATTTTGATATGGTAAAGAACCCTTATCTTCTGTAAACCAGGTGGTATGGTAATTCATGGTGGATGAAGATAAAGAAGTTCTTTTAATACTTGTCATAAAGTTTGGAGTTCATTATGTGTATATTCTCGGAATTATCAACAAAAAAGTAGTACTAGTCCACTAGTTGTTACTTCTTTTAATATTTCAAATAGGTGGTTCTTTTTTTTAATTTTTGTAAAATCATCCTCTTTGTTTATCTGAAAATGAGTGGCATGCCCATCTCAAGGTGCAATCAATTTGACATTCCAATGCAGATTTTGGCACGAAGATACACATGCTAGTAATTTGTCAACCAGGGTCTGGCAAATGATTCTAGAGGAATAATAGGGGAGGCCATTGCAATTTGGTTCCAAGAATTTGAGGGTTAGATAACACAATAATTGATCTTTTTTTTTATATACTGTTTTATTTTTGTATTAGGTCCATACACCAAGATTTCGTAGTTTTTCTTTCCAATTGAAAGTCAATCGAAGTTTTGTCTCTATAACTCGAAAATTGAAAATTTTCCATGCACCAATAATATGAGTGTAGATCTTTTCCCACATATTAAGATGACCGTCTAACACATCCATTGACTATCGATAGATATTTGCCCCACCTAAGTCTTGCATCCCAAGTCCTCCCGTGCTCTAATTTATAAAGTAGATTGTTTCACTTTAATTGAAGTCAGCAAAAGAAGATAATTCGATTCATACAATCATGCATCAAAAATCCTATCTAGTTCACATAAAAATGAAATTCTTAATCAATTTTTAGGTTAAAAACTTTTATTCTTTGGTTAAAACCCCATAGTCAGTCCTAATTTGTGTTGAATAATATTAAATTTTGAAGCAAATAGGAGGTCAAAAACTTGTTTGTGGGTATATCATTTCTATCAAACATAATTATGTCTTTGTGATGAGCAAGTTGCAACTTAACTCCTACGAAGTAAGTGATGCTCCGTCCTTCATCTTAAGTCCTTCGTATTGGAAGGGAGATAAACCACAATTTCTTTCTTTTCACCAAATACTGCTGATGGCAAAGCTTTCAACCTCATCTTTGTGTTTTATCATGCTTGTTCTTTTAGTTGCCTCGACAACTCCTCAAGTGCTGGGTCAAAGTAGATGCAGAGTTATTTTGGACCCTAAGGATGTGATCTAGCAACGTGCAAGCAACTATGCTTCAAATCTCACAACGGAAATGGGGTATGCACCTCAGGAGGAGAATTTGGCAAATACATTTGCTCATGTTTCTACACTTCCACCAAAATGAAATTCTTTGTACTCTTGGAACCAAATAAGAGAGGCATGACTGAAATATGTAGCAAATAATACCCAAGAGGTTTTAACCTGCCTGGAACTTCTACCACTTATTGGTGGAAAAATAATAAAATTTGAAGAAAATTATTCTTCTGAAAAAAAAATCCTACGAAGCACGAACCAAAACTACATTATATTTAAAAAAAGATTAAAAAATCCATCTCTATTTTGGACACAATGTCACTAAAAAAAAGCCTCTTCCCTCACCCTGATATGAAATATAATTTATGTAGAGGTAAACAAAAAAAAAAAACTGCCATTTCTACCAGAAAAAGGTACTTTACAACATGTCTAACACAACCTTTCATTAATCTTAGGAAAACCTGAGATGAAGTCATGGAAAGCGACTTCCACAACGTTTTTGAGGTGACGGCTATGACAGCTTTTGCTAGCTTTATCCCTTCCTTCCCAGAGTGCACATTTGAAATTAAGCACTATGGCTGTTCTTTTACCCAATTTCTCTCTGTAAACTTATTTGTTGGCAAGATCTTTTTAATTTGTTTTCTTTGACAAGTTGATGAGCAACTAATTATGATCTCTCATTCAAACAGTTGATGAGCACGACTAATTGTGATCTCTTTCAAACAGAGGCTGGGGATTATAAGTGCAGCCATCTGTAAAATTAAGATAGTTGGCCAATCGGACATAGACGAATGTTTCATCTTCTGAAGCAAATCACGACTTAAGATTGTTCCTTTTGCTGTTGTCCTTGGCTTGCCTAATGCTAAGCAAATTTTTAAGTTTGTTATCCTATTTATGCCCAACTTTAGTTTCCAATAATTTGGAAGACCTCATAGACTGCAAGTCGGCTGAACTTTTTATCATCAATATTTTTGAGTTTGAGTCATCTGAATTAGTATGTAATAACCTTCCAAAGTCTTCTGCCTTGGTATGTAATAGCCTTCCAGATTAAAGCATGTTTTAGATTTTTTGCGGTTTGAGTTGAAAAGCTATATGTATTATGGGGTTTCTTACAAAGCCTAATCCCGAAATGTGGTTTAGTATGTTTTACTTTGGACTTGCATACAGACTCAAGCCCAGCTGCAAATACAATAGTTATTCTTCTTTCTGTATGAATTCACCAAATCTCAGAATATATTTGGCATGTCCATTATTTTTTTTCCCTTTTAGCCGGAAATACGATTTAAGAAGTTGAAAAGGGAAGGAGATTTGAATCTAAAACCCTACCTTAACTACTAGGCCAAGTGCTCCTTAACATCGAAGTTAGTGAATCCAGTCTTAATAAATGACACTAGTTCTATTTGAATGTAGAAGTAAAATATATAAATCCACGAAACATGTTCAAAAAACACTGAAAGATGACTCATCATCAAGCATAACTTAAAATAAGGGATAATTTTAGAAACCTCCCCTGAGATTTGTAACAATATCATTTGATATCCTTAAACTTTGAGAAATCTCACCTACCTCCCTTATTTTCAACTTTTTGTAACTTTATCAACTCATCTTAAAAGATATGATTTAAAAACTCGTTTTGGGAGAGATAAACATTTCTATTCTAAAATTCCTCTTTTCTTGTTGACATTTAGTTTTCATAACAAACCAAGTTAAATCCTTAAGAAAATAACATATTAATCAGGTTAAAAGACGCTTTGCAATTTTTGAAGGCATAGTCTAGACAAGAAATGCAAAAGAAAAAATTGTTATGATTAGAAAAAAAATAACATTTTCCACTTTAAAAATACCTCAAATAAGTTTCTAAATGTATTGGTAATAATTTATCTTTCTCTTGTATTCAAGTCATTAAATTGGACAAAAATTTAGAACATTACAAAATATTCTAAACAATTAATAAAATTCTAAATTCATCTAAAAATACTTTGTAATAAAGAAGGTTACTTTTACTTTTTTTTAGAACAGCTCCGATGAGTTTGTCAACATAATTTTAGACACTGTGTTTATTTTTGATATTCAAGTCATAAGTCTATACCAAAAAAATTAGAAAGTTCAAAATTTTAAAAATTTTAAAAATCCTCAAATTAACGAAAGTGCCTTATAGTGAATGAAATATTTTTTTAAATCTTGAAGCATCTTGAACATATTTTTAAATAATAATCTTTCGTACCTTATAAACACCAACGGATATAATTTATTCTATTAGAACTATACTTTCACACTATTTGTCTTTATTTTAAGGCTTTTAGTAATATATCTTCACTTTTGGAAAATATAGTAGGATAACACAAGGGCAATTTTGGCATGAAAACACGTGCTCTCTCCAAATATGAGTTTCTTAATAATATATTTTGAAATGGGTTGATAATGTTACAAAAAGTTGAAAATAAGGGAGGTGGGTTAGATTTCTCAAAGTTTAGGGGTACCAAGTGATATTATTACAAACCTCTGGGGAGGTTTCTGAAATTATCCCTAGAAATAAAATAAGTTTAGCCGTTGCTGGTGGGAATACATCATTTGAAACCTTTCAAGTAGAATTTTGGTGGGGGTACGGATATGAACAAACAAACGTAAAAGGCAAGCACCCTAACACTAGAATGTCATAAATATTGCAATGTTAATTAATTATCAGATTATGAGATTTTTTTTGGCTTTTTTCTGTTCAGAAATGTTTAATTATGACAATTATTGCACCCTTAGATAAAACTAGGTGCGTGAGATATTTAGAAGTAATAGTGGTCAAGATTAATTCTGCCTAAGTTGAAATAAGTTGCATTATTTGCAAGTCTTCTAGTGGAAGCAATTTCTTTAAAAATTGCGCACAAAATATTTAACGATTTGCAGTACAAGGAACTGTTGATGGACCCAACTTGCTCATAAGGGCACTTCCACTGTCTTATATTTCATAGCAAAATACTTTATAATAAAAACGATTATCAAATGAAAAGGTGGAGAACAATTGACAATTGCATTTTCATTTCGTCACAAAGACTATATGACACATTCTATTTTTGTTATCTGTAGCTAATATTTATTAACACCATATCAATACTAAGTCACTAATATCGATTTCTTGAATGTGATGCAGGAAAAAGAGTGGCTTGCTTCTCCTGCTTTTATCCCACGAAAGGCAAATCTCCAGAGTGAAAAGGTTGAGTGCCATTTTGATATCGCAAAGAGCCCTTATTTTCTCTATACCAGGTGGTATGGTAATTCACGGCAGATGAAGATGAAGTTCTTATAATACTTGTCACAAAGTTTGGAGTTCACTATCTGTATATTCTCGAAATTATCAACAAAAATGTAATGCCAGTGCACTAATAGTTACTTCACTTCAATTATCAAAACAAAAAAAAAATAGTTACTTCACTTCTTTCAAGGTTTCCAAAAGTTTAGGTGGTTTCATTTTGAGATAATTTCAAAAACCCTCCTCTAAAGTTTATGACAATTTCACTTAGCTCTCCTGAAATTTGCAAAATTACACCTACGACTCTTGATTTGTTAGTTTTAGTAATGAAACCTTAAAATAATATTGACTTGGTCAAATTTTTAAATGAATACCCTAAAATGCTCTTGTGTGATGAGTTTTAATTTACTTTCATGTACAATTATAAGATTATTTAGTACAATTATAAGAAAAGGTGCCAAATTTTTCATGTCTATATCTACTATTTGAGAAACAACTATAATAATAATAATTTTATCACTATGATAGGATACTTTTGATAGTATTTTACTATAGATTTAGATTTATAAGATAGAGAAGAAAGTATTGAAATAATTCTTCTAGAGTTTGTGAATATTTTGAGTAGTGGGATTACCATAGTTTAGCAGTGGTTTTGGGCACTTTCTTTTTAATTTATTGTTGATTTTGATACCAAAAAAAGTAGAAACCAAAGATCAGCACAAATATTGGATCACAGTACAAAGTTTACTCGTCAAAAAAGTCACTAACTCGATATTTGGTTACAATAGAAGCTAGAGGTAATAGTGGCAATTCTATAGTTTTGTTGGCAAAAAATAAAAAGAGGAATAAGAAGGAAAAAGTACGAAAAAATAACTTCAAAACTCATTCGTAGTATATGCATACCAAACAAAAGAATTTCATTAAAATGTTTAAGTGCAGTATTGTCATCTTAATAATAAGGGAGGTATGCATAATTTTTAAAATTTCAAGAGAGCTAAGTGAAATTGTCATAAACCTCAAGGAAGGTTTCTGAAATTACCCCTTTCATTTTTTTTCTTTTGTGTAAAATCAACCTTTTTTTCCTCCTATACAATAAAAAAGACAACTTGATTTACTGTAGCAATCCAAGCATTTGACACATGGATAGACCTGGTGAAAGCCTTGCTCAAAGCTTTTTTCTTTAACAAAGAGAAAAAAAAAACCAAGAATCCTCCACTTGTAGCGCATTGTCCTGGCACTGGGGGAATGAAGGAAAAGAAAAACTCTGTTGTATCTAGATAAAAAGAAATAGCCAAGACCGGAAAAAAAAAGTTTCCATAGTCTCACTTATTACCCCCAAAAAAGAAAAGAAAAGCCAAAAGAAAAGCATGAACTAGGAAAACAAGTATTTTTATAGCATGTTTCTAGAACTAATAACTCTTTTAATTGGAAGAGAATAAAGTAATTTGGAACATTGCCTTTTCAATCAAATATGTTAGAATAGTGTTACTAATTTAGGAATGACATGTCGCAACATTATTATTATCATTTTCTTTCGTTTATCAACTCAATAGAGATAATGAATCTAACTTTGCATGTAAATGTTGGTGATTTATTTGGTTAGCTTTTCTATTATTTTTTGTCCATTGAAACTTGCTTTATATTTATGGTTTTTTTGTCTCAAGATTAATTCCAAAGTACCTTTTTCAAGAGCACATTTTTCTTACTTTGCACCCTTGACTATAAAATCGGATCCATCTGTCCCATGTAGTATTTGATTTTTTTTCAAATGGGTACAGTTAGTGTTGCAAGGCTAATTTCTCATAAATTGCTTACGTGAGAACCACAAGTATGTATAAAAAGATAAAATTACATCTACATAAGTCAATAATGCTCTTGATTCTAGGTCACATTCTTGCTGAAAAAATTGAATATGCAACTCAGTGGCTTCAGTCATGAACTGTAGTAAAGAGGCTCAAATAATTATAATACAATTTCACAAGAGTGCTTACATTTCCTTAACATTTCAAAAACAAAAAATCTTCTTTTTTATGGGCCATCGCACATGAAAAAGAAACTTGTGTGCCTTTTTTAATTCCAATCCCTGGAGGACTGGAAGTGTAATTTTGGCCACTGCACGTGGCATGTGCAGCAGTCCTGTAGCTTAAAAAAATTATTTATTTTTTTTTGCAGCCGCATCTTCCTAAAAGAAGAAAAAGCCCCCCCCCCCCCCCCCCCCCATTTCCCCTATTTGTGCAACTTTTTTTTTTAATTCAAAGAAATTTGCCCTGATATCATAGAGATTTCTTTTTGTGTTTATTAGAAAATGAGTGGCATGCCAATCTTAAAGTGAAGCCAATTTGAGCTTCCAATGCAGATTTTGGTACAAACATATACATATTACTAATTGTCAACGTCAATGTGGCAAATGATTCTAGAGGAACAATATAGGGGCAATTGGCAATGTAGTTCTCAGAATTGAGGATTAGATCACACAATAATTGATCTTAATTTAGTATATTTTTTAAGTTCTGTATTAGGTTCATTATATCAAAAATTCATAGTTTTTCTTTCCAATTGAAGACAATTTGAAATTTCGCCTCTATAAAAATCTAAGTATTTGATCATTCCTTTTAGAACTTTTCCCCCAAATTAAAATGACCGTCCAACACATCCATCAATTATCCATAGATATTTGCCCCACCTAACTCTTGCAACCCAAGTCCTTTCATATGCTCTAATATATAAAGTGGATTGCTTCACTTCATTTGAAGTCAATGAAAGAAAATTTGTTAATTGATACAAGCATGCATAGAAATTCCTATCTGGCTTATATGTGAAAATAAAATCCTTAGTTCTTTTTAACTCCAAAAAATTGCTTCTAACCTAATTCTATCAAATGTAAACCATTCTTTTTGGTGACCAAGTTGCAACTTATGAAAGTCCCTTAACAATTTAGGAAAGAAATCATATCAACTAAAACTATCAAATTAAAAGAATAATAGGAAAAATATATCTCTATTTTAGAAACAACTTCACCCACAAAAAATGGTTTCCCTCAACCAGCGTTCGATTTGCAAAAAATCAGCTATAAGGAGGTAAAAAACTTCTATTTCTACTAGAAAGTTAAAATTTGTGTTGATATTTCTAGATACCTGACTGTAATACTTTCTATCTACACATCATGTAAAAACTATGAATAATCATCTACAAAAATTATTAGCTGTAATTATTCAAATTAACCAATAAACTCAAAAGCAAGCAATGGTAAACTACATGTAAAACGTTCTCAACATATTTCAATTGCTAGCTTTTAGGAGACTAAGAATTTCTTTTTTTTTTGTCAATGGAACTACTTAGAGAGTACATAGAGGTTTAAGCAACAAATTGAAGAAATTGAATTTTGATTTAGTTCAGCAAATAGGAGAGGCTCATTCTAATCTTCCCAATTTTTGTGATATTTGGTTAGAGAGTAAAGTTTAACATATTGCCACCTGATTCTGCTTTGCATATATATGAAGGAAATATATGTAAATTCTATGAAAATATCACTTTAGTTATTCCACTTGGGTGTTCCGTACAGTAGTTACTAGCTGCTGACTTTTCGATGAATGTGAATATTTATTTTTTTAATTTGTTTTTCATAAATGGAAGTCCTTAACCCAGGACTTCCTACTTACAATCGTTCCTCCTTTGCCACCCAATACCCCACATGTAAATATTCATTAATCATTTAGTTTTTTATTATACTATCACTATTTATTCGATTGTTTGTCAATGTTTTTTATTCATTTAGTGGTAAGACTAAGCACTTTTTAGTAGTGCTAAACATGGGGATAACGGTACCAACATAACAACTAAGAGCAAGCAGTTGGAGGACATTAGAACCTTCGGTAAGCAAAATTTGCAAAATATATTGGTTTCCGCTTTATTGATGGATGAATTGGTTATACAACTATTTTGAGACGGAATCTAATGTTCTGGTGTGCAATTACCTTGCAGATTATTGGTAAGAAAATTTTATGATGGACTTTTCACTTAAAAGGGTAGATACTTCAATGTTGGAGGTGCAATATGTACAGTATATATGGCTCTATGGACTAGCGAATATCTACTCAAGTTGCCCGGCAAAAAATACGATAGTGAAATTGGGAATCAATAATTGAAAGTGCACAAGGGACGCTGAAGGACAAAGAAATTATTGACCAAAGTTGTAGCAATTTTGGAGAAATGGGTTGATATCTCAAACAAAGAGATGCCTCTAGTGAGTAAAAAGTATATCATAACTAAAACTGCATTAGTGGATATCATAGAATCCGACATAGAGGAGACTCATGGAAGACTGTGTTTTAGATGGATACAATACCCACAAAAGCTACCCAATATACCCAGTATTTTAGGTGGGATACAATCCAAAAAAGCAGTCATTAGTACACGAGTTTTAGTTCGGAACAAATATATACAGATAAAAGTTTCAAGCTGAGTGGAATAATGCAGCAAATAAATATTGATGGGTCACTTCAGAGGTTCCTTCAGTGCCGCAATCTGCCTCTTCAGACTTTCTTTTAGAGCTTCATTCTCAGCTGGAAGGGTGTCCACGACATCCTCCATCCTCGATAGGCCTGCAACAACAACGTACCTCTTAACTTGCTCCACGTGCAAGTTCTCCACTAGCATCCCCATTGCAACCTTCATTGCTTCTTTCTCATCCTTCAATCCCTTCAACTCTTCCTTCAACTTGTGCAGCATACTCAGCCGTGTCTTCGATCCGCGATATGACTCAAGTAGGGTAGTAGCAGCCACTACCGAACCACAAATACCACACAAGACGGTACAATACGTAGTCGTCCGGTTGGAGAATATGAAATCATGTGCTGTCCAAAGTCACCAATAGATCTGAATCCATTTCAAAATCAATTATTACCTACATAACAAAAAAATAAATTTTGTTTACCTGACTTCAACCACGTGGCTCTATTGCCATTGACTCCAGAATTTGATCCAGTGCTACTAAAATGCCTTCTGGTAAAACGCCCACGCACACTTCAATCAAAGCATGAAGACATGCCAAAAACGATTAATCCGTTTTTATACAAAGGAAAATTTTGATACATGTTAAGAAACTAATAAGCCAAGAAATGTCTTTTTTCCTTTTTCTAATCTAGTTCTGATTGCACATAATATCAAGCTTCAAGCTCTCAGCCTAAAGTCAACTTTAATTTGTTATTCAAGTGAAAAAACAATGTTTGTGGATGCTTACATTGAAAATGGAAAGATAAGTCCATATTTGAAAAGACAGACATAATAGATAAAGAGTTACAAAATACTCTTCTTCCTTCACCTTTTAAGTTGCAAAGACTTGTCCAAATTGAAAACCTGATGATAAAATGAGTGGTCTGAATCTTTAGAAAACATGTCTATTACTCCACATAAGGAGCCATCCTGAGCCCTAAAAAGAACCTCTTATAGCAAATCTTGAACTCTCATTAGTCCATAAAAAGAACCTTGAAGTGTTATTGATCAAATCAACTACGAAATTCACTATAGACACAAAAAAATCTTTAAAGTTAATGATTCTGTCCTAAGCTTGCTCCTTTCTTTTTTAAAACAATTTATAATGAAAAAACTTACATACACGTGAGGTCTAATAAAATTTACTGACCAACCAAGTGCTGGTTATGACATAAATGGAGTAACAAATTCTCATTACAAAAATGGAAGGGGTGCTGGCTTTGCCTGGAAACTAGTAGCATACAGAAACTTCTTCAAAAGTGTCCCCAAATGAATTTATCATTTAACCTTTCAAGGGAAGAGTAGGTGAACAGACATTTTAATAGAGGGAAGAGGACTCTTGTCTTCAACATTGTGAACTCCCGAATTTGCATCTCAAACTCCCAGCAATTAAAAAGATTGCTTTGTGAACTTTAATTTCTATCTGCTTGGCAGTTATGTATTAAAAAACAAACTCTTGTCAACTTTGGGATTGTTGTAGTACTGCCATAATGTACGCCATGTTGCATTAATGTGGCATCTTTCTTTTTTTTTTTATTTCTTTTACAAATTCCCGTGGAACATGCAGTATTTCATGTCAAATAACAGGAAAAATGAAAGAAGGAAAAAAAGATATCAAATAGGAGGAAAAGTTCTGTAAAGACAGAAGTCGAGGGGGTTAAGAAGGTTGGCTGATTTCGAAGACGATAAAGTTTTGTCATCGTTTTACTTATCGGGAATAAAACAATTTTTTATCTCATCCAAATTTAATATATAGGTGGATGTTTGGTATATGCCATACTTTTACATATTTTATTCTCCAAGAGTTAAAGTAGTGAATTGGACTGATGCCCAATCAAGTTGGCCTAGAGCAAGTTAAAACATTTAGTCAAACAAGGATCAGATAAAATAATCCAATGAGAAAAGAAAGTGAGTTTGGGAAATCAGTTTAGAACCCGAACGGTTTAGGCTCCGTTGCTTTGACTCTAAAGTTGCTTCAGATTGGTGTCATGGTTCAAAGATTTGGCCGAGTCGTCACTGGAACGGGGCTTCCCGATCTGATACCGAGACGAGATGACTCCGAGATAATGAATCGTCGAAAACTCGACCGAGTCACCGAAAACTCGGCCGATCCGTCTCCGGGACAGATAAAAACGGCCGAGTCTCCCAGAGTCGCCCCGAGTCATTTCGAGTCAGTTCGAATTTTTATTATTTTTGTTAATTTTTAAATTTTTTTTATCATTTTTTTAATAATTTTTAGAATATTAAATATTTCAAAAATTTGCGTCTCGCCGAAACCGCGACTGATATGTCGAAACCGATGTAGAACGGTCCGAGCCGCGACCAGGACTTTGAACCATGATTGGTGCGGGGTATGGACAAAATCGGTGGGCATTGGATTTATTGCCTTTACTACTTATGAAGTGCTTTTGGGTTTTAGATTGATTATTCTTTTGTGAATCTCTCATGTATTGGTAGACATGAGTTTCTCACTGTTTTAGTCTTTTCTCTTCTTCATGGGTTACAGGCTCTTTCCAGATTTTCTTGGAAGGTATAATCGAGCTTCTTCTCTCATTCAGTTGTGGCCTTGGAAGTATTTTTGGGGGACAACACAAAATAGCGGATGAGGACAACATATCAGCCTTGCTAAAACGACTTGAGATTTTAAGAATGCCCAAATTGAAATTTTACTCTGTGCTGCTTGGTTATTGTAAATGGTGTACGTCGACGGGTGTCAATGCTGGTGATGTTTGATGCTGGGACTCGTGTGAGTTTCCACCAGTATCAGGTTGTTGATAAGGAGTAGAAACACTTCCTTTTGGGTACATTTCCTATTTGAAAAGGAAACAGAAATAGAGTGGTGAGCGAGCAGTTTTCTTGAAGAGGAGGAAGAAACAGTGGTTAATTTCTTTTCTGCATCTTTAAGCTTGTTTATATTTCACATGGTTGGATTGTAATTGTGGTTCATTAGCCTTTTGCCTTCTTCTGTTAGTCTAGCGCGTTTTCCTGCATAGGAGCTTATTCTCTCAGTTGTGTCTTGATGATGGCCTGAAATGGTTGCATTGAAACGTTTGTGTGCACGTTATCAACCATTTGTTAAGGTGTTTCTATGATGTCTTTGAAAGTGTTTTGTGTTTGATTATTAATTATTACTCTTTCAGATTTTGTTTTAGTTTTTGCCGTGCTAGGATAGATGGAGTAGAGCTGCTTTATACCACTTGTATTTGTCATTTCAACTTCTTTATATTTTAGGCTGATTTGCTCTTCTTTGGATACAGGCAAATTGCCCGGCGAAATGCAGAAAAACGAGAACAGTATGAAATGGATAGAAAGTATGAGATTATGTCCTAAATTTTTCTCTTCAGTTTTTTCTCCTCAATTGTTTTATGAATTCCATTTAAAATGATAATAATGTATCTAACGGGTAATGATAATGTATAATTACTTCTTGGTGAATGGAACTTTTGGTGTACTAATGTGGGGTCTTATTTAGCTGCTTTTTTCCACTGCAAGAAAGAATATTGACTGTACTTTTTGAAAAAAAAAAAAGGAATTCTTTTAGAAACATAAACAAGTTAGATACTGAGTTTAGGATGATGACAGGATTTTACGCTTTCTTAACCATTTTAACATTGCTTGCGATTTTTCTTTACTCTAGTTGCAAACAGATTCCCTAATGAATTGTTGCAGTTGTAAATATCGTAGTTAATCCTGAAAATTGATAAATTATGTAGGTTGCTTTCTGCAGATTGGCTGGTAATGTTCCTTTTCTGTATCCGTCTTAGCTTTGGCGAATGTTTGTACCTATTGTTTATCAGTGTCACATTTTGGGATACTTAATTGCTTTTATAAGCCACTATACTGTTTGATGCACAAGGTTTTCAAATTGCCTTACAAATTTATGTCTCTTTGTGCATGTTCAGTTCATGGTCAAAGGCAAACACTTTGATGGTTTATTGTTGTGTCACTGTTACAATTATTGAGGCAAATAATAAGAGAAGCAAAAGACAAGTGTTTATTTCTTTGTAAAACTGACACTACTCATAACATGAAATAACTCTATTTAAAGAATTTTAACCAACTCCACTAACTTCACTAGCTACTCCACTAATTCCACTAGTTATTCCACTAACTCCACTAATTTCATTAATTAGATAAAATAAAAAAATATGATTAATTAACAACGGTAAATATTTCTAACAATGATATATCTCTAATTTTAAGGCATTTTGTTGGCAGGGCGTCTGTAGAAGACACAATAAAGGGACACTGCGAGATGAGGTAGATAATCTCTTTCAGAACTTTTGCTACTGAACTACTAGTTCCTTTGCCCTTTTTTTTTTGGCTACTGAGTTAGTAGTGTTTGCACAGATGCAAGATCAAAAATAGAAAGTTTGCTTTTCTCATATAGTTAAAATGAGAGTGCTTTTCAGCCTCTGCACAGACACAAAGGATGATGGTTATTATACTGATGGTTTCCACTTTTCGCCCTTTGTGCCAGGGAATACTACAATCGCCGGATAGAAAGATTGCGGTATGACTTGCTTCAAAATCTTCTTTTGCTGAACAGACTTGCTGCAAAACTTGAATTGCTAATTGAACTTCTATTTTTTTTTTCATATTTTATTGGCATTTGCTAGAATTTTGACATGCTAGGAAATTATTTGAACTTTGCATCCTTTGGTTATTTCGTTGTTTGGTATTGAAAATATCACTAACAACTTTTGCCTGTGGTGCAGTTCACGGATTGCTGCCCTGGAAGAGCAGGATATCGCAACAAGGTTCAAGTGCTTTATTTGCTGCGAAGGGATTTAAGTGGGAATCTATTTAAACTTCGCATCCTATTGATATTTTGTTGTATGCTATATAGAATATCACTAACAGCCTATGATTGTGGTGTAGTTCCCCGGTTGCTGCCATGGAAAACCAGGAAAGCACAAGGTTTTTTCTAAATTTCAATAACTATTTTTTATTACATTTATTTGCTGCAAAAGGGTTTTAACTGAATAGATCAATTGCTGGTTGTGGAACTACATGCAGCAATTGGCTATTGATGGTTGGATTATCTATTAGATGTTTCTTATCCATGTGTAAGTCTCTTTGTTTTTGGGGATTCTGTTTGGTTTGTTATATGACAGCTACAGTGTATGCGTATTGTAGCATTTAAATCAATCAAATGGGTACTTTGCTTCTTTCCAAAATGGTCAGATGCTTGAAATCGCATACAGGAAATCATACTTTTTGTACACTACCTCAAAGTATTTGATGGACATTCAAATTTAGCAAGGGCCTTCTGGTCCTAGTGTCCTCTATCTCCTACCTACTTACCCAACTGTATTGGGGTTTAGGACTTTTAGGTGTCTTTTGTAAACTAATTCATGATTTTGTTAGATTTTCTCTATTTTAAGATTCCACGTATTATGGATCTCCTTATTGAAATGAAACATTAAACGTGCATGTTTCCACCACATCTCATGTATTTTTCCCCTAAAATGACACTTGGGTGTCGCTTAATACTGGGTGACTTTGATTGCAAGAAATTATTGACCAAAGTTGTAGCAATTTTGGAGAAATGGGTTGATATCTCAAATAAAGAGATGCCTCTAGTGAGTAAAAAGTATATCATAACTGAAACTGCATTAGTGGATATCATAGAATCCGACGTAGAGGAGACTCATGGAAGACTGTGTTTTAGATGGATACAATACCCACAAAAGCTACCCAATATACCCAGTATTTTAGGTGGGATAAAATCCAAAAAAATAGTCATTAGTACACGAGTTTTAGTTCGGAACAAATATATACAGATAAAAGTTTCAAGCTGAGTGGAATAATGCAGCAAATAAATATTGATGGGTCACTTCAGAAGTTCCTTCAGTGCCGCAATCTGCCTCTTCAGACTTTCTTTTAGAGCTTCATTCTCAGTCGAAGAGGTGTCCACGACATCCTCCATCCTCGATAGGCCTGCAACAACAATGTGCCTCTTAACTTGCTCCATGTGCAAGTTCTCCACTAGCATCCCCATTGCAACCTTCATTGCTTCTTTCTCATCCTTCAATCCCTTCAACTCTTCCTTCAACTTGTGCAGCATACTCAACCGTGTCTTCGATCCGCGATATGACTCAAGTAGGGTAGTAGCAGCCACTACCGAACCATATATACCACACAAGACGGTACAATACGTAGTCGTCCGGTTGGAGAATATGAAATCATGTGCTATCCAAAGGCACCAATAGATCTGAATCCATTTCAAAATCAATTATTACCTACATAACAAAAAAATAAATTTTGTTTACCTGACTTCAACCACGTGGCTCTATTGCCATTGACTCCAGAATTTGATCCAGTGCTACTAAAATGCCTTCTGGTAAAACGCCCACGCACACTTCAATCAAAGCATGAAGACATGCCCAAAACGATTAATCTGTTTTTATACAAAGGAAAATTTTGATACATGTTAAGAAACTAATAAGCCAAGAAATGTCTTTTTTCCTTTTTCTAATCTAGTTCTGATTGCACATAATCTCAAGCTTCAAGCTCTCAGCCTAAAGTCAACTTTAATTTGTTATTCAAGTGAAAAAACAATGTTTGTGGATGCTTACATTGAAAATGGAAAGATAAGTCCATATTTGAAAAGACAGACATAATAGATAAAGAGTTACAAAATACTCTTCTTCCTTCACCTTTTAAGCTGCAAAGACTTGTCCAAATTGAAAACCTGATGATAAAATGAGTGGTCTGAATCTTTAGAGAACATGTCTATTACTCCACATAAGGAGCCATCCTGAGCTCTAAAAAGAACCTCTCATAGCAAATCTTGAACTCTCATTAGTCCCTAAAAAGAACCTTGAAGTGTTATTGATCAAATCAACTACGAAATTCACTATAGACACAAAAAAATCTTTAAAGTTAATGATTCTGTCCTAAGCTTGCTCCTTTCTTTTTTAAAACAATTTATAATGAAAAAACTTACATACACGTGATGTCTAATAAAATTTACTGACTAACCAAGTGCTGGTTATGACATAAATGGAGTAACAAATTCTCATTACAAAAATGGAAGAGGTGCTGGCTTGGCCTGGACACTAGTAGCATACAGAAACTTCTTCAAAAGTGTCCCCAAATGAATTTATCATTTGACCTTTCAAGGGCAGAGTAGATGAACAGACATTTTAATAGAGGGAAGAGGACTCTTGTCTTCAACATTGTGAACTTCCGAATTTGCATCTCAAACTCCCAGCAATTAAAAAGATTACTTTGTGAACTTTAATTTCTATCTGCTTGGCAGTTATGTACTCAAAAGCAAACTCTTGTCAACTTTGGGATTGTTGTAGTACTGTGATAATGTACGCCATGTTGCATTAATGTGGCATCTTTCTTGTTTTTTTTATTTCTTTTATAAATTCCCGTGGAACATGTAGTATTTCATGTCAAATAACAGGAAAAATGAAAGAAGGAAAAAAAAAGATCAAATGGGAGGAAAAGTTCTGTAAAGACAGAAGTTGAGGGGGTTAAGAAGGTTGGCTGATTTCGAAGACGATAAAGTTTTGTCCTCGTTTTACTTATCGGGAATAAATAATTTTTTATCTCATCCCAATTTGATATATAGGTGGATGTTTGGTATATGCCATACTTTTACATATTTTATTCTCCAAGAGTTAAAGTAGCGAATTGGACTGATGTCCAATCAAGTTGGCCTAGAGCAAGTTAAAACATTTAGTCAAACAAGGATCAGATAAAATAATCCAATGGGAAAAGAAAGTGAGTTTGGGAAATCAGTTTAGAACCCGAACGGTTTAGGCTCCGTTGCTTTGACTCTAAAGTTGCTTCAGATTGGTGTCATGGTTCAAAGACTCGGCCGATACAGAGACGATTCGGCCGAGTCGTCACCGGAACGGGGCTTCCCGATCTGATACCGAGACAAGATGATTACGAGATAATGAATCGCCAAAAACTCAACCGAGTCAACGAGAACTCGGCCGATCCGTCTTCGGGAGGGATAAAAATGGCCGAGTCTCCCAGAGTCGCTCCGAGTCATTTCGAGTCAACTCGAATTTTTATTATTTTCGCTAATTTTTAAATTTTTTTAATCATTTTTTTAAACAATTTTTAGAATATTAAATATTTCAAAAATTTGCGTCTCGCCGAGACCGCGACTGATATGTCGAAACCGATGTGGAACGGTCCGAGCCGCGACCACGACTTTGAACCATGACTGGTGCGGGGCATGGACAAAATCGGTGGGTATTGGATTTATTGCCTTTACTACTTATGAAGTGCTTTTGGGTTTTAGATTGATTATTCTTTTGTGAATCTCTCATGTATTGGTGGATATGAGTTTCTCACTGTTTTAGTCTTTTCTCTTCTTCATGGGTTACAGGCTCTTTCCGGATTTTCTTGGAAGGTATAATCGAGCTTCTTCTCTCATTCAGTTGTGGCCTTGGAAGTATTTTCGGGGGACAACACAAAATAGCGGATGAGTACAACATATCAGCTTTGCTAAAATGACTTGAGATTTTAAGAATGCCCAAATTGAAATTTTACTCTGTGCTGCTTGGTTATTGTAAATGGTGTACGTCGATGGGTGTCAATGCTGGTGATGTTTGATGCTGGGACTCGTGTGAGTTTCCACCAGTATCAGGTTGTTGATAAGGAGTAGAAATTCTTCCTTTTGGGTACATTTCCTATTTGAAAAGGAAACAGAAATAGAGTGGTGAGCGAGCAGTTTTCTTGAAGAGGAGGAAGAAACAGTGGTTATTTTCTTTTCTGCATCTTTAAGCTTGTTTATATTTCACATGGTTGGATTGTAATTGTGGTTCACTATCCTTTTGCCTTCTTCTGTTAGTCTAGCGCGTTTTCCTGCATAGGAGCTTATTCTCTCAGTTGTGTCTTGATGATGGCCGGAAATGGTTGCATTGAAACGTTTATGTGCACATTATCAACCATTTGTTAAGGTGTTTCTATGATGTCTTTGAAAGTGTTTTGTGTTTTGATTATTAATTATTACTCTTTCAGATTTTGTTTTAGTTTTTGCCGTGTTAGGACAGATGGAGTAGAGCTGCTTTATACCACTTGTATTTGTCATTTCAACTTCTTTATATTTTAGGCTGATTTGCTCTTTTCTCGATACAGGCAAATTGCCCAGCGAAATGCAGAAAAACGAGAACAGTATGAAATGGATAGAAAGTATGAGATTATGTCCTAAATTTTTCTCTTCAGCTTTTTCTCCTCAATTGTTTTATGAATTCCATTTAAAATGATAATAATGTATCTAACGGGCAATGATAATGTATAATTACTTCTTGGTGAATGGAACTTTTGGTGTACTAATGTGGTGTCTTATTTAGCTGCTTTTTTCCTCTGCAAGAAAGAATATTGACTGTACTTTTTGAAAAAAAAAAGAATTCTTTTAGAAACATAAACAAGTTAGATACTGAGTTTAGGATGATGACAGGATTTTACGCTTTCTTAACCATTTTAACATTGCTTGCGATTTTTCTTTACTCTAGTTGCAAACAGATTCCCTAATGAATTGCTGCAGTTGTAAATATCGTAGTTAATCCTGAAAATTGATAAATTATGTAGGTTGCTTTCTGCAGATTGGCTGGTAATGTTCCTTTTCTGTATCCGTCTTAGCTTTGGCGAATGTTTGTACCTATTGTTTATCAGTGTCACATTTTGGGATACTTAATTGCTTTTATAAGCCACTATACTGTTTGATGCACAAGGTTTTCAAACTGCCTTACAAATTTATGTCTCTTTGTGCATGTTCAGTTCATGGTCAAAGGCAAACACTTTGATGGTTTATTGTTGTGTCAGTGTTACAATTATTGAGGCAAATAATAAGAGAAGCAAAGGACAAGTGTTTATTTCTTTGTAAAACTGACACTACTCATAACATGAAATAACTCTATTTATAGAGTTTAAACCAACTCCACTAACTATCCCACTAACTCCACTAGCTACTCCACTAATTCCACTAGTTATTCCACTAACTCCACTAATTTCATTAATTAGATAAAATAAACAAATATGATTAATTAACAACGGTAAATATTTCTAACAATGATATATCTCTAAATTTAAGGCATTTTGTTGGCAGGGCGTCCGTAGAAGACACAATAAAAGGACACTGCGAGATGAGGTAGATAATCCCATTCAGAACTTTTGCTACCGAACTACTAGTTCCTCTGCCCCCTTTTTTTTTTGCCACTGAGTTAGTAGTGTTTGCACACATGCAAGATCAAAAATAGAAAGTTTGCTTTTCTCATATAGTTAAAATGAGAGTGCTTTTCAGCCTCTGCACAGACACAAAGGATGATGGTTATTATACTGACGGTTTCCACTTTTCGCCCTTTGTGC
Source organism: Coffea humblotiana (assembly GCA_023065735.1). Taxonomy (NCBI): domain Eukaryota; kingdom Viridiplantae; phylum Streptophyta; class Magnoliopsida; order Gentianales; family Rubiaceae; genus Coffea; species Coffea humblotiana. The sequence continues at coordinate 28,851,613 of CM041217.1, read as the reverse complement.
CAGGGAATACTACAATCGCCGGATAGAAAGATTGCAGTATGACTTGCTTCAAAATCTTCTTTTGCTGAACAGACTTGCTGCAAAACTTGAATTGCTAATTGAACTTCTATTTTTTTTTCATATTTTATTGGCATTTGCTAGAATTTTGATATGCTAGGAAATTATTTGAACTTTGCATCCTTTGGTTATTTCGTTGTTTGGTATTGAAAATATCACTAACAACTTTTGCCTGTGGTGCAGTTCACGGATTGCTGCCTTGGAAGAGCAAGATATCGCAACAAGGTTCAAGTGCTTTATTTGCTGCGAAGGGATTTAAGCGGGAAACTATTTAAACTTCGCATCCTATTGATATTTTGTTGTATGCTATATAGAATATCACTAACAGCCTATGATTGTGGTGCAGTTCCCCGGTTGCTGCCATGGAAAACCAGGAAAGCACAAGGGTTTTTCTAAATTTCAATAACTATTTTTTATTACATTTATTTGCTGCAAAAGGGTTTTAACTGAATAGATCAATTGCTGGTTGTGGAACTACATGCAGCAATTGGCTATTGATGGTTGGATTATCTATTAGATGTTTCTTATCCATGTGTAAGGCTCTTTGTTTTGGGGGATTCTGTTTGGTTTGTTATATGACAGCTTCAGTGTATGCGTATTGTAGCATTTAAATCAATCAGATGGGTACTTTGCTTCTTTCCAAAATGGTCAGATGCTTGAAATCGCATACAGGAAATCATGCTTTTTGTACACTACCTCAAAGTATTTGATGGACATTCAAATTTAGCAAGGGCCTTCTGGTCCTAGTGTCCTCTATCTCCTACCTGCTTACCCAACTGTATCGGGGTTTAGGACTTTTAGGTGTATTTTGTAAACCAATTTATGATTTTGTTAGATTTTCTCTCTCTTTAAGATTCCACATATTATGGATCTCCTTATTGAAATGAAACATTAAACGTGCATGTTTCCACCACACCTCATGTATTTTTCTCCTTAAATGACACTTGGGTGTCGCTTAATACTGGGTGACTTTGATTGCAAGAAATTATTAACCAAAGTTGTAGCAATTTTGGAGAAATGGGTTGATATCTCAAATAAAGAGATGCCTCTAGTGAGTAAAAAGTATATCATAACTGAAACTGCATTAGTGGATATCATAGAATCCGACGTAGAGGAGACTCATGGAAGACTGTGTTTTAGATGGATACAATATCCACAAAAGCTACCCAGTATACCCAGTATTTTAGGTGGGATACAATCCAAAAAAACAGTCATTAGTACACGAGTTTTAGTTCGGAACAAATATATACAGATAAAAGTTTCAAGCTGAGTGGAATAATGCAGCAAATAAATATTGATGGGTCACTTCAGAAGTTCCTTCAGTGCCGCAATCTGCCTCTTCAGACTTTCTTTTAGAGCTTCATTCTCAGCTGGAAGGGTGTCCACGACATCCTCCATCCTCGATAGGCCTGCAACAGCAACGTACCTCTTAACTTGCTCCACGTGCAAGTTCTCCACTTGCATCCCCATTGCAACCTTCATTGCTTCTTTCTCATCCTTCAATCCCTTCAACTTTTCCTTCAACTTGTGCAGCACACTCAACCGTCTTCGATCCGTGATATGACTCAAGTAGGGTAGTAGCAGCCACTACCGAACCATAAATACCACACAAGACGGCACAATACGTAGCTGCCCGGTTGGAGAATATGAAATCATGTGCTGTCCAAAGCCACCAATAGATCTGAATCCATTTCAAAATCAATTATTACCTACATAACAAAAAAATAAATTTTGTTTACCTGACTTCAACCACGTGGCTCTATTGCCATTGACTCCAGAATTTGATCCAGTGCTGCTAAAATGCCTTCTGGAAAAACGCCCACGCACAATTCAATCAAAGCATGAAGACATGCCATAAACGATTAATCCATTTTTATACAAAGGAAAATTTTGATACATGTTAAGAAACTAATAAGCTGAGAAATGTCTTTTTTCCTTTTTCTAATCTAGTTCTGATTGCACATAATATCAAGCTTCAAGCTCTCAGCCTGAAGTCAACTTTAATTTGTTATTCAAGTGAAAAAACAATGTTTGTGGATGCTTACATTGAAAATGGAAAGATAAGTCCATATTTGAAAAGACAGACATAATAGATAAAGAGTTACAAAATACTCTTCTTCCTTCACCTTTTAAGCTGCAAAGACTTGTCCAAATTGAAAACCTGATGATAAAATGAGTGGTCTGAATCTTTAGAGAACATGTCTATTACTCCACATAAGGAGCCATCCTGAGCTCTAAAAAGAACCTCTCATAGCAAATCTTGAACTCTCATTAGTCCTTAAAAAGAACCTTGAAGTGTTATTGATCAAATCAACCACGAAATTCACTATAGACACAAAAAAATCTTTAAAGTTAATGATTCTGTCCTAAGCTTGCTCCTTTCTTTTTTAAAACAATTTATAATGAAAAAACTTACATACACGTGATGTCTAATAAAATTTACTGACTAACCAAGTGCTGGTTATGACATAAATGGAGTAACAAATTCTCATTACAAAAATGGAAGAGGTGCTGGCTTGGCCTGGACACTAGTAGCATACAGAAACTTCTTCAAAAGTGTCCCCAAATGAATTTATCATTTGACCTTTCAAGGGCAGAGTAGATGAACAGACATTTTAATAGAGGGAAGAGGACTCTTGTCTTCAACATTGTGAACTTCCAAATTTGCATCTCAAACTCCCAGCAATTAAAAAGATTACTTTGTGAACTTTAATTTCTATCTGCTTGGCAGTTATGTACTCAAAAGCAAACTCTTGTCAACTTTGGGATTGTTGTAGTACTGTGATAATGTACGCCATGTTGCATTAATGTGGCATCTTTCTTGTTTTTTTTATTTCTTTTATAAATTCCCGTGGAACATGTAGTATTTCATGTCAAATAACAGGAAAAATGAAAGAAGGAAAAAAAAAGATCAAATGGGAGGAAAAGTTCTGTAAAGACAGAAGTTGAGGGGGTTAAGAAGGTTGGCTGATTTCGAAGACGATAAAGTTTTGTCCTCGTTTTACTTATCGGGAATAAATAATTTTTTATCTCATCCCAATTTGATATATATGTGGATGTTTGGTATATGCCATACTTTTACATATTTTATTCTCCAAGAGTTAAAGTAGCGAATTGGACTGATGTCCAATCAAGTTGGCCTAGAGCAAGTTAAAACATTTAGTCAAACAAGGATCAGATAAAATAATCCAATGAGAAAAGAAAGTGAGTTTGGGAAATCAGTTTAGAACCCGAACGGTTTAGGCTCCGTTGCTTTGACTCTAAAGTTGCTTCAGATTGGTGTCATGGTTCAAAGACTCGGCCGAGACAGAGACGACTCGGCCGAATCGTCACCGGAACGGAGCTTCCCAATCTGATACCGAGACGAGATGACTCCCAGATAATGAATCGCCGAAAACTCGACCGAGTCAACGAGAACTCGGCCGATCCGTCTCCGGGACGGATAAAAACGGCCGAGTCTCCCAGAGTCGCCCCGAGTCATTTCGAGTGTGCTCGAATTTTTATTATTTTTGCTAATTTTTTAATTTTTTAATCATTTTTTTATAATTTTTAGAATATTAAATATTTCAAAAATTTGCGTCTCGCCGAAACCGCGACTGATATGTCGAAACCGATGTAGAACGGTCCGAGCCGCGACCGCGACCGCAACCACGACTTTGAACCATGATTGGTGTGGGGTATGGACAAAATCGGTGGGCATTGGATTTATTGCCTTTACAACTTATGAAGTGCTTTTGGGTTTTAGATTGATTATGCTTTTGTGAATCTCTCATGTATTGGTGGATATGAGTTTCTCACTGTTTTAGTTTTTTCTCTTCTTCATGGGTTACAGGCTCTTTCCGGATTTTCTTGGAAGGTATAATCGAGCTTCTTCTCTCATTCAGTTGTGGCCTTGGAAGTATTTTTGGGGGACAACACAAAATAGCGGATGAGTACAACATATCAGCCTTGCTAAAATGACTTGAGATTTTAAGAATGCCCAAATTGAAATTTTACTCTGTGCTACTTGGTTATTGTAAATGGTGTACGTCGATGGGTGTCAATGCTGGTGTTGTTTGATGCTGGGACTCGTGTGAGTTTCCACCAGTATCAGGTTGTTGATCAGGAGTAGAAATTCTTCCTTTTGGGTACATTTCCTATTTGAAAAGGAAACAGAAATAGAGTGGTGAGCGAGCAGTTTTCTTGAAGAGGAGGAAGAAACAGTGGTTATTTTCTTTTCTGCATCTTTAAGCTTGTTTATATTTCACATGGTTGGATTGTAATTGTGGTTCATTAGCCTTTTGCCTTCTTCTGTTAGTCTAGCGCGTTTTCCTGCATAGGAGCTTATTCTCTCAGTTGTGTCTTGATGATGGCCTGAAATGGTTGCATTGAAACGTTTGTGTGCACGTTATCAACCATTTGTTAAGGTGTTTCTATGATGTCTTTGAAAGTGTTTTGTGTTTGATTATTAATTATTACTCTTTCAGATTTTGTTTTAGTTTTTTGCCGTGCTAGGACAGATGGAGTAGAGCTGCTTTATACCACTTGTATTTGTCATTTCAACTTCTTTATATTTTAGGCTGATTTGCTCTTCTTTGGATATAGGCAAATTGCCCGGCGAAATGCAGAAAAACGAGAACAGTATGAAATGGATAGAAAGTATGAGATTATGTCCTAAATTTTTCTCTTCAGTTTTTTCTCCTCAATTGTTGTATGAATTCCATTTAAAATGATAATAATGTATCTAACGGGTAATGATAATGTATAATTACTTCTTGGTGAATGGAACTTTTGGTGTACTAATGTGGGGTCTTATTTAGTTGCTTTTTTCCTCTGCAAGAAAGAACATTGACTGTACTTTTTGAAAAAAAAAAGGAATTCTTTTAGAAACATAAACAAGTTAGATACTGAGTTTAGGATGATGACAGGATTTTACGCTTTCTTAACCATTTTAACATTGCTTGCGATTTTTCTTTACTCTAGTTGCAAACAGATTCCCTAATGAATTGCTGCAGTTGTAAATATCGTAGTTAATCCTGAAAATTGATAAATTATGTAGGTTGCTTTCTGCAGATTGGCTGGTAATGTTCCTTTTCTGTATCCGTCTTAGCTTTGGCGAATGTTTGTACCTATTGTTTATCAGTGTCACATTTTGGGATACTTAATTGCTTTTATAAGCCACTATACTGTTTGATGCACAAGGTTTTCAAATTGCCTTACAAATTTATGTCTCTTTGTGCATGTTCAGTTCATGGTCAAAGGCAAACACTTTGATGGTTTATTGTTGTGTCACTGTTACAATTATTGAGGCAAATAATAAGAGAAGCAAAGGACAAGTGTTTATTTCTTTGTAAAACTGACACTACTCATAACATGAAATAACTCTATTTATAGAATTTAAACCAACTCCACTAACTATCCCACTAACTCCACTAGCTACTCCACTAATTCCACTAGTTATTCCACTAACTCCACTAATTTCATTAATTAGATAAAATAAACAAATATGATTAATTAACAACGGTAAATATTTCTAACAATGATATATCTCTAAATTTAAGGCATTTTGTTGCAGGGCGTCCGTAGAAAACACAATAAAGGGATACTGCGAGATGAGGTAGATAATCCCTTTCAGAACTTTTGCTACCGAACTACTAGTTCCTCTGCCCCCCCTTTTTTTTTTGCCATTGAGTTAGTAGTGTTTGCACACATGCAAGATCAAAAATAGAAAGTTTGCTTTTCTCATATAGTTAAAATGAGAGTGCTTTTCAGCCTCTGCACAGACACAAAGGATGATGGTTATTATACTGATGGTTTCCACTTTTCGCCCTTTGTGCCAGGGAATACTACAATCGCCGGATAGAAAGATTGCGGTATGACTTGCTTCAAAATCTTCTTTTGCTGAACAGACTTGCTGCAAAACTTGAATTGCTAATTGAACTTCTATTTTTTTTTTCATATTTTATTGGCATTTGCTAGAATTTTGACATGCTAGGAAATTATTTGAACTTTGCATCCTTTGGTTATTTCGTTGTTTGGTATTGAAAATATCACTAACAACTTTTGCCTGTGGTGCAGTTCACGGATTGCTGCCTTGAAAGAGCAGGATATCGCAACAAGGTTCAAGTGCTTTATTTGCTGCGAAGGGATTTAAGCGGGAAACTATTTAAACTTCGCATCCTATTGATATTTTGTTGTATGCTATATAGAATATCACTAACAGCCTATGATTGTGGTGCAGTTCCCCGGTTGCTGCCATGGAAAACCAGGAAAGCACAAGGGTTTTTCTAAATTTCAATAACTATTTTTTATTACATTTATTTGCTGCAAAAGGGTTTTAACTGAATAGATCAATTGCTGGTTGTGGAACTACATGCAGCAATTGGCTATTGATGGTTGGATTATCTATTAGATGTTTCTTATCCATGTGTAAGGCTCTTTGTTTTGGGGGATTCTGTTTGGTTTGTTATATGACAGCTTCAGTGTATGCGTATTGTAGCATTTAAATCAATCAGATGGGTACTTTGCTTCTTTCCAAAATGGTCAGATGCTTGAAATCGCATACAGGAAATCATGCTTTTTGTACACTACCTCAAAGTATTTGATGGACATTCAAATTTAGCAAGGGCCTTCTGGTCCTAGTGTCCTCTATCTCCTACCTGCTTACCCAACTGTACTAGGGTTTAGGACTTTTAGGTGTATTTTGTAAACTAATTCATGATTTTGTTAGATTTTCTCTCTCTTTAAGATTCCACATATTATGGATCTCCTTATTGAAATGAAACATTAAACGTGCATGTTTCCACCACACCTCATGTATTTTTCTCCTTAAATGACACTTGGGTGTCGCTTAATAATTTTTTTTTTTGGTTCTATTTTTTTCGTATTTGTGTCAAAATATAGACAACTTTCATTAGCAACTTTACTGACAAATAACCTTGAACATCTTTTGCATTTAAAAGAAATTTCACACTGGATTGGGATATATTTAAGCTTTGATGTGGTTGCATATTGCGCTGAAGCATGGGCATCACTTTGTTCAGAATCTTTTCTTACGAGTCACTTTTGTGTTAATGTGCATTACTCTCACTGGTGGGTGACATTTTAATTAGGTATAGGCTTATTCATTGAATTGTGATGATTTTCAAATTTTGTAGAGCTTGTCAAAGGTTCATTTTGTCATTTTTCCCTTGTTCCTATGCACCGTCTTTTGGTGGATTCCTGAAGACCGTGTAGCCTGTAGTTTGGGTATGTTGTGGTGGCATGTGGAAGCTTTGGTCTCATTTTTCCTGTTTTCTTTTTTTTTTTCCCTTTTCTCCCCTCAGGGATGTTGGAGGCGTTGGACAGGCCTGAAGTTGGACATCGGTGTCTGGAAATTATGCTCTGAATGGAAGGAACCATGCTTCGGTTAGTGTTTTGAGATTGTTCATGATATTTAAATCTCTGTCAGTCTTTTTAGTTATGCTGCTACATTTGGTTATGCTAGATCACTTGGGTCAAGACAGACTCTACCGTGCTTTTGAGTTATGCTAGATGACTTTGGTCAAAGTCATCACACTGTACTGTGCTTTTGATGGTCCGAGTGCTACCTCGGTTAAGAGGTGCATTTTTATGCGAAGACATATCCATGTGTTTATGTGTACATATGTGTTTTCATCATACATTCTGGGCAGTTTGTCAAATGGGTTTTTATCCAAATTTGTCTGCTACCAATTTTTTTTTATCGATTTTAACTATAATAACTTTAAAAAACTTTTTAAAGTTTTTTTATCTACACACTTCAAAATATTCAAAACACACCAAAAAAAAAAAATTCCCTTCCTCCCTCCTCTCTTCTTCCACCTCAACCAACCACCACCTCCGTTGCCGGCCAAGTCCTATACGACCTTAATTAAAGTTTTTAACTGTACTACTAGTTTAGTTACTCTAGAAGCACGTTTAATTGTACTACTAATATAGCAACCCTAGAAACACGTTACTAGAAAACTTGATGATGTCAACAGAAAATAATGATGAGTGACAGTTTTTTTATTCAAAGCAGTAACGAATCATGAACATCATGGATCACTGCATTAAAGCCTATTTGTTTGCTGAGGCAGAATAACGTTGGACAGAACTTAATAAGCGTTTATAGAAGGGATGTGAAACAGATCAGAGAAAATACTGACATTAGGAATAAATTTGAAAAAAATGAACCTTGATTATTCTTGAATTATCATTACTTCATCAATAACCGCCTTACTACTGGGACGTCAGAATTCAGAGAAAGTGCGGAGCAACGTATGAGATCAAAAATTGAGAGCTTTCATCAAACAGAAAATAGCTCAGGCAAACATGCTGTGGCAGCTTCTTAATGCCTCGGTGAAAGATAAACTTGCTAACTAGCCGCCTATCTATACTTCTTGGCTTTTGCCAACTTTTTCTTTTTCTTCTTCACAGCTTTTGGAACTTTATGTTTGCGAGCCTCCCTCTTCTCCTCTTTAACTTTCTTCTTGTTCTCCTTCCTAGCAGCTTTTCTATCAGCAGCAGTCGGCTGTTTGCCTCCACATGATGAATCTAATTCCTCTGTGTCCGTTGAATCACTTTCATCCTCATCCGTTCCACTTCTGGACCCACTGCCGGCTGATTCTGAGTTTTCATCCTGTAGTGAAACATCTTCCATAGGTTGCCCAACCTGCTCATGTGACTCTCTTTCTGCCAAGGAAGAGTCAGAAATAGAAAGGGCCTGCTTAAGACCCGTAATAGTTTGATAGTACATGTCTCCCGTGTCAGCACCGCTAATCAGCCGCTGCACATCCTCCTCTGCATTTTTGACATGATCTAGTGTTTTTGGAATGTATGACTGGAATCACAGAAAAAAAGATCCAAAAATTACTAAGACTTGTAGTTTTGCTGAGTTCTCAGTCTGATACTAAGGTGACAACTCTACATTCAAATGCATGCTAAAGAGCTTCTAATTATAAGAAAAAACAAAATTTCAGAAGGTTATTAATGATTAACTAGACTTATTCGGGTTAATGAGTTGATGCATATTTGCAAAGCTCCTAATTCATTTATGAAGTCTGCTAAACACCAAAATACATTCAGTACGGGGTTTGTCTCATGTATGATATATGCTCAACATGGATATATTTTTTGAAGTGTTCCTGGAAGTTATCTAAAATTCATTTCAACAAGAACTTCCTCAATATCGGGTATTGAAAAAACATTGTGAGAACTACGGACCTGCATAAATACAGAATCAGCAATTTCTTCTTCTGCAGAAATGACATGGCCTCTAGCCAAAATTTTTTGTTGCACCTACAAGATAGAATTACAGTTTAGGTTCAAATAGTCACAAGATGCAACAATAAATCATATATGCACTCATGTCCTACCTCTTCCAAATAACTATCCACTGAATCATCATTAATAGAAGGATCAACTATAAAATCAAATAATTCTCGTATTGTCATAACACCTACATCATGTTTCCTGAAGAAATCCTGCACCAAATCATTCCAACCATTTATCAATACAATTCAGGAGCTCATACCCATTAATAATTCAGCTGAACCACAACCAAAGAAAGATAAGACTCACAGAAACATGAACACAATCCTCTCGAAGAAAATCAAGGGCATGAGGATGATCAAGATCAACTGATTGTGAGACATCAATGATATGCAAGTGGCCCTGCAAATCAAGAGGTTTTTGTTTGCTGTATAGACGAACGAATTTGAAATAAAAGAAAGGGACGGGGCCTACCTCAAAATAAAGAATATTATATTCACTGAGGTCTCCATGCACCAGCTTGCATTTCTGGTACAGTGTGCGCATTACCATAATGATCTGCAAGACAAAGCAAAATACTGTAATAGCAAATTTTTTAGGTAATCCATCTTTTTGAAAAACAACTGCAACACAAGAGACAAAGAAAGTTGAATCTTATCCTTAATGATATTTTTAGGACAACTAGCTATTTGAACCACATCCATAATGAGAGCTAGAGAAAATTTAAAAAAAATGAACCAATCTGGCATTACAATGACTTGGCAAACAAGGACAAACAAGAGAAGTTTTAATTTGGTGCTACATGTCTATTCTAAGGCCCAACAATCACATTTGAAGATTGCATTGCATTATACGAGAACTGAAAGAAGACAGCAAAGCTACTTCAGAGTAAAGTGGACCAAAAATCCAAAAGAAAAAAGGGATAAAAAAACAGCCAGTGATTGCAACTTTCATGTTCTTTCCTGTTAAACTTCCAGAAGAAGAAGCTTCCATGCAATTAAACCTTGAGGAAATGACTGGTTTTATTTATGCTCAATTTTCTTGTGCAGTGATGTGGATTCTCTCAGTTTTTCTTACTCTCCCCAACCCAACCCCACCCCCACCCCCCACCCCTCCCAAACAAAAAAAAAAAAAAAACCAAAAAACCCCCATCAAAAAAAAAAGGGAAAAAATTACGGCAATGTGGATTTTGATGACACTCACTACATCATGTATTTGCTATGATGTCTACGACCAAACTGAGGAACTCGTAACATGAATTTACTAATGTAGAAGTGTTGAATCTAAGCTGAGATTCTAAATAGATAATAACGATGAATAAATGGTAAGAAACTGAGTTATCAGTGCATGGATTGGTTATACCTATAAGTTATATTCCAGAAATTGACAGCAATTTATTTACTATGAAAGAACTTTAGCACATGAATCAGTTACATGAGCTTATATTGAGCAAGAATGCATCCGAGATACATGAATCAGCTGTGGACATGAAAGAATCCAATCATTTATTTAATGTAATAGTATAAACAAATGTTGGGCCAACAGCCTATTTTGTTTGCATGGTACTTGGGCCATCTGAAACTAGCATGTCCACAGCACTTGTTACATTGCCATCATACTTTCTCATAGGCACCATCTTCAAATATCCAAGATAGAAATAGAAACACATAATTACCTCCACGTAACATTCTCGTAACTTGTCCAGAGATAAAGCAGCATCCTTGAGCCGAGGTGCAGCCCAACCTCCCTCACCTGCAAAACAGAATGTGATCATCAACTGAACCAATTTGAGAGAACATGCTTCCAGTGTCAAAAAGACTTATTCACCCACATACGGCAAAGGCAACAGCAAAGTCAGCAGCAATGCAATAATACTCTTGAAAACACAGACATCAGCTAGAAATCAATTTTCTGCTTACGTATAAGACTTCCTTTCAATGAATATCTAATTAGTATTTTTATTAGATACTAAAACCATGCAATGACCATGAACACCCAAAACAGATCTACTTGAGTTCTATATGTGCAAAAGCATATCAGTAAGCAACTGGAGTTAGAACCCAGAGTTGAAGTTATAAACAAGAATCTGAAACCAAGGCACGTGCAGTATAGAAGGGAGGATATGCCTAGATTAGATCAAATAAGCTTTTATCCTGTTGCTTACTCTAATTAACCATTGTGCATTTCTCTCTTAAGCAGAACCAAAAACATCTAAATTTTTAGGGTCCACCACTATTGATTATCAGAAACTTTATTTGCCATGCAATTTACAAGACACAACATATGAGTCCGCTTTGTTAACAGCATAATTGACTGACATATAAGTCAGCTATGTGAAAAGCATAATTGACATACAAAAGCATGAGTTGCAGTAAGCTTATACAATTTGGGGAAACTTTTTGTCTCTGTCATTGTCCTTATGAGTACCTTGCATGGTGAATCAGTACTTTTCTGTAGGAAGGTCTTTTTTATCAGTTTCTAACTGCATCTAACTTATTCTATCTTCCAGGTATTGGTACATAATCTTTCTATATCAGGAAGAGATGCAATTCATGCAGCTACAACTTTTCTTAAATTTCATTCAACAAATGGCGAAAAAGACGAGTCGTTAGCATTACAAAAGTATGTAGAGTACCTATGAATTCCATAACCAGAACATGAAGTCTCAAGAGAATCGGAGTGGGGCACCTTATTCCTGCTGCCTTTAGCCTGTAGTTTACCATGATCATGTTCTCTCAAACTATGAAATGTAGGACTTGTTCAAAAGAATAATTGGTTAAGTAAATATACCAATGCATGAAATGAAGAAGTTCTTCCAAGCAATATCTGGTTAAGTAGATATAACAAATGCAAGAGGCTTAATGACATCAAATTCATTATAGACTTGGCTCCATGCCTTTGGGAAAAAACCATCATTAATAACAAACATAATGCAGATTGAAATTAAGAAGAAAAAAAAAGATGTTCAAGATAAATGGCACATGATACCAAGAGATAATAACTATTCTGAACTGCATAATCCAAAAAATATAAATCAATCACCGGAATTGACTAGCTAATAGATTCACAATGCATTTTGCATTAGCCACGATAGCCATTCTCTTTTGAAGCAATACCATAACTCCAGTGTTTCTTCACTTCAACAAAGGTTTAAAAGTTGAAAACGTGATTTCATCAAGATAAAGTGGGAACATGTGGAAACATTAGCTTCTCTTTGGATTGCTGAACTGTTAAAAGATTATGAATTGGTCTTAATCAACTTGATTTTATTGTTGGGGAAGAGAGAATCTTTGCATTCCAGAACAGTCTGCCGCATTCAAAAGCAGACTGTGCCGGAATATATGACACTTAACTTGCACTAGCTGGTGCATAAAATCCATCTTGTAACCCAAAAAAACTTATTACAAGGAGGAGCATTAATAGCCAAAATTCTCTACCTTCTGTGGATAGTATGCAAAATAAGAAATCTCAAAGATTTTTCACTATAACCTATATGGCATATGGGCACTGGTTAATCAGGACAAAAGATTTTCAACCAGATTAAGAAAAATAATAGCTGGAATAATTCGGACTAAAAAGGAACTTATTGAGTGGATTCCTACAAGGACATTCTCTGAAATATAAATTATATAATTTTGCGTATCAGTAGTAACTACCATCAGCCTAATGCGGTTTCTCAAATTTCATCCATCAGCTATAGGTACACAGTGAATCTTCCATCTGATGCAATAAAGTGCTACTCAAAGAGTGACAAGGTCCAGGGATAGATGGAGGAGGTCTGGGGACAACCAAAAAAAAAAAAGAAGAAAAAGAAATAGCAGAGCAAATAAATTCCTCTAAACAAAATGCCAAAACAAATGGGGGAGGAAAAGGTTTAGGTTCATTGACGAAAAGAAGAAGATGGGAGAACAAATAAAGATCTAGCAATCACTATAATCTGCCCTAAAAAATCTAAGCTAAATCAAATGGCATGACACACTGTAATGAGCCACGGAGCCCAGAGATTATCATGTTAAGAAACTGCAAGTAATGAAAGCAAGAAAAAACTTCTATTGACATGCACATCACATGAAAAGAAAAGATGCATAGATGCTTAACGTTAACAACATGTAACATAAAAATAATACAACAAATTGGAATTACCCAAGTCCATCAATGTAAAAACAACCATCCATTGTGAAGGCTGACAAACTATGTTCATATTAAATCCCAAAAATTCAAAGCACTCAAATAAAACATATATCACTTCAGCCACAAAGTATCCATCTTCATAAGATACCATATATCATTTAAAAACTAGGAAGACAAATAGAAGGATCAAAACATTTAATACCTCATAAGATTCCTCATTTCTTTCTCAGCCCAAGTCTTGACCATTTTTCTGGGATTGTGCTTGCAATATCCGTATCTGAAACGATAGTCACCTTGTACATACCGATCTCTATCCCTGTCATTCAGAATAGCACACTGCGAGATTAGCATGTCATAGATTTGTAAGGGACAGGATAAATTACCAAAGAAATGTGATTTGTCAGGATTCAAAAGTAGAAAGAAGAAGAAAACCATATTTGATAAATAACTAGACTTCCAAAAATCCAAAAGAACAAAAAGCAAAATAATATGATCTTATTTATAGGCACACAACATGAGAATCTTTAATCCTACTTCAATTATACCAGAATTAAGGTATGTTCCTACCCTTCACATAAAAAATTCATCATAAATTCAGTTGCTTTCATTTATGTCAGAATATTGCAACTACTCACAGAATTGCAAAGACTAGAATATCAATGCATGTATTATTAGCATGATAGAGACACTGCACAAGGAAAGCCAAGTAACATTTGCTAGAAACAAATTAATCTTGCCCCCAAACTTGCCCAATTTTAATTTGATAAGAATTTCTAATAACTTAACAAATTATATGAACTTATACATCAATTAAACAGAAACAAGGTTCACCATGCATACTTAAATACAAGAACAGAAGTTTTGTAGACTTTGATTGCAAGTTCTTGACCATCAGATTTTGTAGCATGATAAACATTGGCCTGTAGGGATAGAAAAGGAAAAGAAGATATGTCAACACAAGATCACAACCAGAAACAAAAATTTCTGGGAGAAAGTTCAAGCCTGATTGATAAACAAAGAAACATCATAATTGACTTTTAGATTCTCAGTGCTCAGTAGTAACATACTTCCTTCCCAGTAGAAATGCAGCCATTAATATCATTAAATATGCCCCGATTCAGCATTTTGAATAAAACCATGCGAGTTCTTGGGTCAATAGCCTGAAATTAAAGGAAAAGGCTAGTTCAATGAAAGGCTTGTTAAAGCTTCTGAACAGAATTAAGTATGAAAGAAAGTCCAGTGCCTACCTGGATGAAAATTCACACTTAATACAGTAACTATTGTACATATCCAATCACAAACTATTGTACATATCCAATCACAAAGCATGCACAGAAACTTTTTGTATTTAAGTCACCAAGTCAGAAACACAAAATGGTGAAAGCATACTTCGATTTATAATGGAATTTTGGTCCCTTAGCATAAGAGTAAAGGAAAACCTAACAAAATGGCATTAACTGAGTAAACATAAGGTTCTCAACCCCAAAATAAATAAATAAATGAACAATCGAAACATTTGGTTAAGGCAACTGATCTTCTACCTACAAGCTCAAATGTTTTACCTGTTCAACAGTTGCACGGTCCGCCTTTTCTGTGCTTTTGGTTTTTCCAATGGCCATGTCACGTACACTCTCACGAATTGCAGTTGTCACAGAGTTTGACATACCAACATTCACTCTTCCTTCCCATTCCTGTACCATCAAGACATTCTAATAACCTTGAATGCACACAAGCACGCAGGGAAAATAAAGTAAAAAAAAAAAAACTCCTAATTGCCAATTATCTTAAAATAGATGGAGGCAGCATGGACGATCAAGCCATGCTTCTAACGTCCAAAGATCTCCATCTTAAGAATTGGTGAATACCTTTTTTGCATTGGCCATCCTCAATCCCAACCGAAATTGAATCTCAAGGTTTATTATATAACTAGGAAATTATAAAATTAGGAAAAAGAAATCATGCAGTCTGATCTTTTGCTTATAATTTTCGTAGGCAACTCGTCTCTTACTTTCAAGAAAAATATTAGAAACTTGGAAAACATTTTAAACCAAATACAACAAAGAGCATGGAAAAAGTGTAGCATACATTCCCAGTATTTACTACCTCATTAATTTTTTTTTTAATGGACCACAAAAATATTTCAAGACATTAACGAAACTGAAACAACGTGCCAGAGGAATGAGCAGAAGATTAATTTCATACAGTCAGCATGCCAAAAGAATACTGGATTCCAATTTCATCCGTCGAAAACTCTTAATTGAAACAATAGCACACAGAGAAAACCAGTAAACAACCAAGAGAATGCTAGCATATTATTACCAAACAAGTTACAGAATTACCTCCAGTGGTGAAGCTCTGATGTGACTGGTATACTTCTGGTTCCTGTTTGACAGAGGTTGAAGAGAAGAGGCATTAGGGCGAGAGTAAAGCCCTCCATGAGCATTTGGACGCCTTGTGTGCAGTGTTACAGCTCCATCCATTATTTCTGAATCATCCTTCGAATCCAAATAATCCAAAGCCTCTCCAATTTCAGAATCTGAGGACCAGGATAATTCTTCCTCGTCATCTTCTTGATCTTCGGATTCATTTATTGCCTCTGCTTTCTCTACAAAAGAAGACATACTATATGGTACGAATGTCAAAATGCTGTCTTTCAATTCCAAAGCCTCTGCCTTTTTTTTCGTTTTTTTGCTCGGGTTGGATATTCAACCTGAAAGAAAATTTAATAATACAAATTACATTGCATAGTTAATCAAGGAGGAACAAGCAGAAAAGATTCAACATAGAAAATAAGCTCCGATACACGAAATTCCCTCTCTACAACGCCATAATTAAGCTCTGATACACGAAATAATTTGTGCTAGAAAACGAATTTGATGCTCAAACAGACTAATGTTTACATAAATGTTGAATGCAAGATATCGAAGAGAAAGAGGACCTGAAGATGGTGGAGGAAACTATAGTATTGATAAGTGGCGGCGGTGGCGGACTATCGGTGCAGCAGAAGGAGAGGGAGGGGACTTAGATGAAAGAAGGCGGCGCCAGTCTTTGTTGTATTGGCATCGGTAGTTCTCTAAATTAATTCTGATAATTTGATAAACCTCCTCTGAGATCTTTAATAATTTCACTTAGCTCCTCTAAATTTTTAAAAATAGTAACTCATCTCCCTATCAATAATTTGGGACCTTATACTTACATCATTAATAGTGAAACAACGCTAGTGTCTTGACAGTTCAATAGTATATCTTTACACATATTTGTAGAGAGAAACAAGTAAAATGCTTTGAACCAAATTAACCATATTTAGAATTTTTAGGAAACAACTAATTTGCTAAATAAAAAGGGAAACAATACTAGATGTGTTTAATGCACTTGACCGATAAAAGGAATCATAAATGATGTACCTAATAAATAAAAGGATTCAAACATGAGCAATATTTGAGCCATAATTAACCATAATTTGGTTATGCTAAAAAATTAATTTGACATTAGAAAAGGGTTCCAATATTATGCTAGCTTTTTTTTATGTACTTGATGATTAAAAGGAATTAGACGTGAGGAGGCTTTGGTTCTATTGTTTCTTCTTATTACCATGGTGATAACTAATAACAAGAATCTTAAGGTAAGAAATTTTTTTTTATTAAATTTTGAAAGTTATTACATTTTAATTACATATGATAAAAATTTTTGGTTAATCATGTGTAATAAATAATAAGTTAGATCAAGTAATTAAATTAACTATTATTACATGTGAGGGACATTTTTTAAGTCAAATGATCTTCTTACACCTAAAATTAAATTACTTTTTTATTGTTACTCTTTTGAATTGGGATAAATTGTTACAAGATATGGGTTTTATGGAAGGTTAGTGATTATTTTCAAAATCTTAGGGGGATGATAGTGAAAGTTTTAGAAACCTGAGGGGATGTTTTTGAAATTATCCCAATACTTAAGGAAGATGTTGACAAAAGCGTGGTCACTTAGACGTGAAAAGTTCGCGCCTCTATGAGACACTAGAAAGCCATGCACATATTCTCCTCGTTCTCCTCTTCCTCCCAATTAGTAGTATTGGAGGGTGGGACGATCTTTTTCTTTTTTTTTTTCTTTTTTTTCCCATTCTGGCTCTAATATTCGAATAATTTTTCCCCCAACCAGTTCAGATAAGGATGTTCAGTCTTAATTCCCATCTTTTTAACAGGTTGAATACTTTTCTACTGAAAGAGTTATAATTTACTGTAAAACTCGACCATTTGCGTGAAATCTTTGTTCGAAAGCTATTTCTAATTCCTACAATAAATTTTCCTTTAACCAAGTGGATTGTTCTGCAAAAGACATTTGAAAAGTTTTAGTTAGCTTTCACCCTTATTTTTCTTCTTGTACTAGCAGCATTATAAACATCTATATATTGAGACTATTGCCTTTTTTTTTGGGTCTAAAGGGAGGAAAAATACTGGATCTCCACTTTCTGTTCATCACCAAGTAAGCGTCCAAGTTACTACCAATCCTTAGTACTGAACAATGTGAATTTACAACTGTCGCTGTGTTGCAACTCTAATCTTATGATGACAGATTTTCTTTTGAAGAAGAAATTTACATGTTTATGTTCATGGAGATTTGGGGTTATGTCCTTTTCGTTTATGTGCAGCTCTGGAAACACTTGTAGATATGACAAATGTGCTAGAATCAATCGTGCATATGAGCAAGTGCGAAAAGAGATGGAGAGCCCATACCGTGATGCAAAGTTGATTCACAACTAATGTAGCCGTGTGTTCGTTAAATACGTGTTCTTGACTGAAAGATTGTTTCATATATAGTTAATTGATTAGCCTATGGTTTGGCTTAGGTGAAAGACTAGGGGCGCGGGCATTTGGCATGTGTGGTTAAAGAGAAATTTTTAGGTGCCTATGGTGAGCAAGTAAATGAAGATAAAAATAAGATAACAGCGCATATTAAGTAATATTAAGGAAAAATAGTTTTTGCTGAAAATTATTATGAAATGTTGAGTGTAAAGGTTGAAAAATAATGCAGTCCAAGAAGCCAAAAAGGGAAAAACCAAAGAATGTGAAGAAGGAAGAATTGAAAGAGCCATAACTGATACTTAGACAATAATTTAGCAGCATACCCACGTTATTGGCTGTTTAATTAGGATGTAAATAGTGTTTTATTGCTAGTAGAGAAACTATTTTAAACGGCTGGGTTTCAAACATAGGAAAGCAGGTATTGATATAATTATGATTGTTTCAAACAATTGAAATAGAGTTATACCGCAATTACAGGGGTTATCAGCAACGTGACTCTATTTTAATTGCATAATAACCCAATTCAGTAATTGCACAAAAACACGCGCTTATATGAATTGGACCAAATGCACAAATGATCGCCAAATAAGCCCACATTCCACAAATACTCAGATATGTCTATAAATACAAGTTTTAAATGTATAAACATGGGGGTTTTAATGTAAAAACACCCAAACACACGCTGTAATCAGTTGTAACAAAAACTTGAAAAAAGCAATACATTTTTTAAATTTCCAAAATGCCGCTGCCCATGCAGTTGAAATTCAACTCGCTCTTTGACCAAAACTCAATCTTATATAGTATGAGGAAACAATAAAAGGGTTCAATAAATATGGTCTCTTCCTGCAGGAATCGATGACAGCTTTTGATGGTAAGCCACTGCTGTACGCTCTATCTAGTTTCCATTTTGTAAGCAAACTTAACACTGCAAATGTATTGTGTACATTCCTCTGTTTACCATCAAAGTATCAAATTTATGAGATAATGCCTCAAGGATGTTTGATGAGCATACTTAATTAGACATTGACTTTGTTGCATATTGATTGTATCATATTGATGTCAGTTCAGAAAATTTTACACTTGCTGTTTTCTCCTTGTAGTCAATTGCCCACTTGTTCTGGATTTGTGGCTTTAGGATGATCTGTTGTATAAAAATTATGGTGATTCTGGAGTTGGTAAGGGCGGCTTCAACAGCAGAGGATTCTGCTGATAGAGATGAAAGCTACCAACTAAATGTGTTTGCCTGCCAAAACTTGAGTTTAACTAAGCTAACTCTGCGGCAATCACATGTATCTAAATGCTTTCTCAACTTGAGATGACAATATACAGTTCACAAAATGACAGAAGATCGATAGGAAAGAACTCTTCTAGCCATCCCATCAACATATGCCCCAGAGCATCTAAACTAGACTAGTTACAGTTAACTTAGTGAAGGACCATAAAGATGTTTACTTGAAACTTTTTCACTGACGAGTGATGAGATTTAGAGCTTATTGTCTATATATGCCAAATTGGATTATTTGGCAAAGAGGGTAAAATGTTTTGTGCCTCCTCACAATTTTGCTGCGGTCCAAAAAGTTAAAAGAAGATAGTAGTGTTGTTGTAAATAAATGAGGATTTCAAAAGATTTTGTTTCAAGTTGAAAATCTAAAAAGACTTCCCATCATTTTATAATGTTTAGTTTCATATTAGTTTTGTATTAAATTAGTAATTAATGCGGGTTTGAGTGCATGAAAGGGAAGTTGAATTGGACTTTTCAGTACAAACTGATGGATTTGCACACCTTAAGCATGGTCTGGTCTAGTTTTGCTTCTACTTCTTTCAAAGTTAAGTTTTATTACTAGATTTTATCTCTTAATGTTGTTTCTATTACAAAAATTAGGCACGTTGTTTAATGTTGTTACAAAAATTAGGCACAGTTAAGTTTTATTACTAGTTTATTACTCCCTCTGTCTCAATTATTTAGTCATATTTGGAGAATTCAACTTTTTAAAAATAGTGATTTGATTGTGATGTTTGTGCTTCTCTTTCTAATTTTACCCCCACAAATTCAAAATTTAAATTTGAATGATAACATGCATATGATTAGAAATAACAGTTATATTGGAAAGAGACTAAAAGGTATTTTGACTTTTTTAACATGATAAATGTTTTGGGATATCTCAAAATGAAAAGTACGACACTTTCAATGGGACGAAGGGAGTACTAGATTTTGTCTCTTAACGTTGTTTCTATTACAAAAATTAGGCACATTGTTTAACATTGTTTCTGTTACAAAAATTAAGCACGTTGTTTAACGTTGTTATTATTACTAGTTTATTACTAGATTTTATCTCTTAACGTTATTCCTGTTACAAAAATTAGGCACGTTGTTTAACATTGTTACAAAAATTAGGCACGTTGTTTGGCACAACCTTCTTCTTGTTATAGAAAGTTTTATCCCTTCTGTTTCTCCAACATATTCTTTTTCATGCCTATAAATACCAGGTACTCCTACTTTGGAAAGTGCACTCAGAACTCACAATAGAAACCTTCCGATCAGCTCACTTTCTCTCCTTTCTCTCTTTTCCTCTCTGCTGAATTTATAAACCTTTTGCTAGTTCTGTTCCTTCTTGTTTATAAGAAGAAGACTTATTTAATCCTGAAAAAATATATCAATTTTCTGAAATAGTTTAAGCACGACTCAAACTTCCTCAAATTATATTTACAATTTTCTTGGCATTGTTCGGACTATTTTTCACAACAAGTGTAGCCAAATGGCATCAAGACGGGGGTATCGCAAGAAAAGTGCCAGAAGCTATTTTGACAGAGGAGTGAAGTCCAGGCGAAGAGGAAAGCCTTTCACGTCCAGAAAGAAATTCTGAGGAAAATGCTATCTATTATTCTTCATTAAAGCTTGAAAAGGGTGATAGGTGACTAGGGCCAGTGAGTGCCCGTGAAGCAATGCTGTCAAGATTCTTAGTGCTGGTGGAGGGAAGCATGTCGACTAGGAATGACCAAACAAACTCGTGAAGTAAAAGACTCCCAATGTTCCCCTTTCACTTGCAAAACTTGTGTCCTTTTGTCGTCATTTTTCTTCCCTTCTTTCTTATTGTGCTGGAAAAGTGTAGGACAGTTTTTGTCGGTATGGAGTCAGACAAATGATAGACATGAAAAATTATTTTTTTCGCTTGGTTTTTTATTCATGCATGACTAAATGAATAATTCGTTTGATAATCTAATTCAGCACTTAAAATCAATAGATTCAGATCTTAATATATTCAAATGCGTTTGATAACAAAAAACAGAGCATTTGAATTAATTGAGTAACACTAAATTTTTTAAAGAAAACTTACTCTAAAAAAGTGATAAAGTATCAACTTATTCCTTAATATGATATATAATTAAATGTATTTAATTTAATACGTAACAATTCAATAATTTAGTGAATTTAGATTTCATATTTCAGTTTTTGAATTTCAATTTTATCAAACGCGCCCTAAATCATGTTCTTCACGCTATAAACTGACTTGATTTTTTTCCCCATTTAGAAGCAAAGTAGAGATTTTATAAGGGGAGTATCTTAAAAAGTGCTTAATTAACCATGGAGGGGGTGTGTGTGGAATTGATGGGTCAAAAGAATAAAGATAGTTATTTTAGTTGAAAAATTGGACTATATTCGATTGTGAAGAAAGTGTTTGAACTTGTCTTGGCTGTTGCTAAATTGATATTCGGTGGAAATAATGTGAGGATACATGGAGAGAATTAGAGACGTAGGATCCACGTTAGATCCTAAGACAAATCTTTTGACAAATTGTACATGATCATGAACCAATTTAAGGGTTCAGCACCCTTTTAAAGAAGACATACAAAAATTGCATGAACATGAAAATTTAAATAAGTTTGATCCTTTATCCCATGATCTAAATCCCGTTTGTTAATTTCTCTATTCTCTTAAAACTCAAATGTTGACCAGAACATACATATATAATGCTATTAGTTTTTAATTTGTAGTATAAATACGATTTGATTCTAGAGTTTTCACGAAATAATTGACTTGAATAACAACATACTATCTGTGGTGCAAGCTGGAGAGTCAAAAACATACAATAATATTTTATTACTTCAATAGGAATGAGTACGACCAATACTTTTGTTGAAGCATACCGGTCCACTTGTTCTATTGTTCTAGAATATGACATAAAATTTTTTTATAAAAGAAAATTTTATTAACTAATTATTGGAAATCATCCGGCACAATTTTTTTTTTTTATAAAATCATTCAGGTTAAACATGCACTGAAATTACAGATCTGTAATTAAACATATACAACAGATTTGAAAAATTGTCAACAAATCTTAAAAAATACAAAAAATTTCACAATTGTTAGATATTAGACAATCTAATATTAATTTGGAAGTAACCAAACAAAGATTTGCATCAAATTTTTTTTTGTTGTTTTATGAGGTGTGCCTAAGCTGAAGCAAACAAGAAAGAATCCCTAATTACATTATCCTATCAAAATTTTGTCTAAGTTCCAAACTTCACTGCTATCATTTACTTGTTTAGTAACCATACAAGAACTATTTTTTTGGGTCTGTAAAGGTTAAAATCTACATTTCAAAGTTGAATTGTACGTCAAATTGTTGTTTACCAATTGATTTTTGGCGAATGTAAGTATGGAACAGTTGGGTTTTGAAAATTGAATACATCAAAAAGGACTTGAAGTGGCAGTCCAATTGATCAATTGTCATGGTCCTTGAAAGGTCAAAGTAGATGAACCTTAAAATTGGTCAACTTCACACCATTCATTCAGGTATGGTCTGGATGGACGGCGATTCAAAACGCGCAAACGACTTCTCTCATGAGCTCATCCGTCGCGTCATTTAAAGGAAAAGTCAAAGCTAAACTCGTGCTGCTGTTATATAAATGTGCACAAAAGCGTTCAGTGTGACAGCCCTAGTAGTCTAGACGCCTCCCAGATGCAAAAGTCAGCGGAAGGCGTCATTTTCTCGCTTTGCCTTTGTACAGGATAGGCAATTCTAATTTCGGACACCCCAGCGGTGCCATGTTGATTAATTAAAAGGTTTTGCCTAATCCGGAGTGTTGGGCAAGAAATTAAATGAAATTAGAATTGGAAAATTATCTAAGTACTAGAATAGTCAATGTGATTGTGTACATTTTGGGGGGCAAAATCTTTCTGTACAAGTAAATTGTCCACTGCATAGTTGCTAGAAAAATCTTCAAATTAATTGCAGGTAAATGATTCTGCCATATACATTCTTATTAGGATTTTTCTAACAAGTACCCAATTATTATAGACATTTTGTTAATACATCTAAATTCCATCCAACCTATCATGTACTATATATTCACACTCACAATTGTTACCCTCCATTGTATCTATTCACTTTTTCTAATTAATTTTATATTTCTAAAAATCTAGCACTTGAAGTATATTTTAATGAACGCCTGATAGGCACACTTTAGACAGACCCTTTTATTATTTATAAGAGACTATTTTATTCGGTATGATAATACATAACTTAATGATGGCAAAACTAGTAAAATATTATTAATTGAACTTTTGAAATATTTTCTGTAGATTTGTTATTAATACATTAATACATATGAAACAAAACAAAGCTCATTGCTATTTTTTGGAAAAAAAAAATTCTTCTGAGATTCATTATTAAACATATAAAACGCTATCTTATAACCTTTTTTAATCTTATTGACATCTTTCCCTAAAAAAATATTACATTAATATTTTTTCTACAGTTTTTCTGATAAACTTTGTCCAACTTGATATCATCTCATATTTAACTCATTTAATGAACAATGCAGGACAACTATCTTGGTGAAAATCATGTTGGTCTTAGTTTCTCACGCAAGAAAAAAAACCATACAATTGAAAACCTTGAACAAATCAATAATCATGTAAAAGAAAAACTATCAAGAACACATGGATTGTTCTTGTAGAAAGACAAAATTGATTACAACACTCAGAGGCTTTAAACACAAGTTAATGTAAACTATAAATTTTATTTAATTCATTTACAGTGTCTATAAGAAAAAAAGGAAAAAGAAAAAAACACCATGAATTGTCCATGTATAATAATCACTCAAATTATCAAGTGTAACAAGGAGTGATGTACTTTTCTTTTGATTCAAAAAAAAAAACTCCACAATATGGGATTGTACACTTGCAAATTATAAGGTTAGATAAATACGTAGGATACAATTCGATTTACAATTAAGTTATTGTGCATTTTATTTTTAATTTGTGTACAACAAATACATATACCAAAAAAAATGAAATATAATACAAGGATACTTTTAATTTTAATCCACAAATCCATTCACCTAAAACCATGTTTTTTTTAATATAATGATTTTGATATATCTCCAAAATTATATTCTTTTCTACCTCTAAATAAAATATAACAAATCCAAACAAGAAAAACTTGGAAAAAGCAAAAGTCCATTCAACTCGGCACCAAAGGAAAAAAGAGAAAAGGTTTTAGCAGCCCAAAAACTCTAAAGCTGACGCGCATAAGGAAAGTAGCAAAAAACACACACATCACACGGTAACCGACCACCTTTAAATCTCTCCATTTCTTCTTCTTTTCTTCGCATAAGCTGATAAAAGTATAATTGATAACATATTGGTAATTTTATATGCACTTGATTTATTAGTTTATCCTCAAAGACTAAGAAAAGAAGAGTAGGTACTCTGACAGGTAATCTGCTAAAGATCCTGACTTTTTCTTATTTGGGATTTTTCTCTGGGCTTGACCCTTTGCTTTATTTCTTCCGATTCTGCAGAATTAAATCTTTTTATGAACTGGGCTCTTCTTTTTTTTTTTTTAATGTGTTTAACTGTGTAAAAGAATGATCTTTAAGATTTTATTATTTGGGCTTGCTTCACTTTTGTTGTGGAGTTTGGACTTTGAAGCTTTACTTCTTATAGGGTCTTGGTTTGCATTCTCCCATTGAGAAGTAAAGTGTAATTATTCTAATTTCTGATGATGTATTTGTTTTTATTGTAATTGGTTCCGTAAATTCCTTGGTGGGTTTTTTGTTTCATGCTATGAATTAGGCTCTGATTACTTTAATTGTGTTCATGATGGTGTGGTTTATGATCATGAATTTGGAATTGTTGATCTTTTCTGTGTTGGGATTGTTGAACGTTTGGAGGGTTTTTGCTTGTACGTCTTGAAAGACAGTTTGATCAGTTTTAGTCGGTTGTGATTCGAATGATCTATGGTTTATCAAAATCAGTTTTAATGTGGGATTTTTATGTTTTTCTTTTTTTGGGTGGGTGAAGTTTTGTGGGGCTTATGTTAAATTTTTTGGGTTTTGGTATTGCTTGTTGCCTTGTTTTGTAAAGGCCTGGCACAATGATAAAACTTGCACCGTTTTGACATGGGAGGTCTAGGTTAAATAGTTGTGGGTTTAAGTCTGTGTATACCTGGCCTTTATGATTTACTGTGTTGATTGGGAACTCCCTCGGTCGGATGAACTATGTGGTTGTAGAAATGTTGATATTCTTCCCATACGTGTTTTTAGAACTTTTCTGGACTGGATTGACATAGTGATCTGGTTGTTGTTGTTTTTTTTTTAGGAGATTAGAATTTTGGCAGTTGAAGCAGGGTTAGAAAGTACAAAATTATGGCCAATAATGCAGCAGCTTGTGCTGAAAGAGCTACTAGTGAGATGCTGATTGGTCCAGACTGGGCAATAAATATTGAGCTATGTGATATCATTAACTCGAACCCTGGGTAGTGTATTTGTCGCCTTTCTGACTATACTGCTTTTCTGTACTATATGCTAAAGATAGACATTTTCTGCTTGGAGATCTGTTGTAGACAAAGGACGTCTGCGGATAGTATGGCTTTTTGTTCTAATATACACTCAAGATGATAATATGTTAAAGCTTAGCTTCTAGTCGGCTGAGCATGGTTGAAACTTTTTACAAGATGATAGTGTTAAATTTAGACAAGCCAATAGACAATTCTTTGTAACTCTCGGGAAGAAAAAGATTTGTGAACATTAGTATTGTTTTGGTTATCATGCGTTTGTGTCCCTCAATAACATAAAATCTGTTTGATAGGTGATAGTAGATATGAAAGAAAATCCACCATGCAGTTTTTGACCTTTGAAGCGCCTCTCTATTGATTTTGAATTTTATCAGAGCTGATTTTAGAAAGTATAAAAACCAATATTCAAAAAGTAGGTCTCTTGTAGCTTCTGATTTTGGCTTATATTATTAGTTTTTGAAAAAGCCAAAAGCTAGAACAAAAGGTTTGAAAATTATACATAATGGATTTTCCAAAATCAGAAGTGAGGTCCAAAAAGTCAGTTGAGAACAGGGCCAAAATGGCATGAGAAATCAAACCATGGTGTAAGATTAAAATGACATACAGACTTGGTGTAGATTGGTCTTCGCCCACTTTTAATTGGTTGTTTACTTTCTGAAATTTGAGTAACTGCTTCTGTATTGGCCAATATATATCAGTAAATGCAAGAAGGAAATGTTGTTGAACGACTTAACTACATAGAGTGCGTTTTTCTTTGACCTCACTCTTTAAGTTGAACTGCAGACAGGCAAAGGATGCTCTGAAGATACTGAAGAAACGTCTTGGGAGCAAAAATCCTAAGATACAGCTGCTTACTCTATTTGTAAGCTTTTCGTTGGCCTTTCTGTTTGAATTTTTTTTTACTCGGCTCATTTCATATATCCAATCTACATTTGACCTGAGTTTATGGAATCATTTAATTTTCATAAACTACTGAAACTGTGACGTTAGAAGTCTTAAATTCTTGCTGTATGTGTGGGAAGCAAATATTAACAGTTTGTTGCTAGCATATAAGAGTAACACCCGATTGTTCTGCTGATGCTCGTGTAAGATGACTCTGATGCTTAACTTGATGTGCTAGAAGAATTTTTCTGCTTCGCTTAGGATCATAGACATATTTATCTGCTTATGACTGAGATGAGTGCTGGCAGTGTTTGAATTATTAAAGGCAGCTACAGTGTCAAAAGAATATTTTTGTGATATTTATGAGCTTTAATTAAAATAATTAAGAAGTTGGGTACTGGTGTAGTGCCTTAAGAGGCATCTGGTGATGTTGCAAATATCAGAATCAAAGAGGAGGATGACCGGAATTCATTAAGCTTGAATTCCGAAATACTTGCTCCGAAATCTTGAATATGTTATAGTTCGTCTGTGCGTACAAGTCATTGCTTTTTGTAAGATATTTTTCACAGAGACATAGTAGATTTTAAAAGAATTTTTGTGTTGCATATTAAGTATAAGCAACTATTATATGCTAATATCATTATTATAGCCTCTAAATGCTAAGGATAACACCTCATTATCTCAGACTTCATTAGTGCCATGATATTTTAGTATTGTGCTCTTCTAACTAGCATGATGTCAAGCAGTTACGCGATAGTTTAATATGGAATAATGATAATTCTAGTAAGTACGATAATATTCTGATTTCTTGTACTTGGATCAGGTGCTGGAGACTCTGAGCAAAAACTGTGGTGAGAATCTGTTTCAGCAGATTGTTGAGCGGGACGTTTTACATGACATGGTTAAAATTGTCAAGAAGAAGGTAAGCTGCTATCTTGTCATTCATGGCACTGTTTTGCATCTTCTCAAATGTAGTCCTCATATCTTGAAACATTTTGCCTTGGCTTACCTTGTCTTGTGCAGCCTGACTTAAATGTAAGAGAGAAGATTCTGATTTTGATTGATACATGGCAAGAAGCTTTGGGAGGTCCGAGGGGAAGATTTCCGCAATATCATGCTGCCTATAATGAACTGAAGGTATTTTTATCTCATTATTCCATGTGTTTAGTGAGCGTGCAAATCTCTTTAGGCTTGAATCTGTTTTTTATTCATGGAATTTTGGTATTCGGTACTAACAAGGTAATTCTTTCTTGCAAAACCAAACTTGCAGTATAACCTTGGTTTAAGCTTATTCTTCCTATCAAAACATGAGGGTCTCATCTAAGATGAATAAGTATTCGGTATTGACAATTGAGAAGAAAGAGATACCTAGAAAATGTTGTAATTTACTCATTTTCTTAGTATATTGCTATAAAATTTGAGTACAGCTTGAAATTACTGTTTTGAAGTGTATTCAAGGGTTTAATATAGTAATTGAAACCAATTTATATGATTGATTTGGAATACGTTAGGTGAAATCTAGTCTGTTTTTTGGACTTACTTTGCTTGGGAGGTCTGGCACTGAGATTGGGATGAGAGGGGTTATGTCATTTATAGCATTCTGAAGCCTGCAGATGGGTTAGCTGCATGTGTCAAATCTACTTGCGAGCAGTTATTTGTGTTGTTCTTAGTAATTAAACCTTTTTATTTATGTTGTTCTTACTTGCGAGCAGTTTCTCCCTGTCAATTGCAAAAGAATTATAGAAAGAGGATTTCTGAATACCTCAAATCAGCATTGATTTTGGTTTCCTGTATACTTTTGCTTATTTATTTATTTTTTAATTTGCAAGTCTGCTGGAGTGGAATTTCCGCCAAGAGAGGACAACAGTGTGCCACTTTTTACCCCACCACAGACCCATCCTATTGTGCACCCTACTGCAGAATATGAGGAAGCTGCAGTGCAGGCGTCTCTTGAGTCTGATCCCTCTGGACTCAGGTATTGTTCATTTCTATACAGTTTTTCTTGCTGCAATCTCTTTTCTAGTTCGTAGTGTTGACTTATTCATGATAGCAATTCTCTAAGACATCAAACTGGCAATTATGCCTGTTACTTGTTGCATTCTTATTCCAATCAATTTATTCTTCTGATTGCAAATTCTCATTCTTCACTTATATAAGAGTGTTGACTATATAATGTCTTTTACTAGTTGTTTTATGTCTTGATAGTCATGTATTGAGACTCTGCATATTAAATCTTCCGGGTGATTGTTCTTCATAATAGATGACAATGTTCAAAGTGGTTTCATTTCTGTAAATTCGGTGTGATTCTAATGCAGCTTGCTAGAGATTCAGAATGCTGAAGGACTTTCAGATGTGTTGATGGAGATGTTGGGCGCTCTGGATCCTCAAAATCGTGAGGTTAAAATCCTTGTCTTTTGCTTATTCTTTTCATTTTTCTACTTTGGATATGCAAGTGTTTGTGCACTGCTTACAGAGATTTAGATGGTGACTCCACCAGGTTGAACTTTCTATTTATAGGAAATATGACCCTTGTGCTTTTCTTTTCCCTCCCAAATTTGCCCTTTCAGTAACTTTTCCTACTCCCGTATATGTGATGATCCATTCATTAGAAGACACAATCTGTCAATCGAATTAAGGGCTATTACTTGTTTCCCACAATATGAGATTTGCTTTTCACATACTCCAACTGATCCTTTCCTCCTCGTTGAGTCCTTGAGACTTTCCTTGATTTTCAACTTGAGGTCAGAGAAATTTGTATTATTATTGTTGATTTCTTGATTAAGGGAAATTTTCTGAAGATCTTAATTATGTACATTTTTCTCTGTCATGGTGCGGTGGCGTCTTTCATTCCTGGTTTGGCAATATATATCTGCCATTGGTATACCTTGCATGTATCGTAGCTTCTTTTTGGTCTGGTGTCTTATTGCATTTATGTAATGTCTTCTTATCAACCTCCTTTCTGCTTCTTTAGGTTTTACAACCCTAATTAATGGATATCTTTTTTTTTTTTTTAATTAATGGATATCTTGGCAAGTAGGATGCATGACGTGTTCCCCAACTCCAACAGTTTTTAATAAAATTCAAAACTACTTTGGGAAAGTAACATTTATGATAAATGTGTAACATTTATTCAGACTTTAGGACAGTGCTTGCATATTCTATCCAAGATCAAACTATTTACTGCATAGAATTGTGTTATCAGATTTAGAATGCTCTATTTTGTTTGAAAACAGAAAACATACTCCAGTGTAAAAAGGGGTTGGGCACTTATTAGAATAGGATGTTGATGTGCAGATGATTGTGCAAAAAAAAGTTACATTTAAACTTACTGTTACTTGAAGCCTCTGAATAAACAAATATTAATAGATATAACTGGTGCTTTGCTAGTTCAGATTTTTCTTAGGAGAAATTAGTATTGTTAGACTGATGTTGACCTGGAGGTTATGCTGTTCCATGTCTGGAGACAGTGTTTGATTATCTGTTTGGTCTTTAATTGTTCAGTATGTAGTGTGATGGATTGGGAATACTTGCTCAGACATATTATGGATTTAATGCAGGGAATAAAGGATGAGGTTATTGTCGACCTTGTCGAACAATGCCGTAATTATCAAAAGCGTGTTATGGTTCTTGTTAACAACACTGCGTAAGTATATAACACCGTTTCTTTTACATTTCCGTTTCCTCTCTGTTTTTGGTCTGTTTTTAAGCTAATGGTTGTTTGTGTTTTAATCTCCTTCAAGAGATGAGGAGCTTTTGTTGCAAGGATTGACACTTAACGACAAGTTGCAGCAGGTTCTTCGCCGACACGATGACATAGCCAAAGGAAACCCTACTGCTGCAGTAAGGACTACAGAAACACCAGTTGCAGCTCTTATGAATGTCAATCATGAGGATGATGAGCCAGATGATGATTTTTCTCAGTTGGCACACAGGTGATAATTAATTTTTCCTTGCATGGGGCATGACAATACCAACATGCTTGCTGGCGGATGCATGAATGTTATATTCATTATAAGATGAGACACTGCAGTTGATCTTTGAGTGATAAAGAAGTTGGTACTTGGATATGGAACAAAATTTCTAAATAAGAATTTGTGGCACTTGAATCAGATAGACACAAATACTTATCTTTTACGTGATAAAAGTTCTAGCCTTGAGTTTGCAGCTATTTAGTACCGTATTGGAATCCAAAACAAATTTTGACTAATCACTTTCAGTCGAATTGCTTGTTTGATACCATGTCAATGTTTATGTTAAATAAAAATCTGGCCTGAGAGTTGATTGTTACTAAACACCTGCTCATGTTTATGAGGTAGGCGAAGTAGGAGGGCTTGTAGTGGACATTTTGAGATTTTCTTTTCAACTTTTCTTTATCTATTTTTTTCCTTTGTCTTTCTTTTTTTCCCCTCTTGGGAAACGGGCAAGAGGGGAGCGTTGAAAGAATGGCTGAACAAGTAATTTGTACTTAGGGAATCAGGAGAGGGAACTATGCACAAAAAACTTTTAGTGGCTAAAGAGTATTGAAACCAAGCTTGTACCCTCCTTTGTGCAGAAATGAGTTTGCCCACAGTAATCCGCTATCTTTCAAGTTTTTATGTATGTATAAGTTGGAATTTACCAATCTGGCTTGCCTTGAATAACACGACAGGTACGTCTATGAGCAGAATTTACTATTAGATGTCATGCTTGCCCCAAGATTAGCAAAGCTAAACAAAATATAGTATGAGTATAGATGTTTGCTTTTGTTGATGAAGCCACTTGATTGGACACTTAAGAGGAATTAGTATAGATGTTTTCTTTTGTGCTCGAGGCCATGTCTTCAGAGGATAGAATTCATTGTCTTTACTTTTGATTTAGTTTCAAGGCAAAAGAAATGTTTACATGAATCAATCAGGTTTCTTCTAGGTCTCTGTTACTTGAGGAATTAATTTGCAGATCAATTCTTACCTTTTCTCCCCAAGTTTAGGCTTTGAAGGAGTTCCACTGATTCTCTCCTGTTCAATATACAGTATGTTTCCAATGTAAGAAAATAAATTTGTCTTACCATTTAAAATACAATGACTTTGGTGTTGTTCTTTTGATTCTCACTTGTAACTGTTTGGGTGTCGTGCTCGGGAAAGCCATGCTGTTAAACATCTGTTGTTTTTCTTCCTTGTTATGTTCTTGAGGATTATTTTTCCTTCTCATTTTCTTTCCCTCCCATGCTTCATTGAAGCTTTATTGGAGCCTCACTAAGTTACATATCGACAGATCCTCAAGGGATACATCACAAGGACAAGGACGAAAGCCCACAAATGCATATGGTGAACCTTCACGAATTAACCCAATTCTTCCTCCTCCTCCGCCTTCAACAAAATTTTCTACCCCCGATACTGGAATGGTTGATTATCTTAGTGGTGATGCTTACCAGTCTGAGAGATCTTCAGGAACATCAGCATCTGCGCCTGTTGCAGTACCAACTCAGTCAAACAACAAAATCTCTGTTCGAACATCGAGCCCTTCCCAGCCCTTATCATCACCTCCTGATGAATTCATTAACCCCACAGCAACCATGTTCCCTCCAAAATCCACATATGATGAGCCAACTTCTTTGGCCAAATCTGCTGATCCTTTGCCATCTGCACCTTGGGACGTTCCTCCTCCAAGCAGCATTCCACCGCCACCATCGAGGCACAACCAGAGACAACAATTTTTTGAGCAAAAACAGAATACTATTCCTGGTGGTTCCCCGCATTCGAGCAGTGGATCTGGTTCCTCTTACGACAGCTTAGTTGGGCAGACTCAGAACCTTTCCCTGAGAACATCAACCCCAACAAAACAAGACAAGCAGGAAGATGCCCTCTTCAAAGATCTGGTTGATTTTGCAAAAGCCAAGTCTTCATCATCCTCGAAAGCTAATAATAGGTCATATTGAGTGATGTCATTGATATTGTTATTCGTGGTGGTACAGATTTTCATATCTTAACTCTTATCAGCTTTTACTTCATTTAGAGTCTTTTATTTAGTCTTTAAATAAATGTGGATGGGAATTCGGCTGGTGCATTTTCCTGTGACATGGTATCTATAGTCTTTGCACTTGCTGCCCAGTGACATATAGTGTAGCTGAGATGATGTGAATTGTTTCCTACATTGAGTTTTTGTGAATATATATTATTTTGTTTTTTGTTTTTCCTTTTTGGGTTTGGCTTCAAAGCTTTGATTTCTCTGTCTTTGAATGACTATGTTTGTCAGAGACGTTGCAAGTGCTTTGTCAAAGCATTCTGTGTCAAGCTTTGGTGGTAAGAAAAATTTTGGGTAAATAAAGGCTTGGACATGCTCCTCCTTACTGCTTTTCGTTTTCTTTTGTTTTGTTAATTTAGGGTTAATTCCAAAATGGCAATCAAATCATAGGGCACTGCATCCCACCAAATTCACTTTCTCAATTTTGCGTTGGAGAGGTCAAAAATTTGTTTCAGTTTGCTTGTATTGTGTTTAATTTTATTTTGTAACATAACGAAATATTTGTGTGTATACAAAGAAAGTAGGCATGCACACAATTTTTTGTTTGTGCGTGCCCAAATGATCTCCAATGTCGCTAAACAAGATAGTGTGTTATTTTAAAATGACGTATAAATTTAACTATTCCACTAACAGATACTTAAAAAAAGGCTAATAAAATCATGTACACGTATACTAATTTAATTTATATTGCATAAAACTTATTAATATAATCTACATAATGTACTCAAAATGATTTTAAGTTAACGGAGAATTATCCTGTGTTACCAAAAAAAAAATTATGCACTACTAAAATGTGATATTACATTTAGTTATTAAATTGTAGTAATAAATTTAGAAAAAATATGCCTTCAAAATGAAATTTGATTTGAATGGAGGACAAAACAAAGTATGCACACATTTATAAATTTTGTTCTAATTCAAATTTATGTAACAATATAAAGTAAATGTTTTCAGTATCCAATTTGCATAAATAAGCAAAAAAAAAAAAGAAAAAGAAAAAGAAAATACACATAAAATTAAGGGTTATTATCACTTTACTCCCTTAAACTATATCACTACTATCATTTTACCCCCTAACATTATCTTTTAATCACTTTACCCCCAAGACTAACGGTCAAATTTAACGGAGTTTATTAATTAAAGTGAAAAGACATGTTTAACCCTTAAATTATTATCACTTTTACCCCCATAAACTATAGTCTCATTATCAATTTACCCCCTAGAGTTATTTTTTAGACAATTTATCCTACCATTAAACCAACTTAGCAAGTTAAAAAAACTTTAGAAGCAAATAGCCTCCTCTTTGCATAATAAAAATAATAAAAAATTTAGAGTGGCTCTTCTCCTTTTTAGTATTAAAAAAAAGAAGTCAAAGAATTAATTCTTTCTTCTTGGCAATTTTATTGAAAAAAATAGAAAGATGGAGAGGGGGAGAGAGAGAGCTCAATTCTTTTTTTAAAAATTACAAATAAGAAACAATTGAATACTTTTATTATTTTAAAACTATTTCACTTTTCTGTTTACTAGCAAATTCCAATTCTAATTTCGACAACCTTAAAGTAATACAATAATGTTAAACTTTTCTTTATTTTCTTTATTTGCAAAATCTAATTTTTTTTGTCTCCTTCTTTCCTATGCCTTTTTCTTTTCCGAGTATTAATAAGTGTCAAAAAAAGAAATTTGAGAAAATCCTTTTATTTTTATATTTTTCAATCTCTTAAAGTGAAAAAAAGGAAGAATAACCATTCCAACTTTTTAATTTTAATTATATATTAAAAAGGATAAATATATTTAAAATTTTTTGACCATACTAGTTAGATTAACGATGAGGTAAAGTGTCTAGAAAATAATGTTAGGAACTAAAGTGATTGTATCACTATAATCTAAACGAATAAAGTGATAATAACAATGTAGTAATACTATAAAATAAAAGGGTATTTTTGTCCAAAATTTCTTAACATGTTGAGTTGAATTACTTATGGGGGTAAAGTGACTAAAAGATAACGTTAGGGGGTAAACTGACAGCAGTGATATAGTTTAAGGAGGTAAAGTGATAATAACCCTAATATTAAAGTGTTTTATATAAAAGTGTGCCCGTATTGTGGGCCCAATTGTTGGTGATGTGGCCGACACATCATCAATGATGTGTGCATTCATGTCAATGTGGCATACACATCATCTGGTGATGTGTCATGTCAACTTGGTCTGCAATATTAATAATGTGTCAATAGATGGTGTTGACACGTCTATCATGTCATTTGGGGGTCATAGATTGATGATATGTTCTCCACTTGACGTTACACTTCATCGTGGGATTGGAATTTGGTAACGTGTTTGACACATCCTCGATAATGTGTGCACATTATTGATGTCGCGTACATATCATTTGGTCACATGTGAACTTGTGGCGACCATGCTATCATGAGCTCATACTAATGATGATGTGCATGCCAGTGTCATTGATGTGTCTACCTTGACATTGTGGACCCAAGAATGGGTGTGTGATGTGTTCTCCACGTGTCCAAATATGTCATTGTGTCAATGATGATATGTGCACATTTGTCGATTTGGGGTACACATCATTTGGTGATGTATGCACGTATGGTGCCCATGTCATCAAGGGCTCGCAGTACTGATGACATACTCGCCAGGCGTCATTGACGTGTTTGCCATGTCATTGTGAGCTTCAAGAATGGGTGATGTCTTTTTCAAATGTTGTTATGTGTTATTGTAAAATCAAAATTTGATGACATGTGCATATATTTCAATGTGGTGTGCACTTCATTTGGTGACGTGTGCAGATGTGGTGACCATGTCATTGTGAACTCATAGTATTGATGTCCTGTTTAACAGATGGCGTTGACATGTCTGATGTGTCTACCTTGACATTGTGGACCCAAGAATGGGTGTGTGATGTGTTCTCCACGTGTCCAAATATTGCATTGTGTCAATGATGATATGTGCACATTTGTTGATTTGGGGTACACATCATTTGGTGATGTGTGCACGCATGGTGGCCATGTCATCAAGGGCTCGCAATACTGATGACATACTTGCCAGGCGTCATTGACGTGTTTGCCATGTCATTGTGGGCTTCAAGAATGGATGATGTGTTTTTCATATGTTGTTATGCGTTATTGTAAAATCAAAATTTGATGACACGTGCATATATTTTAATGTGGTGTGCACTTCATTTGGTGATGTGTGCAAATGTGGCGACCATGTCATTGTGAACTCGTAGTACTGATGTCCTGTTTAACAGATGGCGTTGACATGTCTGCCATGTCACTATGGGCTCAAGATCGAGTAAAGTGTTTTTCACGTGTTGTTATATTTAATTACGGGACAGCATATGATGACATGTGTTCTTCAACATGTCATCAGTGACGTGTGCACTTAATTGCGGGATCAGCATACACGTCGTTTGGTGACATGTGCACACGTGGCAGCCATGTCATCCTTGTCCATGTGCTTGTGTTTAATATTTTTTCCTTCCTTGTTTAACATTTTTCCTCTCTTCTTTTTCTTTCCTCCTCGTATTAATATGTTTAAAAATATTTGAGCTGACCAAGTTACACACTGACAGAACCTTAAGGGATGCATCACATGCACAGGAGGCCACTGAACCTGCATGAATTAACCCCATTTTTCCTTTTTTGCCTTCAACAAAATCTTCTACCATCAGTATTGGAATGGTTGATCATCTTAGTGGGTGATGTTTACCAGTCTGAGAAATCTTTAAGGAGCGATAGCATCCATGCTTGCTGCAGTCCCGACTCATTTAAACAACAAAAGCTCTCTATTTCGGATATCGAGTCCTTCTCAAACGTCATCATCACCTCCTGATCATGGTTCAATTAACCACCCAGCAACTGTGTTCACTCCAAAATCCACATATGATGAACCAACTTCTACGGCCAAATCTGTTGACCCTTTTGCCTTCGCGCCCTGGAATATTCCTCCTCCGGGTAGCATTCCCACTACCATCACCCTAGAGGTACAACCGGAGACAACATTTTTTGGGCAAAAGCAGATATTCTTGGTAGTTCCCCACCTTTGAGTGGTACTGGTTCGGGCAGACCCAGAACCTTTGCCTGAGAGTATCAACTACAATAAAACAAGAAAAACAGGAAGATGCCCTCTTCAAAGATCTGATTGATTTTGCAAAAGCCAAGTCTTCAAATAAAAACGGGTGCAATACCTTGACTGAGTTCAATATTTAATCTTTAAGCTTTCTAATGCTCAATCCTTCTTAATCTCGTAACCTCTTTTTCGGTTTATAAAGATTGGAAACAATAGTTTAAAATTCCAAACTCAATGTATTGTTTTCTCTCATGGTTTCACAACATTGCCTATATTTGTATGCAATTTTTAAAATTTGTTACACGTGCAAAATATGTACCAAATGAAATGAAAGTTTGATACATTTATACACATACACCTTTGTATTGTTTCTCATCCAAATTAAAAAATGCAGGATAATCGTTTATCTAAAGGCATTTGTGAATGAAAATCCTAACTTTGAAGATAACCATAATTTGATAGATTAATGAACAAATATGACAAGTTGGGTCTTACTTTTATACCAATTAATAGTTGGGTGTGATTTCAATTCTCACAGTGTAAATCGGTCGGTGAGAGTAGTAATTCTAGATGCTTTCAACGGAATTTTGGAAGAAAAATTGATTCAAAAGCGTCTTTCCCCAAATTTTGCACGTAAGAAGCTTGGACTTTGATTAGTCATTTGAGTTGTTGTTTAGTCTCAGTTAACAATTTCCAAGTTGTACTAAAAAATCCCATTTCGTGGAAGTATAAATGGAATTCCTTAATGCTAAGGACAATGTTCGAAATGCTTAAAAGATACAAAAACAAAGGACTTATAAATAAACCAACAAAGTTTTCTTCCACAGGTATTCAAGTTTTTCCTTCATGAGACAGTGTCGATTAGGCCCTGTAGTTGTCACTTCCAATTGTTTCCATCGTCAGCCCCTTGCACAATAACAGGAAAGGAGACACAGTGCAATACCCTACTCCAATTGCTAGACCTGCTCATTACTACATCTGGCAATTTTGTTGTCCGAAAACTTTATCAGTAAACTACCTTTGAAAATACTTGATCTTCTTGTTTTTTATCAATTCGCAATACAAATCAATTTGCAATATATCAGCTATCAACATAACCAATCTATCAGTAGTACCATAGTAGTGTACTTATTTAGTTAGATTAGAATATTAGATTAGCATTCAGTATTCATTACTTATAGTAATCTAATATATATTATTAGTAGCAATTTGGAAATTTAGCTAGTAATTGGGAATTCAGGAATCTAACTTTCAAATTCATTCCAAACTCATTTTACCAAATAGTAGTAAAGTTTGGATATAAATCTTTTTTATAGAAACACAATTTATCTGAATCTTGAATCCCATTCAGATCAATTTTTATGATTTTTTCCGAGATACGAACACCGTGTGTAAATGTCAAAGCAAAATTAGATATTTTAGAGACAGCACTGTAATAAAGATGCAAAAGTCATGGTTTGACTTTGTAGAATACGTGGTAACTTCCATGTAATGTGATGATATAAAGGTTGTCACGGAGAATATGCATGGTTCACAAAAAATTTCATATATTGGGTTATTGTTCTTTTGTGCCATTGTTGTTTAGTAAAAGAAGGGGCATATGAGCTTGTGGAAATGGAAGGATGAATCATAGAAAACGTGCGTTTTTTTTTTTTTGGCTTGGAAAAGTTCCCTAGTAGCCTTTTCAAGAAAGAGGTGGAGAAATTTAGGCATTACCCAAGTCAATTTTGTTTTTCAGATTCTGATGTATTCATATTCCTTTTCCCACATTATTAATCCTTCTATCAATGACTGTAGCAGATGAATCTTCTTGAGATTCTGCAGGCTGCAAAATGGTAGGGTTAGGATTTTGTATGACCAATTTTATGAGGAAAAGCTTTCCCCTTTTCTCTATTCTTAACCCTTCCATCAATGAATGTAGCAGATGAATCTTGAGATTCTGCAGGCTGCAAACTGGTAGGGTTAGGATTTTGGATGACCACTTCATGCGGGAAAGCTTGCAAGAACTAAGTGTTTGGAGGAATAGCCCTGGTAACTGGTGAAATATCATTCTCAATTGTTGATAAAAGGTGGTGTTATTGGGATCGAGGGCCAAGATAAAGGTCAAAAAATTGAAATATTGTCAAAATTAAACCATCTAAATTTGTTTAGTTTTTTTTTTTATTTTTTAGACACAGAAAATGAACAGTGATACTGCCAATCTCTCTTCTTCATATATCTACCTACAAACTCTTGAAAAAAAATTAGGAAAAAGCAAGACCTACTCATCTTCAATTGCCCATAATCAATCCAAGCCATCCTTTAATGTCCGTAGCCCCAAGTTGTCCAGTAGACCAGAAGCTTGGACCCCCTTCACAAAACAGGAGCAAGAGCAATAGGAGATACACAAAGTTAGAAGAGCTTAGCTACGTGTGGGATGTCAGAAGGGACTTAGGTGTATAGTTGAGGTTTTCATGCCCTTGTATTACTTACAGGATTTGGTGTACATTGATATAGTTTTGTCATATGTGCAAGTTTTGTTTTTATGTAACAACTAAATGTATGAACACAGTTGCACATCTAAGTTAAACTATAGCAACCATACCTAATAATTGCATTTAGGATTACTATAATCATTTTATAGATTTTCACATATGACACAAAATGATGATCATGACACGTAGAATGTACCTATACCCTCAAGATTACTTGCTCATTTATTTGTTTTTGGAGTTGGATTTTTGTTCTTTTTGCATCATTGTCATGTGTAAACAACGGAAGGACATGTAAGGTTATGGAATTAGAGTAACTATTTCTTGTCAAACCAATTTCTCAGTTGAATTTTTCTAGGAACCAACATTGAGCACATCCACATTGCACTCTAGCTCATTAACAAAACTAGTATGAGAGCACGTGCAATGTATGTTATAAGTGTGTTTGTTCTTATGATACATACTATAATAATCATACACCTAAAATTCATTATAAGAATAGAAGTTTTAACTATTTAAATATGTGTGTGTATGTGTGTATTATCAGCAGATGAGGGATAGGATTTCAGAAATAGGAAGGAAGAAGGGGAGATTTGAATCCTTTAGTTCGTGAATAGGTATGTATGTTTATCATCATGTATGTTGTCTTCTATTTCATATGGACCAAAAAAGGAACAAAATGGAGTGGTTTCTTGATTGTAAGGGAATTTTCTTTGCCATTGTTGTTTAATTTCCAAAAAAAAAAAAAATCCTCCAATAGTTTCCAAATTGAACTCCTCCCAAAAGAAAATTTATTTCAATTAAGTTGTTATTGTTATGTCAATGCACATTCTGTAACCTCATGGATGGTACTTATGTCAATAATAGTTCTTTACTGACTTGGTGAAATTTACAGTCAGACTTTAGATTTTATGATTATTGAGTAAGTCCATGATTCTAATAACAACATTGTAACCATTCTACAATTGATCAATTGTAACCCCTATCAATCCCTGATTCTAGTGACAACTTTAACAATACGTTTCTTTACTTGCTGCTTTGCATTTTATATGGTGATCTTTTCTATCTTTTTAGTTCTTCTTGTTAAAACATTTTTTTTGCGCATCCAAGTCCTATACATTTCTGAGATAAAAGGAAAAGACCTTCAAAGTTCGAATAAAAGGTATGGGCATCACTTTAATTTTTAAATTGAATAAAAGCTGTAAATCCTTTACAGGAATGAAGAAATTAGCCGTTTAATCTTCTTTTGCATTGAAAGATCGTATCTAAGCATGCTTCATCACTTTTGTACCTCTTCATATATATATATATATATATATATATATATATATATATATATATATTGGTTTGTCAAATCTCAACAACTATAAAAACAATACATTATTTTTGCACTAATTAACTTACCATTGCAGAATGATTTACAAGGGGATTATTCTCGTTTCTTATCATCTCATGCCAAAGAACTGGTGCTTTCTATCCACCATTGGACGTTTTAAATCCACTAATCCTAAAGATGAGTCGCACTCAATCAGCACAACATTTGATAAAAGCAGCAAATGTTGATCAGTGGCGCCTTTCACAACAAACCATATGCCATATATATATATATATATATATTGGTTTGTCAAATCTCAACAACTATAAAAACAATACATTATTT
Organism: Coffea humblotiana; assembly: GCA_023065735.1. Taxonomy (NCBI): domain Eukaryota; kingdom Viridiplantae; phylum Streptophyta; class Magnoliopsida; order Gentianales; family Rubiaceae; genus Coffea; species Coffea humblotiana. The sequence goes on along the minus strand of CM041217.1, from coordinate 28,810,476 downwards.
TTGCACTAATTAACTTACCATTGCAGAATGATTTACAAGGGGATTATTCTCGTTTCTTATCATCTCATGCCAAAGAACTGGTGCTTTCTATCCACCATTGGACGTTTTAAATCCACTAATCCTAAAGATGAGTCGCACTCAATCAGCACAACATTTGATAAAAGCAGCAAATGTTGATCAGTGGCGCCTTTCACAACAAACCATATGCCACCATAGGCAATCCAATTGGTCATTTTCCATTTCTTGGGGATACTCAGGCTCAAATTTATGAAAAAGGTGATGGGAAGAAGTACATTGATGAACCCTATTGAAACTTTCAAGGGATGGACATCGAATAATGAAGAACCCATATTTTATTTCAACCAATTTGTAGCCTAATTATATTTTATCCGCATTCTTGTGTGCTCAACACATCTTTGAATCTTACTTTACATGTTTGAATCTCTTTTCCTTCTAGACTACTAATAAGCAGTAGAAGGCAATTAGTCTGGGACTTTTTACCTATGGATATGTATATCTCTTGGTACAAGTGATTTTTCATGAGTAATCCATAACCATGAGTAGCCATGTCCGTTTCTTTTAAGTGATGTAGTTTCCATTTCCAGCTAGCCTATTTCTAAACATGGATTATTTTATTAATTTTCAATTACAACTAATTATTGTAAGTAATTTTTTTACTTTCCAGATCTAAATAGGATTATTTTATTAATTTTCAATTACAACTAATTATTGTAAGTAATTATTTTGCTTTCCATATCTAAATAGGATTCCTAAATTTTTGGTTTAACTTTGTTCGGAATATTCCCTTTCAGAGTACTAATAAGTAGTATATATGACTGTTAATGGGATTGGGTTAGTTCGAGTTCGGCCCAAAAAAGTCCAATGAGTCTAACTTTTGATTGAATTGGGCTGAGTTTGATCCTAAATATTAAGTCCGAATTAAATGTGAGTCAAGTTTAGGACTCAAACTAGATATAAGTCCAACTCTTTAATCTGTATATATGTGTATATATATATAATATTCATATTTTGGTATATATAATTATATACCTGAATATATAATATTAATACTTTATATTATGAGTTATGTGTCAAAATATATTAATATATAAGAAATATTAAATATACAAAATTATGTCAAAAGATTTAAAACATAAGCAACGATCCAAAGTCCTAAATATACTTATGAGTTAGAATCAAACAATTCTGATGCTTTCTTGAGAGCCAATAGTGGTAATTTATAGCTTAAACTCTAAATTTTTTTTTATTTTAAACCTATTTTTCATGTACTTTGAACTAATTGGATATATCATTATTGGTTTATGTACTTTTTAATTAACTGTTATTGGTTTGAGTATAATTTTAATGTTGTTGTCCTATGGATGTTAAATTAGTTTTAGAATTTAATAGTTATAGTAATTATATTAAGGAAATTAAGGAGTAATAAGTGAGATTGGGCAGATTGAGATACAAATATAGTATAGATATAGATAAAGTTGTAAATGGAAAGTAAAAACTAAATTGCTAAATCGATATATAGATATACTATAGATATAGATACAGATTGAGAAGCAAAACACTTTCCCAATATCTTTCTTAAGTTGCCTAATAATAAATATGTGCTTAGACACCCTGAATTAAAATATTTTTGCAGCTTGGTAAAGCAAGAAATGTATTTTATTGAATAAATTTATATTTTGACACCAATAGTTTGAGAGTATTGGACAAGTGATGCCATAATTTGGCGTGCAAATCAGTGCCAAAGACGTGATTATAAGCACCCACATTGAGCCATTGAGTGTGCTTATCGTGAGTACACTTCTTGATATGATAAAAAAAAAAAATACTTAGGATGAACCTCCAAACCAGCCGTGGTAAAAATAAAAAATGTTAATTGTGATGATTTCACAGCACAGCTCAACGGAGAAGATTTTGCTGAACCTTTTGGCATATTACCAGAAACTTATGAGGGTGCTTTTTAGTTGGCCTGTTTTTCTGGCTTTAAAACAACAAAATCAGTTGGCTGATGCATGCTTACAGACTTACAAGTTGAATTTCCTGGATTGTTAGTTTCGCCACATTTCTCTTTTATGGTTTTAGGCCACCATATTTCTCTTTTTAAATCTCGAACTTCTATACTTGGGGAGTAAATTTAAGTATTGTAGCTGATCATTCATTTTATTAGTGGTTTGCATCAAGTAAAGATAATATAATGGTGTAAACAAATTTTTTTTTTCTGACTAAGGTTCTGAGCTCGTAATAGACACTTGCCATTCAACAACTCAATAAATTTTTTTTTTTTTTTTTTTGGAGAAATGCATGATTCTACACAGCAACTCAAATCTTCTCTAGACCGAAGAACACCTCATCAGCCAATAACTATAGTATGAACGAATGTTTCAGACGATGGGGAGGGGGGAGAGGGAGTTGATATGTATAAGAGTAATGTCTAAAGATAATTATAGTTACTTATTAACGAATTTAGTATAAAGCAAAGCATGTAAATAATAAAGTTATAAAGTCTCAAAAAGTTAATCAAGTATAGGGTAATATTTGAAATAGAACATTTGTATGTAACAATATGAGTAATCAACTACTTTATTATAATGTATCAACTCTGAACAATCTAAATGGTGCACATCGTATTCTCGTAGAGTTAAAACCATCAATGATAGAATCTGTATCGAAACTGCAAGGACTATTCTTTTGAATAAGAGGGCAACTTATTGATTTTTTTTTTCTTTGGTAAACAATTTAGACATGGGCTGCTATCAGTGTACTACCATTATATGCGTATCATAATTTGGAATTTGGATCTTAGCTACTATTGTTGTATTACCATTATATACATATTATCAAGTTTGTTGGGGAGTTTTACAAAAAACAAAAAGAATTTTGGGGGGCAAAAACTGAAATCATAATAATTCCTTAACTCTAAATACCCACCACATTAAAAAAAAAACCAAAATTCATGGGCACGATGCCTCTCCCCACATCCATGGAAGCAGGCCAGTGACCATTTTGGAACAGTTAACAACCAAGATTGGCCAAAAAGAAAATATAAAGTTCAGATCACTTCATTTTGAACGCCATGTGTAGGGTTCACAAAAATTTATTCTATAGTTACTTTTTGTTAAAAGTTAACTATATTATGAAAAAAATGAGTTACGTCTTGTAGAATTGGACAAAAGCCGATTTCACCAGTGCTGCGAAAACCCATCAAGAAAGACTGGTAAGGAAACAGCTTTGTTATGGTATGTAGACAAGAGATGCCATAGGCGTGCAAATCAGTGCCAAAAACGTGATCTTAAGCACTGACATTAAGCCAATGACTGTAATGATCATTTGTACACTTCCTTGCATGGTTGAAATATACTTGACACGAGACTTCAAGCCAGCCATTGCCAAAAAAATGTCAATTATGATGATTTCACAACACGGCTCAATAGAGAAGATTTTGCTGAATTCTTTGACATCTTTCCAGACAGGGATGAGGATCCCCTTTAGTTGGGCTGTCTTTCTGGCTTAAACAGGAAAATCAGTTGGCTGATAAATATTTATAGACTTAAAAAATTTCCTAAATTGTTAGCTTCGCCACAAATTTAGGCACTTTACTATCAGAACACTTTGACAAAAGTTGAATTTTATCCTTGTTTTTATAATATGAAAACAAAGAAGATAATTTTAACATCACTATCAACGAAATTGTCTTGACAAATTAGGCACCAATTTTAGGCACCTGAAAGGCATAGTTTTCTAATTGTGCTCTACGTAAAAGAAAGATGAGTTTTGTATATCTCCCTATGGTACCATGAGCTTTGTTTAGAGCTTTTAAGAGTTTTCTTTTTTTTTTTTTCTGAAAAAAAGGGAAAAAAAGATGTAGTAGCTAATGAAAGATGGGAAAAGTTTTAAGAATATTCTTCTTCTCTAAATCAGTAGTTTTGTTCATAACATTAGAGGTATTTTATCGAATAAATTTTATTTTGGCACCAATAATTTGAGAGTATTTGGAAAAGAGATGCTATATCTTGGCGTGCAAATCAGTGCCAAAGACGTGATCATAAGCACTCTGTTGAGCTATTGCATGTGTTGATCGTAAGTACACTTCTCAATATCATCGGGATAATTTCAGAAACCTCCCTCGAGGTTTCTGATAATTTTACCTAATATTCTTGAGGTTTTTAATATTATATTTATCTCCTGTAATTCTATAAGATGATCATAATAACCTTAATATATTAATATTTTTCATGCAATTAAACAATATGCTCCTGATCTTATGCATACAAATGCACCACACAATTCAACATTTAATGGAAACAAAAACACTTATAGAATAACTAATTATGTCCTAAACACAATTCTAACATACTACAAATTAATTTTAACTTTATTTGGAGGATCTGAAAATGAATAGAAAAAGATGTAAGCTGAAAGTTTAGAAAGGATGGGACATGTGTTGGTATTCTAACATTTGAGGAATAGGATGTTATATTAATATAGTTAGTGAACCTTTTTGAGTTCAAATAGTACTGATGTTCTTCGATCTTGTGTAACTTATAGGTTTTAGAATTTATGGACTGATGGTGGTGATTGTCATAGTGATAATGGTACTAATTTGAGATGTAAATATGTGAAAGGTTTAAAATAGTAGAGATGAGGGTTGAAAATTGGTTTGAGTTTTTGTACATATTCCAGATTTTTTTAAAAATTTTTTATAAGAAGATAAAATGAACTTCACAATTTTATAATGCATTTTGGGTTATTCATTCAAAATTTTGACCATTGAATAGTTTCTATTACCAAATGCTAAATTCAAGGGAGGTATGTATAATTTTTGAAATCTCAAGAGAACTAGGTGAAATTGTCAAAAATCTCAAGGAAGGTTTTTGAAATTATCCCTTAAAAAAGACTTAGCATTAGCCTCCAAACCAGCAATTGCCAAAAAATGATGATTTCACAACACGGCTCAATGGAGAAGATTTTGCTAAATTTTATTTTATAGACAGTGATGGGGATGCTCTTTAGTTGGGCTGGTTTTCTGGCTTAAACAAGAAAATCAGTTGGCTGATGAATTTTTATAGCCTTACAAATTAGATTTCCTGGATTGCTAGCTTCATCACTTTTTCTTTTTTCTTTTTTTTTGTGTGCAAGGCAGCTACACTTCTCTTTTAATATCTCGAACTTTTATGCTTGGAGAATTATTTTAAGTACTGCAGCTGGTGATTCATTTTGTTAGTGGTTTTGTATAGAGTAAAGATAATTTAATTTTGTAAATTCTTACTTGAAGCACGGGTAATGCACGTACAAAATAGGTGCAAAATTTTTATGTAATGGGACCTAGAGAAGGAGTATAACTAGAGTTACCCATATTCCTACTAGAATTAGAACATTTGATAAAGGAAGCATGTTTTGATAGGAGATAATCTAGAACAATATTGTAACACTTTTGTCAATGCCATATATGTGAGATAAAAAAAATGATTAGAAATAAAAAGTGTTTGAGAAACGTGTATATAATGCAACGAAAATTATATTGGGAAAAAAATTGGGTATTCAATTTATAATTTTTCTTTACCTTGATACAGTGGAATTGCCTTTTCTATACTTCAAGCTATCTATCTACTTTTAAGTTTAGGATAATTTCAGAAACCTCTCCTGAGGTTTTTCATAACATCATTTAATGCTTTTGAAATTTTCAAAATTTCATCTCTCTCTCTTGGATTGGCATTTTTTCTATAACATGTAAGCCTCTTTGGGGGAGAAAAGCAAGATAGATGATGTTTTGGCTCCCTTCCTACTCCTACATTTTCTTGTCACCAAGCTTAGAATAATAAAAATTAAGTTACGGGTAAAAAGTAAATGTGATTTATGAAGGGTTATAAATCCAATGAAGAGTAAAGTTGCAACAACATATAAACTATTTACAAAGAAAGGCAATTTCTCGATAATTTGTACAAAGATCATTTTCAAATTAATCTTTTTTATATTGTCTTAGTTATATTTATGTTCTATAAGTGGGGTTTGTATGCAAACCACACGTATGAAAAAATATTACTTTAATTTTAACCATAACTTGAATAATATCATGCACTAAAACATTCTTCCCAAGGCAATTGCTTGGCTTCTTTAAATCTGTCTTGCAAAATTTGTCTAGGTGTTAATTATTTATCAAAATTCTTCAAGTGGTTGATGTTGTCAAAATTCAACTTAACTACCTCCTTTGGTGTACTAGCACCTGGATATAGAGAAATATGGACCAATCTAACTAGGATGGATATTTAGTTATATTTGACCACATATTTTGGTTGAAAATTCTCTTTTTTTTTATTACACTTTTTGGTTAAACAGTTACTAAAATGCAAGGGTATTGCCATAAATTCATGACCTTAAATTGGGACGTGTGGCTATTTGAAACTGATCGGAGAGACAGGTGAGACTTTAGAAATCTCAAGGGGTGTTTAGTGATATTATAAAAAAACATCATAGGAGATTTTCAAAATTATCCGTATAAGTTTGTATAGTAGTAGAAATGATAGTCTTCATGCCATACACATTGTACACTCCCGCAAAACAGCCATGAAAAATGCCTTATTCGGTTCCCAGTTTGAAATGTTTCTTTGCCGCCATTGCCATGAGTAGGGGTGGGCACGGGTCGGGTACCCGCCCCGAATGGCAAATGGCTGACCCAACCCTAACATGTCAGGTCACTATTTTTTTGACCCTAATCCTCTCCGTTTGTCCTCGGGTACCCGATCCTCGGATACCCGAAAAATAGGGGCGGGTCATAGGGTACCCGCCCCTATTAAAGAATGCAAATTCCTGTATGAATGTAGACTTTATGGAGGATGTGTTACTGCATACAGCGTTGCAGGATATCAAAAGTCTACAAAAAGAATTTAATGATTGTTGTTTCTCTTTCACTAGAAGAGAGAACAACAATATTAGAAATTGATCCGCAAAATTTGCTTTAAACTTGAAGTATGTTACAGGATGGAAGGCTAGCTTTCCAGTCTGGACGCTCGACTCTGCTCAAGTTGATTGTCAGGGCGGTTGCTCTGAATTTGTGATCACTCTGGTTTTATATTTGAATGAAAGTCTATTGCCGTTTAAAAAAAAAAATTTGCAGCTTGAGGCCTGAGGCTGGAGTTTTGAGAAACAATTTGCAGCTTTCTTTCGAGTTCAAAGGGGTGGGCAAAATTGAAGAGAAGAAGAAATGGTGAAAGGAGGCAAGGAGCTGGCCGTTGCCGCGTTGCGACCAGAAGCCCAAAACTAGAAGGACTGAAGAGTGAAGTCTGAAGGTGAAGGATTGTCGGTGGCGCTGAAATGAAGACTGAAGGCTGGAGTGGAGTTCTACACTTCGAAGTTCCAATTGAATGACTGATATGATAGGGTTAATAACTTTAAAATATTAGAGATTTGCCCCTATATTTTTTAATATTTATAAAATATACCTCCGGGTCGGGTACCCGCGGGTTTTAAATTTTGTGATCCGTATCCATATCCGAATTTTATGGGTACCCGACCCTATCTGCTTCGCTGATAAAAATAGGGTCGGATATCCTAATTTTCGGGGCTGGTCGGAGCGGGTCAATCGGGTTTTCGGATTTTTTTGCCCACCCCTAGCCATGGGCTTATGCCTTCATCGTGCTTACCGTAGCATTCTTCCGGTACTCGCCTCTGTCTTGTCCTTGCATTCTTATTCTTCAAGTGCCACAAATTAATAGCAAACAAGTGAAGGAGCAAAAAATTAAAAATTAGGAGGTCCCAAATTTGAACCCTCCCACTTACACTGTAAAAGAAAAAAAGTGAAGGAGATAAAGATAAAAATGAGACATGGTAAAACCATTCCAATTCGAGTTACTATCTTTAGATCACAATAAAGTATAGTCTAGTTGGTAAAATGTTTATTCTATAATTGAGAAGTTTTGGATTCAACATTCAAGTCATTAAGGCAAACAATGGAAGAACCACCACTGATTTTATATTATATATATATATATATATATTGAAAAATTCTTTAGGTTAATCGTCTATTCATTTTTTGTACTGCATCCATATATTTAAAAGTTCTAATGTAAGATAACGTCAACAAAACTACAATCAAATGACCACGAGTTTCAATGCAAGCACAATACAAAATCATGGTGATATATTGATAATAAATATTTGGATTATCCCTGTAAATAAGTCTCGAATATGGTAAGTTTTGACAAAATTTGAACAAATAAATATGACATTTATCAATTACTTAAAGTAGTTTAATTTATTATCATTTTATGCATTCAAGATTACAAAATCAAATTATTTATTCACAACGTAGTCCAACACTTATTTCATATCAATTAACTTCTTAATTGGCTTTCTCTGAGAAACCAAACGTTGAGTACATCCACATAGCACTCTTAACTCTTCAACAAAATTGAGTAGCAAAAGACGTCTTTCGTCCTTCATGATATCTTTCTTAAGCCGTCCGTGCTTTTTCCCAAAATAAATAGTTCTACCGCTGTTAAATCCATAGCCTGGCTCTTAATATTTTAATTATCTTTCTCGTAGTTTTATACGTATCATAATACTACGGATAAAATTGTCAAATCGCACAGTCAAAATATTTATATTTTTTGCATGTAATCCATGCTCAATGACTACTTTTTTCATGGCATAATGTAATTATGGATCAATGGATTGACCTGGCCGGAGGGACAAAGAAAGAGAGAGGAACATTTACTTGTCAGAATTGGTAGCAAGGTCTATGACTATAGGAAAATTGATCTTTCAAAGCTGGTGAAGAAGCTTAGCTTTCTCTACGGTTGCATTTCTAATGCCAGCAAAAATCACTTGCTTGTGACACTGGCAAACGGAATCACTTGTGGATTTGGAAGAAGCCAATTGTTTCAAGGGCTGGAGGCCATGAGAACAAGGATCTCTAATGCCGCCAGAACCCATCAAGAAAGACTTGGCTATGGCATCTGGACAAGAGATGTCATGCAATAACTTGGCGTGCAAATGAGTGCCAAGAACGTGCTCATAAGCACCCACATTGAGCCATCGACTGTGCTGATCGTAAGTGCATTTCTTTACGTGATTGGAATATACTTAAAACGTGCCTCCTACCGAGCCATTGAACAACAAATGTCGGTTATGATGATTTCACAACATGGCACAGAGAAGATTTTTCTGAGCTTTTTGGAGCAAGCCAGACACGGATTTAGGTGTGGTCGTGTATGATTATTGTATTTGTCTCATGTTTTGATGCATACTTGTATCAATTAGTTGTACGCGCAAATATTTGTTTTTTCATTTGTCAATGGTTTAGATTTTGTTTGAATACATCAAACATTATAAGAAGCACATCAGTATATGCGGTGTGAACAACACATCTATCTATCTATCTGTTCATTCATCCATCTATCTATTATCTATCTATCTATCTATTATTATTAATCTATAAAAAGTACGATGAGTCTTGGTGCGTAAGCGTGTAAGCAAAAGTTGATATTAGTTTTTGTGATACTAAGATTGCCCTTGATACCAATAAATAGATAAATTGTATTGTATTTCCTTAATAATTAATGAGAATTACGCTAACATTTATGAAAAAATATTCCTTGAGTTGTGGTGAATTAAACCAAAGAAAAAAACAACCAATTCATTTCATTTCATCAATAATTAATATCAATTATTCCAACAATGACAAGAATAAAAAACATTCACTTGAGTTATGGTGAATTAAATCAAAAAAAGAAGAACACATTTTAGTTATAGATTATAAAAAAATTTGGTGAATCTTAATGGTTAATAGTGTAAACAAAATGATATCAGTTTTTGTGATGCCAAAATCACACTCCTCTCTGATAAATGGACAAATTGCATTGCATTTCATTAACAAATAATATCAACTATGCTTGTAGTTACAAAAATAAAAGATTTCTTACTTTTTGATTTACCAAAAAAAAGAAGAACAAATTTTATTTACAAAATATCCAGGTTTGAAGACTAGTTCAAACATGAAATAAAATATAATAAATTGGTACTATGAGTCTACTTAAGAGCACTTTTTAGCGTGCATATATTAGTATTGACTAAGAAACTTTTATGCAAAATATAATAGAAGATGGAGTATAATAATAGGCAAAGAGTTTTATGTTGGGAATTTATTTATTTAAATTGTAACAAAAATTAAAATTAGTGAATGACCGGATTTTTCTATACGTACAAGTTAAAATAAATCCGAAATACACCCGTTTCACTGCAAGTATACAGGTCAACTAGTAGTTTAGGGTATATATCGGGTCGATCCCACGAGGAAGAGTGAACAATTACCGGTGTTACTAAAACTTCTCTATTATTTAGACTAACAATGAATTATAAGAAATTAAATCTACTGAACTTATGCAAAATAACAAATGTAAGCTCCTTAGGTTATGGTATTCCTCACTACTCATGCAAGTGCTATATTTGGATCATTGAAAACTACTATCTAGGCTAGTTATGGTGTAATTTCCTCATGCATATGAAACCTACTTTCGTAGTGAATCAATTATACTCATAACTAATCCATACCTATTCTCATGGTTATGAAATTAGCTACAAGTTCATTTCTTCTATGAAATTACATGAAATTAATCACCAAAACCACATAGGTGCACCTCTACTCTCGTGAGTGTACTCCCTATGTTTAGCATATCTTGAACTAATGTTAAATCTCAACTTTTCATTGCAGAAATAACACCTTAGATAATCACAATTAATGGTACCAGATTAATCATGATTTCAAGAGCAAAAGTGCTAAATAACTTGCTCAAATCATAGCAATCAAATAGCCAAATAATACACACCAACAATCATAGAAAGTTCAACCAAACCCAAGGCAAAAACTTTAAAGACACATAATAAACACAAAATCCAGAACTTGCATATTAACAAAACTTGGAATCCAATACAAAAGATAAAGAGTTGGAGAAGAGATAACCCTTGTCACATGAGCTTCAACTCCTCCTTCTTCATCTCCATCTTCATCCTAATCTAGCCAATATTCAAGAAATGAATGAACTAACTAGCTAAACTATCCTATACTAACACACAGAAAAAATGGAAGAACTACATCTCTGCACTCTCCAAGCTTCCTCCGTATGTCTCCTCTAAGAACAATGGAAGAGCTACATTTTTGCAGTCCAAAGCTCTCTCCCGTATGTCTCCTCTAGTTCTGAAAATGTTCTTCAAGGCTTCTTTTTATAGAGGAATTCAATCTTATGGTGAGTTGTTAAAGTTGTTGTAATTGCTTCTTGGGATCACCAAAAGATGTTTCTTGACTTCTCCATGTTTGCAGGCTCAGTTTCAGCCGGATTTCTTGCAGATCAATTGGTCAAAAAGCTTGTATGAATAAAGCACAAATTGCAGAGCCAGTCACGGAGCCGACAGTAGCGATCCGAGGGCTAGATCCGAGGTCGGATCTATCAAATTACCCCTCGGATCACATTTTTCATCATTTTATTTTCACTGTTCATTGGGATCCGAGGCCTGCTACAGTGGATCCGAGCTCGGATCCTATGGCCTCGGATCCTCCTATCCAGAAGATCAGACGAGTGCTCGGATCACAATGGATCCAGGCTCGGATGTACTTGCTCTGTTTTTTGTCCAACTTCAACTGATATTTGCCTGATGTTAGAGGCTGAACTAGCTCTTGACCAAAACATAAACCCTGTAGCCCTTTGCGTTAGCTTTCCAATGCATCAAGAATCACCTCATTTGGATCTGTCTAGGCTGAGAAATGACCGAAATACCCTTGACTGCTCACTGCCCTGTTTCAGCTTCAACCAATAGAAATTGCTACTGTAATTCGGCATTTTGACCTGGAAAACCTTCAAACTGGATTCAGATGTCTTCACCAAAGTTGTAGATCTATCTCTTATCTTCAAATTGGTTTAAGAATCATCTCAATCCGATCATTGTAGCTCAAGTTATAGCCGAAATACGAAAATGTGTCAAAACTGTAAAAAATGCACAAAATCCAAATAAAAAGTGATAAAAACCTCATTTAATCACTTAAAAGCATTTTTCACCAATTATAGCCAAAATGATTCATTTTCTTCCAATAATATAACCAAAGTGACTAAAAATAACATAAAATATCATTCAATTATTACGTAAATTAGTCACTTGTCAGTGAACTCTAATAATGATATTCTTATATGACTGACAACGTTAAACTACAATTAATGAATAGTATATACATCAATTGCCAAGCATAATAATAGTTACAAAGGTTAAACATCCCTTTGAGTTATGGTACATTAAACCAAATTTTTTTTTAATAAAATGTCCAATTTCAAAGAGTACTTCAAAGATGAATAAAAATATATCCAAGTTTTGCTTGACTATTATATAATAAATAATCTTAACGACTTACAATTTTTATTCATATAAACTCTATAATCATAAAGCATGTCATCAATGAGAAATGCAAATAAGTTTCACAAAATCAAAACATTTCTCTCCAAAGTTAAGTTATTTAAATTCAAACAATAGAATTTCAATATATTTAAATACTATTATAATTATAATAGCACTATAGATCATTTTACAATCCACCATTAGCAAAAAAAAAAAATAGAAAAGCTCACTAAAACTCACAAAAAATTCCATGGAATGACTTAAAGAGGGACAGAAAATTATTCAAAAATTTAAAAATTTTAACTCAAGTGACATAAAAAGACAACATTCAAGTCATCCAAATTTAATAGAAAGATAAAAATATTGATACTGTTACAAAATAAAAGTGCTCTTGAGAGCATTTGTGTTGGTTACCAAGTTAAAAAAAAAAGATATATATATATATATATATAAAATAATATAAACATTAAAGATCACATTTTCTTCTCAATTCTATTTATTCCTTCAAAATAATTGATTTTCTAAAAATTTTAAGAAAAAATTTAAAAACATCATGTTCACGTGCAAGGCACGTGATCCATTACTTATTGTGAGATGTACAATAACTAGACACAACCTTGTAAGATTATAACCATACCTGCCCATGTTCGAATTTTTTGACATCTTTCCAGACAGTGATGAGGATGTTGTTTAGTTGGGCTGGTTTTCTGGCTCAAACAAGAGAATCAGTTGGCTTCACCACATTTCTCATATTTAGGCCACCACATTTCTCTTTTAATATCTTGAACTTCTATGCTTGGGAAATAATTTTAAATGGTGTAGCTGATCACTCATTTTAAGAAAAGAAAAAATGTAGTAGTTGGTGAAATATTGGAAAAGTTTTAAGACTATTCTTGTTTTCTAATTCAGTGTGATAGGTCGCAATTTTATCATTTATTTTATAATTAATTTCTCTTATTATCTAATTCGATATGAATTAATTGTCAAATTTTACTCACTTTTAGCAATTTATATTTATTACAGAGAGTGGAACACAATAAAAGGATGTCAACTTGACGGTTATCAGGGAGGAGTATTAGCAGCAGTAAACGAGGGGCACTTTTGAAAGATTGGGACTATTACCCTTTTGGTAATTGCCGAAAAGAGAGGAGACGGAAGAGGACCTGGAGTCGCCCTTTTCTTCCTCTGGAGCAGCCGCAAAGTAGAAGCAGGATTTAGATAGGAAATAGAGGCAGACAATTGTGACTACCTTTAGATTAGCTTTTTGACTTTTCCTGTTCGTCCTCTAGTGGTTCTCTCCCTGCGTATGTCAGAAGCAATAGGAAGACTTAATCATTCTCAGTAGCTTTGCTATTCTTTCATTGTTCGAACGAATTGAACTTTCTCAATCGAAGACAATGGTCGTGTTAGTTTCTTCCGCTTTGTATGGGTTTTTCTCATCAATGATGAACTAAAACCCTTTTTCTAGGAACAACAGACTTTGGTTCATTTAAAAATTATGAGATCAAATTAATTTTACCTATTCCTTTTATTTATTGGTATTTGCATATTCTCTGATTACAGTGCTTACGGTTGTTCAATTAATTGATTGTCTTGGATCCGAATAATTAATTGATTTGGTAATCTATTGTCAATTGGGGCGCTAAATCCGTAATTATTTAATTGCTCTGAAATAGTGACAACTGGCATGATTGGATTTGTGTCAGGGGAATACGCGGGCTAACCTGAAATAACCTTGGTAGTGCGTTATTTGGTTAGAATAGGGTTCCTTTAATACGTAAGGCAGTTGGGGAATTAAATCTTATGGGTGTACCTAGGATTATTTCTCAATTAGAGTAGCGATTAACGGGCGTACCTTAATCACCGATACAGTAAGGAGGGGTTGACTGTCATCGCTTGTTTGGCAATTATAACCTATTTATTAGTAAATAATTGGAATTGCCTTTGTATCGATGATCAATTGGGTGAATCATTGTTAAAGTTATTTCTTGGCTAGATCTTTAGTCATTATTAATCTGAGTTTAGTATATTGTCATTTAATTGTTAGTCAACTATTTGTTTTTATTTGAGCTGTTTTAATTGTCACCATTTATACAAAATCACCCCCTTGTTAGTTTGAATTTCAAAAGAAACAATTACTCCCAATCCCTGTGGATTCGATTCTGCATATCACTATCTACAGAAATTAACCTTTGTTTGAGTAGGTTTTTATTATTCCGCAGGCTCGACAACCTGTCACAGTGGTTTTGTTCATGACATTAGAGGTTAAGATTGTAAGTTTTGTGTTGTATTTATTTATTTTTGTAAAGTATGATTATGTGCTTACGCAGCCTGAAGTAAAATCTTCTTGCTGTCTAGCAAACAGTATTTTATTGAATAAAGTTTTGTTTTGGCACCAATAATTTGAGAGTTTTGGGACAAAGATGCCATAACTTGATGTGCAAATCAGTGCCAAAGGCGTGATCAGAAGCACTCGCATTGAGCCATTGACTGTGCTGATAGTAAGTGCACTTCTTGATATGATTGCAAGTATACTTGGCAAGAACCTTCAAACCAGCCGTTGCCGATATACTCAAACCAGCCATTGCCAAAAAATGTTGATCGTGATGATTTCACAACACAGCTCAAAGGAGAAGATTTTGCTGAATTTCTGGCTTAAAAACCAAAAAATGGTTGGCTGGTGAATGCTTAACAGACTTGCAAATTTCCTGGATTGTTAGCGTCACCACATTTCTCTCTTTATATCTCGAACTTCATGAGAAACACTATGCTATTCAACAACTCAATAAAAAAAATTTAGGAGAAATGCCTAATTCTAGATATATAGGGGCAAACGCAAGCACTATCCTTAATGATAGCTGCCATTTTAGCATCATTTTTACTAGCAAAAAGCAGAATGATCTGGGCTGAGTAGTGTAACAAAATGGGGACAATGAGTCAAGGATGAAGCACAGAAAATGCACGTAATGGAATTTGCCTCAATCCATCTTTCTCCCTTAGCTGATCATCCATGTGTTGTTCTCCACGAATGAGAGTACTTTTCTACTTGCCTTTTTGTGTAATCTTGTATAACTTTGGTTTCATTGTTTTCAAGGTTGCTTTTCTTTATAGTTATTACCATTTCTTGTAGGAGGAGCCTTTTCCTAGTGTTTGCAATGCACCTTTTATCTTGTTTTGGTTAAAGTTTAACTTACCGACAAAAAAAAGAAAAAGGAAAAATACTTAAATTACAGTCCATAACTCTGTTTTGGATTACCGGCTTGGTCGGTTAAATTATCAGATATAACAAAATTCTCACTGAGGTTTTTTTACAATTAAAGGAAACTTTCATCTATTTTTTAAAATTCAGTGTACCCCCTTAAATTGATTTTAAGTTACAATATGGGCCCAGTAGGTTGAAATTTGCTTCGTTTACTCTAAAGTACCAATTTTATGAAAATAAAAACAGCAACAAAAAGAAAAGAAGTTTGCGAATTGCCTTCTTCCATTTATAGACTATTATCCTCCAAGCAAACATTTTTCCATTCCCAAATAACAACTCCTGTAGAGTCTAAAATTCGTAAAACACCAGCATTTTAAAGGAATTCCTGTAGCCACAAACTTCAATCAAAACGCAATTTTGCTCACTCTTGCTTATGGGCTTAACCTCTAAGCTCAATTACAACCAATCTGGACTCCAAATCCTCTTGCCACTTTCTCTTTGTCCACAACCAATGAGTAACCTATTTTGTTAAACAACCCAAGTCTTGAAGCCCAAATTAAGAGGGATGGATGGATGGATGTTGATTGCAGGCAAGAACAAAGGAGAAGGGAAGGGAACAAAAGCCAAGAGAGACGCTAGTTGATGATATGAAAGAAAACAAACACTAATAGGCAAGGAGTGGAGGAGAAAAATTGGCTAGAAGGAAAGCACCAAGTGGAAATGGTAGTGGGAAGGAAAAACGAAGCGTAAGAGAGACAGTGTTGATTCTGTTTTTAAGTAAGGCTAGAGTTTCTTCTTCTTTTTTGGCCCTTACATGCATATATGACTATCTCAGTAGAGATAGTAAATTATTTTCGTATCCACAGTGGAGGCATGTGTAATTTCAAATAGAGAGGGTAGCTTAGTGAAATTAGCCAAAACCTCAGGGAAGTTTCTAAAATTATCCCTTTATAAAATCTTATCTTGATTCCTATAATTAATTCATTATTGTAGTCTCAATCAGAGAAATGGTTGTTAAATACATGACTGACAAAATTCATTAAAAATGGACGTGTAATAGGTCTAGTATATTTATACCATTTTGGGAACACTATATATTAGGAAATAATCTGATTTTTAATTTCCTTGAGTTGCATGACCTTGTAGTACTGTCCGGGATTGATCTATGCACTTTTGCTTTTTGAATGATTTATGAATAGTACAGATTGAGGCAGCTAATGTGAGCACGTAGAAGAAAGTTTGAAGCACGAAACGAGGACGAGGATTACACTGTTGAAAGCAGACTAGAGGAGGGCAAAAGTTCATACTTCATAATAAAAAAGGCACTACCTTTGCAGATGATTAAACGTAACATAAACAGTTAACGAATATATTGTGGCTGGCTTTTTATTCTTTAGCCCCTTGTAATGTGTGAAGAACTAGGTAGGTGTGTGCGACTATTTGTGAACATAAAATCAAGTTTCCTCGGGTGAGAATTGATTAAATTAAATAAAAATGAGACATATATAGTTGTGTTGTATCTGATTTTTTCGTGTGCCATAAAATTATAAGAATGATTATGCAAAATCACTATATTTGTGAATTTTGTTAGTATATACCAAACTTATAGAATGTCTACCAACAGCACATTTGCATCGATTTCTAGCTTCATAAGTTGCCAATTAAATATGATTGATCTTTCCTATAATGTCAGTATATATACTGGCACATTATCTGAATTTGAATTTAAATATCAAATTTTGTATATGTGACATGTATTTAGACTTACTAGTGTATACACTGTCAGTATATAAAAGCTTTACCTATTAAATATTGGCCAAAGTACTGGCGGTGCTATTCTTTGGCCAGAAAGTGGCATGCCCTAGCCAAAGAAACACTTCAATTTTAGGTATAAAAATTGTGAAAGAGTTCATTTTCATCATACGAATTAGTAATTGTGCAACCACTAGCCAAAAGAAAAAAAATACTCACTTTAGGTATTAAACTCTTAAAAAGTTTACTTTGATCCCTAATACATTGTAAAGAGTCAATAGATACATGTGTTTAGATGTGAATCAAACAATTCTTAATAAATAAAGTAATAAGTCATGTAGCTCGTCACTTTGATGTTGACTATAAGTACAAGCCTAAGGTTTTAAAGAATTTACTTCACCACTGAGTTTTTCTATACACAAATTTGTACTTGGACTGTCTGTAGTTGCATCATTTTATGCTATTTCTTAAATCCATATTTTTATGGATACTACACCATGGCATGTAGATGCTATTATTATCCGTTTTGAGTCTATGAAACTAAAAGAACTTTTTAATTTGTAAAAATTAATTCTGGCTTCCATATTGAGCCAAAATATCCTCACAACATGAAATTTGGACCACCGAGGGTGAAGAACGATTTACATAATTCAGATTATTTCACTTGCATGTCAATTGACCAGCTCTATGGACTACGCTATATTGTAACTTCTTTTATTTTTTTTTCTACAAAAGAAGAAGAAGATAATAAAGAGGGTACGTTTGTGTATTGACTATCATCTCTTTAATTAGTTGCTCGTCTAATTCTATGTAGGTCGCATGTGGCATGCCTTTTTTTTCTTTTTGTAAATTGATTACTGTTCAATGACTTATTTTAAGATTAATAACAAAAAGAAAGACATTAACAATTAGAAAAAGTAGTAGTTTGATAGAAATGCAGAAAGAAAGTTGGTTCCAATTTCATCTAGATTAAGTTGATCGGGGAGAATAGTCATTGTGGTTCCATTCTAGAGAATTCCATTCTAGAGAATTTGAAAAAGAAAAATATTGATGCAAAATTTATTTTTCCCCCACATTTTACTGTAAAAGGCTTGGACCATGATCAGTCATTTGAGTTGTTGTCTCCCAAGTTGGACTCAAATCCCAATTCAGGAACATAAAAGATTTCCTTAATACTAAGAACAATGTGTAAAATGCTCAAAAGATCTACTGACTAATGGATAGTCAACAAACTTCTCTTCCACTGGTTCAGGGAAAAGCTTTTGGGATGAAAGAAGTTGATTAGGCCCTGTAACTATCACTTTCGATTGTTTCCATCAGCAGCACTGTGTAAAGTTCTATCCACTGTTTTGGTGAATTATCAAATTTACTGGAATTACTTCATACTAGATATTTTTACGGGATAATTGAATGATGTTTCCCTTTGTTTAAAAGAAACAAAAGAGTTTTAGGAATGTCTAGGGATTTGGATTGGAGAGTATAGTGTTACTTGCTGAAACTCCTTGCTGACTTCAAAGTGGCACAAATGGAGATCAACAAAATGACCATCCGGAGCCTAGTGGGTATGATCATAAGCATGATGTTTATTTGGGTTAGATGTACTAGTACTAAAACTTAGCACGTTTATTGCACATGTGTAGAAAAAGAAAATTTATTTAGTCAAAATTAAATAAACTGAGTTGATCTTGATTAAATTTAATTATGAAAGTCCATTATATTTTGGACTAACGAATTGGATCAGTATTATACGGACAATTAAATTAAATTAAATTTGTGATGTCCATTTAAATTGAAGTGGATTAATTGATTTGTTAATTCACAATGAACTATTTAAACCGACCTATTATTAAAACTAAAGTTAAATGGGTTTCTTGACTTATAAGTTTCCAAAATACAGAAAGGTTCTGAAGGATTTTCTTGAAAAGACCTCACTACTACATTCTTAGAGATTCATACTCCTACACAGTCGTAGCTCCAAGTCAATGTTGTTGTTCAATCTTGAATGTACCTCAACTCCTTTCTTCTTTATTCTTAATCCTCCCATCACTAACAGTAGTAGCAGATGTATCTTGAGATTTTATAGGTGCAAAATACTAAGGTTAGGATTTTGCATGACCCTTGTAACTGGTGGAAAACCTTTGACATTTGTTGATAAAAGATGGTGATATTGGGATGTTTAATCAAGTTGAGGGACAAAAATTAAGGAAAAAATAAAAAGAATCCTTAAGAGCTCGAAAAGCGCACGCAATTGCCTCCGTGTAAAAAGAATGGAATTTTTCTCGATCTATCTTTCTTCCTTAGCTGATCATCCAGGTATGCTCAATCGTTATTCTTTACTTGACAAATGAGGGCAGTCATCTAATTGCCTTTGTGTAACCTTGTAATGGCTAGATTTTATTTGTTTCTGGATTTTGTTTGTCTTTTTCCAGGTTGTTCTTGTTAATGATTGTACCACTTCTTCTTTATTTGTTTGTCTTTTTGTTGTTACATTCCTAATGTACCTCAATTCCTTTCTTCTTTATTCTTAATCCTTCCATCAATGACTCTAGCAGATGAATCTTGAGATTCAGTAGGTTGAAAACTGGCAAGGTTAGGATTTTGCATGACTACTTCATGAGGGAAAGCTTAAAGAAACCAAGGTTTTGGAGCCACAGCCCTTGTAACTGGTGGAAAAGCTTTCACACTTGATGAAAGATGATGTGGTCTTGGCATCTATAGTCAAGTTGAGGAACAAAAATCAAGAAAACGCAAGAAGTACACATTCATCTCCGATTGCCCGCAGATAGTTTGATCATTTGGCATCGTGATTCATGCTTTTGTTGTATCCGATTTTGTTTGACTATTATATTTGTTTTAAGAATTTATACATGATTTTCAAACATTCACTGTGCTATTTGTTGGCCATTTGTAAATTCTAACTAGCTTTTCTAAACCTTAAAAGAAACTTCTTGAATTGATTGAAGAGTGACGCAAACTGTTAGAATTTTTATAGTGGTTTTAAACCATTTCGAATCATCAATTCCACTGTGAAGTTCTCTTATCGAGTTTTACTCTTCAAATCTTGACACATGTCACGTGAGATCATTTAAATCAATTCTTACAATATGACTTATTACACATGTCGGAATTTGAAAAGTGTAAGTTGATAAGGGGGCTCCATATTGGGATTGAGGATCGGAAATGGTTTTAAATCGGGTGAAGACGACTTCAATTTAGTGAACTTCATCCATGTATGAAGAAAGCACTGTTGAAGGATGAGACTAACGAGATTAGATCAATAGGTGATACGATAAAACTTAGTTGAAGTATCTTAAACCTTTGTAAGGATTTGGGGCAACAACAATCACTATTGGGCATTAGACAATGTGCAAAATTTAGCAGATGTTTGCTTGAAATGTATAAACAAATTTATTAAATGCATATTTCATATTTTATTTGATAGGCTTGGATGCTGCATGGAAAATTATGCACATGAATTACCTCCATGCGCTAGTTAGAAAGTAAATAACATAATTAGTCTCATCTGAGCTGGTAATCTGCCCAACGAGTAAATTCTAACTTTGCACCAAAATTTTACTTCAATTCTCACTTTAATTTGCACCAAAATCTTCATTTTGCAACACTTTGCACCTTGAACTATTCATTCCTTCCCACTTTGGTCCCATATTGACGAATTTACTATGCCAAGAAAACAAAGCTCAGGCCCCATATTGACGAATTTACTATGCCAATATTTTTTTTCCATTTGTTAATTTTGACCAGTTTTTCTAGGTTTCAAAGAGACCTCAAGACTTGATTTGAAGAATGAAGCAGATTGCCACATTTTTATAGTAGTTCCTTAAAAGGTGAAGACAATTTTGGGTTTAGATTTTTCTTCTTTTTCTTCCCAATTAAAACGCACAAAGCAAAAGCGTGATTTTTCTTCGGTTTATTGAAAGAAAAATCACGAGGATACTGCATGACAGGTGACACATAGCTTCAGGTTTAATTTTTCTTCTTTTGCTTCCTATAAAATGTTACGCATGGATTTGTAAAGGTGAACTAAAAGATGATACCATGAAACTTATTCAAAGCATTAACTGAAACCTATGGCAAAGCAATCACTAGTGGGCATTAGAGGATGAGCAAATTTTAGCAGATGTTGCACGAAATTTATAAACAATGTAATTAATTGCATGTTTCATATTTTATTTGAAGATGGTAGCAGCTTGACATGCTACAACTCTTTCAATCTATAACTTTGTATTGCTAAGGATGTTCGTACTATGCAAAAGTATCTGCAAATTAGAGAGTGAAAATACCTAAATGTAAAAATAAGAGATCAGATCATGATAGAAATGTGAAAAATAATGATTAAAAGTTGTTTGTAATTTTAAAAGTCACAGCGTCCATGATAACCCTATTTTCTACTATTTGGTGGGCACGGAGACTGCAGGGAAAGTATGTATCCATGACTTATCATCGTAGGGTAGAAAAATGTGAAATGAAATTGGCTGATTAGAGCAGGTAATATGTCCAAATCCATGGGCGGAACTACAAGTTTTAAAACATTAAGCTTTTCTCTCTTGAAAAGTTAAAATTTTTTTTTAAAAAAAATTACTGTGTAAATTTGATCTTTTGCCCTAGCAAAAAATTAAAAATATTTCAAGTTATACATTTAATTTTTAGTTGAATTAGAACTTGCCTCCTCAAAAATAAACTTTTTGGTTCCACCTATACTCAAATCAATTAGGTAGGTGCATGCGATTGTTCGATGCTGTAAAATCAAATTTCTTTGTGTTAGAGTTGATTAAATTAAATGGGATCGGAACAAATATGGTTTTGTTGTACTGTCCGATTTTGTTCGAGTATTGTGTTTTGTTTCAAGATCTTATACATTATTATGCAAATTTGTTATATTTTTAAATTTTGTTAATGTTAATATACACGAAATCTATAAGCAGATATACTAAATCTCAGGCAACGTAGACCAACATAACACATTTGCACAAAGTTCTAGCCACAAGTCCCCAGTTATAATTTATACATAGGCCGAAATAAATTCAAAATGTGGGAATTTGGATGCAACAGACATTCTGCCCCACTCTATGTGTCATTATTTGTTCCACTTTTTATTATATTGCTATTTCTCCTTCATAAACATCATATTCTAATTCTTTTTGGTTTCCTTAATAATTAACAACTATTAATTGAGTAAAAAATAAATACAACGGTTTCAAAAAAGCAATATATAATAGAAAATTAAAAATTATAGCAAAAATGTGAAAAATCTCATTTTTTGTGTACTTTTGATTTTTTGAATTTGTTAAATTTTCTCTATTATTCAATTAATAATTGTTGGATTTTAAGGAAACAAAAAAGAATTAAAATACCATATTTATGAAGGAGAAATAGCAATATAATAAAAAGTGGAATAAAGAATAAGACAGAAGATCCGTGATGGAATTTGGGCCACCACAGGTGGCGAGTGACTTAAACCATCCACATAATTTCACTTGCATATCAAGTTACATGTTCTACGAATTGGGCTAAATAGTGAGTTTGGTAAATGCACACTTTCTTAAACTTAGTATCAATAAAATTTTTACAAACAATGAAAAGAACAAAAAAGTGGCATTTAGTGTGAAAGTCTATTGGCTGTTATTACTATACAGTTGTACTATTCTCTGTGTACCTAGGTTGCACGTGGCATTTGTGTAAAATGATTACTGTTTAACTACTAATATTGATCTTAAAAATGGGAAGAAAAGTTTAAACAATTTAAAACACTGAGTACATGTAGTTGATTTCCTTATCTTAAAAAAAAAAAAAGAAAATTTGGTTGACAATTGTTCTAAATTAATATTTACAAAAAAGAAAAAGATTAAAATGTATTATATCGATCTTTAATGGAGTACATCAATCTTGAGAGAAAAAAAAAAGAGACTTTCAAAATTCTTAACAACCAAAAATTATACACAACAGCACTTATTCTGACAATTGATGAAATAGATTAGAAGGTGATTTTCACTTGTTTCATCTTTTAAAGTAGTAGTTTGCATGAAGGGCCCCAGTTATTTGTCCTATTGAACTAATAAAGGTATCATCATTATTTGTTATATTTGTTTTGTACAAAAAAATATTTGTTAAATATTGGATAATGCAGCATATTAGTAACCATAAATAGAAAAAAGTGTAAGAATAGATAAACAACAAATTATGAGATTTGTAACAGAAACTTAAACATGGGTTCATTCCAAACGTAAATTCATTGTAAGTACATAATACTCAATTATTGAAAACAAAGATCAAATACCAATTCAAAAAAGAGTAAGAGATTTAAGCAAAAATTGAACATTTAGAGAACCGTACAGAAAGATAAAACAAGAAGCTTTTAATTTAACATGTTATGGGCTCAAATTAATGTTATTTTCTTTAGCGAAAATTTTGGAGTAGAATGCTTGAATCTTAATGTGGAGTGCCAAAAAAGATTTATCGCATACTCTTGAAGTATAAAGCTTTGATTTTGAACTTAAATCATATTTTATTCGACTTTAAAAGAAGGAATTAACATAAATATGTAAAAAATTCAGTTCTTCTCAGTTCATTCAGAATAAAATTAGTAATAGAGCCACTACTTTGGAACAGGCCGAGAATACATGGCTGCTGAGGACCTAATACAACGTGCGTTGTCCGTGCTTCACCCTTCAAACCGTTTACATTCTGCTTGTCAATTATCTGAGTGTTTTCATGGGATATTCAAAACGTAAAAGAATATATAAAGCAAGAGTAGTTCAAGAGTTGGAAACCGTAAAGATTTCTGTACAAGCTCCAATGATTGATACAAGTACCCAAATACTCTTTTAAGTGAAGTTCATTGAATCATATATATTTCTGTTGAGCTTAGGAAGCTGAGGCGCAGGTGCTAAGGTCAATTTCTCTAGGATTCTAGATTGAGCCTATTGAAAGTGCTTCAGGTTTCAAGCTTAAATTCAATGAAAGTCCCTGATAAGTTGTCAAGCTTGAGCTTGCAGCCAATGAAAGATGTTGAAAAGGTCTGCTGGAGAAGCTTAAGCCTAGTGTTGGTGAGCCTTGGCTTGGACACAGGGATGTGAAACCAGTATCAGCAGTGCTACGGCAAAAAAATGAAACGTCTCTAATTAGTAAGTGCTTATAAAAGAATTATTAGAAAGTTTCATGTATTTAATCCTATTTTACAAGGTTCAATCAGTAAGTACTATGCTAGTAGATAAGATATTCTACAAATATACAATTATAATGAAAGAGTTTGTTGAACAGATAACCAGCTACTTAAGGATCCACCTCATAGAAGTCTTCATAAAACTTGAAACATCCAAAAAATCAAAAAGTGTTAGTCAAATCTTTCATAATATAAATGTAAACTAATAAACTAAGCAAAAAGCTTTCTAGTCTAATGAATCGAGTAATGCGAACAACTCTTTCTTTTCATGCCTTTGTAAATGTAGAAAGATCCCAAAACTTGAAAGAATCCGAAAACTTTTTCAATGATTTTAATGAAAATGTTAGGATTAATATCTTAAATTGACAAGTGAGGAATTTTTTTTAAAAAAAGAATAATATTGAACAAAGATACAAAAACTGAAAAAAAAAATGATATAGAATTTCTCCCTTTGTCTTGTGTTGGTAGATCATCATTTCTGAATATAAACAAAAAATATTGTTATTGGTTTCAAAATTGATTTGTTAAAATTATCAATGTAATGTAAATTATAATGAAAGAAATGACTACTTACTCTATATCCTTGGATGTTGGGCGACGTTGCCCTTTGCTCTTATGAAAGGCACATTCTCCCTCGAATCAAAAAATTGTAACCTGTAATTGCAAGAAAACATTGGTCTTCTTCAGAATCTTTAAACAAGAAAGAAATAGAGCACTACCCAATAGACACTACAATCCAAATCTCGAATTGAATTAAAAATGTATGAAAATTAAAGAAAATTGTCAGTATATAATGAATCAACTGGTAAATCATGTCTCAAATCATCAACTCCTTGTCCCATCTACCTGATCTTTTGCAAGAAAGATGATATTTTCCCTTGCTTTTAGAATTCATGAAGAAAAAAAATAAGCAAATAAGCAAGAAAACGGTAAAGATCAAAAACCCTTGCCAGAAATATTTTTGTTGCTTCTTCTCTAGTACGACTGTACGAGTACTGAAGATCTCCATAGCTTTTGCCCGAGATGAAACATATATAGTCATTACTATATTTGCATTAAAATAGCCAACAATTTGAAAGACATATATTCTTGTTAACATAAGATTGAATGCATGCAAAGTTTTCTAACCTCAACTCATTGAAGTCAGCTTCAGTGAGAGTCCTTGTCTCTTCCATGGGTGGCTGCCTATCAAGCGATCCAGCTGGGACCGGAGGATTCTGCATTCTCAAGAATATAAAGTTGGAAGATAGAAGTGTATGGTGTGGTGTGATAGATCTAAGAGTTTGGCCATGGGCTGTATTTATGCTAAGTGGTTGGCTTAACCCCACAAAAGAAAAGAAAATTAGACGTGGCAAATGAACGCTTACTTGTCACTCTGCAAGTTCTACACATTTAGAGGAGTTTGTAACTGTTCATCTTGGAGGTGTTAAAGACCATTGTCCTTTTATCATGATAACCCTAAAGCAACCTCTCTCTCTCTACCCCTCTATACCCTTACTTGCAAGCCCGTTACTTTATGGTGGATAAGGGATTAGCTGTCCTTAGAAGTGTTCAAATAGTTCAAGGAACTGGAGGAATGCCAATCCCCTGGTGGTGCCATTAAATGACCAAGAACCGACTAATCTTAGTGAATACTTCGTGATCATTTGCTGAAGGGTCTATTAAACTCATTTCCTACTCCACCTAGAGCGGATTTCAGGCCGGTAATGATTTATTTATATCATCTGAAATGTGTCTTTAACTTCAATCATACAACATGTTGTTAGACCCAGCAGACCGGTTGTTTGTCTGATGATGATGAAAAGTTAATTAAAAAGCAAGGATTAAAAATGAATGTGTTGGATGATTCAGGAAACAAACCAACCAAAGGAGCTAATAGTACTGAAATAACGGTAGTCGGATCAAAATAGCAAGAAGCTTGATAAGCAAGGTCCTGGATTGAAATCTTTTGGATGGAGATAACTAGTACCGCTTGCCTCATTTTACTGACTTTAAAAAAAAAAAAAGAAACAGTATTTGAAGAAATTAGTAGAATAGAGTCATATACAATTTAATAAGTTTAATACAGATGGAACTAGGATAAGGAAAATCAAATGTTTGTTAATCAGAAAAGCTTTCTCAGTTTTATCATTCTTTTATTGAGAAGTAGATGTTTCTTTTTTGCTCTTTTTTTTTTATTCTTCTTATTCTTGACCTAATTAAGAGTGAAAACGAAATGGTTCATTGAATTCGTAACTTATAATTCCAGAATAATTTTGGGACCATATGCGATTTTGAACTCTTGTAAAAGCCACAAAATCCTTGACAGGTTATTTGAAGGACAAAGCCCGAAAAGCGCACGAAATCTGCTCAAGGATGACTAAATGTACTCTACCAAAGAAAAAAGAACTGGCTATATGTCCGCAAGAAATTTGAAAACCAGCTCCTTAAATGACAGAAAAAGAATGTTTAAGGAAGTAGCACTTCAACCTCAGGTTATTAAATAATAATTCAGAAAAAAAAAATTTTGAGCAAGAAAAAGAATGGAAGTGCAATGTTTTGATTGCATCAAATTCAAGTAAATGGTTTAGTTTCCCACTTTAAATGCAAAATCCAGACCCCTAACACCCATGCAAGTCCAGAAGAAAAAGTAGTTAGTGTTGAGTGAGGAAGCAAGAAAATGAAAATGAGGAGAAACAGCTTAAGCACTCAGTCAAACGTCAGAGAGCACGATTGGTTTCTCCCAATTGCCAATATTGGGAGCATCAAGAAAGCCTTGCCTGCTAATGGCAAGATCGCTAAGGATGCTAAGTACGAGACAAGAAATTAAGTAGGGCTCCATTTGGATCGGCAAATTTGGATTTCGCAAAAGAATTTTAATGGATGCATTTGAAATGAATAGATTTGGAAATCCTCATAAATCAAACTACATCCTTATTTCTTAGTTAAGCATTATCAGGCAATAAAGACTGAGTGCAAATGTATGAATTCCATTTGGAACAGGTTGAGAAATGCCCAGAATACATTGATGGTTTCTTAGGACCTAATACAACGTGCGTTATCCGTGCTTCATCCTTTAAACCCTTTACATTCTGTTTGTCATTTATCTGAGTGTTTTCATGGGATAATTTTGTTTATTTTTATACTTCATCTCTGTAATTATGGAGTAGTTTATGCTCACAAAATTTTTCTTATACTTTTGTGTCAAAATGTAAAGAATATATAGAGCAAGAGTAGTTCAAGAGTTGGAAACCGTAAAGATTCCTATACAAGCTCTAATGATTGATACAAGTACCCAAACACTCTTTAAGTGAAGTTCATTGAATCATATAGCTGTTGAGCTAAAGAAGCTAAGGCACAGGTGCTAAGGTCAATTTCTCTAGGATTCTAGATTGAGCCTATTGAAAGTGCTCCAGGATTAGTGGAGCTTAAGCCTAGTGTTGGTGAGCCTTGGCTTGGATAGAGGGATGTGAAACCAGTATAAGGAGTGCTACTGCAAAGAATATATTAGCTCATAGATTAAGGGTACAAGCTTGCCTCAATTTAATGGAATAAATTGTTAGAACCAGTATAAATAAATTAAATTGCATCTCCTCTTTTGATGAATTTTGTGATCTTTCCTATTATATTATGTGTCCTACCAATCATTTCTATTATTATGCTTTGCCCTACCATGCTTATCATGCTATTGTCTGTGAGAAAATAAAAGGTTTTTTTTTTTGAAAGCCTCAACCAATTTTCAGACTATTATGATTGAAATTTATAAGGAAACAAAGAAATTTCGATAGTATGTATGCACTGTGTGAGTGCAAATATTGAACCAAAAAAATACCAAAAAGTTAAAAAAAAATAGCAAGAACAATCAACAGAATTAGTATATCTCTTTGTGTAATGTGAAATAGCTAGGTTTAATTAGTTTTGTTTTTCATTCAAGTATGAAAAATTGATGTAAATAAGCAAAAAAAAACAAGTTTAAAAAGTGAATAGCAAGCTTCTCTATTCAAGTGAAGGTCTTAAATTGCTCCCTTGTCCATTCTTTTGGTAGGGAAGTGAGGTATTTCGCACTAAGGCAACTAAGACGACTGTACTGCTACTGCAACCACCCCTAAGTGCAAAAGAGGTGCATTTTAGGGGTACGAGGAAGAGGCCATTGGGAGATATTTGGCCAAGATCAGGGATCCATATAACTGTGTTACATGACTTATTCATGCTAATTCTGGTACAGAAGAATTTCCAGTAATTTCGCAATACTTCAATTTAGAAACTTGTTAATTCAAGAAATACACTAAGGCATCTTCTTTTAGTTCCCTAGAAATCATTTAAAGTGTTATGTATGATTTAACAGCATCCATTTAATTTTACTTTCTCTATGATTTTTTGTTTTTTCTTTTGCAAATGTATGTGTGCACTTTAAGTTCTAACAAAATTGTTTCGTTACATTTTTTTGACCTTTTCTTTTCTCAATTTGTGGTATTGTCCAAAAAAATTACGGTTTAAGAAAATTCAAAATGCAGCACATTATGTTATAGCCTGTTGCTTGAGTGTAAAATGCACGAAAAGTACAACGAAATCTAGTAATGATGAAGCACGAAAGGGAGACTTTTCGAACAATGAAGCACGAAAAATGCACGAAATTTAATAATGATGGTGGAGAATTGAGCTTTTTGAGCATTTTTTTTTGTGGTAAATTTATACTAGACAAAGTGACCCTATATGAATTTTTTTTTTTAAAAATCGAATTTGTATTCAATGGAAGAGGGTAGAAGTGGAAACAAAACCAAACAATGCAACAACTACAAGCCAAAAACTCATCTAAAGATTTAGTCAAACCCAAATATCGTAGATTCAGTTGACTCGTCTCAAGATGTATGCTCATTCGAATATTTGGACCATTTTAGGTGACTCGTTATGTAGGTTCATTTGAATATTAGGCTCAAGATGTACTCCAACTCGATTATCGTATATTACTATAATATACGATATTTGGTGCAGTTTAGTTGATTTTATATTAGGAGTGGTTTAGTTGATTTGATTAGGGGAAGCCGAGTTCATATTTTGTTTCTCAATGAATTAGTTTATGAGTGATTTAGCTAGTGGTCTCTCCCTTATCGAATTTTGTGTTCTTTTGCTGTAATTCCTATGGAAAATAGTCAAATTCACTAATCTAGTAGTCATTGAATACATTCTTTTTCCGGTTTATTTGCTATTTTCTGCATCATTTATATCCAACAGGCAAGGTTTTTAAAACCTATGAAATTTCATAGGCATCGGACTGCACAAATTAATATTAGATTGTTTTGGTGTTTGCGGTTTGAATCTTTTTAACAGTGTAGAGGCTGAAAAAAATAATACCTGACTTGTATCATAACTGAAATGTCATGGCCGAGCTATTATGGCCGAATTGTCACGCCCGAACTACATTGGTTGGACATAGTGAAACTATAGTTATGTCCGAATCTATAGATGAGACTTATCCTGTTATTAGTGGATAAGTGAATGAACTATCAGAATCATCCCCAATAATTTGATAACATTACTAAATCATCATCCTAACTTATGAGATAATAACTAAAGAATTAATATTAGATTGTTTTGGTGTTTGGGGATTAATGGAATTGTACAGTAGCTTTAGATGAGAAATAGATTTTTAGCAAATATAATAGCGTACAGAAACAGTGAAAAAGATTGGAGATTGAGCTCTTGATCATCCTTAAGCTATATACTGTGTGAGATTCTGTTCTGGTTATAGTAACTCTTTGTTACCCATGCATAGACCTAATAAAAAGTTCAGAAAATTTGTGAGAATTGAACCAACCAAAGTTCCAAGTTAATAATATAATACAACTTTTCCTGAGGTATGTTGAAAAGGAAAAAAAAAATTTTATTGCCTAAGGTACATGAGGAAATTTGTGGAAGAAGCCCCAGGGTGGCATTGGGTTACTTCTTTAGATTATAGCCAAAAAAAAAAAATGTCGGTGAATTGTTGCTCTGATAAACTCCATATACTAAACTATACCTATCATGCTGACGAAACACGAAAGAATAGATAGTTTTTTTTTCAAATGACAAAGGCTGCCGTGCTTACTAAGCACGGCATTGATTGAAGAAGTAGAGGGAAAGAGTTAATGGCAGTATTAATAGTAGCGCCACTAGTATTGAGATGACAAGAGAAGAACCTTTGGGATTTGGTAAAAATTGAAGATGCTGTTGCTGTTGTGGAGATGGAGTCGGGCAAGCCTCCTTTCTTCAAACCGCACAACGAATTTACTCTGGCATTCTCTTTCTTGCTCCTTTTGGCTTGTAATTAGGGATAATTTTAGAAACCTCCCCTGAGATTTCTAATAATTTCACTCGACTCATTTAAAGTTTTAAAAATTACACCTACTTCCCTTGCCAATTTAAAATGACAATTCTAACTTTAATATTTTAATAAAACTCCTTTTTTTTCTTATAACTTTTAACATCATCCAATTTTTTTTGTAACTTTTAATCCCTAATATCCATTCAGATCAAATGTTAAACTGGTAATATTTATTTGATATCTTTTAATATCATCCAATTTTTTTGTTAATCATTTTTTTGTATCAAAATTACGAACAAATCAACAATAATTAAAACTAAATGGCCAAAAATTACTACCAAACTATGGTAGTTCTATCATTAAACTAGTCCATAAACTTTTATTCAAAAAATAGTCCATAAACTTAAAAAAAAAAAAGATAGCACTTTCTTCTCTATTTTTTTTTAAAAAAATCTATATCCCCAATAAAGCACTATAAAAAAATTCTATTATCACAAAAGATTTATAGTTAATTATCAAATAATAAATATTGGCATGAAAAACTTGAGACTCTTTTTCTTTTATAATTGTGCCAAATTACTTTACAATTATTTAGAAGAACAAATTTAAACTTTATAAGATAATGGTATTTATATATTTTGACCCTATTTTAAGGTTTGGTTACCAAAGTATCAAATCAAGGGAAGTAAGTGTAATTTTTAAAACTTTAAGAAACGTAAGTAAAATAATAAACAATTTCGGGGAAGGCTTCTGAAATTATCCATTGTAATTACCGACTGCTATCTTCTCGGCTTTGCTGCCTAGTACTACTAGACTAGACTAGACCAGAATTCAATATTCTTTACTGTTTCAACAGCCTAAAACCACGGATTCCTGGCTCCCTGCTTGCGTCCTTTTCTGCATCCAGGAAGCAAAACCCAAAAGCCATAGGTATAGAAAAGGAAAAATGGTTGGCTGCCGTGCTGATTGTTTGAAAAAAAAAATGCAGCAGGGCAGCCTTTGCCATTTAAAAAAAAAAGATTTAACTACCCAACCATGTTTCACCAATACGACAGGTATAGTTTAAGTACACAAATTTTATCAAAACAACAATTCACTGACTTTTTATTTTATTTTTTGTTATAAATTAAGAAATTAGCCGGTGGCATTGCCCACCCAAAAATAAATAAATAAAGAGAGAGAGAGAGAGAATAGAATTTGTTAGCAGCAAAACTATGTTGAATAACGTGCAGACAAAATTGGCGCGTCTGGGCTACTCAATGTTCTTAAATTTAGACCAGAAAGTGAACTTGAAAAGCTTTCGAGTTACAGTTTGATCAATTTAATCCCGATTCAAAGGTGTAATCGTTTTTTATTTATTTTAATATTAAAAAACTTGAATAAAATTGAAATATCTATTTTAGAAAATAAAAAATTAATGAAAACCAGTTAAAAACCAGTTCCTTTCTTAGTGACAATATTACTATTGTGCAACCAATGAGTTGAGCATAGTTGAATTATTGACTTTTGATTTCAGATATTTAATGAGTTTAAAAATGTATATGATATTTGAGTTTGAACTCTACTAGTTTAATACCAGGTAATTGAACTCGAGTTTAAATGAGCTAAAAAACCTATAAAAAAAAATTGCTACTCAAATAAATAACCAATTTAATCAACCTATCAGATAAGCAAAATCTCACCAACTACACATAAAAAGTAGCTTAAATGTACAATACAAAATCACCAAGAAATTTTAGACATCTTAGCTCCGGTTCATACAAACCAGGCTAAATGAGTTTAAACAATTTGCTTGCAAGTTGAATAGGGTTCGACATGTTTATTAAATCAATTTCGTCTTATATTTGAGCTCGATGTATTTAGTTAAATGAACGTATCGAACTCGAATTTAATTATATGAGTCGAATTAGTCAAACTCACAAATAATTTGGCTCCGTTACAACTCTAGACTACAACACATACTAGCTTGCATATTCCTTCTCTCGCGGCTTCGAGATGCTAAAATTTCTCGTGTGTTTCGGAAAGCAAATAAATTAGCTAAGTTGTGAGGCAAAATGGAACCCTCATTTGTTATTTTTGTCTAATCTATTTTCTACCAAAAAGCAAAAACAAACATACTTAAGAGCGCATACTAGATTGTTTATTATAAGAAAGATGATATTAATCCCACTATTAAATACTCGGGACTGACCATATATTTCACACAAAATGGAGATGCAATTTTCTTAATTTCTATAACTGATTTGATACAAATATTAAGAAACAAGCCAAAATTTTTCCATAAGCTTCATGACCATGCATCGTCCACTTTGCTCCATCCATCTCAAGCTGCAATTCATTAGCAAAACACAAGAGTCAAAATCAAGTGACAATTTAGATGAAAGAAATTCAACAAAAAAAAATATTACGGTACCTTAAGCGAAATGATATTAGAAGAAATAAGCAGAGTGGCAATCAAACCTTAGGTTAATTAGTCTTCTCCCTTCCGGGAGGAGGAGTATCATGGCCCATCCCCGGACTTCTACCAGGAGGAGTATCATGGCCCATCCCCGGACTTCTACCAGGACTGGTCTCCTTGATGTTGTAATAACTATTCCAGTTCAAGGATTCATATGCCATTCCGAACCTTAAAAAAAAAAAAAACCAATTTAAATTAGAATTCAAAGATGACAAATTTCTATCGTGAACTCAATGTGACTGAGAAAGTTAGAGAAAGAACTTTTACTTGTTACAATTCATAGCAGGATCAACGACCAATGGAAAATTAATTTTGCAAAGCTGGGGAAGGAGCTTAGCATTCTCCAGCATTGAGTCACTAAGCCCCGTGGAGATCCCTTGCTTGAGACACCGGCAGATAAATCTATTCGATGATTCGGATGAAGCTAATTCTTGCAACGATTTGAGGCCTGCACAGCAAGGAGCACTGTTGGCACCAGAACCCTTCAGAAAAGTCTGACAAGGGAACAACTTAACCATGGCATTCGCACAAGAGATGCTATAAGCTGGGGTGCCAATCAGTGCCAAGAACACGATTACTATAGCCCAGGCTGGGCTATTGGGGACGGAGCACATCTTAACCATTTCTGGGAATCTTTCTGGACTTCTAAATTTAAGGGGGCTCTGAATTTCTTTTCTGATTGAATGGTGAAGATTGAAGAAGATTACCACAATTTTATAGTGGTCTCAAACCGATTGAAGACAATCAAAGTGACATCATATTCTATTTGAGTGAAGATCACGAGGCTCATCCCCCATGAGTGTAACGTAAAAGCGTTACAGTAAATTTTGGATTAGCATTTTCTTCTTTTGCCGACTGTAAAACGTCATGCATAGAAGCTTTTTGCCTTTTTCTTCTTTGTCACCATTATAACATAAAAACGTCATGCATGGTTTTGATTTGGCTTTTTCTTCTGTTGTTTCTTTTAAAGCGTCACGCATAAACGTGTAATGGGCTGGGGAAAGTTTCATTATGCTTTATCCCATATGAAGCCAGAAAAGTGCACGAGAGCACTATTGTTTGGTGAGACAGAGATGATCAGTAGGTGATGCACTCTTCCAAACATACAGGGTGCAACATATTTAACTTGTTGCCTGAAGCAAAAGACAAAATGTTTAATGAAATTGATGGTGTCGCGCCCCATTTTTTGAAAAATAAAATAAATGATTTAAAAAATGGTTTTTATTTGAAAAATTAGTTTTTTATTTTAGAAAATAAATAAAGAAAAAGGTCCTAAAATGGGACTTAAAAAGTACGAAATTTGTCCCCAAAATAATAGTCTAAAAAGGGTTTTTAAGAAAAAATAGGAGCCGCCACTTGGTATCGAGTTTAAGTATACCAAATCACCTAAAAATGTATTTTTTTTTAAAAATAGATAAAACTCTTTTTAAACGACTCCAGATTTTTTAAAATAAGAAAAAAGAGTTCGGGAGTCACTGTTGAAGAAAGGGAAGACAAAGATTTGATAAAATCAAACCTAAAGTACCCTTTCAACTTAACCAAGGCTAGTTGCGAGATTTAGTTAAAAATTTTCCTAATCTAACTTATAAAACTTATCACATTTAGATGTTTCTATATGGATGCAAATCTAGACCTAAAGGATGTCGACAGGATCGAAATATCTCTTCAAAATTTAATTGGTGCAAATCACATTAATTATGATGTCCAAAATGATTCTCAGAAAAGGTCACGAAAATGCAAAAGACGAGATTCGAATAAAATAAGAATTATAATATATAAATATACGTGACCTAAAAGAGAGGAATGCAACATAACGGATACGGGAGACTAAAATTCGTGACTTAATTTTTCTTTTCAACGAGGGGACACGAGCGTGTTATGGTTAAGAAGCCATACTTGTTCATTTCCCATATTTGAAGAGTGACTCTCCTAACCTAATCAAGTAAATGGACTAGCCTATTTCTATTTTTCTAAATGGAATGCAAGTCTAAATGTCATGTTTCACGCACATAGAGGTAAGGAAGATAATATATAGAGGAAATATCATGCAAAATGAGAAAAGGGCCTAGAAATGAAAATCATGTATGAAATACGATGAATGTCACGCAAAGAATGTGAATCTAGCGTAACAACAGCCTAAAGGATCTAGTATTGGACTAACCCATTTCTACAAGTTTTCACTAGCGTTGGACTAGTGAAAAATCGGGAGAAAGGCCACAACTAGCATTGGACTAATGTGGTGACGTCATGCATTTATTATAACTAGATAAATCATATAAAACATAATTAAAACAAGTAAACACATAAAGCACATAACATATAAGTATAATATCTAAATGCAAAGGCCCTAAAGAAAACAAATAAACACATAAGCACACAAGCATGCAAACACACAAGCAAAGAAACTCACATGAAAACCTAACTATTACATTTGGGGCCCTAACTACAATCTGAAGGGGGAATTTGACAAAATAATAACCTAACTATTACATTTATTTAACTAATTACATTTTAACAAAACTAAAACCTATCCATTACATAGTCTAACTAAATACATGTCTTGAGCATCTATCTATTATAAATTGGCATTTAAATGCCTCTCAAATAATCATCCAAAATAGAATAAATGAAACTTAAAATGAATAATTAAAAGAAAAAGCACTCAAAATACACAATTACACATAAAAAAACACATAGGAGCATATGAGAGGGTTTAAAATAATAAAACAAGATACCTCCCTTGAAGTAGTCGTTAAATGAGGTTGGATTTATCCTATTTATACTCCAAAACTAACAAAATGTTCAAGACACCAATTTAATTAACAAATAACTATAAAGAAGTGGAAATAACCATGAAATCTACCAATTAAAGCATTTACATAAAGTATAATTAACAATTAAAGAAGATAAACAATTTATTTTTAAGAAATCAAAGCTATTAGAGACCTGATTGCAAAAAGTAACAAAGTTTTTGAGTCACATTATAATTATTATAAAGATTAGGGGTCAAAATTAAATAAAAATAAAGTTTAGAGACCAAATTGAAATTAAATTAGGGACCTAATTAAAAGAATTGCAAAGTTGTTAGAGCCACAATACAATTACTCAAAAAAGGACTGATATGCAAATTTCATTACCAGATTTCTTAAAACATCAGGCCATTGGGCCATTTATTTCTTCTTTGGGCTAATAGCTATTTGGCCCAACAAAAGTCCTAAGGAAAAGGGTGGGTTGGCCTGCCATTTTTCACCACCCCAACCCAACTGTTGGCTTTCATCCTCCAAACCCAACCCAAAAATCCAAAAAAAAACCAAACCCACTGTCTAAAGTCTAGCGAAATATCATTACCAAATTCTTAAACCATTTACTAAACCCAACACGACAATAAATCTTTTCAAAAATTATTAAGGCCTAATTATGTTTCAAAATCCAGAATTAATTCACCCCAAAAACCCACTTAAAATATGAAAAAAAGAATTAAAACTTAAAAGAGGCAAAATTGGTTCAAATTTTCCAGAATTTGGGCCATATTACAATTATTTAAAAAGTTAGGGGCCAAAACAAAATTTTTAGAAATTTCCATGCATCTTGTTCGAAGACTTTCTTCTGCTACTCTCAAAGTTCTTCATCAACTCAACAAACCAGATAATCCTTAAACACACAAAACCATATGACTGCCTCATATCCTATTCTCATAACTCAACATTGAAGGAAATCAAAAATAGAAAATCAAGACAAAACATGAAAGATACAAGCCAATAGCAGCAAAAGGAAACGAAAGAGAACAGCAAATGAAAATGGAAGGAACTAGAACATTAGTTTAGGGGAGTACCTGATGAAGCCTTTTGGGATCAAACTAGAACAAGGAAACACGCACAAAGAGCAGCTGTAGTCAACTTGTTGAACCCTCGGACATGCACCAGTGAAACGGGATCAGCAACTTCAGGGTCAGATTCGAGGGTTTTCCAGGTGTTTTTTCTATGATATTTTTGAAAAAAATTGCTTTTCTGACATCAGAGAGTGTGCAGAAATCAATGGATTCACGAATGAAGCTGAATCGATGGAGAAAATCCTTGCTCAAGAAGGCTGGATGATCAGCCTTATCCAAGGAAAACACAGCCGGAATTTTTTCTTTTTTCTCCCTCTGTTTTCTTTCTCTTCTCTCTTTTTCTCTCTTTTTTCCTTTTCCGCTGCCTCCCCTCTTGTTTTTCCTTCTTGTTTTCCCTAGTGCTGCGTTTTTTGTTCCATTTATATGAGACAAGGGTTGCTAAACTCTTATCTCAAGGGTTCATATGAAAACCCATTTTTGCTGCAACCTTAACCATTAGATGGCTATTAACTCTGGAACTATCTTGATGCTTCAGATTAAAGCCAGGTGGCAAAAGGTTTGGGGAAAAGAAAAACGAGAAAAACGAGTGGAAATGGGGTGCAAAATGCTGTTGCAATTTTCTATACCGATGCTTCATTGCTGGTTCTTGTACCAGCTTAAGGAAGAAGACGCGCGCGTGCAATGAGTATTTTTTTTTTAATAAAATTTGATTTTGATTTTCTGGTTTTTCTTTTCTTTTCTTTCTCTAATTTTCTAAAAAAATGAATTTAAATGATTTTTCTTAAGAAATAAAAATATCATGAGATGGAATGAATAAATAGATAAATAAATAATAAATAAAACAAAAATAAAATAATAATAATAAATAAATAAAAATAAATGCAAATTGTGGTGTCTACAGATGGATTACATATTCTATTCATTATTTGGTGGCCATGGGCATTCCATGAAAAGTCTATAACGCCTCTGTGTCACCTCTGCACGTCTAGGAAAATGACACTCTTGCCCAAACTATTCAGGCCCTTGATCCGTTCTATATGTAAGGAAGTTGTATACACGCCACTCAAGGTAGGTAAACAAGCTTAGTCGTCTTTGTACCTAAAGCAAAGTCTAAAATTTGTACATTAAAAAAAATTGAGTTGTTAGTAGCAATGAATCCCTTGGATGCTATTATGTTGTTATTATCGACTTTTGATAAATTTTCATAGGAGAATAAACTGTTTAGATTGCAAATAATGATTTAAAAAAAAACAGTTTGGATCGTATGTAATTGGATGAGGGAGAGATTGGTTGAGTGATTTGGGAGAGGACAGAGACAGAGCCAAGAGCATATATATATATATATATATATATATATATATATATATGGAAAAGACACACACATATATAACAAGTTTTATTAACATATTGCTAAAAATCATCCAGCATGATTTAGTTTACAACTCCATCTTAATGGTAAGTTGAACAGGCACTAAAAATGATAGATCTTCAAAATGTTCATAATTGTACCTTACAAGTACTCATCTTCTGAAAATTTTGTAAAATCAATACATTATCAATTTTGTTGAAACAACTTTTTCAATGTAAGTAACTGAAACTCTTAATTTTTTTAAAATTATCTGCGAACTACCATTAACTTGGTATTCTACGAGTTTCTTTTAAGAAATTTATCTATAGCCTATTATGAATGAAAATCATAATAACTTAATTTCGTATTGTAAATAAAAATTTTGCATCCACTTCAAAAATTCTTGTTTTTGGAAAATTTGAAGTTTGAAAGAATTGGTTTTTCTATTCCAGTCAAGAAAGTTCATTCCTTATTTTCAGAAACTTTAGAAGAATTTATTCTTGAAATAACTTCCATAAATAACTTGAAATAAATTCTAAATTCTTGTGATGGAAAAAATTATGAATTGTCAATTATTTAGGGTCAATATATATAGAAAAGAAAATTTGTTAAAATTCAGTGTGGTCAATATATATAAAAAAGAAAATTTGTTAAAATTAACTGTCAATAGTAAAAAGTCAAAATCAAACTAATAAATTAACAAATTTATTCTGCTGCAGTAGGTGATTTCTTAACATTAGAGACTGCGAAGGTTCATGTGAGCATGCAGAACAAAGTTTGAACTTCAGAGCACAAAAAATGCACGAGGACTAGTCTTGAAAGTGAGACTTGAAGCAGAAGAAATTTAGATTGTGGTTGGCATTTTCTTCTTTTTCTTCATTCAGAGTGAAAAAAAAAAAAACCAAGCCTTACGATTGATTGAATGTAACGCAAATAAATAACAGTACCTTGTGGTTAGCTTTTTCGTTTTTTTTCTTTTGCTTCTTGTACTTTGTGAAGAACTACGTCGATCCATGCGAGTATGTGAGCATGTTAAGCCAAGTTTCTACCGGTCAGATGAGTTTTGTGCAATGTTTTGTTTGGTTTTTACATTTGTTTTAAGATCCATGTATGGTTATGCAAATGCATCAAAAGAGGATATGCAGTTTTATTTATACTAGTTCTAGCAATTTATTCCTCTAGATTGAGACGAGCTCGTACCTTTATTCTATGAGCTAATATATTCTTTGCAGTAGCACTCCTGATACTGGTTTCACATCCCAGTATCCAAGCCAAGGCTTACCAACGCTAGGCTTAAACTCCACTAATCTAGCCCTTGCCCAACCCTTGCCCAGCTTCTGCAGCTGACCTTTTCAACATCTATTACTGGCTGCAAGCTCAAGCTTGGCAACTCAAGAAGTAGTACTTGAAAAAAAATAATAAGATATAAAAAAGACAATTAGCACATGGATCAACTTATCAGGGACTTTCATTGAATTTAAGCTTGAAACCTGTAGCACTTTCAATAGGCTCAATCTAGAATCCTAGAGAAATTGACCTTATCACCTGCGCCTCAGCTTCTTAAGCTCAACAGAAATATATATGATTCAATGAACTTCACTTCAAAGAGTATCTGGGTACTTCTAGCAATCACTTGAGCTTATATAGGAATCTTTTAAGGTGTCCAAGCCTTAACTACACTTGTTCTATATATTATTTACGTTTTGATACAAAGTATAAGAAAAATTTTGTGAGCATAAACTACTCCATAATTACAACGATATAGTATAAAAATAAACAAAATTATCCCATGAAAACACTAGAATAAATGACGGACAAAACCTAAATGGTTTGACGGATGAAGCACGAACAACGCACGTTGTATTAGGTCCTAAGCAGCCATGTATTCTGGGCATTTCTCAAACTGTTCCAAAGCATTGGTACTATTACTGATTTTATTCGGAATAAACTGAAAAGAACTGAAATTTTTACAAATTTATGTTTATACATTCTTTTAAAGCCGAATAAAATATATGACTTGATACTATTTAAGCTCAAAATGAAAGCTTTATACTTCAAGAGTATTTGAAACATCTTTTTTGGCACTCCACATTAATATTCAAGTGTTCTACTATTCTACTCCAAAATTTTCACGGAAGAAAATAGCATTTCAGCCCATAACATGTTCAATTAAAAGCCTCCTATTTTATCTTTCTCTAAAGTTCTCTAAGGCTTTGTTTGTTTAATGGGAAAGAAAAAGTGAAGTGAAGTAAGATAAAGGAAAAGGAAACTAACTTTTTCACATGTGTTTGGTTAACAAGAAAATGATGCAAGAAAATACAACTTCTTGTGTTTGTTTAGTCAGAAAGTTGCGGAAAAATTGATTAGTGTGTTTGTTAATACAAAATATTCCATATTGAACTTCTTCATTTTTGGTATTTAATATATATAAAACATGTAATAAATATAACATTTTGCATATTGGAAGAGTTGTTTACCTCAAAATTTGTCACATTCTTTATTACTTAGTTTATATATATATATATATGAGTGTGTATAAGTTATTTTACAAATATATAGACATAATAAAGGAGCATAAAATATAAAAGAAGAAAAATAATAATGTCATATAAATTTAACAAATTACTAATTTATTAATTATTAAAATAAGAATAAAATATCTAACTAAAAGCCGGATTTTTGAATTGTAAATTCTAAGACGTTCTAATTTATGTAGAAGTTTAGAATGGAGAAAATAGTTTAGAAAGAAAGCAGCAGTAAAAGAAATCTAGTTAGTTTAAATTTTTCAGGATCACTATTGCGTTAACGTTGCGGTTTTCCATTGTCCTACTAATGGAGCATAACACTCTTATTCATTTGGCGCTGTTAGTCTTGTTTTCTTCAATCTATAGGAGGTCACAACTAGCTTCTAATTTTGTATAGAGATATGCACATAACTTATGTTTGAGTGATGTTTCGAGTTTTGCTCCTAAACCTTCTTCACCTTCCATTAATTGGGGTGCTTCTGCTATAAAATTTAGTAGCGTAACTGAAACTGGCAGCACAAATATAAAGGAGCTGTTCATCTAAAGTATTAGGCTTTGGTGGCCAGAACAATCATTGCGTGGACATTTCAAGACAATGTACAAATTTAGCATATGTTGTACGGAACATTATAGAGAATATACAAAAGATATAGTGGATAGGATACTAGCTCATACATGGTACATCCCAACTACTCAAGGGTGATTTGTTAACCCTTAAAAAGACTGGGAAAGTTCATCCCAGGATGTTAAACCAAGCTTGAAGCACGAAAAATGCACGAGGATAGTTTATTTCTGAAAGGTCAGCTGACTGGAAGAAGAAGAAAAATTCATCAATTAAAACTGAGTGAAAAAACACATGGTTCAGACTGACAGAATGTAACGTAGAATGGTTACCAATATATTTTGCAACTAGCGTTATTTTTGTAGAATGTTTTCGGTATATTATTTCTTCTGCAATTTATGAAAAGAAAGAAAAAAGTTTTAATCGTGGAGAATCGAGAAAAGAAAAAAAAAGTTTTAATCGTTGAGAATCGAGAGATTCAAACCAAACCCTACTCTTTTAACCTGATCCCTGATCCCTGATCTCTGATCTTGGCAGCGTACCTCTTCCATGGCCTGTTCGTGACACCGCTAAAGGGCACCTCGTTTATGCCGGGGTGGTGGCCGCTGCACCCATATCTCGCCCTTAGGGTAAAAGTAGAGAACTGGTTACCAATATATTGTGCTTGGCTTTTTTTTTTTTTTTGCTTCTTGTATTTTGTGTTACTAGTGGTGTTAGTCAAACACCACTAAGTGTTATATTTCGGAAATTTGGGCTATATTGAGATGTAAATAAACGGAGAAGCTTTCTATTCTCTTTTTTTGTGTTTTTTTTAATTTACATAAATTGTTTGTCGTTATTTCAAAAAACAAAACGTGTTGAACCTATTTTAATTTACCTAAAGAGGTTTCGTATTTCTATTGGTTTCTTCCAGCTTTTTCTTTTTTGGAGATTTTTTTTTGGTTTTCCTTCAACATTTGCACGGGCTTGAACATTCGACCAAAATCTCAGGGTAAAAAGTGTTATATATTTCATTTATATCAATATGAAGTGTGATTGAGGCTTTTAAAGTAACTTTTTTGATTTTCCACAGATTGTAGTAGAACAATCAGGGAAGGGCAAATCACTAACAACAACTCGTCAAAGTTATCTCGAACTCTTTTTTGGGAGATGGTCGAAGACACTGGCGGAGCTATGTTGCTCCAGGTGTGGTCATTTGACTCCACTAAATTTCTGAAAATTTCATATAGTTATAGTAGTATTTTGGATCTTTGCCCCATTTCCAAAAAAAAAAATAGTGGGGTCAATATTAAATGATCAAAAAAGTTGAGATGGGACTTTAAAATGTAATAAATAGTTTAGTGTCAACTTAGGTAAATAATTTTTTACCAAGTCAAAGTACCTATTAACTTTCTCCACTTTTCTTAAAGTCCATTAAGTAAAACATAATTTTTAGGGGGAATAAAACTGAAATAAAAAAAATAAAGTCAAGAGTAGTTAAAATAAAATACGATGCACACAAAACGTCATAAACTATTGAAGAAGATTAAAGCGTCGGCAACTTTGAACACGTGAAGCAAAAATAGAGGAAGCAACAACTTGAAAAATTATCAAGATTTAACCACGGGTTTAAGACAAAACTAAGACGATAAATTTAAAACAACTTGCCAGGAGGAAGAAGAAAGCACTCTCAACTCTCGTCTAGGTTCATATTTGGTCTGAACTTTAAGGTTAGTGGAAGTTAAAACTCAAGATTTATTTATGAATTTGATTTTTTAATAATAAATTTATAGGGTTTTAGCGACACTTTCTCTTGATTGGTTCCTTGAATGTCAACGAGTATTGGGTGGGTCTTCCCACCTCAAAGATTGTTCAAAGGGTGAGATTTTCTCTCACACTTATAACCAAGCATCTTACCCCTTCAATGATAAATATGAGATAAATTCAACAATCTTCTCTTCATATCTTGCCTGCGAGAACGAAGTTGACACAAGCCTGGCACTAGCGAAGAAAGGTCAGAATTGCCCTTTGCCCACCATTGAAGGCGATCTAAATTTGATAGCTAAATCAAATTTTAGATTTATGCAGCTTAGATCACCTGAGTTAAATTTTTTTTTCCAAAGTGACATAATCCAGCGAATGGTATGCAGAAATCACACGTGTTGCTTGAGTTTGGAGTACACTGCTTAAATTCGTATATGATTTGATGGTTGGGATATGGTATATTCAAGAAACTGACAACTGTTAACGGAAAATTCTACGGTCTTTTTAGGTACCATTTTCTCAATATATATATTTACGATTAATGATAGTGGTTTAGTTTTAAAATTTTTGAAGTTCTTACAATCTAAGGATAAAAAAAAAATACTCATTTCATTATTCAAAAGTAAATTTAACTTGAGATACCTAAAATGTACTGTAAAATATCACCTTATAGCCATGACCATTTTCTAATTCTGAGTAACAAATTGTGCACCATGAACAAGCAGTAAAAAAGGAAGCACCACTGGAATTCTAGAATAGTGACATTATAGAATAGCAATGTTTCATGCTTGGCTTGTTTCCAAAAATGTTTTTATTTTGCGATTTTGGTAACAAATATGTGTGATGTAAAAGTTTGACCACATGTAGCTACTTGAGCTAATCTCCAATTTACTCGCGACGGCAAAAATTATGTTAGCAACAACGTCAAATTCTAGTACGATGTTAGTTACATCTATATTTGATGTTGGAAGGTCCAACATGTTTTTATGCAAGAAATAACGCAAGAAGAATAAATAAAAAAAAAACTTTTATGATTTTTGGAGCAAATTGAAA
The DNA here is from genome assembly GCA_023065735.1 of Coffea humblotiana. Classification (NCBI taxonomy): domain Eukaryota; kingdom Viridiplantae; phylum Streptophyta; class Magnoliopsida; order Gentianales; family Rubiaceae; genus Coffea; species Coffea humblotiana. The sequence continues at coordinate 28,766,151 of CM041217.1, read as the reverse complement.
ATGTCTATACCTTTCAATATCCTTAATGCACTAAACATAAGCAGGGAAAAGGCCTCAAAATCCTACATTTCTAATTAGTGCCCACTTTAGCCATTGGCTCTCCAATTGAATTTTTATCCAACTTGTAACCTAATATAATTTTGGGTAATCATTGAATTTTGCATCAACTTAATATAAATACCAAAATTGTACACGTTATACTAAATATTGAACTCATTACATAACTGGACAGAGCTGAAATTGGAGAGGCCCGATTTCCGGTCAGTTACCTACTAGCTAGCTTTGAAGTTCAATGACATTCCTGGCTTTCATTCAAGTCATGAAGACAGCTAGAATTTGAGAATGAAGAATTTTTTACGCATATTTTAGAGAAGAAAACACGAGCTTCATTTTCTGCCATGATTGTAAATGTAACATAGACAATAATGCAGTTTCTGCCATGGAGACAATAATGCATTTTGTTTGTTGTGGGTAGCGAAGGACGAAGAATGGGAGGGTCATGCGAGGATGTCAAGGTTGAACCAAATCAGTCTTCCGCACGAACAATGCACGGTGGATAGAATAAAAGATACAATAGATCTAAAGAACGAAGGGCGAATAGATACTATCAATCTAAAAAATTAGCGATTAATTTTTATACAATGTCAGTGTAAAGTTTTTTTCACACACTCGAGTTTAGATGAATGATATATCATCATTATTCAAAATTTTACATTAACTTTTTATCCACATGTCACATATTTATGCCTGTTAGTATAAAAAAATTTTACACTGATAGTATATTTATTATTAATTAAAAAATTAATAGGAATTACATTGCAAAACTTCAACAATACCAAAAAAAAAAAGTCAAATATAACATTTGTAGTCACAACATCTGTACATCTGTGCATGTAAATTATACTACTACTACTACTAATCTTAACCCTCCCAATCCTCTGTTACCTTTAACTCCTGACAGAGAAAACAAATTTTTTGACAGGAACTGAACAAAGAAGAAAAGAATAGAAGTTAGAAAGAGCTCCAACCCTTTAGCTGTCTCTTTAATTGATCAATTCCAATCCTCCAAAAAGCTTTTGGGACAAATCGTATAGCGGATTTTGGCTTATTAGTATGAATTTTAGCAGCACATATATCAATCTTGGGTGTGACATTGGGAACTCTGAGTTGATTTTTTTTTTGCACATTTGAAAGGTGAAGTGTCTTGATTATACAAGAATTCATTTGAAAGAACATTATAGATACAAAATAATCAAATGAACTTGAAAGCAATTCTTATCAATTAGTGTCCAATTCTTATCGACCGATTAGCAGTACCTCGTGGAGAATGGCTTCAATCTCCAGTGGCTATTTTAGTACTTTTCATAGACCAAATTATAGAAGGAAGGCAAAAAGTGCTTGGAAGATTGATTTTGGACTCCCCCAAAGCTTTGGACGTTGAGATTCTTTATTGCCTGTTGGTAAGAACCCATGTTTTTGATCTTCTCGTTTACCCTGAAAAACAGGTCAAAAATAATAATGATAATACTTTAATTGCTTTTCCCTCAGGATGGATGAGAAATTCATCTCATCTTATTATGGCCTTATGCATTACATCAAGAAATTTGACTACCTGTATAGCCTCCCTGAGTGGCCCCCAAAATTCCAGGCGATTGTACTTTTTTGAGCTAGAATGAAAGTATACACGAACCATGGCATCCATTAGTTCTTGATTCTCTTTGAAAAGAGCTGAGTCCCCATACAGCACAGCCTCAAGAACCTGATGTTTTTATATTAACCAATTGCAATGTACGTTGAATAGTAACATTTTGTCTTGAACAAGGTTAGTACTGATTTCATCATTTTGATATATTCATTTGTGGACGTTAACTCAAACTTGTTAAATTCGAATAGAACTTTAATCGAATCGACAAATGTTCTCTGGCTGCCACGTTAAAAGATAGTAGTGATCAGCATCAAATTGGACTTACCAAAGGCAATTCCTTGGAGAATATGTGGTATCTAAACTCTGCAGCCAGCTCTTGCAAAAAATTTGGCCCACTGACATAACAATGAACATCTAGGAACAGATTCCCCTTCACTTCTGTCCACTCAGCAACCACATCATCCTTGCTATGCCACCCTCTCAGCTGCCATGTTGAAAGCAGATATTAGCATGTTATGATGAACATGTCAGATTTTCTATTTAACATCTGTTAAGAGTCTAAATCATTGCCAGAAAAAAGTCTGTTCTGATGTCTGTATATATTTGTGCAAGTTTTCACCAGCTTAATAACCAATGGAAAGCTATCATAGTTTAAGCAAAGGTAAGAGGGAAAACCAGTCTGTTCTTGAGCCAAATGTCTCAGCAAAAATTCTCCTCAAATGAAGCAGCCAAATTCTTACCTGATCTAGGTTGATAATATTTGAGATAGTTAGTGTCAAATTTGCTGTAAAGTCACAGTGGGAGAGGGTGTAGGTCCTTGGCACAATTCTGTCGTAAGTATCTGCCTCTTTTCTTGAGAATACAACCTTCAGTTTCGAAGCTTCAAATCTAGCTGGAGGACCCAAGAGCCTGACAGCCTAGGAAAGAAAGTAAACGTCTCTCAATTCACAAATTGCACCACAATGTGACCGAAAATTCACTTGTGTATACATGAAACTTCAGAGTCTGAGAACAGATCTTTGATATTCTTCAGAGTAATCAATTGCAGTGGCATTTCTCTAGAGTAATGCTCTCCAATGATTCAATCTTTAGAATTAATCCCAACATCAAAATGTACATATAAATCACGGAGAAAATAAGATAACAAGAATTAAAGGGTTATGTCACATCATGTTTTACAAAACGAGTAGAAAAAATGTCCTTAATCCTTGTTTTCATTCTCAGACGACAGCTAACTAAGCAAAGCACAAATTTATACATCTCCTCGGCTACTACTCTTCTTGGTTCCTGCAAGCTACTGCATCTCATTCATGAGAGGGTTCTTAACTTTGTGAAGATTTTCAGGGAAGAGAGGAAGAGGTGAAAATTCCTCAATCCAAACACTTTAGGCTTCATAATTTACATTAACCAGCAGTACTTTTGGCTATTAGAATGTACTTAAGGTCAAGTTCGATTAATGTTGAACTAGAAATTTCTATTTGGAGTTATGTCAAACAATTCAGGTAAAAAACAACTGAAACCAACAACAGAACATCAATTCTATAGTAAACCTGTGGCATAATCACTGACATTGCACGAAGTAGGGGAAATGAACAGAATTAACTCTGTCCACCAATTGTGAACTAATCCTACATTATCAAGTGATAGTTCAAGATGGTGTCCACTCAGGAAAACCCGGATAGCAATTCTCCTGTTGAATGCCAGATCTTGAAGGTAAAAGAAGGAAAAATCCAATTCCCACATTGGTTTATTTGTCCTAGAAAAACAGAACTATAAGAAGTTAAGAACCATGCAGATTATCCAACATAATCAATAGATGTGGTGAAGTCACTAAGATAGCCTTAATTGCTTATACTGCATCAGAAACAAGAATAATAGTAACACAATAGCAACTGGTGTAATTGGAAAAATAAAAATGCAGTAAAATTTGACAATGCCATTGTTCCAGGAAAGAAAGGAGATAAAAATATACGAGTACCTGGAAGACAAGAGTGTTGTAGGGAGGCCTTCTATCACTAATAGAGGAAAGCAGAACGGCAGGTGAAGGATTCTTGATTTTGCAATTACTGATATAAGAAGAGCAGCAGTAGTCTCTCTGAGGAGAATGTGAAGAAAATGCAGAACCAGCAAAGTGACTGTAGGCCATGGACTGCATGACAAACAACTCATCCTCCTTTTTCCAGCTTCAAAACTCTTCTACTTACCTCAACCAATTCATCACAGCCAATCCCTCTTTCTTTCTTTCCTTTCGGTTTCTTTCTCTGAATGTTGTTTTCTTGGCCGCGTGTCAATCTGTGTGACAGAGAAAGGTGTTGTAGAGAGAAGGGGAGGTGTGTGGATGTGGAAAGACGTGACTTGGGATTTTGGAAAGTTTTTTGGTCATGTTTTGGACCCACAAATCCATCACAAACCAATCACACCACTTGTCTTTGAAAGCTTGTCCTCTTAGGCTCAGTGGCTCACCCCTCAGCTTCTTTACTCACCCATTCACGGACAAGGGCAGGACGGTTTTGGTCATTTTCAATTGTGCATAACTTTGTTTGCACACAGCGTAACTTTGTTTACACAATATATAATTTTAGTATAAATGTTGTAGGCTCCACATACGTTGTGAAAATCGATGTACAACTAATGAGCTGAACCGCACATTTTTTTTTGCGAAAATCTAGCCGTGAACAATTCATCGACGGTCATCAAAATGACCGCTCCTGCCCCTCATCCCCCATTCACACGCTACATTGGCATGCATAGTTTTAGCAATAATTTATGAATAAATCTTTTTTATATATATAATGCCAGCGTTGGATGGATGATAATTATATAAATTTAAAATTTAAAATTTAATTTTTACACATATGTCATGGATCCAATAATAATAGTGTATATATTATCAATTTATATAAGATTTACTCATAATTTATTTAGGTTGTGATATATACACTTTACTTTTACAATTATGTACTTTATTATTTTTCATGTTATCGAAACATGAGATTTTAGAACTTATGGGTATTTTATTCTTATCACATAATATATTATCCAAAAAGTGGAGTATAAATAACTCCATTTCATTAAGTGCAACTATTGTATTTGATTTTGACTTCCAAGTTAATTACATTAGACAGCATGGTAATTCTTTCTCCATTTATGACTTTGAGCTTCATTCTTTAGCGCTTCTTCAATAATGGCTGACCAACTGAAAAGTGACGCAAAACTTAAACTCGGGTCCAACAATCAACATCTCATAAAAATAAAACCCAACGGGCCTGAATTTCTTTTGCTCTTCCTCCGGCCCAAGATTAATGTCTCTAAGCTCAGTTTCTAGACAGGCCCGTGGTCATATGGATGCAGATTTGATAATCTTGTCGTTTCAAGGTTGGCTGCTACTCGTTTTGCATTTCATCCTGTGGTCTGAGCACTCTTCTGCATTTAGCCTTGATTTGATAAACTTACAAGCAAATGAATAGAACAAGTGAGGTATACTTTAGGTCAAATTCTTCTTTCAAAAAAAGAAAAGGGGTCAAATTCTTGTTTTAAAACTGATTAAAAAAATGGTCATATTTTCTCAAATGGACAAGACTTTTGTGCAGAAATTTAAAAAACTTTTGTGTTGCCTTTTTTTTCTTTTTTTTTTTCCATTTTTTTGGCAGGATACATTTGTGTAATCAGATGAATTACAGCCCAATTTCTTATTTTTCTCGCCTGAAATTACAAGACTGAGTTCTTACATGGGTATTTTCCGGTAGAACAACAGATTTTTTAAATTAAATTTACCTTTATTTGTATATATCACTTATTTTTTGACTTAATACTTTATTTTCTATATCGATTGGTTTTGCATCTTCTTCATTCAATTAGGCAAAATCATCTAAGGATGTGTACACTTAGTTCTGTGCTATTATATCCCTTGGTTTTTTTCAAAGGGAATTTTAGCACGAAATAATGATTTTAAGTGAAAAATTAGTAGCCATACAAAAAATGGAATATGAGATTAATCACTCTTATCTTATTCAATCAAATTAAACAAATGAGATGACCAATAAATTATTAGGCCCTGTTTGGATTGTCATTTTCTGCCAGAAAATTACGTCGTTTTCCATGATCACATTTCCCTATTACCTTTTTTTCTCACATACATCAAATCGCTACAGTATTTTTTCCACGAAAAATAACGGAAAATGCAATCCAAACGGGGCCTTAAATAACCACAAAAACACACTTCCAACTGCCTAACATTGACCCTACCACTTTGAGAGTTGGAGAATTCCCCAACCCTCCTACTCCCAATTGCCTAAAATCCAACATTTTGTTCAATATTTAGTTAACATTATCATTTTGCACTAGCATAAACTACCAGAATCCCATGAACCCTTTATTTTCCTTAACCAAACTGTTCCTGTTTCATTCCCAAGGACAAATATAGTAACTGGACTAACTAATTAAGAAAGTGTACTAATTGTTTTCATCAATTAACCTGAAGAAGACATGGGCTTCATATATTCAAAGTGAATTAATGAGATAAATAGTTTAATCATTCTAGTTTCAATTTAATCGTTCGGTGGTCACTTCTTTGACAAGGGTAGAGAAAGGGTAACATAGTCGAGAGAAAGAATGACATGCCACTTGAGTTGTTATATAAAAAGGTGGGGAAGTAATCTATTCATATTTTTCTTTGAAATGCCTTTGTTGGTTGTCTAATATTTTATGATTGAAAAGCTCTTGAAAATTGCGAATACATGTCCCTTATGCCAAGGAACTTTCCTCTTTTCCCCCCCGCTAAGCTTTGAATCGAAAACAAAATTTTGTATGACTAAGCAGCCTGGGTAAAAGTGTTCAGCAATTTTGCCCTACTAATAAGATAATAAAGTTAGTCCAGGAAAAAAGAGAAAAAAAGAGAATATGTACTGTGAATGTCGCTTTATTGGAAGGTTTAATCATACCATTGAAAACATCTATCACTTATAGGGGCCTGAAAATTAATTAGTTAATTCAAAGGAGAAAAATGACATTAATAATTCGTTTCCTGTAATAATTTGATGAATGCAAATAAACATTCTTCTTCTTTTTGCTACTTTTTTTTATAGTAAATTTGATCAGATAGCTTATGGGATTAAAAGGGAAGATTAAACTTCTTAGCGCCGCCCTATTGAGCCAAAAAGCGGTGCCAGAAGACCGTATTTTCTGTAAGAATGATTGTAAAAACTATGCTATGCTTCTGATACTCATTATCCTTGGTGTTCATTTTACAATTCTCCCGGTTGGACAAAAAGTGCAGAACAGTTGCAATATGCTGCCTTTTGGACTTCTTCCAAAACCCTTTTACCTTTTCTAATGCACCTTGTCTGGCTTCTCACCAACTTAAAATTAATCAAAAGCTACTCCCCTCGTGTTGCCATGATTGCAATTCAAGAATCAAAACAAGTAGTATTTGGTTGGCATGGTTTTACAGGGTAACACATAATATATGGTCTGGCATATTTTTATAGTACAAGCTTAAAAAAAGACATAGTGGTAAATACATTGTTGTAAAACAAATGTATCATGTATGGGCTCTCAAAACTCATATTAGACGGTTGCCCTTTTTTTGTTTTTGGGTTGTGGGTTGAAACAGTCGGTTGAGGTCCTAGTTTTCAAGAAAAAGTTGAATATTCATTAGATGCATCTTATTTCTGCACGCAACAGCATTATTCTCATTTTTTTTTACTTTAAAATATACATTATAGTTACAACTTAACTGCTCAAACAATCATAGTTGGAAGTGGATACATATTTTATTGCTAAGCACATACTTATACGGGAATATTGTTTTAGCATTAGCATGCATGCATTGGCATAAAATGGGCAAAGAACAGTTCATTTGAATATTGTATGACCATAACAGACCAACATTACTGATTCTCTTACTTTATCAAGCCTGACAGCAAGGATTTGTCCCCTGTTTTTTTAAGATTAGCCCAACTGCTGTGGGATACAATGTAATAGGAATAACATCTTTTCATAACTTACTTAACTTTCAAACATTGCTAGTCTTCTCTTGTATTTGATTCCAACAACAGAAGCATATACTGCTAACAGTTTAGGATTATAAAATGTCAAACTGTCTGCCATTGACTCATCTTTACTCAAACAAAGAAAGTTGGCAGCCTTCACAAAGTGCTCAACTCTGTCTGCTTCAATAACTATCTTAAAAGCTATATGTTGGGATACTTAAAAGAGGTTCTGTAGTTCTTCTTGAAGTATTCATCATGTCAGGTTCTTGTAGGAGGCATAAGTTCATGCTCTTCAGTCTTCTTCTTGCTTTGATTCTCATCTCATCAGAGGCATCAAGATTTCCAAAGGATATGTGGAAACAGATGCTGCCTAAAAGGCTTCCATCTCCTTCTTCAGCTCCCTCGAGAGGATCAAATTCTGTAGCTACTGCATCTACAGATATTGAAGCCCAGAGAAAGCTTCCTAATTCATCTGATGGAGGCAAGGTGTAGTAGATAGTAAAGAGGGTTATTCACAATTGACATCTCTAACTGTAAAGGCAGGATACTTGCAGATTTATACATGATCTGGTACATACATTTTGCTCTGATCACATCGATGAAAGGGCAAAACTGAGTGATCAAGCGATGAGGAGATTGATTGAAGGCCGTCTGATAAGTGGATCTCCTGTAAAGATGCTGAGCCGCTACTCATCAGAGACAGCGTAGAGCACGATTGTAGAGATAGAGATTCAATAGAGGAGGCATAATTATTTAGTTTGTATGTAGAAGACAAGTTTGATGCCTCGAGTAACATGAAATTGCATTGTAATGGCAAATCTTCCAGACGGTGTAATACCTTCTTTTCAATGGAATAATCAGGTCTGAAGTAGCTAAAAAAAATGCCATAAATCTTCAGTAAATTTTATGGCATTCAGATTCCAAAGTTCTATGTTCAACCAAAAAAGACTCGGCAAATAAGTTATGTCCTTCTTCACTAGTCTCCCTAATCATTATTTTCTTGTACTCCAGACAATATTTTTCTTTACCGTCAGGTGCAATGTGCCTATTCTTCTTTTTAGCTTGGCCTCCTTGTTACAACAAATCATGTGGCTTTAACTCTCTCTCTCTCTCTCTCTCTCTATCTTTCTCTCTAACACACATACAGGCACACACGCAGAAGAAAAACAAAACCACAAGTACTAAATATGGGGGATTCCAAAAATTGACTTCATATTTTTTACCAGATGCCAAGTTTTTTTTTTTTTGCATTTTAACTTTAGGCAGATAGTTTCTGGTAAAGAATTCGAAAACATGTTCAATCCCCTTCTCATATAAACTGCGGTTTCTGCATTTTAACTTCTTCCAGAAACATATTTCATTTTTTCAAGGCAATTATTCTTTGGAACTCCTGTAAACTGTATGACACAAATGGATTGGTAAATTAGTAATCTCTAACCGTAGTTATTGCAGATTATGCATAGAAGTCGCATCTTAAGTCCTGATTCTCGCGATCTACCTTAAGTTCCTAGCGAAAAAGCAACCTAATCAAGTATCTCATTGGTGCCTGTTGGCAGACTTAAAAATGATTCTACCATAGAAATTTTTTTTTTCAATTGTGGTAGGTATTCTACCAAAGAATCTGTTGCTGCCTTGAACTTATTGTTATGGTGAAGAACATAAATCATTTACTTCGACAGTTTAAGGCATTTGATAGGCAACATATGTCATCCGGGGTAAGTTGATAAATTGTACCATCATCCAGCACAGGGTGCATCATCCAGGATATTGAGCAAGGACGGGACTTGGAGGAACTGGGAGGGACCACTTACACCCCAAAACTCCTAGAATATTTGGTTTTCCACCCTCAAAAAATTATGAGTTCTTAGTAATATCAATTAAGATCAAATTCTTTTTCTCGAAAGGACTTTAAAAAAATTTATACTCCACATACATCCAGATGTGTACAAATTTTGCCATACTACTTATTTTTGAGTGCCACACTACTTATTTTTGAGTGCCACCTAAATGTGTTTCTAATAGGTCTTAACACATGTTCTCTACTACAGAACTAAATTAGTAAGAAGGCCAGTCATTTTTAGGATGAAGGCCTCTGAGGAGAGGGGTCACTACACAACTAGTCAAAGAGTTTGTCAATGGTAAATCTAGTATTAATTTCCTCAAAAGTGTGAAGAAGTGAGGAATTCTCGAATTTGCTGCCCCGCCACCAATTCAATAATTTAGTCCTTGTAAAGTAAATTGAAAACTTCAAATGTGTCAATGGGTCGAATCCACGGGCCTATATTTAGACCTTATGAGTTGGGGACACTCAAAAGACCTAATCACAATTATGATATGACGACCGGATAGTATGGGTTTTTGAGTGGGCTGAAGGTTTGATCTATCTAATAATTGCTAGGATAAATATTTATTTCCATTTCTTTCACTCCTATGCTTGCATTAGAGATGACAATGTGCCCAAATTTCAAATGAGCTACTCATGCCTAATTGGACTTTAGGAGGGACGAGTTTACTAATTTTGAGATTGGACCTGATCTGGAACTAATTCCATTTATATCCATCAATTATTGGAAATATTTGAAAAATGGTTGCATATCCATTGGACCCAAACATCTCACCAGAAAATTCTTGTTCAAAAAACTCCTATCTAAATGATCTGCAAACTAAAATACGCCTCCAGAGACCTCGATGGAAGAAGAATACACAACTGCAGTTTTCGTAGAATCAAGCCATCTTCTGTTCTGTGGGTCCCCCCTTAGGTTGAGTGAGACTCTCTTTGGTGTGCCCTGAGTGTAGTGTAGTTTTTCCCCTATAAAATGCCTATCGTTGACAAAAAAAAAGCCATCTTCTGTACCATCAATCGTGAAAAAGAGAGATTTTTAATTCTTTGACACTTCGTTTTCTTTTCGAAATGGAGAGTATCTCTTTTACCATCTTTGACACACCATAGTCATATCGTTTTTTTTCTTCGCATCATGTTTTGATTTTGGATCTGAAAATTTTGCTATAAATAGCACAAACTGTATATATATGTCTTTTTGTTGTCACGTTTTGTAAAGCAATATAAAAGTAAATAAATAAACAAATTATACAGCTCTTTGTTATACAGGTTTAAATTTACTCTGCAATATGAACTTATAAGAATTTAAGCTTTATGTTGGGCAACTAGACTTTGGCAATACCTAACTTCTGTGGAAGAGTATGTAGTCTTACTTTTTGAGTTCTTCTGGAAATTTTATTTTTTTCTTTTAATGAGGATGATAAATGTTAAAAAAAAAATGTATGAATTCTGTAGCCTGGCATGAGAAGGGAATGGGGTCTTCACCATTTCTTGGTTAGACAGTGCTAATCATTTCATTTATATATTTATTTTTGAGACTATCCATGCCAACTTTGTAGCACAGATTTTGTGTATTCTTTCTGGTGGAATAGTCATTTGATATGTCAAATTCATGATCTGGCTTGTGATGATGCTGTTACTTTATTTGTGTTGTTTAGTTTATCCTTTTCTTAGATTATTTTGAAGTGGGATAGAAGATAGAGTGCAGCTTACAAGCACGGATTTGTTCTGGTATGCAGGTACTTGATCGCTTCATATATGACTGAATACCAAAATTCAATGCTTTTCTTCAACACTTTGGCAGTGCTTGGATTATATTTGTTCCTTCCTCGTTCTGCAAAAGGGTTCTTGATGTATAGAGGTCAGAGTTGGAAAGAAAATTTTGCTCATGTAGCATTTTTATAGGGCAGAGGAGTATCATCAACACCAAATTTTTGGTGGTGGTGATACTTCTTTTGCATCCTTAGCAAAATATAAATTCACAATAAGATTGAAAAAAAATTTTAATAAATCAAAGATATTAAAAGTTATATATAACACAAAATAAAAGAAAAATTAACAAAATATAAGAAATAGATTTGGATATTGGATTGGATCAATTTAAACTCTTCCCAAAATAATTCCGTCCAAATTAATTTCAAAATATATATGGATAAAATTGGGTCTAAACTCATGTTACTCAGTCTCATCTTGTATCTAAGCAGATCCCTCTATCCTACCCATTTTACCATCTCTAGCTTGCATTAACCAGTTACCTCTAAATCCACAAACCTCAACAACGGTGAAAAACCCCAATTCTCGGCCTCATAGGATTTCATACTTTTCTGGAATCACAGGGCTTAGATATTATATTTTTTATGGACCAAGAAGCCAGATGAGTGCTCTCAGTTTGACGCATTTAGTCTTGAAAATGATGAGCATGAATTTGAGGGTTCTGATACAGAGACTTCCGCCAAGGACATAAACGAGATGTGGTACAAAGCCATCTCCAAAGATGACAGAAGAATTCTTGGCCTTGTTAGAGAAGTCGTCTACAGTTCCTATTGCACACGACTATGACTCTCATTTTTACTCCCACCCCTTCCCCTACCTGCCTGCATTGACACTCGGCAATTATGCTGAGATATCGATCAAAGGAATGTATTTTTTTTTTAATTTGACAATAAGTGGAAGGTCTTGAATAAAAAACTTTCTACTTACAATCTCTTTTACTTTACCACTCAAGTCAACCCAACCCTCCCCCAATTATATGCATGAAAAATAAATCAATAGATTTTGCTAGGACGTTTCTTGAATCCGACAAAATGGAAGGTATGGATTTGAATGTGAGCAAAATAGATATATATTTTGAGGTGCTTGGATTATGCTTTGGTTTATTCAGATGCTGAATTTATTGAATTGTACATCCGTCACGGGGTTGAAGTTCTACTACCATTTCTTCTTCTTTGTTTCTGCTTCTTCTTCCTCTATATATACCAACTTTCTTTCTTTTTTCCATCACAGGCACGCAAAAACAGACGAAAAAACTCTTTTCTTCGTTATTTTTTTCACTTCCTCTCTCTTTGCTTACCATCTTTGTTCTTTTTCCTTTTTTCTTTGCCCTATATAATTTCACCCCATGCTAGTAATTACCAGGATGTGGCCTCACAAATCCCATTTTGCACACTTTGGAGGTAGATTTGTAATTTAAACTGTTGAAAAATATTTGGTTAAAATAGTAATTTAAACCATCTTGGAAAATATTTACTGTACTTGATTTACACTTGAATTTAACTTGTTGATATCTAAATTCAATTTAATTACACCAGACTCTAATTTTTGGATTCCTGAAATGATTTACATGGTGCGAAATTGTGTCTCGAATAAAACCATAAACCTCAACATGGGTACAAGGGCTACTGTCCGGTCCACCTAGTAATTGTTAGGGTGAAAAATCCATTTTTTCGGCCTTCAAGATTTCATACTTTTTTGGCATCACAGGTCTTGGAATATCAGTTTAGATGGATAAAGCAGATGAGTTGTTTCACTTTTACCCGTTTAGTCTTAAAAATCATGAGAACGGATTTGAGATATTTCTTAGAGAGAACTTTTGCAAGGACCTAGATGCCTCATAGTTGTGGTACGAAGCCATATCCAAAGATGACAAAGAAGATTTCTTATATATTAAGAAAAAAAAGGTGAAGAATGGTCGAAGCTGCTGTCCTTCTAGGAAATTTGGCATGGGGTTTGAATTTAAAAGGAATTTAGTCCTTGTAACGTAATTAAAGCGCCACGTTTGGATTGTGGTTTCGTATAAAAAATTTTACGTTTTTCATAAATATATTTTTTAATTATTTTTTTATCTTATATACATCAAATCGTCATAATATAATTTTCTAAAAAAAAATTCTAAAAATAACAATCCAAATGGATTGTTGGCTTATAGGATCCACCGGCCGGGCCGGGCCAGGCCAGTACGTGGATCTTATGGCAACCGAAAATAACGAGGCCACAATTATGAGGTTGGATAGTATCAAGAAAGCAGTAACATATAGGTACCAGTCAACTGAAAAAGTTTCGGTGCTTTAGTAGCCGCCCCACAATCCCACGGTCTTGCCCGGTCCGCCTAGTATTTGTTAGGGTGCGGATGTCTTCCCAATTTTTTTCTCCCTATACTTGTGATTACCAGTTTCTTCTAGAACCATAAACCTCATCAAAGGAAAAAAAAACCTATTCTTTCGAACTCAAGATTTCGTTAGTGGCATCAAGAATATTTCCATATTACGTATTTTAGATGCATAAAACAAATGAGTTGTTACAGTGTTACCCGTTTAGTCTTAAAAACAATGAGAAAGAATTAGAGGATTTTCTTAGAAGACCTTTTCCAATGACCTACATGTATTGTGGTACGAAGCCATATCCAAAGATGACAAAGAAGAATTCTCGCCCTTATTAGAGATGTCGTCTATTGTAAATTACACGGAAATCAGCTACGACTGCCCGCCTTGACTGAAATTCGGCAAATACGCAGAGATATCGGTCGGTACAATCTTTTACTATGTTCATGCACATAATTCCGTAGGTTGTGCTAGGGAGTTCCTTGAATCCGACAAAACAAAGGGTATGGATTTGGCAAAAATAAACATATATTACGGGATGGAAGACCATTTTGGCGAAGAACAGGAAGAAACTACTCCGCTGGATTATGCTTTAATACGGTCATCTCGTGAATTTGTTGAATTGTACATTCGTCAAAATGTCAGAAATCCTCAAACTTTGTAAAATATGGTTCTCTTTTGTAACAGTAAATTTGATGCGCACTAAAAAGGAATGAAAGAGGATATATGCTTTTATTTGTTTTGGGGTCTTTTGATGCTCTCCTGTACTATATCAGAGGGAATGTCCTTTTCTGTAGATTTGATGGAAAACTGCATGAGTTAGTGTCATCATCGACTCTGGAAACAGCGCTTAAATCCATTACCTTTCTTTGTCTTCCTCAACAGGTTTGCTCTATTATCTTTCAAATGATATTTACTATTCAAAGATTAAATGGAACGCATTCTTTAGCCAAAAAATTTTGTCTGTGCTTGAAATTTTGGCAGAGGAATTCAATGGCCTTCATCAGATCACTAGTGCAGAGCACAAAGGCTGTTGAAATAGCAACTGACCTTGCCATGTATCACTACGTCGAATACCAGTCAGAGCCAGTCCTCTGCATGCCAGTGCTATTAACAGTAAAACCAGATCTGAGCTACAGAGTCAAATCTCAGGATGATTACATTTTATTTACTGCCAAGCTTTTGAAAACTAGTTAATGGTCAAGCGCACGATTTTCTGTGTGGTGGACAGCATTCAGCTTTGTCACTGTAATTTTTGCAGTTCTATTCATGTTAACTGAAATGGAAACAGACCAGTAACATGGTTAGTATTTCACTTTATGATTCCAGGTTTTGCTGCTTTCGTGCTAGAAGACTACAAAAAACGGAAAAATACTCTTAACTACTGCAATTTCTGTAGTTGATGTAGTATTAATTTGTAGGTAACTCTTTGAATTGTAGTTATGCTGGTATCGTTATAGTGCCTCTAATCTCACTAACAGGCATTCTGGTCATATTACACTCCAAAGCCTAAGTTGAGCAAGAGAGACTTTGAATTTCTAATCACGCGGATTCTTGCTTAGTGCTACCGCTGATAGTTTAAACAAAAATTTCCACCGTTCTAACTGTAGATGAAGTCCCCTTAGAACTCAAGGACAGAGGTACAAGCCCACAGAACAGATCCTGTTCAAGTAAGGTCATAACTGTAGATAAGTCTCTTTTGTTATTATTGCTGGTATTCTCGTGTCTAATTCTTTTAACTGCCCCATTTTATAGTTTTACTTTTTTTGTCATGCCATCAATAGTATAACTGAATTACATCAAAATATGCTTATAGATGTCCTTAATTTATCATTCGATTCTTTTCAATAGGAGCTAGGAGTTTTGTCTTGCCAGGCTTCTTATAACAAAGTAAGCTAATGCATATAATTTGCACTGATTCATGCAGGAAAGAATTGGCCTGCAAGCAAGTGCTTCTCCTGGAACAAGGCTTTATCACTCTTCTGCTTTGTTTAAGGACATACAAAAAAAATCATGTGGTTATCGCATCAAGAAATCCAAGTTTCCACTCCCAACGTCCAGAAAATGTAAAACTATTGAAGCAAAGCTTGAGAAGAGTCAATACGGCTGGGTTTGTTCATAATTCGTTGTGCAGAGGATGGCCCTTCATTGCCTCAGGATTTAGAAGGACTCTACGCATATGATATCTGCAGTTGTTGAAATATAAACAAACCCCATTTAGCAGTTTTAATTTTTGAATTTGTTATTTGAGGTTAGACTTAGGACTGGTGCTATGATTGGTTTAGGAAGTAGTGATTGCATTATATTTAGGGTAAATTACATGTAATCCCTTGTGTTTTTATCTGTTGCCACATGACCCTCTAACATTTCAAAATGTTTACTTCACCTCTTCTATGATTTTATGTAAATTGAAAATTTGACAAAAAATATCTATGTAACATTGTTAGTTGAAATATCAATAGTGTCGTTACTTAAATGCTAAATTAATAGATGACTTAACCAAAGGATAAATGTAAAAATCACAGGAGATTAAAATGGATCGACATTTATATAAATTATGAGGGGATTATATGGATATTAAAATTTTATCATACGTGCTTATAAACGCCATGACTGATGGTGCATTCCATTTATTTTCTACTTTACATAAAATCACAGATTTTGTAAAATCGAGGGTAATAAGTAATTTACCCTTATATTTAGATCTAGCCCATTTCTGGTGCTGGAGCAGAGAGTGTTTTACTCGCGACTTAAGTGGACTAGGGGCCAAAAATCTTTGGATACGGTAGGAATTTCTGCAAGGTTTGATTAAGTGTATGATAGCTTAGAATTAAGAAATTTTTTCAACGACAGTTGTCTTCCTTATAGGCGTACCAAAAGGAAGTACCTGAAATCGAATGGCTATAAGTGTACTAATTTGAATCTTTATACATTTATTCTCGAACCTATATTAAATTGATATTGTAGAACTCCAAAAATTCTACCAAAAAGTTATAGGAGATAAATTTTATAAAATCAATATATATGAAGAATTAACTTACACACAAAACAACATAAATATCCATAAAAATGAGTTTATGGATAATTTCATAATAAAATACTAATTTCCTATTTATAGATGAATGACAACCTGAGTTTATAAGAAATTTTTTAATAAAATACTAATTTCCCATTTATAAATGGACGGCAACTCGAGTTTATAAGAAATTTCCTAATAAAATACTAATTCCCTATTTATAGATGGATGATAACCACAAGGAATTTTCTTGACTCCTACCAAATTACTAAATCTTAACTTGAGTATTCCAATTTTTATAGATGGATGACAACCAAAATCTTAACTTGATTATTTATAGATGGACTGAAAACCATAAGAAATTTCCTAATAGAATACTAATTCCTAAATAATAAAATTTGACTCCAATAGAATTACTAAAATTTTAAATTGGTTAAAACACAGTTAAATAATAATAAAAAAATTTATATTTTTGAGTATTCGTTTATTATGCCAACATATATGCCTTCAAAATTATGGTTGTGGATATGCTCAAAATACTGCAACTTTTGGATAGAAAACGTCTCTAGGTATTTCCCCTACCAATTGTGAAACAAATATATTTCCTTTCTTTTTCTTCTTCTGCAATTATAATTGTTAAGGACAATTTCATCCTAAACGAAACTTGTTGCCAAAGCTACTATTGTAACGGCTTGAAACCCTCACCTATAATATGCAAAATCCTTGACCTCACCAAGGAATCTCAAAGCTTTCGATTTGCATTCATGGACTCAAATCAAGCAAGACGCGTCGATGGAAGATCATCAACAGAAGATTCAACTAACAATGATGATCATCAACCTCCCATACCTATTGATGAAATAGACAAGATTTGTGGCTTTGAACCTTTTAGGCTAAAAAATCACGAGAAAGACTTCAGGGGTTTCTTGAAAACCAAATTCTCAAAAGAATTAGACTCACTATTGCAACAAGCAATTTCTAAGGATGATCAAGAAGCCTTTTCGTCCTTGCTGAACAAGTCAACTGTGATAACTGAGAAAGATTGGTGGTCACGTCCCACAAGGGATCAGGCACTGAAGCTGGGATATGCAGAAGTTAGCATAAAGAATGTTTTATGCTATATATGCAGGAACAAGGCCTTCAATTGTGCCGGGGCTTTACTTCAACCAGGCTTCGGCGTGAATGTCAACGTTCAAATTCCATGGCATGGGAGATTAGGACGTCGTAAATTCGTAGATGAAACCACGCCTATGAAGTGGGCTGCGGCGGAGTTGAATTCTGAATTTACAAAATTGTTTCAATCCCATGGGGCTCGAGTAGATGAATCTGAACTTCAGATCGCTATTGCAGGATTTCGGTATTGATTAATTTAATATTACATTTATGGACAACTTTGTGTACTATCTAAATATTGCTTTGCAACCTTCGCCCTAAATTAGAAGTTGTAATTACATTTTTTTTGGAAGGTTATAATAGCTTACAAACTCTTAGGCAGTAAAAGATCATTGAAGTTGTCTTGATTTAGATAAGCTAGTAAAAATTTAGCTGGTAGGCCAATTAATACAGTGGCCATATGCCTCATAAAACAATAAATATACTTCATAATTGGGGGATTTTTATTATTCTTCTGAATATAATACGCATTATTTGCCATTTTAACTTCAGTAATTATAAATTTGATGTTGGCATATTCTTTAGCTATGACAAAAATTTTCATGTACCGACCAAGTTTCTAATTGCAAGAACAAAAAGAGAATTGTTTAGCTTTTAAACTTTCCTTGTTTCATTCGTCTAAGTGTTAACTTTAGAAGATTATCTTTTAATAATTCATAAAAAATCCTTTGTGTATTTCAATCAGCACAACAGACATTTTAATATGCCCTCATTCAAGAAGCATACATTTGATACGAGTTATTTTTGGAATCTAATTTAAAGTATGACGTTTGACAAAGTCAGGTTAGGTTTGTTTATAATATTGGAAACTGTGCAAAAAAAATTGTAGAACAAGCTCGGTTTTTTTTTTTTTTTTTTATATTCAAAACTGTTTTCATTGTCGCATTCTCAATTGTTATTGGATTTTTAATTTTTAAAAAATCCCATTGAAAATTGAAATGACAGAAGGTAAGATATTCTATTTAAGTTAACCTTTGTAATATAAGATAATTAGCAATGCATATTCTTTGAATCTCATGATCTTGAATAAAGTGAAAGTATTACTGCATCATAAGCTTTTAGATTATGAGTTTTGTTTTTTGAGATTGAGTTGGTAGTCTCTATTTAGTACTCAAGAGAAATTTTAACGAACATTCACTGGAAGAAGTATTTATTGGAATTTTGTAAGGTTGACCTTAAAATTCTCTCATTTGATATCAATCAATTTTCATATATTCACACGAACATTCTCATTCACTTGGACAGTGTTTTTCATTTTTAATTTTTTCGTAGACTAGTGTTATTTCGATATTGTTTTTAATGTCGTTTAGTTGGCTGATACATCATGAACCAATTGGTCTCATTACTGTAGCAAGAAGCTCAAGTGGAGAAGGGATGAATCCGTGGCCAAATTGCTCCAAGAGTTGCGCTTCTTAGAAGATGTATGATCATTACTTATATTCTTTCTTATGTGTGGATCAAATTAAGTTTCCATGTTGTCGAATAAACTCTAATTTGATTGAATTCTTACCACCAGAGAGAAGATTTGAACACAATTAAGCGGCTCACAAATGACAAAAGTGTTGTTGAGAGAACCATTGAAGTTTTCTTGAATGATCTTTCAGTCGATAGTGTGGCCATTCTGTTGATGGTTGCTTGAGAGAAAGTTCGGTCTCCAAAATGTGCCCAAGTTTTTGAAGCACTGATCAGCCAAAAAGAGAAGCAGAGTTATCACATAAGCGATGATTGGAGAGCCATAAAAACGTTGATCAAGTTGTTTCAGGGAGTTGATCATCCAGATATGAGCCATAAGCAAGGGGATTCCGAAGTAAGTCTAGGTACTGTGGCGTTTATATCTGCAGCTCTTTTTATTTGGTTTTGTTACATGAAGTGAAGCATAGACCTATGTTTTAGTTTCATATTTGGCCAGTCCCCAGTTGCCAACACGGGAATAATTTTAAGAAGCAGAGAACATTCTCTGATTGATTGAAACAGTCATTTTACTTGAGTTTTATGGTTCTTTTTTGTTGAGGAATTGAAGAACACTTGAAGCTATTTTAAAAAAGCTAGTATGAGGAAATGGCCTTTGCCATCAAGAATACTCAATAGTGAATGCATAAATTTTCTAATTGTTTATGAACTTAGTTTTCTTTTACTTTTTTATGAACCGCATCAAATTTTTACGCAAACGTGCAACATCAGGAACCCCTTGAGTCAAAATTGAATAAAGAATTCTAACGTTTCGACAAAAAAAAAAAAAAGAATAAAGGATTACATTCCATTACCTCAAAATATTAAGGATAAGTTACATATAATCTTCCCGTGGCATTTTATATTGCTACGTGGCCCCCAAAGTCTCAAAATAACTACATAACCCTTTTGTGATTTTATATAAAGTTGAAAACAGATAGAAAATATTAACACAGTTACAACGATTGAACCAAGCACATTCTAATATTGTGCATGATGATCATAATATTCACTTAATCTCCCCACTGATTTGTATAAATATTCACTTTCCCTCCATGTGATTTTAGTTTTTATCCACATAATTCTCCCATGATTTTATGCAAGTGGGTCAAACTGTTGTTCAATTTAGTACTTAGATAAAGACTATGTTGGCGTTTCAACAAATCATGTTATGGAAGTTATTTTTCATCAAATTTTCACTTTACATAAAATCATAAAGAGGTCATCTAGATATTTTGAAATATTAGAGGAATGATGTGACAATCAGTGAATCCACAAGGCAGTTATTGTAATTTACCCAATTATTAATTAGACATCCAGTTAAGTCGAAATTAAGTGCTTTAGCAATATTTTTTCCTGGCCCAAACATTTAGGACCAATTGGGTCTAGACCACAAATATCATTTTTGCCTCATGATAAAGTAGGGTATAGAGCTACACTTACCAAGTTTATACGGCAACATTTCACCATTGACCATTTACTCTTTTTGCTTCTTAATCGAAGTTAAATATCCCTGTGGATGGATAAACCCGATGAGTTGTTTAAGTTAAACCCTTTCAGAGTAAAAAATCACGAGAAAGAGTTTGAGCATTTCCTTGGAGAAAAAACTTTCCAAGGACCCAAATGCAATGTTTTAAAAACCAGACCGTTAATTGAACCGGTGAAGTGAAAGGGTCGAGGTTCAACCGGTCGGATCGGTTCAACCCCAGTTCAATGAATTTTTTTAAAAATAATTTATATAAATATATATATGTACAAAATAAAACATGTAATGGACTAATTTAATACTTTATATGATGAAAAGTTTACTATTTTTTAATAACTTGGATTTTTAAAAATAAATTTTTTAAATTATAAGTTAAAACAAATAAATTTCATCTCAATTTCAATTATATCTAAATCCAACCTAAAAATATCACAATATTTTGAAATTATACAAAATTCACGTCTATGAGAATTTAGATATTGTGAACTTAAATTTTAATTTATGTTTTGGAATTTACAGATTGCAATTTAAAAAAGAAAATTTGGAGTTTGAAGGAAGTCAAGAGAATCGAAAATAGAAATGTAAACTTGATAAGAAACAAAAAATGAGATAAATGTGAGTGGTTGTGGCATTAAATAATTTGGGTTAAAGAAAAATAATTCTTTTTTAACTTTTTTCAATTTAATGGACAAAAACAAAATTAAAAGATGGAAGAAAATATCAATAAATTAAAAATAAAGAGGTTTGATTAAAAAGGGAGTGATAAAAGAAAGAGGAGAGAGAGAGAGAGAGAGAGAGTTTTTTATTGAAAAGAAAGAGCCACGAGAGGATGGGATTTTGTAAGAAAAATGGAAAAAAGAAATATGAGTATTTGTTTTATATAAATAAGTTATCAAAAAAAAACTAATAAGATGTGATGGTGCAACGGTTAATACATTGGTCTTCTATTACAAAGGTCTTGGGTTCGAATCTTGGTAGTTGCATTTTGCAAAAAGTAAAAAAAAAAAAAAAAATTGAAAACCGGAAACCGCCGGTTCAATCTGGTTCGGCGGTTTTCACAATTCAACCGGGTTTTGACCGGTTTTCTGGCAAAGTCAACTATGCCATAGAACCGGACTGGTGCCATGACCGGTTCGCGGTTCAACCGATCGAACCGGCCGGTCCGGTCCGGTTTTCAAAACATTGCCCAAATGCATTAAGGTTCAAAGCCATTTTGAAGGACGACAAAGAGGCATTTTTTGTCGTTGTTAGAGGATTCCATGGTTTGAAGTTCAGAATCGACATGGTTCAGAAACAGATTTGCACTGAAGCTTGACAACTATGCAGAGAAATCGATCTCTAAAATCTCTGGCTATGGACATATTCATCAAGCCATAAAATAGTGCTAGGGCACTAGTCGAGCAAACAAGGTGAGGGTTGAAGTTGGATACAGCCAGTATAGATATATTATATGGTGGCTGACGATTTGGACCATCGTCTCCATTGAAATCTGCTAAAAAAAATCACTAAACAAGAAATTTTCTTGTCAATTTTTTAGGGCAAATTACATTTTACCCCCATATAGTTTAGTGTTTTTGTACATAACCCTCCTATGGTTTTAAAAACTATACATAATTCCCTTATGGTTTGGATTAAAATGTCAAAACGACGAAAATGATCATTAGTAACGGAACCTTTAAAAATGTCGAAATTACACTTGTTTAAAAATTAAAATGTTTGAAATGACCACAATATATAAACATAATATATATGATCTACTAATTCTGTATGGTTTTATGTTTTACTATATAACCCCTTTATGGTTTAATGTTTTACCATATAACCGCTTTATGGTTTTCAAAGTATACACATAACCTTTCTAGATTTAATAAATAATTTTCAACTTTACATCGGAGTATTTTTGATATTTTAGTTGACTCCAATATGGATTGTAAATTCAGTTACTTTGATACTTTAATTCAAGCCAAGAGAGGGTTATGTATATTTTTAAAACCATAGGGGGGTTATGTACAAAAATACTAAACTACAGGAGTAAAATGTAATTTGCCCTTTTTTTTTATTTATTTCTTAGGACCCGTTTGGGATTTTAGCAGCTAATAAAAAAGTAATTCATGCAGTAGAGCTTTAAATTAAAGCACTTATTTGACAGCTTTATTTGACAGCTTTAAGTGTGTTGTACTAATACATACTTGGAAGTACATATTGTGTTAAATAATGTGATTTGATTTTTGAAATGTATTTATCTCTTTATTGAGTTTATATTATAAAATAAAAATGATTAATTTTTTTAAAAAATTTTTAAAGTACATAGGCTATTCTAAACTCAGTAAATTTGATTTTTTTTTCTAAAAACGCTTTTGATATATATATATATATATATAAATCTACTTTTAATTTCATGGGATGATAAACATCTAAACATTGTATTGTTGATATATACTCACTAAATATTGTATTGTTGATGTATACTCTACCATCCTACCATATAGGTATGAAGTCTTGTTTGACAATATATCTGTATCTTGTATAACTAGCTTTGAATTAAATTTCTGGGTATTTTTTTCAGAAACATTAGAATTGAGCCCGCGCGATGCGTCTTAGAAAATTTTGACCAGTCATATTAGTAGTTTGGACTAAAACTGACTTAAAAATTTTAATTCAGTGTTAATGTTGCAGATTTGCAACATCTAAACAAGAGTTCGTTATAACATGTGTATATAAATGAAAGGGGCGCCGCCTTAAATAATGAGAATTAGGTGACTTTTCAGCAAATTTTTTAAGTGAAAGGTTGCAGGTTAACTAAGGTTCAGAACATTTGGCCGCTATTTGTCCGACGACCGTAACTTCCACCGTCACCATCATGTTTTCCTTTTACAAAAGGTCAGCTCTATAATTAAACTGGATTCCTTTAGAAGTAATTTAGCAACAAATCGTATTCGTACAAATTTATGTATGCTTACATGGCCATAAGAATGATATTTTTCCGTTCGTATCATTCATATGAAAGTAAGGTTTATAATCAAATTATAACTTATTCAAATGTGATGTATATAATTGAAGAGATTGATGAGTTAACTGGTTGTATCACATGAGAGACAGAAACTATTTCATAGAAAAATCTGCTTTCATTAAATTTATATATGTAATAGGTTCCTAAAGATTAAACTACTTATAAGACTAGCAAAAAATTTTGTACACTGCCCGAGTTATCCAGCCAATTTAGGTGGTCAGTTCTGTGGTCTAGGATAGGAGATGCATATGGCTGATTGGAAGGGATGGATCTAGCATTGGAGCGGGGATTTGATCACAGCCAATTTTTTAAAGTTGTTTAGTTTTGTTCTGCTGCTGCTGTAAGATTTTGGCCATCCGGCTATTTTTTTTGGGCAAATTACACTTTACCCCCGGTGATTTGATGTTTTTTACATAACCCTCCCATGATTTCAAAAGTTATATAAAACCCTTTCATAATTTGGATTAAAGTATCAAAGTGATAGAAATAGTCATTTGTAACGGAACTTTTAAAAATATCGAAATTACCCTTATAAATATATGACGCACTAACCCCGTATGATTTTTATATTTTACCATATAACCTCCTTATAGTTTAATACTTTACCATATAACCCCCTATTTGTTTTCAAAATATACACATAACCCCCCTTGGTTAATAAATAATTTTCAACTTTACATAAGGATATTCTTTATATATTAGGTGACTCCGTTATGAATGACTAGTTCCATCACTTTGACACTTCAATTCAAACCATGAAAGGATTATGTATAGTTTTTGAAACCATAGGGAGGTTATGTAAAAAATACTAAATCACGGGGGAGTAAAGTGTAATTTGCCCTTTGTTTTCTCAAATGACCCAGTTTAAAGTGTATTCTTTTTTCCAATTTTGTTAGTATTGCCAGTCTAGTTGTGGTCATTCCTTTGAATCTAGGGCCATTTAGGTGAATGCATGAAAAATTGGCAGTTGGCAACGTTTTTATGTAGGGCAACTGGAAACTGATCCAAGAAGAATTCCTAATTCTTTGTCATATTAAAAAAGAATGTATGACAGTGAAAATTCAGAAACTTAAATATACCTTTGAAAGTAATCTTAATGTTGATAGATAGGGTTAGTACTTTTACCATAACCACTTCCAAGGTTACTTGTGCAGAATGTGCTTCACAACTGGCCGGATGAAACCTGCTATTGACTGATTCCGGCAAATCAATTGAAATGGCCGGATAATTATCGGGACCATACTTCGGGAATCCCCAAAGACAGATCTCGTGTCCAAATTTGGTTTTCGTTTTGACGTTACTATGTTGATTGTTACTTCTGGAAGGAAAGAGAGGACATACAAGGAGTACAAGAATCTAGTAAAAGAAGCTGGATTCACTGCTTGTAAGCTTGTCTCTCAGCGTTATGAATTGGGAACCCTTGAGTTGTACAAGAATTAGCCTCTATGGTGGTATAAATGCGTGTGCACAAGACAAAATCTATTCCCAAATTAGTGTTTTTTTCTTCCTTTTCAATGGTTTTCGTCATTGATCTAGGTCTGAAAAAATGACTTGAAGTTATGAGTTCGAAAATTCTTAAGCTGAAAGGCTCTGAATGCAAACGCCGCAAATTTACAAAATCAGCTATAATTTCACGTTTTTAGTTACTGCAGACTGGTACAGATAAAATTAGGAAGTGATTATCAGGAACTTTTTTTTAAGGTATAGGATATAATCGGTGTAAAATAGTGCGTTTCTAGAAGCATTGAAGCTTGTCTTTCTAGGCTATGTTGGCATGCCATCTTGTGAAGGGCGATAGCAATAAAAGGGCAATTCTCCTCCCAACCAAAGGAAAAAAGAAAAGGTGAATTCTCGTTTGTTAAATTTTAAGTTCTTTTCTTTGGCCTTCTTCCAAGTTGGTGCCTCCATTTCTTAATTGTTTATAGTTTGTGCCTTATCTATGACTAATATTTAGACAATATTGTCACATTTACATGGATGTACCTCACATTTGATTGCCAAAATTGCATTTGTACTTCAAAGAAAACCATTAGAATCCATTCAGAGGCAACAAATAGATAAATAAATAAACATATTATAGTGGCATTTTCAACCATAATAAAGGATTAATGCGTAGAAGTGAAGTCTAAAAAGCATGCAAACACATAATTTCATTGTTATTAAGAGCAATTCTATCAGTAATTGATGAATAAGATACCAGATTAGGGTAATTTATACTTTAGAAGTTAGCACCCTATGGTTTAATGCTTCATCACATTTTTATGGTCTCAAAAGTTACACATAAGTCTCCAATGCTTTGAATTAAAGTGTTGAAGTAATGAAAATTTTCTTTCTTAACGACATTAATTGAAATGTCAAGGGTGCCAAAATGTCAATATGAAAATTGTTTGTTAACCATAGTGGATTATGGATTTGAAACTACATAAAGTTTACGTAGAAAGCGCAAAACTATAGGGGAACAAAATATAATTTATAACACACTTATATTTCTTGCTGCTACAATCACTTGAGATTTCAAATGAGGTAGTGCTGAAATTTCAGCTTGTTCAATTGGGAAGGGTGATTTCCATCAATTTGACACTTTAATACATAGCATGAGAAAGTTATGTATAGATTTTGAAATTGTAAGAAGGTTACATGAAAAAGTACTTGATCATGGGGTTAATTTATAATTTATCCTAAAAATTATATATCTCAATTAGCAGCCCATGATTGAATAGATTTTTCTTGTCTACTTACTTTTTGAGAGTCACTCTTTCATGTGAAATAAGTTGGCTAACTTTGAATAGGTAAGGTAGCAAATGGCGAAGAATAAAAGTTGCAGGGACTAATTGAGACAAATATAAAAGAAAAGGACTAAAGTACCAAATTAGACAAGACAAAAACTCAACGTACCTTGTGAAAATATGACATTGCCATGAAATGTCACTGATTTGCTTCCAATATATATATAATAGGCGATGAATACCTTTTCTTCTTAGGCTGTGCTTTTCTTTTTCCCCTCTGTTTAAAGTTCCAATATGCTGGTGCAGTCATCTCATCACTAAACTATCAGTCCCACAACAACATCCCCATATACTATGCATAAGATAAATAATACTGATTTCTATCACTTGAGGCCAACTCTTAAAATAAAATAATTTGGTATAGTACTCCGCTTCATTTATCTTGTAAACAGATCAACCAACTGCTAATATCTGCAAATGAAAGAATACTAAAATATAGATCGATTTAGGAATATAATCCTTGGTTTTAGCATGACTTGCATCCATTCCAGGGAATTTCTGTTTTACAATAACATAAGAAATCCAGACATTCACTCAATTTCTGTCAATTCAACCCAAAAAAAAAAAGCAGCATTTGATCTCTGTTTCATCTACGTGATTGTAGATTTTCAGTAAACATGCTACTAAAAATCTGTTTACAATTAAAGAAAAAGAAAAAGACATGAGTATCACACCATAAAGAGCGAATATCCACACTGAATCAAATTTTACAGGAAAATAAAACAATCCAAGGCAATAAGCGGATTGTTAACGTCTTCCACCACCATTGACTCCACATCTTGGTTTGCCTCCTTTTGTCCAACGGCAATTGGAGAATTCCTTGAACCAATCTGTTGAGTGATCAAAGCCTCCCTACTCTTCAAGATTGTGTTACTTTTACCCAGATCATAACTTGGACTAGGCGGAATCCTAAAACTGTCTTTCCTCATGATTGAAGAAGATGTAGGAATAGGATTAATGGAATTTGCTTTAGGAACAGCTGCTCTTCTGGAGTAAATCTCTTTTGTTGTATTCATCGGTGAATCTCTAAAGCTGTCGCCAGTGAATCTTCGACTTGGCGAAGGCGATCGCATCATCAAAGTTCTGCTTGGAAGTTGATATGTAGGAGAAGAACTCACCTTATGTTCAGGCTCTTTTCTGAAGCTTTTTTGTCTGACAAGCGTGGGCGAATTTGCTCGAGCTCTTTTCTTTGGTGTTGATCCCCCATGTCTCTCTGGAATCGCTTGTTTGATGGGCAAATCAAACTTGCAAGGATGAACTTTACTTGACATGTTCATACTCGACTTCTCAAGATTTCCTTTGATCAAATTCCTGCCAATTATTTGTGGATTTTCTTTCGCACAAGACCACAAGAACTCGTTGGAAAATGACCTATCCTTGGAGACCGGAATCGAAGATGAACACGACGATGAAGATGATAACGACGAAGCCATTGAAAATCCACTGCTAGTGCTACTATTAGCACCAGAAACAGAAGAAAATGAAGTACTAGAAACAACAGAAGGGGATGGGGAAACTGGATTCTGAATTGGTAAAGGTGGTTGAGAAATCACAAGCTTTTCTTGAACATGGCTAAAATCTACTTCCATGCAATTGCAGTCTTTCTTGAACTTCTTTTTTGGCCTGCATTTGCTAATGCAAGAGCCCATTTTTGCTTGAAATTTTTGAGATAATGTCGCTATACAAATGTTTGATGGGTAGACATTGACAAATGACAAAGTGATTTATGTGTATTGGATAAAATAGTTCAAGAGAAGGTAAAGGACTAAAAGCAGTCTTTACCTTTATTAGATTTTGAATTTTGTTGCCGCGTATTATGCCGTTGAACAACGGTTACACTAAAAAAGCTACGACTGTCTTTACTTTTTTCTAGCTTTTTGTAACGTGTCCTGGTGAATTTGTTTGCAAATTGAAATCGTTCACCACCGCTTAAAAAATTAAAGGAAAATAGTCAAGAAATGAATAATAAAATGGAGCAGATAAAAAAGTTGCAAGGATAAGAAAGAAACAGAAAAGAGTGTAAGAATTAATTCAACCAAAATGTCAATGATTTGTTTCAGTGAGGGAAAAAGAACAGTAAAGAAATTATTGACTTAGTCGAAGAGTAGTTGCGACTCAGACCATTGAAATGGGGTAATAACAAGGCCAAATTCTACAATATTTCCTTGTGGTCTTTTTTGAAATATAACAAAAAATTTTCTTTTTTTTTTTTATAAATTTTCTATAGAAAAAGTGAAGTAATGATTAGAGAGTACTGTATCTCCACTACCTAGAAGTGACTTGCACAACTTGGTCCCTGCCCAGTTTTAGTTTATATTGCAGTGTAGTTTTCAAGTTCCACTATTCTTCAGAATGATTGTAATGGATTTTGTAATCTAACGGTCCAATTTTTGGGAGAATCGGATTACATTCCACTTTTTAGTTCACTACTCTTTCTTCTTGATTTTGATTATTAATAACAATCCCAGTTAGATCTTAAAATTATTCATTTTCGAATATAATTTTTCAAAATAACAAACTAATTCAGATTAGTATGATAAACTTTACCTTAAAAAAGTTAAGACAAACTCAGGAACATATCAATTCATGCTTTAACTGTTACAGATCAAAATTGCAACTTAATTTTCTTTTTTGCTCTAAATCTAACTCACATAGTCACATGTGTTACCTCCTTTAGGAATTGAGAAATTCGATCCATTAGTTGTACTCAAATGGTGAGAATTAAGAAGTTCAGAGACCAAATTTGTTTTCTTGGGGAACATTAGGGACCATAACGGCCGACCTCCTTAACATTGGGGATTTATATGCAAATATCTTTTTGGCCAACTCTTTTTAGTTTTCTGAAGGGTCATATCAATGTAATTCGAAATTGCTTGTTACTTTTCCGTGTATAATTTGTAATGGAAATGAAGTGACGAATTAGATTAAGCCAATCAAATATGACAAAACGATTTTACAGCACAAGAGAATGAAGCCCATATATTTGATGGCAGTTTTCTTTAGATACCTTAAACATGTACAAGAATTTGATATCTCACAAAGGATTATCTTTCTATTGCAAATCGAATTTGCTAAAATTAAATTGTGAAAACAATATTACAACTTTAGGGCCATATAGACTCAATGAGTCATCGACATAACACTTCCAATTAATTAGTAGTAGGAATACTTTGGTGATTTGTTGAATATAATCTGTAATATCTTTACATTCATCAACACGATTTCACCACCAAATAAAATATCAAAATGATTTCTTTCTCTTAGTTAAATGGGATTCATGGTGAAAATGTGAATTCAAGAAATCTTACACTTTTAGAACTTCATAAACCACGACAACCAATAAAATTTTAAAGACATATTTGTGAGTTTCTCCATAATTTTATTTCATACCATACGCCCTATTATAGGAAGGCACTTTTTTAATCGTGTTTGAATAAGTTTTATCAATCTACACATGTATTTGGAAGATTAAATTATCTTAAATTATGACCAATTCTACCTTGACTAAATTCGTTGGCCATTTTCAACAGGTGAAATGGCTAACTGAGGTAGAGGGTAGCCAGGTGAAATGGCTACTCCAGCAATTTTTGCCTCAATCCGCTGCCTTCTCCAATATATATCCTCCCTTTATATTTGATAATACCATCCTTATAAGAATACTCAGGCATATTCATTGCTTTTAGAGCTAGATCCATCAACAAAGAAGTGGCCTTGCTATCCCTTGTATAAGAATCAGAACTTCCGATAGCCATACTGGTTTAATTGCTGACAAAGCCAATACGGAAGCAGCATTTCCCTTCCCCTTATCCAGAGGATCTTCCTTTGAAATTCTCCTAGAGAGGCATCAGCTACCAAGTTTTCTTTGCCCCTCTTGAATTGTATTTCATAACCTATTCCCTATAGCTTGGTGACCCATTTTTGCTGTAAAGGGGTGGAAATCTTCTGCTCCAAGAGGTATTCAAACTTTCATGGTCTGTTTTAACAATAAAAGGGCAAACTCCAATTTACCCTCCTGTGGTTTAGTGTTTTTTACATAACCCCCTTATGGTTTCAAAAGCTATACATAACCCCCTTATGGTTTGGATTAAAGTGTCAAAATGATAGGAATGATCATTCGTAACGGAGTCATCTAAAATGTCAAAAATACCCTTATGTAAAGTTGAAAATTATTTATTAACCAAGGGGGATTATGTATATATTTTGAAAATCATAAGGGGAAGTTATATGGTAAAACATTAAACTATAAGGGGATTATATGGTAAAACATAAAAATCATACGGGGTTAGTGTGCCATGTATTTGTAAGGGTAATTTTGACATTTTCAAAAGTTCTGTTACGAATGACTATTTCCGTTACTTTGACACTTTAATCCAAACTATGAGGGGGTTATGTATATCTTTTGAAACTATAGGGAATTATGTAAAAAAGCATTAAACCACAGGGGGTAAAATGTAATTTGTTTATTAACCAAGGGGGATTATGTATATATTTTGAAAATCATAAGGGGGAGTTATATGGTAAAACATTAAACTATAAGGGGATTATATGGTAAAACATAAAAATCATACGGGGTTAGTGTGTCATGTATTTGTAAGGGTAATTTTGACATTTTCAAAAGTTCTGTTACGAATGACTATTTTCGTTACTTTGACACTTTAATCCAAACTATGAGGGGGTTATGTATAGCTTTTGAAACTATAGGGGATTATGTAAAAAAGTACTAAACCACAGGGGATAAAATGTAATTTGCCCATAATAAAATGAAACCCCAGAAAATAATGTTTCCATTTTGTCAATGCAGTGATTAAAGACAATAGCTCCTTTTCATATATAGAAAGCCCCTGGTTCTTTGGCCCCAACACCTAACTCAGGAAGGAAATTGCCCTCCCTTGTTGCATGAGAACTACCTCTATTGCTCTAGTGTGGCATCTGTTCCGAACACAAAAAGGTTTAGAAAAGTCAGATAGAGCCAATAGTGGAGTAGAACACATGGCCAACTTCAGTTTTTCAATTGCAACTACAGTTTTCCAGGACTGTTCTGAGGTGTTCAAGGTGGGATTAGAGATTAGGATTATATATGAGTATGTCATAAAAAAAAACTAATATGAATTTTCTGAAGGAGCAAAAATGGAGTTCATGAGACCTTGACAGGTGCTGGGGCACTGGTAAGCCTAAAGGGCATTACCAAAACTCAAAATGCCCTTGGTGAGTACGAAAAACTGTTTTAGGAATGTCTTCAGGTTTCATTCTATTCTGGTAATAGCCAAGTTGAAGGTCAATTTTTGTAAAGAATTTGGCTCCAAACAGCTCATTTAAGAAGTATACTAACATAATCTTTTGCTAACAAATCTAGAATTGTAGTTCAAAGTAGTTTAACTAGTCAAAAGATACTAAATGTGAAACTATTCCTAACAACTAGATTTATTCAAAAACTATTTCATTTAGTTTAGTACTAAAAAGTAGACAGTGAAGTTGCATATTCCAACACCTGAACATGGAAAAGAAAGTGGAAATAGACATCAAAGCTATCTTGAAAAAAGATTGATTATAGCTTCTGCTTTCTAATTTCATTTGTTAGTTAACTGTAAGTAATATGTAATTTAATGTGAACCTAATAAATCTCCCAAATTTATAAGCTCTTTTTCGACCTCACTTTAATACTCAATGCAAGCCCACATTTATAATCAAGGTTACCTCTTCTCTCAAACATGGATTCACTCTTCTTCAACATCCTGACTGCATTCTGGATCCCTGCCAACCCTTGGCTTCTTGATCTAAGACCAACCGGACCCCCGCCAAACCCATGGCACACTTGATTCAACACCAACCAAATTCCTTGGCACTTCGATCTACCATCAAGAAGAGAATTTTCACCGGTCCAACTCCAAGAAAAATCTATTTGCCCATGAATAGTCTAGTCTCGCAAATTGAACTTTTGATACCAATTTGATAGGGAGAAACACCTCGAGAGAGTCAATTAAAGATCTCAATATGTAAATCAGAAACCCAATTCTGACTCAAAAGTTTAAGCTATTAGGTCTTGAATCATTACTTACATTTTAACCATTCTTTCTCCATCTTTTGGACCAATGTGGGATACAACCCTTTACTCATGAATCTAACAAATCTTCCCCTTCATGAGCAACCCCTACATTAAACCCAAATTTATAAGCTCTTCTTCGACCCCACTTTAATACTCAATGCAAGCCCACCTTTATGATCAAGGTCACCTCTTCTCTCAAACATGGATCCACTCTTTTTCAACATTTTGACTGCATTCTGGATCCCTTTGATACCAATTTGGTAGGGAGAAACACCTCGAGAAAGTCAATCAAAGAGCTCAATATGTAAATCAGGAACCCAATTCTGACTCAAAATCTTAAGCTATTAGGTCTTGGGCTCTTACTTACATTTTAACCATTCTTTCTCCATCTCTCGGACCAATGTGGGACACAACCCTTTACTCATGAACCTAACACTCCGTCTGAGCCTTAGATGGGGCAAAGAACTGTGCAGCTCGGTTTTGTATTTTAGCTATCGTACAAAGCCAAGATACGCTAAAGTAGAACTGCAATTGATACTGATTTCCGTATTGAGTGAGTAGGACTTATAGTGCTGCAACGATGCAATATTTAGGAAATATCAAATTCGTAATTGGTCCTTGCATAATTAGCTAGCTGTCGCTGGAAAAACACATCATTAAACGCTCCGTGGGGGAAGTAGTTGATTTGCCAAAGTTACAAAACTTCTTAAGGGGCATGCATGCTATCCTTTTCAGCCATTGCCACTAATAAGGAGCAGTACGTAGTCACGGGAGACTAAGAAATAGGAGTCCCTATTTGTGGTTTAGGAGAAAGGAAGACTTAGAGACAGATGTCATTTTGTACTTGACGAATTGTTTTGGTTTCTCATTAGTCGTTGCATACGGAATTTAATGCGATGAGCTCCTCTTTGTAGTCTTAATCAGGTGACTTGGTTTTTAGACCAAGTTAGCCTATAGTTCAAGAATGTGACGTGACGGAATTTAAGGTCTTTAGCCTAGACAGGTATGTCTGGATCTGTAGAAATACTTTCGGATGGATACAGAAATATTAAAGAAACTTATTGGCATTTTTTTTAAGAGATTAAACGATATCTAGAAATATTGACTGCTTTCTAGAGGTCCTTGATCTATTGCTCTCATGCTACCATTTTCGTTTTCCTTTTGCTAATCGTGAGCAATAGCCCTGCAATAATCATCTGTCACGATTTTGTAGTACTAAAAACTATTAATTACTGTGCACTTATTATGCAAAAAAGAAAGGGATTACTGACACCCTTTGCCTTTGAACTTGGAGACTTCTGTTTCTTGAGCTTATTCAGTCCCTGTAAGTCGGCCTAATCTACCAGCAATTATTGAAGTGCCGTCTACAAAAGCAGTTGGCTACTTGTCCCCGTAAAACAACCAACCTGTAGATGTTGGAAAAGTCATTTGATGGGAAAATGGTTACTCCAAAGAAGTTTATTTGCAGTTTCTGTATTATTTCATAGACTATGTGAAGGATTCCATGAAATTGGCTGTGTGTACTTGAAATAATTGATTTATGATGGAAAATGCACTCCAAGATTATCCTCTTGCGCTCCGCTGTCTTTTTTCTTTTTTTTTTTTTTAACAAAAATGCACTGCCATCATTGTGTCTCGTCTCTCCTATCTCATATCCCCTTTTCTCTAGAGATCAAGGGTCTCTGTGATTACGAGCGGCCATTGTATGCTGCAGTGTACCTATGTACTAGCGCAGCACATATACAGATACTAGACTAATAAAATTATATGCAAATCAATTTTCTCTCTTATTAAAACTTGTGCTAAAAAATTTATTGTATTTTTACATGTTGCTTTAATATCTACTTTTAATATTTTAGCGTTTATATTTCTTGTGCTAGTATCTACATTATACCATATAATTGCTACCCTTTGTCAAGTGTCATTCATCGGTTAGAATCATTCGAGGATGACAAATTTTGTGTGACTACCATGTTAGGACCCTTCTAAATTTTGAAAGGACATAAAACCAAACTGCAGTGACCGGATTAACAAAAAAGGTGAGAGAAAAAAAATTCAAACTCAAACCCATTTCAGAATTCAACCTTTCTCTTATTAATCACAACATCTTTGAAATGGGAAGATGTAAGAAAATTAATATGGCCAATCAGATCTTTGCAATGGTAAACAAGGGATGTAGAGATGTGGAATTTTTTGTTGTTGTTGGGGGGGGGGGGGGGGGGGGAGTGGTGCTACTGGTGTGAGAAATTAGTCAAATTGAGATGTGGAAGATAAAGGGAAGGGATGTGTAAGGTCCAGAACATCAAAGGATAAGATTGTCCTTTCACCTAACAAAAACCCTAACGTGGAGCGCAAGAAGCAAATTGTGGAGGGCGATACGAATATTAGTTACCATCAGCAAATAATTGTATTTAGTAATATTTTTAGAGAACCTTTTCGTTCTTACAATGTTTATTTAGGAACTAATCAAAGGGAGCTGATCAATTGAGGTATTATTCTGTATGGAATATAAATGGCCTAAAAAATTTTGATATCAGGGTCCGGACGTGAAAGGATATGTTTTTGTGCTCAGGGGATTTTCCGGCTGGGCTTCTTCACAAGTTGTCCCTTGTAATATAAGTTGGGTAGCAAATTGTTATTTATGATCCAAAAATTCTACAAATTGCCCCCTCTAAATAATTGATCAAACATGCACGTAAAATTTTTGTGTATGTGAGGTGTGAAAGGACAGTCATGACCTCATTTACATAATGCTTTGATAGTTTTGTTCTTAAAAAAATTATGTTATTATATTTTTTTCTATAAAGGATGACTATACAACTACAGATGTCAATAATTATATAAATTACGCAAACTATTTTTATTAGATCAATTTTTAGTTTAGTTACTTATGATAATTTATGCTATTTAGATATTTTTTCACAACAAAATACCAATACATCAAAAAAGAATTTTTAATAAAGGAAAAGAAAGAAAAATAAAAGTGAATTACTACTTATGAACATGTAACTTTCATTTTCTGTGACAGGGAATTATTTGTGAAAATAAAATAGTTTTTTATTCAATAATCCCTACTTCAAACACTCAATCAAAAGCCTGCCTAGCTCTTGTTAAGATTAAAACTATTGTAACCTAAATAAATATAACATTAAATATTTCTATATTTTTCTTTGTTCTTCTTAATAATTCTTGTTAATGTTCAAATGTCTACTGATATTTTCTTATGAAAAAATTTTAACTAACACAAATTATCATAAGAACTAAAACATTTATTTAGTAAAAATAATTTATATAATTTCAATTACTTTATCTATAGTTATGTCATCATTTTTTACACATTACAATGTTCTTCGATAGAAACTTATGATAATATTATTTCTAAAGGATAAAACTATCAAAATATGATGTAACTGAGCATATGACTTATGATAATATCATTTCTAAAGGATAAAACTCTCAAATTATCATGTAACTGAGCACATGAATGCCTTTTTAGACCTTTTGATACACATAAATGCTGACCTGTGGGTTTGGCCATTTGTTTGCAGGGAACATTTGTGAACTTTTAGATTACAAGGGGTAACCTGCTATTCACCTCACATTACAGAGGCAAACTTGTAATTAAGCCTATAAATCTTTTGTATAAATGGGTTTAACAAAAAAATTGACTAGCTTTCACTGAGTGCACGAAGTACCACGTAAGATATGTTTACCAAGTCTTGCAAACTATGTGCAACAATGGACATTAAAGCCAATATTGGAGCATTTATGTTCTTACTTTTGATGAAAAATTATTATCTAAAAACCTAATATTAACGTTGATCTCCCCCGTTTTACTGTTATGCAGTTCTCTTTCCCATCTATTTAATTAATTTTCAACAATGATTATCAATTATTGTTTGGTGGATAGAGTTTGGGATTAATTATTTCTCCTGCGATAATCTTGCTTTAAAATTGAACTTCCAAATTGCGATATTAAACGTGCCTGAAGAGCACAGCAAAAAGAATTGCTAAAACGATTCCAGATAATATTATGTCAAGCAAATTTCAAAATAATGCATATACAATATGGACTTCAAGTTTATTGTACTGCTGGTGGTGCTGTAGAGCTAGAGCAACTCGGTGGTATTGAGAGTGACTGCAATTGGGCTCCTGACAGAGTACTTATCTGAAGTCCATGTCAGAGATCCTTGAGAAGCTGAAACGTTTGGAGCATTTGCAAGTCGAATGAATCTAACTTCATACATCAATTTCTTGTGCAGCTTCGAGAATTTGAGCGTATCTGGTTCCACATTCACACTTACTCCTCGTGGTTGGACAATATTAACTGTGTAAACCGAATCAGCCTCACCAACATTAGTCACTGTTCTTGTATATGTCTGCACAGTTGCTCCAAAGACGATGGAAAAAGAAGGGTAGTTTAGTTGTGAATCTGGTATCCTTGATTCTACCGAGCAGTTCACATGGCGTTGTAGCAGCATGCCAACCTCCCTGTTGGTGTAATTCAGGCCGCATAGATAAGGTATGTAATCTTTTGGTTCAATATCGTAGACGAGACCTGGATTGCTGGCTCTTGATGGGTTCACATGGCCTGCACCAGTGGCAAAGACATCAGCAGGGAGGAGGTTTAGTTGATCTGCAATTGGCTTCTTCTCGAGGTTGACAGAATCAGCTGTAGTCATGATTGCAGATTTAATTGCAGCGGGAGACCAATCAGGGTGTGCACTCTTGAGCAAGGCCGCGACACCGCTAAGGTGTGGGCAAGACATTGAGGTGCCAGAAAGGAAATTGAAAGTGGATTTTGTATTGGTGTTGTTTTCAACAGAGACAGGCCATGCTGCAAGAATACTCACCCCAGGACCGACTATGTCTGGTTTCAAGATGCCTGGACTTGCCTCACTTGGGCCTCTAGATGAGAATGAAGCAACAGCCGGAGCTTGATCATCTCCTATTGCAGTTCCGTTGAAGAAGATTGCAGCCTTGGGCAACTTTGTGGAGTTCATATAAGCCTTGATCTTAACTCCATCAACATAACTCAAATGTGCAGCAGGAAGTACATGAGCATCAGCTTGTGTGGTGTAACCCCAATTCTCTGGGTTTATGATGATCATGGCAGCACCACCAGCGGCCTTCACAAATTCCCCCATTGTAACTCCTGGAAAAAGACCTCCCTCACATAAGACTGTCTTTCCCTTGACACCAGTGCTGTTTAATGAACCTGGAAAACAATAAACAGCAAATGGATCGCTCTCATTGGATCCGGGATAAACAAGAGGAAACATTGTTGAGGCGTAATCTTTAGGTTGGAAAGCTGATTCCCCTTCTAGTTTCTCATTGTTTCCAAGCATTGCAGAGGCCCTGATCTTTCTGTCCATGGTACTTGCACCAACAGTGAGAATCCAAGGGGCATCGTTACCCACAGAGAAATAATCAGGGCCTGTATTTCCAGCTGAGCAACTAACAAAAATACCCTTTTCCATTGCACTATATGCACCAAGCGGAACATAGTTGTCATAGAAAGGTTTGGATGACCCACCAAGAGAAATGGAAATCACATCGACCCCATCCTCAATAGCAGTGTCTATTCCAGCCAAGACGTCACTCTCAAAGCAACCAATGCTACATACCTTATATATTGCCAAGTGCGCAAGAGGCGCTACACCTGCAGCGGTGCCGTTTGCATTTCCATAGACATTGGCACCTTTGACGAAGTTTCCAGCGGCTGTGCTTGCAGTATGAGTACCATGACCACTTTCATCAGCTGATGTACCATTTTGATCATCTTGGATGAAGTGTTGTGCTCCAATGATTTTATTGTTACACAAGGATGCAGGTCTGAGTTCACACTTGCCCTTCCATTTAGCAGGTGGAGGAGGGATTCCTTCATCACTGAAGGAAGGGTGGTCAGGTGTGATTCCAGTGTCCAAGATGCCAATGATCACACCTTTACCATAATTTGAGTCTTTCCAGAATCCCACATTTTGTTGTAACCCCAGGAAACTAGGAGAATGAGTCGTATGTAGGGATAGTCTTTCTGGTGGGCGCGCAGAAATAAAACCTTTCTTTTTCTCCATTTCTTTCACTTCTTCAGGAGATAATCTCGCGGCAAATCCCTGCATCACGTTGCGATAGGAATAAACCAGGCGAGAATCATAATTTGTGCTTTCAATTGTTGATGGCAAAAATGAACGGTGCCAGCTTTCCAAGTCTTCTGACTCGGTGACGGGACCGTCTCGGGGCTCGAGGCGAACGATATAAGTTTCTAAGTTGCTCTTTTCAGGAACTTCCCTTGCAATAGTAGCCAAAACACAGAAACTGAACAAGCAAAAGAGAGTGGAAAAGACCATTAAAGCCATTTTCAACGGTTTTAAAGTCTTTGTTAACAAACTAGAGATTATGTGCTTGATCTGCTAAACAAGGCATGTGTGTGCATAAAGAAAAGTGGAGAGGGTTAATTTCCTTTCTTTTCGAGCAGTGGTATTTATAGCCATCTCACCACTGATTATTCATGCATTTCCTGAGTAAAGTAATTTGGAAGAAAATACACAGGGTGGAATGGGGACTTCCAATACGAATCGTCGACCAATCAATGGGCATGCCACTGCAATCAGCTAACGTTATTGTTGGGCCTTGGAGACTAAGAAAAACGCGTCCGTGGACTTGGAGTCTGTGGAATGGCGTTTCTAATACGAATAGTCTACCGATCAATGGGGCATCCCTCTCGCTGTTGCAATCAGTTAAATGCTAGTGTTGGCCTTGGAGAATAAGAAGAAACTCTTATTATTATTATTATTTTAATAATAAGTTCCACCCCAACAACCAGGCTCCAAGATTCAAACCCTGAATCTAGCAGTGGAAAAAATTAGGAGAGCAATGAGCTCGGGATTTTAAGTTAGGGGCACCAATAATCAAACATATGATAAGATAATATTATACTGGCAAATAAAGTATAATAAATTTAAAATAAAAGTTGCACACGCTAACAATAAGATGTTTTTTGTCGTAAAAGATAAGGTATCAAAATTAGATTCTCTAGTCATCTTATTACCTAACAATGCAAGGGATGCAAGCCTGTGTTTTATGATATTTCATTTGATCAAAAACATCATTTATTCGAGTTATTCCTTTCTTAATATCATTTGATCAATGTATAAACAAGAACATCATCATTGAAAGGCTTAATAAAGTTGGTAATGATGGACAGTTTGCAACACATTTAAAAACATGTTATATTTCGTGTTTGTTTTTAACAAATACTGTTACTTTTTTTTTTTCCCTTAAATCCAATTCAACCTTACATTTGGGGTTAGTTTTCTAGCTTTTTTTAATTCAGGTCAATCTTACGTGGGGAGTTGGTTTATTATGGATTCACATAAAAACAAGCTAGTATTTCCTTATTAGTTGCTATTTAAAGGTATACTAGGTATTAATGATTATTTACTAACATTAATGTTAATTAATAGTAATCACAAGCAAATTTAACTAAAAGTTAGATTGTTATAAGATATCTTTTTATAAAGAAAATTTAAAAGGAATAAAAAATAACTTTAACACAAAGTTGGGGGCAAAGTGACAGCGTTACTTTCTTAGAAACAAATAGGTCCAATAAAAATTTTAGAAAAATCTTGGAAGCGGCTGTCCTTGGTCCCTCCTCCCCCCGTCCCCGCCTAAGAGGCCTGGGAGGCTAAGAAAACCATGCCCATGGACATAAGAGTCTGTGGAATGGTGACTCGTAATTCGAATAGTCTACAAATCAAGGGCATCCCTCTCGCCATTGCAATCAGTAAACGTTAATGTGGGCCTTGGAGACCATGAAGAACACGTCAGGATACTTGGAGTCTTTGGAATGGCAACTTCTAATTAATACGAATAGTCTTCAAATCAACGGGGCATCCCTGTCGCCGTTCCAATCAGTTTACGTTAGTGTTGGCCTTGGAGACTAAGAAAAACATGTCCGTGGAGTCTTCGTAATTTTGGACTGATCATCTGCAGTGTGGAATAAAGAAACTTAAGACACCTTTAGTCTTTGAAGTTTTAAAGGACACCTTTAGTCTTTGAACTAATTAATTTTACTTGTTCTTTGGTCCAATGCAGAAATTGTCTTATCAGGAAAAACGACAAAAAATAAATATATATGTTTTGGACATGAAATTTCAAAACAAACCATCCTTCATCTCTTTCCCATGTTAGATGTGATATTGATCTATTGTCGCTATTCCCTAGTGCAGTTGACGGTTTAATCCATCAAAACCTGTAAGTGGCAAATGAATGTCTAAAAAATTTGCATGGTATTAGATGAAAAAATGCTGTGCCTCAGTCGCAGTCCTCACTCCTCAGACCTTATCCGTGTTTCTGCCACCACTACAATTGGCATGTAAAAGCTTAGACAAAGAGCTGAACAACATCCCTTAACAAGTTCAGGAATGGAATAGAGAACATCAGGTTCAAAAGTCTTGGAACACCAGCCTTATAAACTCAATAAGCATTTTGTGCCCAACAAATTGGAAACATCTGAGAAAACAGGTTGTCAAACAAGATAGCAGCAAAATTTGAGCGCCAAGAAAGTTCCAATTGGGAAACTAGTGTCAATACATGTAAAACTTGATACAGAATGACAAAGTCACAAATGCTACCGAGAGAATTTGAAAAATTATTGGCCCCTACTTCTTCTTTTTTTCAAGTCCAAATGAAAGGTCTCAAATTCAAAATTTCTTACTTAAACTCCCTCCTCCTCCGTTGTTGCCCTTACTTCAGACGCTAATGAATGTGCAATTTTTATTTTTTGTGGTAGGGAATTATTTGTGAATATTATATATATGGCGTTGGACCTCACAAGTGTGACACGCGCTTAACACATTACATGTGTGTCAAAGTCGTAAAGTGCAAACGTGCGACACATGACGCGAGACCAATTTAACATGGCCCTACAAATGTTTGGATTCGATTCAAGAAGAAGACGAATCCTAAACTATCATCCACACATGGATGGGTCCTCATAAGTTCCGTTGAAGATAAAGTTTGTCCAGGGCGGCTAAATGATTTGGAATATAATGTCAATAAATTATAAATATGGTGTAAATAAGTGACAGTATAATATAAAAAAATTAAAATAACTATTTTATCCTTGTTTTCATTTTTCCATTATAGCATGAACAAGTCACTAGTGCTTCAGAGGGTCCCATTAAAGATGGGAGTTTAAGTGAGCTGTATCATTGAGACTCTGGTATACATCAACGTCTATCGCATACCTCTAAGCTTTATGATGTGTGCATGATACAGTCCCTAAAAAATATATATATATATAGCTGTCGAGAATGCTCGATTATTTTGATTGTCGAGTTCTGATTTATCTTTTTCATTCTTATTTTTTTTATAACTTGGTGCTAATTTTCTTTTGCAGGTAAAATAATCACATAGTTGATTATGAATGCCGATGAAATGCCACTATTGCCGCAGTTGATCATTTAAGATTTCTAAATTTAATTTAATTTTGATTGATGTAAATTTTGATTAGCAATTGAAAAGTGTTTGCAATGTTGATGAAGAACTTCACGTATTAGTCTAAATTTGTCATTAGCCTCTTTTCTATGGCTTCTTTGTAATTTTTTTTTATTTTCTATTTTGGACTGAGTAGCTTCTTTCACATTTCTAGATGCTATTAATTGTATTCACATTTGAAGCTCATTTTATATGTTATGAGATAGATAGTGTATTGCTTGAACCATTTTCAGTAGTCTATTACCTGAACTAATTTTTCCATTCTCAATAGTTGTAGAGTAAATGGTCAACAGTTCTTCTAGGTTCCAAACTATGTCTGTGATCTAAACAAAGTTGTAAATTATGACTTAATAAAGCATTATATATAAAGCGGGTATCACGTAGAAAAACCACCTAAAAATTATGAGCACTAATTCTCTATATCTAGTGCCTGTAAATGCAAACTAAACCGTGGCAGACCCATCATAATTTGCAGTAATAATTCTTTAAAATCGGCCTTCGTAATCACAATTTCTGTTACTAGACCAATCTACCATGAGGCTGGTCTTTGCTTCAGCATTTCAGCTACACCAAGTCAGCCCCGGTACCGTACAAAGTTGACCAGCCACAGCGTAAGATAGTGGGTCCCTTGGATATGACGTGGCTGCTTCATGAGATTGTTGATGTGACTCAGCTTCCACGTTGTCAGAAATTCAGATTCTTCTTTATGACATGGATAGATGATTTGACGGACACGTCAGATGATTCGAGTGACATGTCTATCAGATCATATCATCATCAACACTCGAATGCCATGTGGGATTGGCACGACGAGCTGGCATAAGCGTCAGATATGTTTGCTTACACGACAATTTTGTCGGACTGCACAGAAAATGATGTGGACACCATGTCAATCGACCAAGTGGCATAAAATCCATGTCAGCAACAATGATGATGTGGAAGGCCATGTCAGCCATTTAGGCTGAGGTGGCTACCATGTTGAATCGCCACGTCGAACGATCTTACGACATCGCAAATACTTATGTTGTCACAACTGATATCATATGTCCTCGACCTGGGGGCCATGTCAGCATGTCTATATGACGCAATCAATTGACATGGTGACACGTCACAACACAGAACACATGTTTGACGCGTCAGATGAGTTGAGCTGACGTGGCCTCCATGTCATCCAATTTTGATGACATGGAGTCCATCTCAGATTGCCTGTGCTGACTCAATTGCGAGGTGTCTGACAAATCAATCCATTAACATAGCGAACACGTCGAATTTTATGCCCACGTGGTTGCCATACAAGCCAAGGTGGCATCTAAGATGATCAACCACGTGGACAGATCAAATAATATGGATCACACGTAAGCTATACCTGTTGACATGGCCTCGTTGTCATAGTCATGTCTGTAGGCATGATGACTCAGCTGCTATGTCATTTCACTCCTATGACATGGCAATGACATTAGCCTTACACACAGGTGCAGGTGTCTAACAAGTCATATGGTTACATTTGACGTGGCTTTCATGACATTAGTTCAGGATGATGTGGACTCCACGTTCATCTTCTGGTATTGATTCGGTTGCTAGGTGTCTGTCATGTCAG
Organism: Coffea humblotiana; assembly: GCA_023065735.1. NCBI lineage: Eukaryota > Viridiplantae > Streptophyta > Magnoliopsida > Gentianales > Rubiaceae > Coffea > Coffea humblotiana. The sequence goes on along the minus strand of CM041217.1, from coordinate 28,722,521 downwards.
TTTTGCCCGCTAACTGGATAATCACGTCAGATTCTCGGGCCACATGGCTACCATGTCAGATACGATGTGAAGGACACGTCAGGAATAGGACTGACTTCATCGACGCCTCATCCGCAATTTGGTGATGTGGCTATCAAGTCATCTGTGGATCATCGACATGTCATCCAGGACATAGGCCTCGACTGACTTGGCAGAGATGTGGCGGCCTAGTCGGATAAACATATGATGGTCTGCCATGTCAGATTCTAGAAGCCAACGTGGATGACAAGTCACTTTTCTTTCCAAGGTCAATTACGTTTGCTGACCTTTTTCCTTTATCACAAATCCTATTGGCCATTAGTAATGCAACAAAATCCTCTCTCTTCTCTAGTTGTCTTCTTTCTTTTCAGAGTCCCGCCCTCCTCCGCCGCCGCCACTTCTTCAAACACGCCGTTTTTATCTCCTCCGCCAGGACCGCCACTACTGTTTAGAAGACCAGAAACCCACCGGCTAAAACCCCGGAACTCAATTTCATCTCTCTCCATCAAGAAATCTTCGGACTGAAACAACGATCAGAGATTAAAACTTCAATCATCCGAAGCCTATATTAATGAAACAGTACTCTCAGCCTACTATATATTCTGGATCACTTGGAAGAGCCTTGGAGAAATCACATGCTCTAGACTGAATAAGCTTACACATTTCTGCTTTACAATAAAAGCCCAAGCTAATTAAGGTTCTAATTTTGCGCTGATGACCCCTAGTCCTGCTATTTGTATAAAGCAGCCGTCTACAGCAGGCGGCTAAATTTTGATGTATATTCCCAAACACTTTTACGCTTTTATGCTTTTACCCGTTTCTAGAGGAAAGCTGGAAAAGAAAGATTGAAAGACATCAGTCTAAACAGTTATTTTAGCACTAAATGCTCATCAGGAAACTTAATTTATACTCAATACACATTCTTTTTATAGTATGTAAGTTGGAAAAATATGCTGTTTAACAGAATATTGTCTCAAGTGTATAACACAGCATCTCCTCATAAATTTTTTCCCCGTTTTAAAGTAGGTGAATTTTAAAAACATTTGCATTTTAGAGTAGTTCATTTCTGAATAGTATACATCCACTGGGTATAATTAGCACATGTAATAATGTTGAAAAAAGAATTCAAAAACTTAACATCTGAAGAAGAGCTTCAACCCAGATTTGCTAGTGTGGTTGGTTTAATTATAAACGTGACAATGTGGAATGTGGTTTAAGAGGCAAATTTAAGGAAGGGAACTGCATAAATGGCACAAGAAATCAGCAATGGATATGCCACACAAAATTTACTTAGGCATTCCAGGTGAGATGTCCAAGATCAAAGGAAGGAGGGCAAGGCAAGGATCGACGAGGAATCCACAAGATAAAATCGTGAATTCAAAAGCGTGCTAACAATTCTCAATTCAAGATGTTAGAGGGTCTAAAAGGCTGGTTTTTGCTATCATGGTGTAACAAATTCCAAAAGCTCATAATGTAGTCATCTTTCTTTAGGCCTAAACAGCTACAGTTGTTGGCATTACGGAATCCATTGTTGATGAGATTGGGTATGCAGTTATCGGAAAGATTTCAAAAAGACATGAAAGTTGCTCTCTTCTAAGTATATTGTTTCTTAATTGTATGGGATTCTGATGTACATGAGAGTTACTCTCTTGTAAGATCTTGCTTGTTCATAGAAATAAATATTTTATAGTTTTGCCTTATTCAAAACAAAAAAAAAATCCTTCATCTGCAACATCCAACCTCACCAACTCCTCGAGTTCCTCAAGGTGAGATTCAAGCTGGTATCTAGTGACGGTATCAAAAGGGAGGCTTCCCTTCAAGTTCAAGGCCTGACCATGAGTGGATCCACTGGTGTCCCTTCAGAATTTGGCAAATTGGTAGACATTTCAGCCAACGGGGATTTCAAAAGTTCAGGTGATTAGAACTTGAGATTTCAAAAAATTGAAAGAGCTATCAGTGGAAAAGGATGCAATGCCTTATTCCCAAGAACTAAAGGTGGTGAGACTCAAATTAGTGGATTGGCATCGAAAACTTAAATAAGCTCCAATTCTTGGTTTGATCAAATGGGTAACGCGTTGATAAGGAAGCTGCAGCATAAAGGAACCGAGAAATTGCTCAAACTTCAGAAATTAGTCATTGTAGATACGGGAAATAGAAGGAACGTCACCTAGGAAGAAAGAAAAGACTCCATGCAAAGTTTTATGCAAACAACACTACTTTGAAATTCCAATTCTCAAGCTTCCTTGATTTTTTTTGGGAACATATTTTCTCTTCTTTTTTTTTTTTGTAATCGTATCAAATTATGAGTCCAGACTTTAGTTTTCTTTGATTCTCTACCCAAAACCCCCTGTTTACCTCATTGTTATCTAAGCATTTGGATTTAGCAAAAAGATGTTAACGAATGTCAAATAGAAAGTTTTGACATTATTTCGTTTGAAGCATCTAAAACTCAAGAATATCAGAACTGAAATCATTCCAAAATCATCTATGAGCATTCTATGTCACAAATCACTATAGCATACATTACGCAATAGACGAAGCAACTAGTCTTCCAGTTATTTTACTACTGTACTCATTTTAAGGCAAAGCCTGGTAAGTAGCGATCTAGCTAACACACCAACACATAATACTTAGTTGAACATATCAAATCACGCAATCCAACCATTGAAAAATGAAGGAATTGAGAATAGAACAACTAAATGAAGCCTGATATGCGCTATTATAAAACCTCTCCATTTAGAAGAAATGCATGGTTGACATCAATCACGCAACGCAAATAGAGAATGCAAAACTGAAAGATAGAGGGGGTACGACCTGTGGCACGCGGGCAATGGAGGGCAGGAGACTGAAGACGAACACCCAAAATTTTCAATGGCGTCCAGTTTTGGCATGATAAATGCATTCAGTTCTGCTTCTTCCTACTTCACTCATCTCATCTTCCAGCATTGTTAAAAGACACTATTGCAAGCATATGTTGCCGTTGATGATGCTGCTGTTTTGATGTTTCTCCCTTTTTTCCTATTATTTCTTAACACTCTGTCCACTGTCTTGAATTTCTGCTTCTTTGAGGAGTTTTCTCGAACAGATGGTTGACAATATCAGAGAGTATAAGAGATACCAGCCCATCCATGGTACTTTTGATTTTGAAGGATGCTCTATCACTAGCAATGCTACTAACCTTGAAAACATATTATTGTGATTTGCGAGGGAATGACTCTCAGTTGCAGAAGCTAAGCTCGTGGGCATCAATAAGCCCAAAAGCCAACCCATTTCCCAAGTCCAACAACTCAAGTTCTTGAACTGCTAGAGTTAGATGGACCACCAGAGAAGCATGACCAAGCTAATCTTACATGAGCATTTGCCCAACCTAGCGAAAATTGTGCTGAATAATGCTCATGATGGAGAAGCAAAGCATTTCAAGAATGGAGGATTTCCACAAGTCAAGAAGTTAGAGCTTCAGAAATTGAACTTCAAATGAATGAGCTTGCAAAATGGCACCATGCCTTGTATCCAAAAATTGATCTTGGCACACTGCACATTATGTTTGTGAGTTGCCTAGAGGCATCCAGTACTTAAACAGGCTCCAATTCCTTGGGTTCTATAATATGATTGAGGAGTTTATCACCATGCTACAGGATAAAGGAGTTGAGGTATATAAAACCAAAAGAAAAAAAAATTGCTCAAATTTCGGATATTGTCATTGGAAGCTGCGTGATTTCACATTGCTTGTTAACATTCTAAAGCTCGAAAAATTCATCAAATATTACTTATCGTGAAGGTAATTATTCAGATAGCTTTTGCATTTCATAGCTTTAGAGCTCATAAAATTGGAAGGCTGCTTTCCTAAGTGAGCATAATGTGGATAATAGTTGCATGGCGCCTACGTCTAAATGAATTGATTGAGTGGATTAAAACTCTTCAAAACTTTAACCAAACTCAATTCAGAAGATCTATTAACATGAGACATTTGAAATTATGTTCCCATCCAGAGTCGTTACATAAAGCAAATGACAATAGTTTAAATCTTCCACCACCTTTTAGAGTTGGAACTGTCAAGTTGTGCACATATTGAACGAGTGATTCTGCGTGAAGTTTATTGTAAATTAAGATATCAAGGAGATAGGGGGTCCCATTAAGTGCCGAATTTCTTTTCAGCTCAAGTTTCATGAAAAGTGAGCTTATCATTTTCCATTCTTCCCCAGCCAAATTGCTTTCCAAATTCATAAGGTTCATGATTTCTATTTGAGCTGCTTCCAAGAGCATCTCTTCTTGGGTCATCCGCTTCTCCTCACCTTCTTTTTTTCTTTTCAATTGGCCTTATTGTTGCTTGCCGTGCTACTTGTATTGCCTCCCTCTCAGCATGTTTAACAATATCGCTTGTTCCATCTTTCCTTCTTCTATTTCTTCTTTTTTTTCCTTTGTATCAAATTCGTCTTGAAGTTCCAAACTCCTAGTTCTCCATCTTGGGCTTTCTTTCCTTCTTTCTTTAGTTAAATCAAACAAAAACATGAAAACTTACGAGTTTATTGCCAAAATAGCTCTTCTTCCAAAACATATACCCAAAGTAACATAATTTTAAAATTGATTGCTTTTATGATCTTTTTCTGCATATGTGTCAGGATGGAGATAGAAGTATCCTTTATTTTTCTTTCCCATCTAATATCTTCGCCAATTTTCTCTCTAAACATTCCCACATTTTTTTCTTTCGTTATCTTTTCCTTGTCAAACGTAATTCTAAAAAGCCAATATTTATATTAACAGTATCTAAACAATATTCTTCGAGAGTTGATAATTTCAGTCAAATGAAGATTATTCTCTTGTCTTTTCAAGGAGTAAGAAGGATAACATAAACAAATATGATAGTTTTGAAGTTTTTGTAATTGCTTACAATTTTCATTGCAATTTTTGTTCCAATTTTTGTATTTTTAAAATCTATTTTTTGAAAAATTATATGCAATAGGTTCGATACATTTAGAAAAATTCAGAGACCAATAATAGCAAGGTCAATAATGGTAGAATTTATTTTAAATAATTATATAAAAGTTATGCAATTTTCTTGTGCCTCTATAATTAAAAAAATTTTAAATTTTTAGTTCACGTTGGAAACTATAAGCTAGATTAGAACTTTTCTTTCTTGTTATCTTACATGGCAATCAGGATAACTAGATGGTAACAATAACATCATTATGGGAATAAAATTTGACAGTGAATCACATTGGGAATATTTTTTAGCAAGAATGTTATTTTGGGAAAAAACTCAAAACTTACTATTCTAATTCATTTCTCTTTTATCCCTTTCCCCTTGTTTTCCTCCTCCTCTTAATTTGGTTTTAGATCTAGACTTGTAAGTTATCCTTTTTGCTCTTAATTTTGTGTTATGGCAGCAACATCGTTATCTTAGATATGTTTGAGTATTGTTGGAAACAAGGCTTTTTCGGTTTTGTCTATTCTTTTCTTGGGAAGAAATGCAGAGATTTAGGAAATTAAAAACAAAAAACGGATTTAATGCCACAGTTTTCTGATTGTTGACTGCATTTAGCCGAGTCCCAACTAGCCGGTTTTTTCGATCAACTCGAACAGAAGACCTAGTTGGTTCCCAGTTCAACCACTCAAATTGGGCGGCTCAGTCCAAGTTTGAAAACAGAGCATTTAACCCTTCTGTAACTTAACATAATACAAGATGACCCTCCTTAAGATTTCAAAATAATCATAAATACCCTCTTATAGTTTTATATAAAGTAAAAAATGGACGAAATTCATGATTGGCGTTACTTGAAGGCGTTACTCTATACTGTTACAGTTAAACTATTTGGCTTTATATGCTAATTAAACTAGCGCACATTATGCTAGCAGTACACTAGTACCTAAAAGAGAATTAACTTAATGTTTGTTTGATCAAATTACCATGATATGTAATTATGGACACCATCTCTTCAACTCTTGGTTTTTTCTTCTTCTTTTTTTTTTTTATAAAAAAAAGGTTTGGATGGATTCAACTCCGATTACCACCACTAGTCAGGACATACTTCTGGAACTATAAGTCACTTACAAAAAGTATTTACAGATCGTCCATCAATATAGTCCTCATATCGACAGTAAAATTCGAACACACGATCTTTTGTGAGGAAGTGGCTTGTTTTCTCTTCTTCTTTAAGAATCAATGACATGAACAACGCTGTCCATTAAAACGGGAAAAAAAAACTCTTTAGGTGTCGGGTTGAGAATGACATAGAGTGCACATTCAAAAACTGACGTTGTTAGTACATATTATGAAGAAGAGTGAGTACATCTTTTTATTTTGAGCAAATATTTGCTTTTCATTGATCAGAAAATTAGCTTATACAAGTAATCTCAGTTCCATAACTAACTCCTGATGGGTCTTAGTCATAGAAAATTTCCTCCGGCTAGTGAACAGTGAATATATTTCCTCCATTCCATTGAAAATATCATACTTTTTATTTTGGAATATTCCAAAATATTTATCATCTTACTAAAGTCAAAGTTACTTTTTATGTCTTTTTTCAATATTATCCCCATCTTTATTTATATTTCATGCTAAATTCAAATTTGAAATTTAGATTTTCAAGGGAAATTTTGGAAATAAATCCATTAAAATCACTATCAATCCACTATTATCCAAAAGTTGGAATCCCGAAATGGGACAAGCATTTCAGGACAGAGGGAGTATGACTTTTCTACGATTAATAAAATTTTATTGGTTATTCCAATTATTGAGAGTCTTCTTTGTTATCCTCGAATTTTTTATTCGTATTTTGGAGTTTGATCGATTTATTCTTTCTATGAATTTCATGCGTGAAATAAACCCTATTTACACGCTTCCGTTACCGTATCAAAATCTGTCCGACTTGTATGGCTAATTGTGGTGAAATCTGTTGTGCATTTGCTCCAATTATGTATCAAATATTCTTGCTATTTGTGATTGTATGTTGTAACTCGTCTCCTATACGTACGCTTTGATTAGAACCAAAGGAAAAAAAAAAGAAGAAAAGGATTTTCATGTTATAACACAGATGCATGGAAATTTTTTTCTTTTCTTGTCTATTTCTTCATCAAAAGGAAAAGAAAGAAATAGATTACAATGATGACAAAATGTTATTGCTTTATGTAGAATCAAACAACTATATTGATGAAAACTTATACTGTCAATGTGTAGAAAGATTAGGTTTTTATTATATAACGTCAATTTTCTTGCAGTTTGATTACACTATACTTGGAATTTTGTTTCTGCTGTAATGCCAGGAGGTCCCAAGAAAATGATGAGGAAAGATGTGCCTCCTTAAATTCCTCCACATTACTCAGCGTCCTTGACTTTAGATTGCACCTGAATTTGGAACTTCTGAGGGTAAACCATTTTGACATTTTGAGGGATTACCCTACACTATCTACCTGTATTTTGGTTTTTTATTTTTTATTTTTGGTCCTGTTGAATCATATATGGAACCGGAAATTCATCTTAAGGGGGCAAACTTGAATATACCTAAACTTATATGTATAACATAAGTTATTTTAAAGTTTTTATAGTGGCAAAACTTTAAATTTAGAATATTTTGAAAATTTCTAATTTTGCAACGTATGAAAACTGAATTTTCCAAAACCATTGGGGGCAGGCCCCTCCCCGTCCCCATGGTTCGTCCCTGTGTTAGAGTTGGGGACTTGGCTCCTAACTACCCCCCTTTACGCCGAAGTTGATTTTCGAGAGCACAACGTACAAATATTTTCAGGAATGGAGCCTCACAAATTACATTTCACAGTAGTAGTTTTCCATGGGTATAAACAAGTTGAAATAAGGTAAAATCAAGTTTATATCTTTTTCTTACCTCCCCTTTTTTCACATTTTTTTCACTACCAACTATCAGATCCAAGGTTCGGACTCTGAACCTGATAGTGAGAAAAACTCCAACAACTCTCCCCAGGCTATTGGGCAAAATTAAGTTTATCTCTATTTCAATTTACTCATCAAACTTCAAAATTATTCTATTTTAGTCATTCCATTCGCATAACTATGTTAAATCAAATAAATCAACCGAAGCAATATTACTCAAAAGGCAAATGGTGGATTGGTACACAAGAAGAATGTTCAATAGGTAAAATGACTTTGCCCAATGACTATTAGTGCACTTGGCCCTCAAATTAAATAGAGTAACAAGGAACATTTCAGTTTAGATGTATCAAATTTAAATAGAGAAAGTAAATGTATAATTATATTAGAATACTCTGCAATAATAAAGTCACCACGTTATTGAATTTTCACAATATACCTTTTTTGGCTTATGTCGTTATAATGCTATTGGTAGGCCATAAGGACATCATTCCTACCAGGAATAAACAAAAAAGAAAAGGATTAAAAAAAAGAATAAAAAGAAAAATAACACAATGCACCGTCATTGTCAATACATTTGTTGTGGTCTGTTTGTCTGACGGGGTTTTGCTATACGTACAAGTTAAAAAATCTGATTTACACCCGTTTCACTGCAAGTATACAGGTCAACTAGTAGTTTAGAGTATATATCGAGTCGATCCCACAAGGAAAATTGAACAATTACCGGTACTACTAAAGATTCTCTATTATTTAGACTATCAAAGAGTTAAAACAAGTAAAATCTACTGAACTTATACAAGAAAATAACAAATAAAATCTCCTTAGGTTATGGTATCCCTAACTGCTCATGCAAGTGCCATTTTTGGATCATTGATTACTACTATCTAGACTAGTTATGGTGTAATTTCCTCATGCATATGAAACATACTTTCATAGTGAATCAATTATACTCATAACTAATCCATACCTATTCTCATGGTTATGAAATTAGTTAAACTATCAGATCCAACTACCAACTATCAGATCCAAGGTTCGGACTCTGAACCTGATAGTGAAAAAAACTCCAACAACTCTCCCCAGGCTATTGGGCAAAATTAAGTTTATCTCTATTTCAATTTACTCATCAAACTTCAAAATTATTCTATTTTAGTCATTCCATTCGCATAACTATGTTAATCAAATAAATCAACCGAAGCAATATTACTCAAAAGGCAAATGGTGGATTGGTACACAAGAAGAATGTTCAATAGGTAAAATGACTTTGCCCAGTGACTATTAGTGCACTTGGCCCTCAAATTAAATAGAGTAACAAGGAACATTTCAGTTTAGATGTATCAAATTTAAATAGAGAAAGTAAATGTATAATTATATTAGAATACTCTGCAATAATAAAGTCACCACGTTTATTGAATTTTCACAATATACCTTTTTTGGCTTATGTCGCTATAATGCTATTGGTAGGCCATAAGGACATCATTCCTACCAGGAATAAACAAAAAAGAAAAGGATTAAAAAAAAGAATAAAAAGAAAAATAACACAATGCACCGTCATTGTCAATACATTTGTTGTGGTCTGTCTGTCTGACGGGGTTTTGCTATACGTACAAGTTAAAAAATCTGATTTACACCCGTTTCACTGCAAGTATACAGGTCAACTAGTAGTTTAGAGTATATATCGAGTCGATCCCACAAGGAAGAGTGAACAATTAGCGGTACTACTAAAGATTCTCTATTATTTAGACTATCAATGAGTTAAAACAAGTAAAATCTACTGAACTTATACAAGAAAATAACAAATAAAATCTCCTTAGGTTATGGTATCCCTAACTGCTCATGCAAGTGCCATTTTTGGATCATTGATTACTACTATCTAGACTAGTTATGGTGTAATTTCCTCATGCATATGAAACATACTTTCATAGTGAATCAATTATACTCATAACTAATCCATACCTATTCTCATGGTTATGAAATTAGTTAAACTATCAGATCCAACTACCAACTATCAGATCCAAGGTTCGGACTCTGAACCTGATAGTGAGAAAAACTCCAACAACTCTCCCCAGGCTATTGGGCAAAATTAAGTTTATCTCTATTTCAATTTACTCATCAAACTTCAAAATTATTCTATTTTAGTCATTCCATTCGCATAACTATGTTAAATCAAATAAATCAACCGAAGCAATATTACTCAAAAGGCAAATGGTGGATTGGTACACAAGAAGAATGTTCAATAGGTAAAATGACTTTGCCCAGTGACTATTAGTGCACTTGACCCTCAAATTAAATAGAGTAACAAGGAACATTTCAGTTTAGATGTATCAAATTTAAATAGAGAAAGTAAATGTATAATTATATTAGAATACTCTGCAATAATAAAGTCACCACGTTATTGAATTTTCACAATATACCTTTTTTGGCTTATGTCGCTATAATGCTATTGGTAGGCCATAAGGACATCATTCCTACCAGGAATAAACAAAAAAGAAAAGGATTAAAAAAAGAATAAAAAGAAAAATAACACAATGCACCGTCATTGTCAATACATTTGTTGTGGTCTGTCTGTCTGACGGGGTTTTGCTATACGTACAAGTTAAAAAATCTGATTTACACCCGTTTCACTGCAAGTATACAGGTCAACTAGTAGTTTAGGATATATATCGAGTCGATCCCACAAGGAAGAGTGAACAATTACCGGTACTACTAAAGATTCTCTATTATTTAGACTATCAATGAGTTAAAACAAGTAAAATCTACTGAACTTATACAAGAAAATAACAAATAAAATCTCCTTAAGTTATGGTATCCTTAACTGCTCATGCAAGTGCCATTTTTGGATCATTGATTACTACTATCTAGACTAGTTATGGTGTAATTTCCTCATACATATGAAACATACTTTCATAGTGAATCAATTATACTCATAACTAATCCATACCTATTCTCATGGTTATGAAATTAGTTACAAGTTCATTTCTTCAATGAAATTACATGAAATGAATCACTAAACCACATAGGTGCACCTCTACTTTCATGAGTGTACTCCCTATGTTTAGCACTTCTTGAACCAGTGTTAAATCTCAATTTTCATTGCAGAAACAATATCTTAGATAATCACAATTAATGGTACCAGATTAATCATGATTTAAAGAGCCAAAGTGCTAAATAACTTGCTCAAATCATAGCAATCAAATAACCAAATAATAAACACTAACAATCATAAAAAATTCAACCAAACCCAAGGTATAAACTTTAAAGACACATAAATAACATAAAATCCAGAACTTGTATATTAACTAAACTTATAATCAAGTACAAAAGACAAAGAGTTGGAGAAGAGATAACCCATGTCACTTGAGCTTCAACTCCTCCTTCTTTATCCCCATCTTCATCCTAATTTAGTCAATCTACAAGAATGGATGAACTATACTAGTCTACACTAAGCTAACCTAAAACTCAGAAGATGAAAGAGCTACATTTCTGCACTCTCCAAGTTCTCCCGTATGTCTCTCTCTAGTCCCTTCAATCTTGCAAGTTTTAGCTATATAAAGATGAAAGCTGGTCAAGAAATGAGGCCTATACCACCCTTTTACAGCTGCAAAGTAGTTCTCACATGTCTGGCATTATATGTGACTTGTTGGAGTTGAAAATAAGTTTTCCGCGTAAAGAGCAGCCTTCTCTGACCACAATCCGTCCAGAAATCCAGCCAAGTTCCGGCCGGATTGCTACAGTGACATTTTGGTGCAATTTCTGCTCAATTTCTAACTCTGCTCCGTTTTTACCTCAACTTCAATTGAACTTTTCTTGATGATAAAAGCTGATTTAGCTCTTGACAAAAACATAAACATTGTAGCCTTTTGAGTTAGCTTTCCAATGCATCAAGAATCACCTCATTTGGATCTGTGTAGGCTGAGAAATAACCAAAATACCCTTGACTGCTCATTGCCCTGTTTCAGCTTCGACCAATAGAAATTAGCTACTGTAATTCAGCATTTTGACCTGGAAAACCTTCAAACTGGATTTAGATGTCTTCACCAAAGTTGTAGAGCTATCTCTTATCTTCAAATTGGTTAAAGAATCATCTCAATCTGATCACTGTAGTTCAAGTTATAGCCGAAAGACAAAAATATGTCAAAAACTGTCAAAAATGCACAGAATCCAAGTAAAAAGTGATAAAAACCTCATTTAATCACTTAAAAACATTTTTCACAAATTATAGCCAAAATGATTCATTTTCTTCCAATAATATAACAAAAGTGACTAAAAATAACATAAAATATCATTCAATTATTACGTAAATTAATCACTTGTCAAATTCCCCCACACTTAAATCATTGCTTGTTCTCAAGCAATTCATACATAATCAACTACAATGACTCAAGAGGTGAAACAATATATGAACTTTTGTCAAATTTAATTCCTCAAGACTTGAAAATAATCATTATACAATTGTTCAATTTACACTAAATACTTATAATATCAAGTAAAGGAAAGATAATTATACCCTAATTTTAACAAGTTAAATTTAATCTCTCACCCTAACCTAATTTGACAAATAAGCAAATCATATAGTCAATTTATAGCCTTCCTCCTCCTATAATCATCTTTTTATCAAAATTTTACAACTAAGAGGGATTTAATTTTACTAATTCTACTTAAATAATGAAAGTGTCTTTTGACGCAAAAATCGACACTTTTAGGTGAAAATCTCCGGTTACTCAATATTTCACCTATTCAAGTTGCTATGCATTCTCTTAATTCAAATACCTTTTTATGCGAATGTCGATATTTGTAGATGCCAACCCCCGGTTACTCGATACAAGAATCACTGGAGTAGAACAATTTTTACTTTCTTTTCTTCTCTTCTTTTTTTTTCATATAAGACAATAAATAGATTTTTCCCTCATGGAACATTATATAAAAATAATCAAAGGAGGAGTATAATCTTTATTGACTATATTAATCACTTACTTGCAAAATTAAATAAAGAGAAGAAATCTCATTAAACATGTAAAATTCTAAGCATAATTTCTTCACTTTACCAAATATACTTTCTAAAATGCAAAAATTCTAATTCCATAATAATCATTTCCAAGTTAAATAAGGACTAAACCTTTCAAAATACACATAAAGTTTCAACAATTGGAAGAATTTAAACATTTAAAGTTGGAACAAATTAGCCCTTTTTGAATGAAAATGCAAAAATTTGAAGAACTTTTGGGCCATAGTGAAATATTAGAAAAGATTTTAGAAAATTTTTTTACAGAGTTTCTCCTTATAAATGGATGAAAACTCCCTGCCAACAAACCCAAATTCAAGAAAATTATCCACATGGCAAATAATTCAAACACAATTCCAACATTTCTAAGCATTTAAATTCACAAAACATCATCACGTGGCAAGTAAATGCAATTCTAGTATTTTCCTCCCCCACACTTAAATTTCACATTGTTCTCAATGTGAGAAAAGAAAAATAAATAAAGAGTAAAAGAAAATACTGCTCAATTGAACTTGCGCAATTCGAATCCATGTCCAAGTGATGAATTTCCAACCTTAAGTAGTCTGAATCACTAACACCACAACAGATATGAAGATTACTCGGATTAGTTCACACAAAAGAAATAAGAAAAACCACTAAAAAAAAGTAAACATCACAAGCACTACGGAAAATAAAAGACAAGCCAGCGGCAATGTCAAGTGGTGACAAGCACTCCCTCAAATAGTCGCTTGGTCAGGTGAAGAGGGTGGAGTTGGAGGAGTTTCAATACCCAACTTGGTCTCAATGTGACGAAGACGCTCGAAGTTCCGTTTGTTCTCTTGTCGACTTTTCTTCACCTCAGCCTCGACGCAAAACAGTTTATCCATTATCTTCTTCAAAAATGACCGAGTGTCTTGAGGTGAGGATGGACAACGTGAGGAAGATGGCTCAGTTGAGACCGGTGGGGTGGTTGTCTCAACCCCTTGAGCTTCTTCAATGCGTTCAATTTCAGCTTCCTCCTCGTACCTAATGTCTCCCTGAGCACCTTCTTGAGTCGAAGGACCACCTACGTCTTTACTCTTCAAAATAAACCTGCAAAATTTCAGTGTAAAGACATCCTTCTTCTTGAGACTTGTAGGGATAGCGTTAGAAAAATCCACTCCAACCCTTTGAAACTCCAAGGTCAAGAATCGAGAATATGGGAAAACATGTTTAATGTCGTTATTGCGAACTACTGTCCACATGTAGTTGGTGATAATGCTTCCCAATGGAATGCCTTGGATGTTGCCTAGACCATGCTCCATTTTATCCAAAATGCATGAATTGGATCAAATGAACAAGAAAACTCCCTTTTTGCTCCCTTATAAGCTCTTTTGCACTTGAAACAATTTGCATAAACCATTGCCATTGCCACTTATAAAACACATAAAAACACTAATTAATCAACTTAAACTTACTAAAAATAAGAAATCATTGGGTTGCCTCCCAACAAGCGCTTCTTTATAGTCATTAGCTTGACTATTGAACCTCATTATCAAGGAGGTTTAGTTAACGAATAATCCACCATTTTAGGCCGTGGTGGATCATTAAATGGTGACTTTATAGCAAAAGCCACATGATCTAATGATATAAGAAATGAAAGTGACTTACCTATCCCAAGTGTTTCATAGATATTACCTTAAATATGCACTACTTGAGAATTCACCAAAGGAACATCTACATAGCTTTCTTGGGCTATAATACCTTTAGAATCTATACAATCAACACATTCCTCAAGAGAAGTGAAAAATGAGTCATTAAGGCTCACCTCTTGAGGTTCAATGTTAGCTCCAAAAGTACTGTCTTGTGAAATGGATCTTTCCTCATTGAAACACAAGTTAGAATCACCATTTGGATCAAAATGCAACCCATTTTCACATACAACATTCCTACCATTCATGCTAGGATCATTTTGCAAATTATTAGAAGAAATAACTTCACACAATACATTCAATTGCTCATGTATTCTACCAAAGTGAGAAGCTAATTCATCTATTCTTTCCTCAATCCTATCAAAACGGTCAGAAGTTGCATTTGCTAGTTTTTCTATTGCTGAATCAAATTGATTAGAAAAATTTTCTACAGCTAGCTCCCAAGATGCATTAGAATCATTAGCTAATGGTTCACTTTCTAATTTCTAAGGTAGAGGTGCATTAGCTAACTTCTCTATTGCCAACTCCCAAGATGGTTTCGATTCATGTTGGACACTTTCAGGTTAGTAATCATAAAAATATGGGTAATCACTATATGTACATTGATTATCCCAACCATAAGCAGGAGAATTGCTCCAATTAGCACTATATCGATCAAAACAAGGATTGTAATGCTCTAATTCATCATAATAATCCACATTTTGTGCTTGCATACATGTATTAGTAGCATGATAACCTCCACACAAGTCACAAATCACATGATAAGAATTAAAAACACTAACATACCTCCCTTGCTCAATTTTATGCATAATTTTGTCCATTTGAACTTGTAACACCATAACATCAAATTTAGCTTTTAAACACCTTAAACCATCTTCAAAAGACACACATTCAGTAAATTCTTGGTTACCTCTATTGAAGGAGTTTTGCACCTGGTAACCATCCATTGCCAATCTTCCACTTCTCAAGCATTGTCCTCCAAATTGACCTGCCCTCCTCATTACCTAAAATTGCTTTTAAACAACTTAAGAGTAAGATTAGTAAGAAGAATAGGTTATAAAATACATACACACATAAAACACAAAAATAACAGAAAATGACATTCACTCTATAACTAATAAAATGTCTAAACTAATAAAGTTGCTCTTCACACTGATATTGCCAAATCTTCTCCGACAATGGCGCCAAAAACTTGACGGGGTTTTGTTATATGTACAAGTTCAAAAATCTGATTTACACCCGTTTCACTGCAAGTATACAGGTCAACTAGTAGTTTAGGGTATATATCGAGTCGATCCCACAAGGAAGAGTGAACAATTACCGGTACCACTAAAGTTTCTCTATTATTTAGACTATCAATGAGTTAAAACAAGTAAAATCTACTGAACTTATACAAGAAAATAACAAATAAAATCTCCTTAGGTTATGGTATCCCTAACTGCTCATGCAAGTGCCATTTTTGGATCATTGATTACTATTATCTAGACTAGTTATGGTGTAATTTTCTTATGCATATGAAACATACTTTTATAGTGAATCAATTATACTCATAACTAATCCATACCTATTCTCATGGTTATGAAATTAGTTACAAGTTCATTTCTTCAATGAAATTACATGAAATGAATCACTAAACCACATAGGTGCACCTCTACTTTCATGAGCGTACTCCCTATGTTTAGCACTTCTTGAACCAGTGTTAAATCTCAATTTTCATTGCAGAAACAACACCTTAGATAATCGCAATTAATGGTACCAGATTAATCATGATTTAAAGAGCCAAAGTGCTAAACAACTTGCTCAAATCATAGCAATCAAATAACCAAATAATAAACACTAACAATCATAGAAAGTTCAACCAAACCCAAGGTATAAACTTTAAAGACACATAAATAATATAAAATCCAGAACTTGTATATTAACTAAACTTAGAATCAAGTACAAAAGATAAAGAGTTGGAGAAGAGATAACCCATGTCACTTGAGCTTCAACTCCTCCTTTTTTATCCCCATCTTCATCCTAATTTAGTCAATCTACAAGAATGGATGAACTATACTAGTCTACACTAAGCTAACCTAAAACTCAGAAGATGAAAGAGCTACATTTCTGCACTCTCCAAGTTCTCCCATATGTCTCTCTCTAGTCCCTTCAATCTTGCAAGTTTTAGCTATATAAAGATGAAAGTTGGTCAAGAAATGAGGCCTATACCACCCTTTTACAGCTGCAAAGTAGTTCTCACATGTCTGGCATTGCATGTGACTTGTTGGAGTTGAAAATAAGCTTTCCGCATAAAGAGCAGCCTTCTCTGACCACAATCCGTCCAGAAATCTGGCCAAGTTCCGGCCGGATTGCTACAGTGACATTTTGGTGCAATTTCTGCTCAATTTCCAACTCTGCTCCGTTTTTACCTCAACTTCAATTGAACTTTTCTTGATGATACAAGCTGATTTAGCTCTTGACAAAAACATAAAAATTGTAGCCTTTTGAGTTAGCTTTCCAATGCATCAAGAATCACCTCATTTGGATCTGTGTAGGCTGAGAAATGACCAAAATACCCTTGACTGCTCATTGCCCTGTTTCAGCTTCGACCAATAGAAATTAGCTACTGTAATTCAGCATTTTGACCTGGAAAACCTTCAAACTGGATTTAGATGTCTTCACCAAAGTTGTAGAGCTATCTCTTATCTTCAAATTGGTTTAAGAATCATCTCAATCCGATCACTGTAACTCAAGTTATAGCCGAAATACAAAAATGTGTCAAAACTGTAAAAAATGCACAAAATCCAAGTAAAAAGTGATAAAAACCTCATTTAATCATTTAAAAATATTTTTCACCAATTATAGCCAAAATGATTCATTTTCTTCCAATAATATAACAAAAGTGACTAAAAATAACATAAAATATCATTCAATTATTACTTAAATTAATCACTTGTCACTGTCCAACAATTTTTACTTTGGGATAATTTTAGAAACCTCCCCGGAGGTTTTGATAACAAAATTAATCCAATTAAAAAAAGTAACACTAAAAAAGTACCTTAAGAAGAGAGATAAAACTTTTATTTCTTAAATACCTATTATGCATGTATATAAATTGTATTAGTAAAAGAATAAAAATAATTAAAATTTATAAACAATTAATACACATATTTCATCACTTAAAAAGTTCGTGTCATAAATTAGACAACACAAATAAGTAACAAAACTACAGCAATGATCACAAGATTCAATAAAAACACATTAGTCATTTCTTTTGACATCATATTTACTACGATTCTTGTGATTTTAAATAGAAAAAATTTTCAAATTTTGTCTTTTTTTCCCTTTATTCTCCTTTACTAATATTTAATGATCAAGTAAGTAGAGCACTAATTAACTATTAGTAACTAATTAATGAAAATAATTATTGAAAATTTCTTTAATAATGATCGATAACTTGTATTTATAAAAGAACATCAATTGATATACCTAATGGCGGAAGGAGAGAAAAGAAAGGCAAATTTTGAAAAATTTTCTATTCAAAATCACAAGATTCATAACAAACATCATGGTAAAAAAGATGACTAGTCTGCTTTGCTGAATCTTATAATCATTAGTGTACTTTTGTTGCTTATTTGTGTTATCTAATTTATTAAATATAAACTTTTTGAGTGGTGAAATGTGTGTATTAATTGTTTCTAACTTTTAATTATTTTTGTTTTTTTACTAATATAACTTTTATACATGTATAAGCGGTATTTATGAAATCAAAGTTTCATCTCTCTCCTTAAAGTACTTTTTTAATGTTATTTTTTCTAGTTGGACTAATTTTGTTATCAAAACCTTAATCTCAGGGAAGGTTCGTATAATTTTGCAAACTTCAAGGGGGGTTTCTGAAATTATCCCTTTTACTTTTGGTAGTGCTATAACTTTTTTTTTTTATGAGAAAGAAAGTAGTTTCCAAAAGAATCTATCTGCAAACTTTTACAAGCATCGAATAACCTAACTGTTTACCTTTTTTTAAATTTTTTGTCAAGTATTTACAATTTACCAGTACTGCCACTAACAAAACAAAACAACACTATCTACATGTACAGAATCTCAAACACTTGAAAAAAAATACCAGAGGTTTCTAAAATTATCCCTTTTACTCTTGGTAGAGCTATAAATTTTTTTTTTTATATATGAGTAAGAAAGTGGTCTCCAAAAGAATCTATCTGCAGAACTTTTACAAGCATCGAATAACCTAAACTGTTTACCTTTTTAAACTTTTTATCAAGTATTTAACAATTTACTAGTACTACCACTAACAAAACAAAACAACACTATCTACACGGACAGAATCTCAAACACTTGAGAAAAAAAAATACCAGAGGTTTCTAAAATTATCCCTTTTACTTTTGGCAGAGCTATAACTTTTTTTTTTTTATATAGAGAAAGAAAGTAGTCTCCAAAAGAATCTATCTGCAGAACTTTTACAAGCATCGAATAACCTAAACTGTATACCTTTTTTAATTTTTTGTCAAGTATTTAACAATTTACTAGTACTACCACTAACAAAACAAAACAACACTATCTACATGTACAGAATCTCAAACACTTGAAAAAAAAAAAATACCATGACCCATTTTCCAGTCCAAGCTGAAATGCCACTTGCTATGAATTTTGCGATACATTCCTCAGGCTTGCAAGCTGAAAGGCCACTGTTGCTAACATTTACTTCCCCTGCATTTCAATATTCGTACAATTTGCAATGTTCTTTTGTTTATACCAAACCGGAGCTCTTAAAGTCTTAATTACATAGTTAATACAGATTACACACAGCTATAAGGGAGATGACCTCAAAGATTGTTCTTGTGTGTGGATGTGAAACCCAAATTTAGGGTTTTAATAATAATTAATATGTGCAGAATTTCAGAATTAAAGGAACAAAATAATCACTCAGAATATATTTATGTGGGAGAGAAGAAAATAAGTAATTCACACTATTATTGAAATATCAAACAATGGATGAAAAATTACACCACAATAAAATTTTATAGACTCTTCTGGACTTTATTAAGAAAACACTTTAACTAATATTCTATTTATAACCTACTAAGTATTTTTGGGCAAACATTGTACTTCAATTTTCTGATAGTGGAAACGTCCAAGACTAACCTCATAGTTTGGCTTGTGGTATCAATTGTTGCTTGTGTTATGACAGAGATTAGAGAAGCATCTTGTCAGATTTGTTAATTCCTGTAGGTTGTTAGATTGAAGAATTTGATTGGTTAATTAGTTAAGGGGGTCAGGAAAACTTCACAGTAGGGAGAAAAAAAAATTTTAATTTAGGTACATAAATTATTTTGAATTGCCATGAATATGAAATCTGTCAATGGTGATAAGTTTAAAATTGTATACACATTCAATACTGATGAAGAAAGATTAGAATGGGTACAATAATGGAGAAGTACATCAAAGGTGTAATTTGGATGATATTCTTGAACTAAAATTTGGTAGTAGTTTGTTGAAAAAAATAAGAAAAAGAAGGCAAAGTTGTTTTTCAAAATTATGTAGAAATCCAAGGTCGGAGAATTTTATGAAAGGCTCTTTGTTGATTCTCAATCACCTCAGTGGTTTTCGTCAGATCTCTTCCATATTTTGATGAAGTTTGCATATTAGTCTGATCACAAGTCAAAAATTAGTTTGACATGGGAAGTTGATTTTGGAAGAAAATGTATTTGTTGATGATGTAGAAATTTGTGAAATATGTGATATGGATGAAATTTTGATTTGCATATATTATTTGGGGTGATTAATGAAAAAAATGTCAGTGAAATTTTGATTTGCATATCTTGTTTGGAGAAATTAGGAGTGATGAATTTGTTAAAGAAACTGAATGTGTTAATTTGGTAAAAAAAGAAGAAAATTCTGATTTGGTATGTGAGGAAAAAATTATTGTTATTGAAAAATTTGTTGGCTTGGACTTTCTTCAAGGTAATGAAAAAATATTTGATTGATTGATATGGATTTCATTGGTGTTGAAAATTTTTTGATGAAAGAAACTTAATTCATGGTATGAAATTTTTGGATGATTGTGGTAATAGCTGTTCTGAATTATTTGATGGTGATAATTTTGATAACAAAGTAATCTATAAGTTTATATTCTTGGATACTTATATTGGTGGTAAATAGAATGATTTTGATGATAAACTAGTTCACATGAATGAATATTTTGATCGAAAAGAAATTGGTGAGCAATTATTTGTAAAATACAAAGTTCGTCAACTGCCACGTGTGAAGATGAAAGTAAGTTATGAGGTGTTACACATTGTTTTTATAGTTATAGAGTTTTCAATGATGATTGTTGTTTGAGATGGAGTTAAGTTGGACATGTCTCAATGAAGAATTTAGTTTAAAAGAGGCAATATTAGCAAAATAAACCAAGCTTAAAAGTTTATATTTATTTATTTACTAATTTTATTAGAGTCAGGTTTTTAGTAGCTATGTTATTTAGGAATATGTGTTTGATTTGGTAATTGTTCATGCAAGTGATTTGTTATTTTTACAAGCCTTAATGCGCTATAAATAAGACATTAGTTAGAACATTTTCTCATGAGACTTGAATGAAACACTGCTAAATAATAATATGAAAATTTCTATTTTTAAAACTTAATTTAATATGTCAACATGAAACCAAGCTATTTTATTGTTAGTTGCCTAATTGTTAAAGGACTGTTATCTTAGCATTTAGTTTCCTAAAGTTCTCGGCGGTTAGATACACGTCAAGTCCGAAACCGCTTGATTAATCCATTTCCTCATTTTTAATGATGTAGAGTTGTCGGTGTTCCAAGTCCATGTTTTTTCAATCCCATCACCTTCAATTTATTAGCTTCTCCAAATGGCAACCAGAACCAGACTTTTACTTTCACAAATCAATCACAACGAACAATATGATGAGAATGTTCAACTTCTTCAATATCATCAAAAATATCAACAACCACGAGATTTTTCCATTTCTTCAAATCACCAAAATATCAACAATCACAAGATTTTTCCATTTCTTTAATATCAATAACCACAACAAGATCGTTTTCTTTGATCACTGTCCAACACACAATAACACGACAGGATGCTTTTTCTCACATCTCTCTTCAATTAACGCCAATTTTTTCCCCTAATTGTCAAACAACTTGAATACTCCAAGATTCAATTCAACGGCCCAAATTTATGCGATGTTCAAATACTTCAACTCTTCAAAAAAGTTCACACTTTTAATTAGGAAGATGGCCTAGAAGATTGTGCTTGGGGAGTAAAAGCTCCTCAAGATTGTTCTTGGGTATGGAGGAAGATCTTGAAAATAAGAGAACTAGTGCAGCCATGGTGCCAGTACGTAATTGTAGATGGTGCAACAACAAATTTCTGGTTTGACACATGGTTTCTTATTGGACCCTTGTGCCAATCCTTCTCGGAAAACCTCTTATACAGCTGCGGGTTTAATAAGGAAACCCCCGTCTCTGCTTGTATACAGGGTAGCAATTGGATATGGCCCCGAGGTAGGAAAGTTGCAGCTGAAGTCAAAAGGCTCCAACAAGCAAGTCCAAGGCACTTTGTTCTTGTGATCGAGTCTCCTGATGAAGTCTTTCGGAGAGGCGGCAGCAGTAGAGTTTACACGGTAAAGTCTGCTATAAAGTTACTTAGGACTTCTGCAGTGTGCAGTAGAATGGAAACAACTAGTTTGGCGAAAAGAACACGTGCCAGAATACTCGTTTATAGCATGGCTACCATGTAAAAGAAAATTGGCAGCAAAAGATAGTCTGGTGTGCTGGGGTATCGGGCTGACAAGTGATGTGACCTCTGTCATGTTGCTCCGGAGTCCATTGATCTTTTTTTTTTTTTTGAGTGCATTGTGTCTGTAACTGTGTGGCAGAAATTACAACGAATGCGTCGCACATATAGACGGCGCTACTATTTAGCCATGGAAATTAGTTGGATGAATCAAAACTGGAAAGCAAACTCATTCAGTGATAAAGTGAAGAGATATATCTTTTTGTTGCTTTTGTATATCATCTTTGGAGAAGCCGTAACCACGCTAATTTCCAGCAAGTTCCTGTATCTGCAGTAACGATAGTGGAGGCCGTCCTTGCCTCTGTTTGTGAGATACTGGCAAGTTGGAGTGAGGTCCCATGTGGCAAGGAAAATTGAGCTTTTGTCTGTTGAGTTAGGACTTCCATTTTCATGCTTCGCTTCCAGTAGATATTAGTGAAATTGTATAAGGATAGGATGCTGAAGTGTTTGGCTACTGTTGTACAAATTACACGCTGATCACTAAAAAGAATGACTTTTGCTCAGAAAAAATAGAAGGGAAGATGACCTCTTCGCTCTTTTAACACGAAAAGAAGGGCTCCTCAGAAGCATTACCATAGAGTGACCAAAGCAAGATTATTAGCAAATACAAAACCATGCAAAGTTTTTACACTATTATAAATCAACCCCCACAAGAAGGACCAAATATTCCGACATCATCAACTAGCAGAGTATTAATCCCCAGATATAAAAACATAATTAGGCTTTCTAGCAGTAAGATCAAATTTCTTGAGTACTGTGTACTTGTCTGGCATATGAAACATCAGAAATTCAGATGTTCACCTCAGTTACTGAAGAATCGGATTCCATTCCCAGGACCTTTTTTATCACTGCACCTCTCTTAGGAGGCAAAGTCTGTTTCTTTCTATTGGTTCCACCGCCAGCGTTTCCTTTTCCTGAGCCATTATTGGGAGGATCTAGAGAGGTTTTTTTGCCGGCAGCTCCATCCTTCTTGGCCTCGTCCATCTTCACTTTGGCAATTCAAGTCACTCCTCTGTAGCCCTCTTCTGCGGTATGGCTCTTGTGAACATTTGAATAACTAGTCTTGCTTGGCCAATTTAATGTGCAGCAAGCACACTTAGGTGGACTGCTGCATGAATTGACATGAGGGACAAGGTGTTCCCCACTTTAAGCATGCGCGATGCTCTGGGCCAACCTAGGTAAAATTTAGTTACATTGAACGTGTACAGTTTTCCTTCATGTTTTGTTTTGGGTACAAAAATTGACTGGCTATGATCTTTATTCTCGGGTGCATTCAATGATTTTAACTAATTGATTGTGATTAGCTTGGAGTTTGGATAGTAAAGAAATGATGATAAAATTCAATTGATGCTGAAAGAAAAAAATATATATATGTATATAAAATTGTGTTTCAAGTTTCATTTGAGGTAACAAAATAATTCATTTAGGATTTCATATGGTTCTTGCAGCAGTATTTTTGTTTAACTCATTAAAGATCAAAATTTAGTATTGAAAGTAAGTTATTGACATGGCTTTACATTCTATCCAATTTGGTACTTTGCTGCTGGTAACTAATACTTTTCTCCGTTTGTCTTTGTTCTTTCATGCTTAGTTCCCAAAGGAAAAGAAAGAAGCACTTTGTCTTTGTCCATGTCATAGTCAATTCTTTCCATCTAATCCACCTTATCCAAAAGGAGGAACCTTTTCACGAGATATAAATCCAAAAGCTTGGAGCTGAATGATGGCCAAAAATCCTATTCCTTGTTCTTGTGAAACACCTTTTTTTTTTTTTTTGTAAAATATTCATATCAAATTTAATTCTTGAAAATGGTAATCTTCGATGATTTTCCAAATAGTCACATGGATCCTAATAAAAGTTTTAAAACAGATCTAACGAGTTCAGGTTTTATTTCTTGGAGTAACTTAATTTAAAGCTGTGCTTTTTTTTTCTTTTCTTTTCTTTTTTTGATGATCCATGACCCATATAATCCAAGAAAGCAAGAGAGTGGAAAGGCCTTGAAATTCAGAAATTATGACGTCATAATTGTTACATCATCTATTTTGTCTCATTTGGGGCCCAGAAAGCTTTTCAATAATTTACACATATCCCCACATGCTACTCTTTTCAACAATGACCAGTGCCCATTATTGCTGAGAGGAGAATAATGGATGTCGCAGTTTTTGGACCTTTGCGGATTGATGGATAGTGGATTAATATTTTTGAGGGGCCAAGACATTACTTTTTCTATTTATGCTTTTATTGGCAATGAAATTTAACAAGAGATTAACACTCCAAATAAAACTATGACACTGGAGTCTTAGCGTGTGTGTGTCTGCGTGTATCAGGATACATTTGGCAGTCTTTCCCTTTGAATTATGAGTCTTTCAAATAATACACTTTTGAAATGTTCATTTGACACATTTTTTTATTACGATTTTACCTTACACGCATCACATTATTATAACATACTTTTCTACCAAAAAAAACCCTCAAAAATTTCAGCCAAGAATATATTTTGGTACAAAAGAAAAGCCCTAAAAATTTCAGTGATGAATTCCTCTTTTCTATATCCAAAAGATTTACGAGGAAAAGAAGATGATACATACTGGGCGTTACAAAATGGTACATGACCAACAACAGAAAGCGTCTGATAGCTCATGTTATAGATGTTCTAGGTATCATTCGTATTTGTTCTTCTTTATTCTAGAATATTAGAATGTTCATTCTGTCCATGTGATATGAACTTAAAAGTACCAAAGAAAAATCATACACAACAGTCAAAAGTAGGAATCAGTGAAGCAAACAAAAACCTTTACTTAACATTTTGGGAAATTTCGGTTGCTTGGAATAGAAATTTGAGGACAGGAATGCAAAGGTAAAATGTAACTAATTTACGATCTGTGTTCTCTACCGTACCGTCATATTTGTAATTCAGTCACAAGTGTGATTACCGAGTACAATTCAATAGATTATTTATAGGTTGAATAGATGAGATTGAGTTTGAGACGCAAATTTAAAAGAGGGACAACATTTATCTTATTATCTACATTTAGATTGATAGTGGTAACACTAAACTATTTAATCGACAATTTGTCTAACGGGTGTCCATAGAACCCTTGTTAAAATATATTTTAGGTATTATATTTTTAGAAATAAAAGATTAATTAGAAAAAGTAAATAAATACAAGAAAAGATAAGCAAGATTAAATAGAAAAAGTATATAAATGTAAGAAATAATAATAATTATTAGTATATATATATAATAAATTAGATAAATACTAAATATATTAATGAATGTTGTAAGGATATCTCTTAGAAAAACCCTTTAATCGAAATTGACAATCATAGAACCCCACGTCCATTGCCAACAGAATGCAAGAACTACTAATGTAGACGAAAATGAAATAAGTCTTACGTAGAGTTGTACATGAGGTCCCACCTTGAACTATGCATGTCCTCAAGTGACAACGTTGAACACATGGGCGGCGGAACTTGTGAAAAATTAACTTTTTCTTCCTAGAAAAGTTTAAATAAATTTTGTGTAAATTTTAACTTTTGTCCTGACAAAAAATTGATAGTATTTCAAGTTATATATTTAAATTTTAGTTGAATTAGAGTTTGCTCTGAAAAATTTTTAGTTCCACCTAACATATTGCCTGCATGTACAAAATTACTTCTCAATTTACTTATGCGTGCATCCACAATAAATCCAAAGCCTAGCACCTCGATATTGTCCTTCATGTCTTTTATTTACTAGTCTTGCCGCGTTGTTTTTGGCAAGATGATTCAAAGTTTAGGACTTGAAAGCAGCTTTGGTAGGTGGACATAGTTTCAACTGGTATTTCTACAAAGCCTGGCTGGATATTTGTGAGAATGATATGAATGATCACATAGGAATCCGTTTGAAAGACAGGAATATGCCGTTTTCTCCTCCAAATGGTAGGGGATCCACAATATTACCACCAAAAATCAATTATTACATGCAATTACAATTGTTGTATCCCTGTATTCAGATATTTTTCCTAATTAACTATTAATTCTTTAAAAAAAAATTAACATCTGAAATTCTTTTTAACGAGTGCTCAACAGATACTAGTTAACGAAACCAACAGATCAAAAGAAAAGGAAAAGAACAAAAAAGGAATTTTGGGAGGATGTACAGTTCGGCACTGGGAAGTTGGAAAGAGTATGAATTTAGGAAAAAGATGTCAAGTAATACGTCTTTATAATACCTTTATAAAGAAAACATCTACCCAACACTCCCAATACAACACGACATGTAGAAAAATACAGCAGGCGTTCCATATGGTCTGACCTGGGACCTATGAAATGAACATACAAAATATTTTATTATTGGTCGAATGCGAACACCAGTCCATGAATTTAGTGTACTGTACTTAGTATTCATGTATTGGTGGGTTAACTTCCGGAGAATATACTAGACAATTAATTATCTAAATTAACACAAATAATCAGCAATTGACACGACAGGCTTAGATGATTGAGACCAGCTCACGAGAAAGCTTCGGGAAAATCAATTTTAATTAGTCATCATCTTCATCATCTGTTGGCTTTATCTTCCTTTTGCCATCATTGAATGCTTTGGATTGAAGATTCAAGTATTTTGTCAGGATCCCTTCACCTAATCAGCCATTATTCTACTTCTGCCTAAATGAAGGACAAATTCAATGAAATCTTGCGATTTGATCCAAATAATAGTTGATCAAATAATTTTTATGCAAGGAAATTACCAGGAATAAATGATCAAACCTCCTTGATAGTGCCTATTGTGGGTTTATGGCAATGAGAGAAAACCAAAAAGAAATTCAAATCACATCCCACAATACAGATAATCTATTTCTTCATTTCTAAGCGATCATAGGAATGGGATCTTGAACATTGAATTTTTATGATGGAACTAATTTTCAACGAATGAAAGTGATTAACAAGGCCGACTTAAATATTGCCAGACATTTCATCTATGTAAATGACCACATAGCTGGTAAAGTATGCAACTTTTGCTGTGTCCGTTGAAGTCAATTTGGTAAAAGTAAAAGTTCAATTGGCAAAAATAACAAGTTGTTCTAGAAATCAGCACAAACATATTTTCTTGAACCTCCAAAACAAAATAATCCTCCTACATATAACAAGTCGGAAAAATGATCTAGTCAAAATGATCTAATCCTCACATTCTGGAAACTTTGTGTTGCCCTTTCTTCAGACTTGGATGGAGACTAGAAGAACTAGTCAAAATGATCTATTCGTGGTGTAAAATAATGTGAATGGTTACGTGTGCAGTGATGTAAATATTACTCAAGAGGGTTACTCTTAACTTTGCAAGTCCGTAAACAAAAAATCTTTGCCCATTACATGCAATTTTCTAAATCGTTATAGGAATGGCATCTTGCCGATATATATATATATATATATATTTTAACAATAGAGCTAATGTTCAACGAGTGAACTGAAAAAACAAGACCGACTTGAATATTTCATCTATGTATAAACGTATTTGCTTGAACCTTCAAAATAAAATAATCCTCCTAACTATAACAAGTAATTAGCGGGAAAAAATAATAAACATTCTGGTCAATTTGTGTTACCATTCTTCAGAATTGGGGACCAGGAGAACTGGTCAAAATGGTCTATTCATGGTGTAAAATGTTGCGATATACGTGTCAGGAGATGTATTTCTCAGACATCATCAAGAGGATTGTTATATTTTTGTTAGTCCGTAAACAAAATATCTTTGAGGTTGAATATCGAATGCGTTGAAAACATAGATGGACACACACGCAGTATGTGTGTGTGAAAATGTATATATATGTGTGTATTGTGTGTGTATACACACACGTGCGTGCACGCACACGCAAACACATATATGTCTAATACACATGTAACACAATTTTGATATAATTTGCATAACATTTCATCTCAAAACTCTCAATGTCGACACATAAACTCAGAGGACTATAACAGAAGTGCAGAAGTTAAAGAAGTTATGCCGAGCTGAGGAAAGTTAGTAAAAGTAAGGTGAATTGAAAAATACGTATAGCTTTAAAAATTGATTGATTTGTCCATATAGGTAGTAGTTAATAGTGTGCATAGAGTATATTTGGTCATGTACCCAATTTGTACAAACTTCTTGAGTATCAACCAAAAGTTATGTTTATGTCTTAAAGTAAAAACACTTTTCAAACTTAAAAAAATTGGGGACCCGACATCTAAAGTTAAAACGGTTGATTGATGGTAATTTGATTTTTGTATTGTTAATACACTGTTAAACTTCTGATAGTATTTAATTTATGTAATATCAAAAACTGTAAGCACGGCATTTGTTTTGGATAAACATTAGAAACTAATTTAACACACAATTTCTCCCAAACTGTAAGTGTATGCAATTAATTGGAATCCGTAAATACTTGCACTGTAATAATATGGCAACGTTGTTGGAATCTCCGAAGTAATAACCCACCAAAAATTGGTGGGGATTGGGGTGGGCTGGGTGGAAGGGACCATCCACCAAGAAGCACATACACGTAGCAATCTGCAAAAGAATAGGTCAACATAGTCTCCCGAATATTTTCACATAATCAAGACATTACTAGCTTGCTTGGATTGCCATTTTTCTCTAAAAAAAAATATTATATATTTTGTAAATATATTTTCAAATCATTTTTTATCTTACACATATCAAATTACTATAGTATATTTTGCTACAAAAATTTCAAAAAACAGCAATTCAAATTCTTTTACATCTTGCATATTCCATGGATGTGTAGGATTACTTCCCAACTATCTTGGTCAATCTCAATTAATCCAAAGTCAAGCATCTCCATGCTGATCGCCCTTTTTTTCTTTATTATTAGTTGGTAAATTAGATATTCTGACTGGGGTTCAAAGTTCAAACGGCAGACCCCTTTTTTTTTTTTTTTTAAACTGCAGATCTCATCCTCCTGTCTACGACTCGACAGCAGTATGACTTGAAGGTCATTGGTCTCTCTGTTGTCCTCTCAATTTGCTGCTTCGCAAGTTATGCTGTCGTTAGTCAACGTTTCGGAAATGGGAAAGAAGTTTGTTGGATAGTTGAAGTATTTTGTACTTCTATACTAGTGGCATCTTTTATTATTTTTTTTACCAGAATCTCTGTGCATATGCTTTTTTCTCCCCCAAATTATGGATATCCACAATAGTTCTAACAAATTAACACACAAAAAAAAAGCAGGAGAATAATAAAAGGGAATTTTAAAGGAAAAGAATAAAAAGCAATCTTGAAAGGATATGACACTACTGTTATGAAAAGTTCAGTTCGAGGAAGCAGAAAAAGATGAAGACTT
Organism: Coffea humblotiana; assembly: GCA_023065735.1. Taxonomy (NCBI): domain Eukaryota; kingdom Viridiplantae; phylum Streptophyta; class Magnoliopsida; order Gentianales; family Rubiaceae; genus Coffea; species Coffea humblotiana. The sequence goes on along the minus strand of CM041217.1, from coordinate 28,692,868 downwards.
TGTTAAAAGAATAGTTTTATACAAAGTCTGGAAGAAAAAAGTCATACATTCACCAGAATATAATTGTTAAATACAACAACAACACCAGAATAATATTATATGACGTCAAAATATTCATGGCTGGAATGCAAACTTCAGTCCATAAATTTAGTTCCTTTGCTTCGTGCGTTAATTTTCTTAGAACACACTAAATAAATTACCTAAATTTACACTCTAAAGCAGCAACTGATATGAATTTTACATGTGATTATGACTAACACTCAAATAAAGAACAAGAGAAACAATTTTTTGTTAATCATCATCTTCATCATCTCTGGGCTTGATCTTCTTTTTGTCATTCTTGAAAGCTTTGGAAGAAGTTTCATGTATTTTCTCAGCCATCATTTGCTTTACTGACTTCTTCTTTGCTGGAATTAGGCTTCCACCTTTGCCTTTGCTTCCCTCTCCTCCATAGCCTCTTTTCTCCTGGTCTGCCATTTCTCTCAAATTGCTCTCCTTTCTATATGCTCAACCTCGTTTAATCAGTTTGGTGCCTTGCCACCTCTTTTGAGGAATATTTATACACGAAAAGTGGGAAATTTCTATATCTTTTCCTGTTTTCTCTTGTATCTTTTGCATTTGGTTTTTCAATGGTGTGGCACAGTGGTGGTGCAAATGTCTGTATAAGTGTATAACTATGTGATGGTGTGGTGGTGTGGTGTGTTTAAAGGTGAAATTTCCAGATGGTGTGATGGCGTGGTGGTGTGGTGGTGTGTTTAAACTTTAAACGTGAAGCCAAATTCATCTAATAGAAGCAAAATCCAACCTAAATGAAGAACAAAGTCAACTAAACATTTCCATCTGATTCAAGAATTTAATCAAATAGTTTTTTTTTTGTTTTTAATAAAGAAACTGGTAGGAATAAAAGATCAAACGTCCTCGATATTGCCTATATGTGGGTTGATGGTCATGAAATAAAACCAAGAAGAAATTCAAATCATATCCCACCATCCAAATAATTTCTTTCTTGGTTTCTAAATCATCATGGGAATAGCATCTTGAACGTTAATTTTTTAACACGGAACTAATATTCAACAAATGAACTGACATATATGGAAGACTGACTTGAATATTACCAGACGTTTCATCTATAAGACCACATAGCTGGAAAAGTATGTAACTTTTTCCTGTTCTGCCTTGTTGAAGTCAAAGTGGTAAAAGTAAACCTTAGGAACATAACGCTAGAACCTCCAAAACCAAATAATCCTCCTAAAGTTTAAGAATTAACAAGTCAAGAAATTAATGTTGATAGGAAACATTCTGATAACTTGTGTCACGCATTCATTAGGGCTTGTAAACTAGGGGAACTAGTCAAAGTGGCCTATTCATGGAGTAAAATATTTGGATTTGTTATTAATCTGGAGATTTATTACTTAGAAATCGTGAAGAGTATTTGCTTTATTTTCAAGAAATATATATATCGGCAAATAAAATATGTTGAATGTTGAATAGGGATATGTCAAGAATATATGCAGAACTAAGAAACTTGTAAGAAAAAATTTCTACAGTTTTTTGGGTTTTCTTTTTATATATTTTTAGGAACTTTCTATGCAAGATCTCAGTTCAGAATATTTTCTATGTCAGATATGTTCTTTTATTTACTTCTTTGTTTTTTTTTACTGAAAATTTCCATTTAAAAACTGGTATAATCTAAGATGCTTATAAAAGTATACTGTAAATTTATACGATGATAATAAAAGAATAAGTTATGACAGGTTCACCGTTAAAAAAAAAAAAATTAAAGAACAAGTTATGACAACTTCAGCCATGAACATGGCTTTGAATCTTGAATGGAACTACAGTCAAACTTTTCTGGCTTTGCAACATTAGAAGTTGCGTTGGTAAAAATTAAAAATTAAAAATTAAAAAAATAATTAAAAAAAGAGATAGATTTGGGTTGGTGGGTTTGTGTATCCCGCGTGGGAAAATTCCCAGAATATTAGTAACATTTGATAACTTTAACTAATACTAAAAAACTTATGTAGTGAGAATTTAAAAAAATAATAATAATACCCCGTTAGATAGTACAATCGTTTGACCTCCATCTAAAGATACACAAACACACATATATATATCAAGGGACTGGTGATTTCTACATTGGTTGTTATACTTGTGTTTTCTTGGTTTTCATCGATAACTAGTTAAGTCATTATCTTAGAAATTGCTCGGCTAAAATGAAGCAACATCTTTGACAATTCGTTGCAAACAATACCAAGCATGAAACAAAAGTTCATTGAGGTGAAATATAAAACCAAATTAGAAGTTATTGAAGGGATGAAAAGATATGTAACTTTAGATTTCTTTAAGAATTAGAAGTTCTAAACTCAAACTCCTCAACCCCTTCGATACTTCTTAAGTACCACTCCTTCCTTACTAAAAAAAATAAAAAAAAATTGTAACTTTAGATTTAAGAGTAATCCAAATTAAAAATGGAACAATAGTGTACTCGAATTTCATAAATTAGAAACTTTACTAGGAAATAGTACTTCCTCCTTTTCTCAGAAATTATTTTTATGTTAATTTTCTTTTCAATGCAAGATAAAATGTACTTTTCAAAAATGAAAAAAGTATACACAAAGATTATTAAATGCATTTTGAAATAACTAATTAATATGGTGAGGCTTCAAATATTTTCAATTTATGACACTTTTGCACCCAAAAATTCAAATGTGTGACATCATCAGTCTCGAATATTATAATCAGTGCCCAAAATGACAAAATAATGATTGCATTGGATTTCTTATATGATTACCATTGCTACAATAACGACAATATGATAACTATATATTAAAAAAAAAGGGCCATATAGGCATTAGAAAAACTTGTTCTTGGATAGTTTTTCTAAGGTTCGAGAGTGAGTTTTAAGTCTTATAAAGGAAAAGGGGCAGTGCCAACATGGGATGGTTTCACTGCAGAAACCCCTATTTTTTAAACATTCAATCCCACCTTTAACCTCTTCGCTTTATCTTAAACAGGTGGTGTTTTACAGTTTTAGTGGTATTATAAAAAAAAATCAACCAAAAATACGAGAACCAGCCAGCTCTAGGTTAGAGTGGATGATAACATTTACCAATTCCACGTATTTTCCGGATTTAAGCATTCCTTGGCTTCTAAGGAACATCAAAAGGAATATTACATGTAGAACATTGGAAAAAAATCAAGGACCGTCTAGGTAATTGTTGAGGAATTGCCCCAAGAAGTGAAATAAGATGTTGTTGAGGAATTAGGCTAACTCAAATTACAGTTATTTGCATTTCAAGTTGTCAAACCCTTCCTACAAATCTCTTATCTGGTTGTAGAATGGTCCCTAAACTTGCAATCATTCGACTTGATACCCCAAAAATTTTAACGTCTTGCATAAATCCAGCTTCACGCTGAACGAAGAGACTTGAAAGGCTTCACTTTGACACTATAATTGTATGTTTCCATGGGAAATGATTAAGCAAATTAGGTCAACAACGAAAATAAAAAAAAAATTAACCCAAATAGGGCAACAATGAAATAACTAGTTTCTATGCTACCCTATCATGGGAATATAAGGCATCACATACAGTTTAAGTTCGCAGAAGGATATTTTTTCTTTGTTTTAAGGCAAACTATAAGTCTCATTGATCTAGAAACCATTATTAAAAGAGATGAGCGAGACTCATAGGTGTATCCTACTCATAGTTTTTAGAAATATATTAAGATATATTCCTGCAAAATTAAACTTTGTATAACATCAATTAATTTTCCCTTGAGAGGAGCTAGTGTCAAGTGAGTTTTTATTGTAGGCACGAGAAAGAAATACTCTTTTAATAATGAAGAATTTGATAAAAAGATTTGAAATCCATCCAAATCATTATAGTTGTTTGGATTGTTTAAGAAGCATTTGGAATTGTAATTATTCAATTATTTAAATATATATTAAATGCTAGAATAATTAGTAATTTATAAATTCAAATGTTCACCATCATCACTTGACTCGGATTCTGCCTCATTTTCAACCTCAGCACCATCCTCTTCTTTTGTTTCAGGACCTCTCCGTTTACCCTTATTCAATTCTTGAACGAGAACATGAACTGGAGGTTCTTCATTCCCAATGAAATCATCAAATGTGATGTCCACATTCCATAAATCTTCATTTTCCTTCTCAGTTTGACTTTCAACAGTTGTGTAGTATGAACTAGGGTCTATGGATCTAATATGAAAGTCATGGACAATATAAAGTTCAACTTTCCCAATTTGTTTACCTATACTAGCCATGTCTATTACATCCCCTTCAACATCTATTTGTCTAAGTCTCAACCCACCATCTTCAGTAGGAATTCTATACCTATAGCTGGCATCTGCATGACACCCAAGTAAATGGCCAAAATCTCTCACAGCAGCCATATTTATTTTTGCAGCCAAAAGCCTCTCAAAAAGCTCCATGCTATCACCCTAATATTTTCTTTCTGGTTTTTCAAAGTATGCCCCACCATAGTAGATATATAGATTGAACACATCCGACTCAGCACCTGTTTAATTTTCAAACAAATTAAAATAATTTACACCCACAATTTGCTAATTTACAAGCACATGATTCTGCATACCATTGTCTACCTTTTCCAGAACATGAAAAGCAACATCACAAATTAAAGTTATGGGTTAGGGACCACATGAACCCATTTCCACAGAAAACGACAAAAAAAAAATTAACCACCATCAGTTGACTCAAATCTTGCCGTTGCAATAAAATCTCTACTGTTTGACATAAGATAACTCCCACCAACCGTGATTAAGCTATTAACATAACAAAACAGACAAGATTTAAGTCCTTAAACTTACTTGATTTGCTTGACTTCCTTTCCTCAATATTGCATCTTTCGTACATGTTGTCCCCCACTGCCTCCATCCTTCAATTTCTTACGCCCTCTGATTCCTTATTCATCACGATCTGTTTTGATTTTGTTTAGCAGATCATCGACTAAAGCCCTAGATTTTGTCCAACAATTGTTTTTTGTTTTCGTTTTGGGTTTTGGGTTTTGGGTGGGTGTTTCTCAAAAGACTTTTGTTTCGATTAATTTGGTTACAACCCCAGAATTGAAGTCCCTAAAATACCCCTTCTGGGTTGTTCGATTAGAAGTCTGATGGAAATTATGCGGTGGCGCCGCCGCTAAGTTCCTTGATTGGAACCGAAGTATAATTTTAGGGATTAAATTGGCTATAAATAATATACATGGACCCTTACAATTATTATACCCTGTATTCATATATTTTTCCTAATAAATTAATAGTTTTTCAAAAAATTAACATCTGATATTCTTTTTGACGAGTGTTCAACAAACACTAGTCAGTGAAACCAACAGATAAAAAAGAAAAGGAAAAGATCAAAAAGGAATTTTGGGAGGATGTACAGTTCGGCACGGGGAAGTTGGAAAAGTGTGTGAAGTTAGAAAAAGATGTCAAGTAATACGTCTTTACAATAGTATAAAGAAAACATGTACCCAACAGTCCTAGTACAACACGACATGTAGAAAAATACAGCAGTCGTTCCATATGGTCTGACTTGGGACCTATGAAATGAACAAACAAAATATTTATCGGTCAAATGCAATCTTCAGTCCATGAATTTAGTGTACTGTACTTAGTATTCATGTATTTGTGGGTTAACTTCCTGAGAACATACTCTCTGGGCTTTATCTTCCTTTTGCCATCATTGAATGCTTTGGATTGAAGATTCAAGTATTTTGTCAAGATCCCTTCACCTAATCAGCGATTATTCTACTTCTATCTTGTATAGTATCTACCGTTGTTCATAAAACTACTCTCTCCCCTTAGTGTTCCAACCAGAGACTGGATAGTTTATGTATAAATAACTGTACATGAAATGAAATAATATTGGTAGTAGAATAAGTAGAAAGTAGAGAATTTTCCAACATGGACACGTACATATAATATGTCATCCACCTAAGAATTACCTATTACTTGTAGTGCGCTTTAAACTATTTGCTTTGACAAAGATAGACGATTGAATATTCGCATAATTAAGATCACTATTCTTTGACCTCTTCGTGAACAATGGTCAGACCTTCATACCATTGAGCCAAAGCTTATTTGTCTCCTCTCAATTTGTTTTTTCTCAGATGTTGTCTTAAGTAACCTTTTCAACACAAGGTGTGATACTACTTAATTTATGCTTAACTAAGAATACTTTTCTTTTAAATCTCTCATATTCCATGAACGTAACGAATTACATCCCAATTTATTTGTGCAATCTCAATTAATCCAAAATCCAGCATCTCTATGGTCTCCTCCCTTTTTGCTTTTTTGTTTTCTGTATTGGTAAATTAGATTGACTCAAGACCTCATACTCGTCAACCATGTTTTTGGCTCCATTCCATTGAGCTAAAGTTCATTGACTTCTCTATTGTCGTTTCAATTTGTTGTTTTTCCGGTTATGTTGTTATGAACTTTTTGGGCAAAGATGGTCAACCAGAATAGGAAAGCAGATTGTTGGTTAGTTGAAGTACTTTATATGGTACTTTTATGCTAGTAGCATACTTTTTATTTTACCACAATGATCATAGGGGAATCTCTGTACATGTGTTTTTCTTCTCCTCTAAATGTAAGGGATCCATAATATTTTTAACAAATCAACAAAATAAAATAAAACTGAGAGATAAAGAATAACAAGGAATTTGAAAGTTATGACACTACTATTAGGGAAGTTCAGTTTGAAGAAGTAGGAAAATATGAACACTTTATTAAAACAATAGTTTCACACAACACCTTAAAAGAAATAGCATACATTCACCAGACAATAATACAAGTGTACAACAAGATCAATAGAAATATGTAATATCACAACAAAATATTCATCGTTGAATTGCAAACTTTAATCCATAAATACACACAAACAAACTACAAGAAAAACGAGTTTAATTAATCATTGTCTTCATCATCTGTAGGCTTTATCTTCTTCTTGTCATCCTTGAAAACTTTGGAAGAAGACTCAACTATTTTCTCAGCTATCATTTGCTTTACCGACTTCTTCTTTGCTGGAATTAGGCTTCCACCTTTGCCTCCTTCTCCTCCTTTGCCTCTTTTCTCCTGGTCAGCCATCTCTCTCAAAATGCTTTCTTTTCTAGCAATTTGATTAACCTCGTTTTGATGCCTGACCACCTCTAATCTGAAGGTATTTATACAGGGAAGATGGGAAATTTCTATAATGTTTCTTCTTTTTTACGTTAGCATTTCTTCTTCTTCCTTCTGTTTTAACATTTGGTTGTTTGGCGTTGTGGCACAATGGTCCTGTGGAGGTGCAAATGAATGATGTAACTATGTATGTGTGATGGTGTGATGGTGCGGTGGTGTGTGGATTTTGTGCTTAAGGGTGAAATTTCCATAATTCTGCAGGATTGCGTGGCCGGTGCAACCATACAGGCAAAATGCAACCTAAATGAAGGACAAATTCAATGAAATCTTACGATTTGATCCAAATAATAGTTGATCAAATAATTTTTATGCAAAGAAATTACCAGGAATAAATGATCAAACCTCCTTGATAGTGCCTATTGCGGGTTTATGGCAGTGAGAGAAAACCAAAAAGAAATTCAAATCACATCCCACAATACAGATAGTATCTTCCTTCATTTCTAAGTTATCATAGGAATGGGATCTTGAACATTTAATTTTTATAATGGAACTAATTTTCAACGAATGAAAGTGATTAAGAAGACCGACTTAAATATTGCCAGACATTTCATCTATGTATAAGACCACATAGCTGGTAAAGTATGCAACTTTTGCTCTGTCCGTTGAAGTCAATTTGGCAAAAATAACAAGTTGTTGTAGAAATCAGCACAAACATATTTTCTTGAACCTCCAAAACAAAATAATCCTCCTACCTATAACAAGTAATAAGTCGGAAAAATTAATAAACATTCTGGAAACTTTGTGTTACCCTTTCTTCAGACTTGGATGGAGACTAGAAGAACTAGTCAAAATGATCTATTCGTGGTGTAAAATAATGTGAATGGTTTACGTGTGCAGTGATGTAAGTATTACTCAAGAGGGTTACTCTTAATTTTGCAAGTCCGTAAACAAAAAAATCTTTGCACGGTTGAACAAAAAATATGTCGAAAACATAGATAGAACTAAGAAAGTTGTCTAAAAAGCTTTCTATTACTGTTTTTTTTTTTTTTTTGGTCTTTTTATGAACTTTTCCCCAAGTTTTGAACTGCGAATATTTTCGTGCCATATCACTGTTCATTGCTAAATATGTTCAGTGTGAGGTTGGGACTCTCTGCAATCGACAGTATCAGTGTAAAATAAAGTGAAAGATTGAGATGGATTGATTTGAAATGAACTGAAATGGAAAATTGACTTTGAGACGAAATTGTTAATGTGTAACAAAATTTGTTATGATCGATTTTACATCATTTATTTTAATATCTATATTTATTATCGTAAATTGTAATGCAAAACAAAAAGTACATATACTATGCCAAACATGAGACTAATTATGCAAAAAAGAAGCATATGCTAACTTAGTGAGTTGAATAGATAAAAATAAAATAAAACGAAGAAAGCAAGAAATAGATGCTAATTGAATTTTCTACTCTTTGGCATTAAAATATATATTCTTACTCCACATCTAATAACATTTAAATTTAATTTGTATCACATTTCATTCTAAAACTCTAAATACAAGGAACTCTAATTCTAGCTGTGAATTTCAAGGAACTATCACAGCTAGCAATACAAGAGATTTTATCAAGCTGGAGGAAAGTTAGCCAAAGTAGGGAGAATTGGAGATGTCCATAGCTTGGAATTTTGATCAAAGCATCTTCAATCAACGACTTGTCTAGATACACAACTTTAATAGTGTGCATAGGCGTTTGTTCTTGTGTTTTTTCCTAGGCTAGAAAGTGTTTTCTGGTCTTTTACTAAGTTTATACAAGTTTCTTGAGTATCAATAAGAAGCTATGTTTACGTTTGAATAAAGAAAAACAATTCAAACTCCACATATTGGGGGATCAATACTCTTGACTAAACGACGTCTTAATTTTGATAATTAGGTATTGTTGAATTTTTGTGGATTGTTTTAAATTTCACCTAAATCAGAAAATTTGGAAACTGCATTTGTTTTGACTGAAAAATTTAGCACGACCGGCTAATATTGTAGATCAAGGTGATATTTCATCCAAACTATAACTTTAGATAAGTAATTGGTGTGCTTATTAAGTTGCGGTGTCAAATATTAAAACTTTGCTTGAATCTCCAAACTAGATTACACACCCAAAATAAGAAGGAAAAAGCAACCCACAAAAAGTACATACAATTTTTGTACGTTTATTTTCTTAGAACACACAAAACAAATTAACTAATTTACAAACTAAAGCAGCAGTTGACACCAAATACTACATATGATTAAGATTGATACAAAAACAAATTACAGTCAGGAAAAACTAGTTTAATTAATCATCATCTTCATCATCTCTAGGCTCTATCTTCTTTTTGTCATTCTTGAAAGCTGTGGAAGAAGATTCAACAATTTTCTCAGCTATCATTTGCTTTACTGACTTCTTCCTTCCTGGAATTAGGCTTCCACCTTTGCCTTTGCTTCCCTCTCCTCCTTTGCTTCTTTTCTCCTGGTCAGCCATTTCTCTCAAAATTCTCTCTTTATTAAACGACTTGCTTAACCTCGTTTTGATGCCTGGCCACCTCTACATTGAAGAATATTTATACATGCAAAATGGCAAATTTCTATACTCTTTCTTGTTTCTTTTTTTATTTCTTCCTTCTTCATTTCCATCTATTTCATTCTATTTTAGAATTCGGTTTTCTCCTGGTTTGGCATAGTGGTTGTGCAAATGCGTATGTAACCATGTGCATGTGAAGTGGTGTGGTAGTGTGGCGGTGTGTGTATTTTGTGTTTAAGGGTGAAATTTCCATAATCCTGCAGGATTGCTTGGCCAGTGCATCTTGAAAGGCAAAATTAAATCTCAATGAAGGACAAATTAAACTAAATCTTGCCATCTGATGCAAATATTTGATCAAACATTTTGTCTATTAGGTAATTACAAGGAAGATCAAGCTTTCTGGATAGTGCCATTATGTGGATTTTTGACCATGAAAGATAACCAACAAGAAATTCAAATCACATCCCACCATTCAAATAATATCTTTCTTTATTTCTAAATCATTATAGGAATGGCATCTTGAGCATTTTTTTTTTTACATTAGAATTAATGTTCAACGAGTCAACTGAAAAACAAGACCGACTTGAATATTTCATCTATGTATAAGACCACATAGCTGGTGAACTATGCAACCTTTGCTCTGCCCGTTGAAGTCAAATCGGTAAAAGTAAAAATTCAATTAGCAAAAGTAATAAAATTGTAAAAAAAAAAAAAAAGTTGTGGTATAAATCAACACAAACATATTTGCTTGAACCTCCAAAATAAAATAATCCTCCTAACTATAACAAGTAATTGGCGGGAAAAAACAATAAACATTCTGGTCAATTTGTGTTACCATTCTTGAGAATTGGAGACCAGGAGAACTGGTCAAAATGGTCTATTCATGGTGTAAAATGTTGCGATATACGTGTCAGGAGATGTATTACTCGGACATCATCAAGAGGATTGTTATATTTTTGTTAGTCCGTAAACAAAGTATCTTCAAGGTTGAATATCGAATGCGTTGCAAACAATAAGTGATAAAATATTTTGTGTTTTTCACTTTGTTAACTTAGTATCTATATTCATTGTCATAGTAGTTACATGTGTTTTATTAGTACAGCATTGTATGGTGCAATTAATCATAATGTAAACGATTAAACACTTATATTATACCAAATTCGAAACCAATTATCTAAAAATGAACATATATATGTGTGTGTATGCTACTGAATATTCACATAATCAAGATGCTATTGGTCTTGCTTGGATTGCCATTTTTCTTCAACAAAATTTATATGTTTTTATGAATATATTTTCTAATTATCTTTTTATCTCACACACATTAAATTATTGTAGTAGATTTTTTTAACAAAAATTTCAGAAAATAGCAATTCAAATTCTTTTACATCTTGCACATTCCATGCATGTGTAGGATTACTTCCTAATTATCTTGGTCAATCTCAATTAATCCAAAGTCAAGCATCTCTGTGGTGTTCTCCCCTTTTTTTTCTTTATTATTAGTTGGTAAATTAGATATTCTGACTGGGGTTCAAAGTTCAAACTGCAGACACTTTTTTTTTTTAAATTGCAGATGTCATCCTCCTGTCTACTTCTCTACGGCAGTGTGGCTCCATAACATAATGTCTCTCGGTTGTCATCTCAATTTTGTTGCTTCACAGGTTGCTAGTCAACGTTTCAGAAATAGGAAAGAAGTTTGTTGGATGGTTGAAGTACTTACTAGAATCTCTGTGCACATGCTTTTTTCTCCCATAATATCCACAATAGTTCTGACAAATTAACACCAAAACAAAAAAAGCAGGAGAATAATAAAAAGGAATTTTAAAGGAAAAGGATAAAAAGCAATCTTGAAAGGATATGACACTACTGTTATGAAAAGTTCAGTTCGAGGAAGCAGAAAAAGATGAAGACTTTATTAAAAGAATAGTTTGATACAAAGTCTGGAACAAAAAAAGTCATACATTCTCCAGAATATAATTGTTAAATACAACGACAACACCAGAATAATATTATATGACATCAAAATATTCATGGCTGGAATGCAATCTTCAGTCCATAAATTTAGTTCCTTTGCTTCGTGCGTTAATTTTCTTAGAACACACTAAACAAATTACCTAAATTTACACACTAAAGCAGCAACTGATATGAATTTTACATGTGATTATGACTAACACTCGAATAAAGAACAAGAGAAACAATTTTTTGTTAATCATCATCTTCATCATCTCTGGGCTTGATCTTCTTTTTGTCATTCTTGAAAGCTTTGGAAGAAGTTTCATGTATTTTCTCAGCCATCATTTGCTTCACTGACTTCTTCTTTGCTGGAATTAGGCTTCCACCTTTGCCTTTGCTTCCCTCTCCTCCATAGCCTCTTTTCTCCTGGTCTGCCATTTCTCTCAAATTGCTCTCCTTTCTATATGCTCAACCTCGTTTAATCAGTTTGGTGCCTTGCCACCTCTTTTGAGGAATATTTATACACGAAAAGTGGGAAATTTCTATATCTTTTCCTGTTTTCTCTTGTATCTTTTGCATTTGGTTTTTCAATGGTGTGGCACAGTGGTGGTGCAAATGTCTGTATAAGTGTATAACTATGTGATGGTGTGGTGGTGTGGTGTGTTTAAAGGTGAAATTTCCAGATGGTGTGATGGCGTGGTGGTGTGGTGGTGTGTTTAAATGTGAAATTTCCAGATGGCTGTTGGATTGCATCTATAGAAGCAAAATCCAACCGAAATGAAGAACAAAGTCAACTAAATATTTCCATCTGATTCAAGAATTTAATCATTTTTTTTTGTTTTTAATAAAGAAACTGTTAGGAATAAAAGATCAAATGTCCTCGATATTGCCTATATGTGGGTTGATGGTCATGAAATAAAACCAAGAAGAAATTCAAATCATATCCCACCATCCAAATTTATTTCTTTCTTGGTTTCTAAATCATCATGGGAATAGCATCTTGAACGTTAATTTTTTAACACGGAACTAATATTCAACAAATGAACTGACATATATAGAAGACTGACTTGAATATTACCAGACGTTTCATCTATAAGACCACATAGCTGGAAAAGTATGTAACTTTTTTCTGTTCTGCCTTGTTGCAGTCAAAGTGGTAAAGTAAACCTTAGGAACTTAAATAATACAAAGTTATGGTGTAAATTATCACAAACATAATGCTAGAACCTCCAAAACCAAATAATCCTCCTAAAGTTTAAGAATTAACAAGTCAAGAAATTAATGTTGATTGGAAACATTCTGATAACTTGTGTCACACATTCATTAGGGCTTGTAAACTAGGGGAACTAGTCAAAGTGGTCCATTCATGGAGTAAAATATTTGGATTTGTTGTTAATTTGGAGATTTATTACTCAGAAATCGTGAAGAGGATTTGCTTTATTTTCAAGGAAAATACATATTCGCAAAGAAAATATGTTGAATGTTGAAGAGGGAAATGTCAAGAATACATGCAGAACTAAGAAACTTGTAAGAAAAATTTTCTACAGTTTTTTGGGTTTTCTTTTTTTATATATTTTTAGGAACTTTCTATGCAAGATCTCAATTCAGAATATTTTCTATGTCAGATATGTTCTTTTATTTACTTCTTTTTTTAACTGAAAAATTCGATTTAAAAACTGGTATATTAGTCTAAGATGCTTATAAAAGTATACTACAAATTTATACAATGATAATAAAAGAATAAGTTATGACAGGTACTTCACAGTTAAAAAAAAAAAGAATAAGTGATGATAACTTCAGCCATGAACTTGGCTTTGAATCTTGAATGGAACTACAGTCAAACATCTCAGTCAAACTTTTCTGGCTTTGCAACATTAGAAGTTGCTTTGGTAAAAATAAAAAATAATAATTAAAAAAAGAGATAGATTTGTGTTGGTGGGTTTGTGGATTTATTTATTAGTAGACTAGGTATACTGCGTGGAAAAATTCCCAGAATATTAGTAATATTTGATAACTTTAACTAATATAAAAAAAACTTATGTAGTGAGAATTAAAAAAAAATAATACTCCCTTAGATAGTACTCCCTCCGTCCCATTGAAAGTGTCATACTTTCCTTTTTGGTCTGTCCCAAAATTAATGTCACTTACCATAATTGGCAATAAAAACTTTCCCCCATTTCCATCTCATGCCCTTAAATATACCAGATTCTTTTAAGCTTTTGATGGGCCCCAAAAAATTACAAGAATTGCACTTGATACGCGTGAGTTCCACAGCAAATGCAAACAATGGTCGTGCAAGGAACTTCCCAAAAAAAGGCTGAGACTTTCTTGAGGCACGGGTCCCATAGGTCTTGTCACCACTCTAATATCTTGCTGCTAGTCAATAAGTGAGTACTCCATAGAAACCGAATAGGGGTATTGCTGGAAGTTACACCAAATCATTTGAAATCTTGACACTGTTGAAAATAAGCACAACACCCGAAGTGCGACAATTATTTCGGAACGGAGGGAGTACAATCATTTGACCTCCATCTAAAGATACACAAACACACACATATATATCAAGGGAATGGTGATTTCTAACATTGGTTGTTATGCTTGTTTTTTTCTTGGTTTTCATCGATAACTAGTAGTGTCATTATCTTAGAAATTGCTCTGCTAAAATGAAGCAACATCTTTGACAATTCGTCGCAACAATACCAAGCATGAAACAAAAGTTCATTGAGGTGAAATATAAAACTATTTAAACCAAAAAAAGTTATTGAAGGGACGAAAAGATATGTAACTTTAGATTGCTTTAAGAATTAGAAGTTCTAAGTTCAAATTTCTTAACCCCTTCAATGCTTCTTAAGTATCACTCCTTCACTACTGAAAAAAATAAAAAAAAATGTAACTTTAGATTTAAGAGTAATCCAAATTAAAAATGGAACAATAGTGTACTCCAATTTCATAAATTAGAAGGCTTTTCTAGGAAATAGTACTTTCTACTTTTCAAAAATGAAAAAGTATACGCAAAGATTATTAAATACATTTTGAAATAACTAATTAATATGGTGAGGCTTCAAATATTTTCAATTTATGACACTTTTGCACCCAAAAATTCAAATATCATCAGTCTCGAATATTATAATCAGTGCCCGAAATGACAAAAATAATGATGTATTAAATTTCATTGGATTTCTTATATGATTACCATTGCTACAAAAAAAAGGGTCGTATAGGTATTAGAAAAACTTGTTCTTGGATAGTTTTTCTAAGGTTCAAGAGTGAGTTTTAAGTCTTATAAAGGAAAAGGGGCAGTGCCAATATGGGATGGTTTCACTGCAGAAACCAACCAAAACCCCTATTTTTTTAAACATTCAATCCCACCTTTAACCTCTTCGCTTTATTTTAAACAGGTGGTGTTTTAGAGGTATTATAAAAAAAAATCAACCAAAAAATATGAGAAACAGCTAGCTTTAGGTTCGAGGAGATGATAACATTTACCAATTCCACGTATTTTCCGGATTTAAGCATTCCATGGCGTCTAAGGAACATCACAAGGAATATTACATGTAGAACATTGGAAAAGTACTCAAAAGCGCATCGAAACTTCGTGGAAGTTTACCCTTTACGAGTTATGAGCAAAGGACATCACAAATGATGTTAAGCTATTGCTATCACTTTTTTTTTTTTTTTTGGATTATTGCTGTTACAAAGAATTAAGGATATTCTACTTTTCAATTTTGATAGGGCGGATTCTAATAGAGTCTTTTTCTTTCAGGTTTGGCCCAAGTTAAGAAAAAATCAAGGAAACAAAAAGAAAATAAAACTCAACAATCTAATACACTTTAATTTGAAAAGGTAAAGAGTTCATCCGGGGCAAAAAAAAGAAAAGACGAAGACATTGATGGAGCTTTTGGACACTGGCATGAGTTCTCAAGCTGAAATCATGTAGTGAAAGTTGATGAAATATGATGTTTTCGAACTTTGGATTGACAATTGTATGAGGACCTTCTAGGTAATTGTTGAGGAATTGCCCCAAGAAGTGAAATAAGATGTTGTTGAGGAATTAGGCTAATTCAAATTACAGTTATATGCATTTCAAGTTGTCAAATCCTTCCTACAAATCTCTTATCTGGCTGTAGAATGGTCCCTGAACTTGCACTCATTCGACTTGATACCCCAAAAATTTTAACGTCTTGCATGAATCCAGCTTCACGGTGAACGAAGAGACTTGAAAGGCTTCACTTTGACACTATAATTGGTCTGGTAGTCTAGTCTCTTGTATGTTTCCATGGGAAATGATTAAGCAAATTAGGTCAACAACGAAAATGAAAAAAAAAATTAACCCAAATAGGGCAACAATGAAATAACTAGTTTCTATGCTACCCTATCATGGGAATATAAGGCATCACATACAGTTTAAATTCGCAGAAGGATATTTTTCTCTTTGTTTTAAGGCAAACTATAAGTCTCATTGATCTAGAAACCATTATCAAAAGAGATGAGCGAAACTCACAGGTATATCCTACTCATAGTTTTAGAAATATATTAAGATATATTCCTTCAAAATTAAACTTTTGTATAATATCAATTAATTTTCCCTCGAGAGGAGCTAGTGTCAAGTGAGTTTTTATTGTAGGTACGAGAAAGAAATACTCTTTTAATAATGAAGAATTTGATAAAAAGATTTGAAATCCATCCAAATCATTTTAGTTGTTTGGATTGTTTAAGAAGCATTTGGAATGTAATTTATCAATTATTTAAATATATTTTAAACGCTAGAATAATTAGTAATTTATAAATTCAAATGTTCTTTAAATAATCTAAGCAACTAGAGAAATTTATGTGAATTTCAAATATTTCATCAAATCCTTCCATCCAAATGCAACTTTTAAGAAATTTACGTGAGCCTTTGCAGAAGACGAATAAGAATAATGTTGTTGGTCCTTTGAATGCGAAGCCATAACGTGTAAGTTGCCACAGTTGTTAAACTTCCTATAACGGCCAATATGAGAGGGAAAAAAAAAACTCATGACAATATATAGCAAATATGTATATAAAAAAAATCTTTTGTAGCCATAAATTGACCATTTCTGATTCTCATGTCCGGTTGGAAACAGAAACACTGAAAGTTCTAAATCTACTGAATGCTTAACGATGTGACTTGAAAGAGTCCATGCAACAAGACTTGACGTTTCTATAGAAAGTCATGTCTTAATGATCCATAGATTCTCTTACACATCTTCACCAGAATGAAACTGAAAATTTATTTCTATTGTTTAAATTTGAAACTCTCTCCTGCTATCCACTTTTATTTTCTTGATTTCGCCAAGAAAACTTTTACTTTAAGTAAGCCCACTTAAATAATAGATAATACCTAAAAAATGAAAGGTTTTTTAGCCTTCTATGGGCAACTCTTATAGTTATCTCTTGTCGAATATAAATAGAGTGTCTAGTTATAGTGCTAAGTTGAGAAGAGTGAAAGGTTACGAGTCTTACTATTACTTTTGATTAATAATTTATTATTAATTTTATTCTTCATCTTCCACATATGTGTGTAAATTAACATCTCATATATTTTGGAGTGTGTGCGTGCGCGTCTGCGTGGCGTAAAATACATCTCCCCACTTCTGTAATTTTTTGGACTCTACATGATGCAACCATGTTGAAAAAAAGAGTAAACAAAAAATTAAAAGTAAACGACTCTGTGATGAGATGAAAACCGATAATCAAATCTTTAATTTGACAGGGAAAGTGACCCAAAGGAGAGGTGATAAGTTTCTTTTCTGGAAGAAAACGCGTGTTCGCTCAATATACATGGAAGTCCAAAAACGCTACCAAAATTTCTTCAATGATGTAACCATGTTGAAGACGTGATGAAGAAGGCATTATTTGGATTCATAAATTCTCTTTGATTACATGGTTTATTAGTTTAGCAGCAATGACATTCTGCCACTTGTATATGTTTGCTTGTGCCCAAACAGTAGCCCCTGATAGATGAGGTGGGTCAGGGCGCCGATAACTAGAGGAGATTTGAATCCGTGACCTCTAAATATTGAGATTTCAATTTTAATTATTAGAACGAGATCTTCTCGTCTCATAACTAAACTTTCATCACAAACAAAATGGCAATTAATTTTTCAATTTACGTTCTTTGGTTTTTTTTTTTAATACTGCTAGATATAACAGATCAATCTAATACAAGACTAACTGTTGGGAACATTTGTAGAAATGACAGAAAAAGGTCACTTTTTGATTAATTGAAATTAACAAAAAACAGTCTCAATTAATTAAAGTTCAGGTGTAGAGAAATCAGGTATTTTGCTTAACTACTCCAAAGTGAATTAAATCAAGCCCAACTCTCATATGGGCTTTGAAGTTGGATGTCACTTCAATAGGTGCCCACCAAACATTGGTTTTTTATCTCTTAAATTAACCAGATCAATTAAGGGAGTGTTTTTTTTTTTTCTTGGGAAAATGTTCTTTGCATTCCCATTTTTACTAATTACACTCCCACTATCATTTTAACTATATAATTATTATTTACTAGACTATATGATAAAACAAATGGTGAGAGTGCAAATAACAAAAAATAGAGTGCAAATAACATTTCACTTTTTTTTTCCATAAGTTGACATTTCATTTGCTTCTGTTTAGGAGACAATTTGATGAATAAGCTAAGCAATGGAGACTTCCCAAACTTGATTTTCTTGTCCCAAGCCCATAAATAGAGCCATCAGTTATGATAATTCAAACTATCTTACATATACTGCCAGTGCAGAACTAACAAAAGCTATAAGTGTGTTACAATCAAAGATCTAAGATAACTAACAGTTACGATGTAAAGCACAAGCAACCACTGTATTATATAACACTTTGAAAATCCAAATCCTAATGCTTAATCGCTTATACGGTCAATCCAATCAAAAATTCTAGACCCTACCCTCAAATGAAAAATAATGAAAAGAATAAATTCTAAAATGTCGTGCCTTGTGAGATATATTCTTTTGGCTTTTTTTTTTCTTTGACGTACCATTTTACAAACAATGCCCCTGGAATTGTATCATGTACATTTTGTCGAATAAATTATCTAATCTATCCTACTTGAAATTGAAAAAGTTAATCAAGCACTTGAAGGAAATGGAAGGTCTAAATTAAAAGGAATAAAAAGAATTTTTTTTGGGGAGGGGGGGGGGAGGCGTTCATTGCACTAAAAACCCCTTGAATGTTTTGAAATCCTCATTTGAACCCGTAAGTAAAACACGGTCGAATTAATCCTCTGATCATGGCCTTTTTTCCTATAGATGCTTAGTGTTTTAATTTGATACTAATTATTGAAAACAAACATTAACAATGATATTATTATTCTTTTTTTTTCTTTGGTCCTGATTACAGATGGGAATCCAGAAAAATCTTGAACTGAATTAAAATAACAAGAGTTATGGAGGTGTAAGACACAAAAGTCAGCATTGACAAAGTTTCCTTTGGTACATTAATGTTACTTGTCCGAGTGTCTGCGTACGAGAGAGTTGCCCTGAAATTGCGCATATCATAGTCAAAAGATTCAAAAGGATGAACGACAAAAGAAGGGTTCAAGGTTTCATCAGCAAATTGGTTAATTGAATTTTGGTTCTGTTAGACTTGATAGCTCTTTGATTTTTTTGTTCTGATATGTCTCTTTTTCTCTCTTTTTTCCCCCTATAAAGCAACCAAAACACTTTTAACTGAAGATATCAATTTGTCGTCCTTTCGTTGGCCAGTGATGAGAGTTTCCTTTCCTAAAGAAGAAGTGTTGACGGTTTCATTATTTCCAACTTATTTTAGTACATAAGAACAAGTAGCAATCGAAGAAAGACCATTAGTTTGAGTAAAATATAAAACAAGTCTCTCGGCAATTTTTATAGAAGAGCTGGGATTCGAATACAAAAGCAAACCATGGATTAAGTCAAATCTGATTAAGAAATGAACTTTGGACTGGTAACGTCGGACTTGTCTTGTCTAGGTTGTATTCTCAGATTATATAGATAGATAATAGTTGCAGTTGACTTACCTATTCTCAAAATAGCAAGTATTCAAATATCAAAGACAAAAGAAATGCTAGATTTTAGTCAAATGTCATTAAGATAAAACCTAAGAACGGGTGTCGTTGGTCATTTTTTCTTAATTTAAACTATAATTCTTATAAATCAAACAAGCA
Source organism: Coffea humblotiana (assembly GCA_023065735.1). Taxonomy (NCBI): domain Eukaryota; kingdom Viridiplantae; phylum Streptophyta; class Magnoliopsida; order Gentianales; family Rubiaceae; genus Coffea; species Coffea humblotiana. Next base: position 28,673,026 of record CM041217.1, on the reverse strand, counting down.
TGAAAGAGTATACAATGAGATTTACTCGACCATTAAATAAAAATCGAAAGAAAACAGAACATTAAGAATTACAAAAGATCGCTTTCTTTTTTTTTTTAAGGATTTTTCTGCACAAGATCTGAATTCTTACTATACATCTAATGCAATTTCCTAATTTACATCATATTTTATCACTCTTTGATATTTAAGGAAATATAGCATAATACAAGCAATTGTGTCAAGCTGGAGGCAAGTTAGCAAATTAAAGTAGGGAGAACTGGAGATGTCGAGAGATGGAATTTTGATCAAAGCATTTCCAATCACTGCTTTGTCTAAATAGATAGTATTAATAGTGTTCATTGGTGTTTTTCATGTGTTTTTTCCTGGGCTAGGGGGTTTATTTTGGTCTTGTACCGATTTCGTACAAATTTCTTGAGTGTCATAAAAATCTATGTTTGTGTTTGAAAAAAGAAAAACAATTCAAACTCCAAATATTGGGGATAAAAATTACAAAGTCAAAATTATTGATTAATGGCAATTTAATTTTGACCATTAGATATTGATAAATTTTCGTCGACTGCATGTCTTAAATTTGCCTAAATCAAAAAATTGAGAACTACATTTATTTTGATTGAAACGTGGGGGACCAGTTTCAAACACCGGCTAATATTGTGGATCAAATGTATATTTCTCCCAAACCATAAGTTAGGTAACTAATTCGAATACTTATAAAGTTGTGGTGTCAAATGTTGCAACGTTGCTGGAATCTCCAAACTAAATAACCAATCCAAAATAAGAGAAGAACAAAACAGCCGACAAAAAGTACAAACGTGTAGCAATCTTGGAAATTACAGTTTTTTTTAGTATAAATGCAAGGATTCGAATCTGAAACCTCTCACTTATACACCATCCTCCCGAATCACCCAATCCATTCTTCCTTTCTTAGAAATTACAGTTGATAGATCAACAACTGATAGGAAATATTCAGGTAATTCTAGGCATATACTCAATAGGATTTGGACAAAGGAGAACAGGTCAACATGGTTTAATCATGGTATAAAATATTCATATTAGTTATTAGCCTACACGTTTCTTTGGCTAGGATGTAAGTGTGTATAAATGAATATGCTTAATCTTTGATATAAAGTATGAGGTAAACACAATTAAGTGTATTCATATGGCCACTACCATCTTGTATGTAGCATCAGCAACTCTTCATAAACTACTGTCTCCATCAGTGTGTCGGAATAGAACCTGGTTAGTTGAGATGAACCTGGTTAGTTGTTCCATAAATAACTCTACATGAAATAAATATAAGTTGACAGTAGTACAACTAAGAAAAGTAGAATATTCTACCATGGAGGCGTTTATAAAATATTTTCTCCACCTAACAACTGACAAGTACTCATTTCGAAAAAAGGTTAACTACTTGAATATTCGTATATTCCGTGCGTGTATAGGATTACTTCGCAATTAACTTGTGCAAACTCGAACAACTGAAGTCCAGCATCTGTATTTTGTCCTTCCTTATTTCCTTTTTCTTTTTTTATTTTGTGGTAAATTGAATTATGACTGGAGTTCAAACTCAAGACCTCATACTCTATGATGCTTATGGCTCCATAACACTGAGCTAGTGTTCATTGGTCTCTTTGTTGTCCTTTGAATTGGGTGATTCCCAGGCTTGTGATCTTAAGTAACTTTAGACAAAGATAGGTCAAAGTTTTAGAAAAGAAATACAAATTGTTGGTTACTGAAAAGTACTTTCAACTGGTGGTTTTATCCTAATAATATATGTTTTTTTCTCCACCAAATCATTGGGATCTAACAAATTGATAAGAAATATTAAACAGAAAAGCTAAGAACAGAAAGGAATTTTGAAAGGGTATGACACTACTATTATGAGAAGTTTAGTTCGAGGAATGAAGAGAACATAAACACTTTTACGTTAACAATGCTTAGAAGAAAAGCATATACTCACCAGACCATAATACAACGAGACCAATAGAAAGATATAATATCACAACAAAATATTCATCGGTGAAATGCAAACTTCAATCCATAAATTTAGTACAATTGTTTTGTGCGTTAGTTTTCTTATAACGCACTAAACAAATTAACTAAATTCACACACTAAAGCAGCAATTGACACCAAATAATACATATGATTAAGACTAAACACAATCAAATTACCAACAAGAAGAACAAGTTTAATTAATCATCATCTTCAGCATCTCTGGGCTTTATCTTCTTTTTGTCATTCTTGAAAGCTTTGGAAGAAGACTCAATTATTTTCTCAGCCATCATTTGCTTCACTGACTTCTTCTTTGCTGGAATTAGGCTTCCACCTTTGCCTTTGCTTCCCTCTCCTTCATACCCTCTTTTCTCCTGGTCAGCCATTTCTCTCAAACTGGTCTCTTTTCTAACAATTTTCTTAACTTGTTTTGATGCCTAACCACCTCCAAATTGAAGGATATTTATAATACAAAACGGGAAATTTCTATACTCTTTCTTGTTGTTTATCCCCCTTTTTCGTTTCATCCATTTCCTTTTTTTTTAGCATTTGGTTTTCCAATGATGTGGCATTGTGGTTGTGCAAACGGGTATGTAACTATGTGCATGCGTGATGGTGAAGTAGTGTGGTGGTGTGTAGTTTGTGCTTAGGAGTGAAATTGTCAAGCATCCATCGTGAAGAAATGTAACCTAAATGAAGGACAAATTAAATACATGGTATTTTTAGTGTCACTTCTATATTTGTACCGAATATCCTATTTATTTAATTTGCTATGTAATATCTATTTAAATTTTTTCTACCCTCATATAATAAGTGGGATTGATACTAAATTTAGCACCAAACAATGGCAGAGAGGATACCAATTGGAAACTAAACATGTAATTTGATCCAATATTTGATTAAATATCTTGCACATAAAGAAATTTCTAGGAATAAAAGATCAGACTTCCGCCAATATGTGGGTTTATGTTCATGGAACAAAACCAACATGAAACTCAAATCACATCCCACCTTCCAAATAATATCTTTCTTCATTTCTAAATCATTATAGAATGGCAACTTGCACACTGATTTTTTTTTTATAATGGAAAAAATTTTCAACAAATGAACTGACAAAGAAGACCTACTTGAACATTACCAGACTTTCATCTACAAGACCACATAACTGGTCAGGTATGCAACTTTTGGTCTGCCTGTTGAAGTCCAATTGGTAAAAATAAAACTTTAGGGACTTTTTTTTTTGGGCAAATGTAAAATTCTTATTAAGATCAACAAAAGAGTATAAATTCAACTGTCAGATTTAGAGTTCGAATCTAGTGCCTAACAATAATAGTTGGGATGAGAAAGGCATGGAAAGCGGTGAGAAGATTGAAAAAAAGTAACAATGTCAAGAAATTAATATTGATGAGAAACAATCTGGTAACTTACGTGTCTCCCGTGTCTCCAATTCAGGGGACATAGAGATTGGGAGAACTGGTCAAAATGTTACATTCATTATACAGGATATGGGATTGGTTCTTCGTGAAAGAGGGGCAGGGACGGCGTTCCTGGCAGTTTACGGCTAAGATTTGATAAAAAAATTGTAAGGTTCAATTTCATTTTGTATCTCGATTTTAATAATACGTGTAGGATCCATAAAATTTTGTTCTAAAGTTACACGTTATTGAAAGTAAATTACATCATATACAAACAAAGTTACACCGCGTGCAAAGTATACATAACTGTCAGGAACCATTGTTTGTCCAGAGATGTATATTATTACTCAGAAATTTCGTTTTATTTTTGCTAGTACGCAAACAAAATACGTCGAACGTCGAAAACGTTGGTAGAACTAAGAAACTTGTTCAAAAAGCTTTCTACAGTTCCTCCTTTTTTTTTTTTTTGCATCATTTTTTTAGGAACTTTCCACGCAAGATCTGAATTCCAAGTTGTTTTGGGTCATATCAGCGTTTATTGCTAGGTATGTTCGGAATGCATGCTAATTACTTTCTCTTTTTTTTTTTTGGTTGGAAATTCCCACATTTATTTATTTTTTGTGTAATCTTATGTGCTAAGAAATTATATATAGCCATTGAAAGAAGGTGAATAACTAATGACAGCTTGTGGCACGACTCAGCTTTCAGTCTTGAATGGAACTGCAGTCAAGCTTTTCAGTCATAGATGAATTTCTGGTTTTCTGGTTTTTCAACATTAGAAGTTCTGCTCTTAGGTAGTTGGTATGCTTTGTGGATTTTTTTAAATTAAAGAAGTTATGCTACATTGAAATATTCCCTAAATATTTATAATACTCGACAACTTTACCCAAAATTAAAAAACTTGTGTTATGAAGTTCACTTTCTGACAATTTGGTCCCTCATATAATAATACACTGCAAAAATACTTCTAATGAGAGTTTATATGTACTCAATTATAAGTGAAAAATTCTAGCAAGATTTCTGAAATAAATTTGTAATGAGAATAAATATATATATATATATATATATATGTAGAAGTCGAATGTATATGTACACACACCTAATTGTTTTTTATTAATTAGTAAATCATAACTACATAGACATATTTATTGAACTTATATTTCAGACTTTTCATTTTGACACAATGTCCCATCAAAGTACTCACCTAATTTTGTAAAACTGCCATGTATGATGTTTGACCGTGGTTGTAATATCATTTGATTATTTGTATTTTTGGCATCTCTGTGTTCAAAATTTATTCTAGCTTAAAGGGATTAAAAATGCTACTTGTACCATCAGCAATTCTTTTGGAGAAGAGTCTCTAGTATTGCAAGTGCAATTCATGAATTGGATTTTTAAAACTCAACGGTTATGATTGAATTTAGAGCAAAACTCTCGAAAACAAAGAAACAGTTTAAGTGTTTACATTTGTTAGTAGCGTGAAAATGTTTTTATCTTACTTCATACATTGCATGGTATAATTAGCATTAAAACTTGTAGAGGATCTTTGTACAGTACCAAAGAGTGAAAAGAGCAAAATACATCCTTTAGTGGAAAAATAAATTAACAAAACCCGGTTCAAGTAGATTTTTTATGATCATCATCTTTTTTTTTTAATTAGTAAAACAAGATATATTAATTGAGATTAAACATCATCCAGTTCAAAACGCTATAGCTATCTCTCTTGGCTTTGGAACCAGCTGCTATTTTTTCATCATTGATCTCTGATCCGGCAGGGTTCATCGCCTTGTTAGGATTCTTTACCTCCTCATTTGCCATCATTACTCGATCTTTCTTTTTGTACTTTTGAGTTATATATCTTTATATATTCTTCCTAATCTGAATGTTATCGTCCCTCTTGCTTAATGCTATTTATAATGTCGCTTTCTACATTCTTTGTTGTACTTGTGATGAATTTTCTTGGTTTTCATCGATAAGTAACCAGCTTAGGAATCATCTCAGAAATTGCACGGTTGAAATGAAGCAACATCTTTGACATTTCATTGGATCGTTATCAAGCATGGGGCACAAATTCTTTGAGGTGAAAGCACAAAAATATCTGAACAAAATTACATTATTGAACTGATGAAGGGATATGTGATTTTATCTTTAGGATTACTCTAAATTAGGCTGGGACGTGCTCGAATTTCATAAGTCTTTATCAAGAAATTCTTCCTCCTCTCACAAAAGATGTTTTGCATTAATTTTCTTTTGAATTCAAGATAAAATCTACTTTTCAAAAATGAAAAAAAAATATAATCAGAACTATAATTAACTGTCTCACGTCGATCAATTTTTTCATTTATCTTTTGTCAAAGAATATAAACTTTTTGATCTATATATGGGTGACCATCATGTATGAATTCCATGAAGTTTCCGGATTCGAGCATTCGTTAGTGTATAAGTAACATCAAAAGGAATAACGGAGAAAATTGTTAAGTAGCCCGAAAGCTCACCGAAGCCTTGTAGAAGTTTACACACTAGGGTCTGTTTGTTTTGATGGAAAATATTTTCCCTAATTTCGGTTGTTTGATTGGCTTAGGATGCTGGAAGAGGTTTTTCCCACTGCAAATGTTTGACTGTAACGGGCTAAAAACAACTTACCCTGAGGAGTTACAAAAGTTAATTTCCTTCCAATTTGCGTCTATCGCTTTTCCTTCTAATTAATTCTTCACTTTCCACATAGCAAAGGAAGAGGAGCTAACCTACTGGCTATTGCTGATTATTGGCTAAAAAACTACCATAGGAGAAACTGCTGCAACATGATGCCGGCAATCTTTTTAGATACACAGTCCAGCTCATTTTTTCTTTCAATTACAGAGTTACGAGTTGGAATTCGATTTCTATTTCAAGTTTTTTTCTTTGATCAACTGAATTTTATACCAAATGAGAGTTGGGCTTCAAGCTGCAAGATTCCGTTCCATCTCGCTCTGAACTCATGTTTATTGACCGAAGTGGTGTGATATTGTTGTTTTAGATCATTATGATGTTGGCACCATTTACTAGGATGTCTTGAAGGAACAACGATGGGTTTTAAGTTTTTTACCGAGAACCAAACACCAGAAAATCCTTTTACACTGTACATCAAATTTACAAACCTTTGTTTTGATTATTGCTGTTAAGAGAAATATGGACACCCTATTATTGGGGAGGAGAGTTAAGTTGAGTGGTAACATGAGAGAAATAATAAATAAAATATACTAAAAAATCAACTGAAAATGGTTAAAATTTCAGTTAGGTTCGAGAGAGCTGTAGACACCAAAATTTTATCAAGAAAACAAATTTTACCATTTTATTATTTTTATTTTATTTTCTTCATTTTTATTACTATTTAGTTGTTTTTGCTATAAATCTTACTTTAGTTTAATTCATTCATTTTCTTAACAAAATCGTTTTTTCCCAATTCATTTTAGAAAAATTAGGCAGAAAAGAAAATTAGAAAAAAAAACAGGAAAAGAAAAGAAAAAAGAGCCAAAATCAGTTTTGCAAAAAAAAAAACAAAAAAAAAAGAAGAAAAGAAAAGAAGTAGCAAAATCAGTTTTTAGCTAAAAAAAAAAAAAAATTCATCATCATCATCGCACGCGCGCTACTCCTCTTCTGGTACATGGCCATAGACGAGGCCATGTACCAGAAGAGGTAGCTGGCTCCTTTAGCCATCAAACTTCCTCTTTCTTCTCATTTTTTCTGGTTTTTCAAGTTAGATTAGTACGGAACATCTCATCACTTGATTCTTATCAAGAAAAAGAGCTGTAAAAGTGGATCAATGGCCCCAAAATTTTCAAAAAAATCAGCTTTTATAACAACCCTTGAGATAAGGGTTTGGAGGTGGGGATTTCTCTATAAATATCATCACAAACGAAGCCAAGAGGATAGGAAAACAAGAGAATATATAGGGGGAGGCCAAAAGAAAAGGGAAGAGAAAAACAGAGAGAAAAAAATGAAAAATCAAGAGAGAGAAGGAAGGAAAATATTTCTGGAAAATTTGATACTGGGTTGATGCAGTAGCCCTTTTTGGATCCATATCCTCGCTTTGATTTTAATCCTTTAAGCTAGTTCTTCGTTTCTCCATTATATATAGTTATAGGGCAACAACTTTTCTCTAAAGCTTTCCCCAAAAAACACCGTTAACCCCTTCGAATTCGAGTTCAAAATCACGGGACCATCAACCCTGGAACGCCGGCAGCGGAACTTTTTTGGGCTTCATTTCAGCAGCTTTTGGTGATTTTTTTCTAGCTTTTCCCACATCGATTCGAGATCCAATCATTGGAAGGTAATGATAGCTTTCCCTCTAAAATCATTTAACGTTATTTCATGAAATTGTTGGGTCATTATGTGAGTTGGTTTGCATGAACTAAGTTCTTAGATTTTTTGTGATTTGTGCCATGATTGAGAGGTTTGTTTGATGGGTTGAAAATCTTCCGATGATTTGATCAGAAAAACTTTAGCATTCGGTGGATCTATTCCTTGGTTACACCATGAGCTGACTTCATGTTCTTCTTGTTTGTTTCTTTGTCTTTTTCGTTTGATCCTCATGAAATGGAATCTGTAGTTGGGTTTTGTTAATGGACTGAAGTTATTGCGTTGGGTTTTTGGTTGATGAATCAAAGGGTTTTGCTTGAGTTTTTTGCTTGAACATACCAATAAGAAAGAAAGTTGCAGAAGGAAAAATTGCAGCAGAAAGAATGAAGAAGATGCATAGTGGGTTCTTGCATGATTTTCCAAACATTGCATTTTTGACCCCCCAACTTTTGCTAATTCCATTACCACTCAAACATTTCTGCAAATAAATCATTTTACCCCTTTTAAGCTTAAATCTTCTTTTCTATGTTTTAAGTGTGCTTTTTAGTTAATTAATTCTGGATTTGGTGATGAAATTAGACTTTAACATTTTTAGTTCACCTATTAGTTTGTTGGGTTTTGGTAAAAATAAATGAGGAATTGGATTTGGTTAGTTGTTTGGGTCATTTGGAATTGGGTCTGGCATTTTTCTTCTTTGGGTTTGTCTTGGGCTAGAGTGTTAAACCCATTAGTTTGTTAGTTTATTTTGGGATCAGAATGTGCCCACTCCTTGGGCTTTGGGTTTGGGTTGGGCTGGGAGGGTTTTCAGCCCAAATAAATAAGAGAAATGGCCCAGAGGCCAGCTTGCTGAAGAAATCTGGTTACAAAATTGCAAAACAGTCCCTGTAATTTTCCTTAATTATACTATGTTTCTAAATACTTTAGTTTGCTTTCAATTAGGTCCCTATTTTAATTTCAATTTAGTCCCTAAACTTTATTTTCTTTGATTTTGACCCCTATATTTTTCAATAACCTGTACTTTTCCTTAATTATACTATGTTTCTAAATACTTTAGTTTGCTTTCAATTAGGTCCCTATTTTAATTTCAATTTAGTCCCTAAACTTTATTTTCTTTGATTTTGACCCCTATATTTTTCAATAATAATAATTTGACCTCAAAATTTTCTCAATATTTGCAATTAGATCCCTAATAGATTTGATTTCTTAAATAGAAGTTGCTTTTCTTCTTTCATTATTAATTATATTTCATTTGAATGTTTCAATTGATAGATTTCATGTTTATTTCCATTTCTTTATGACTTATTTGTTAATTAAATTGGTGCCTTGATCATATTTGTTAATTTTGGAGTTAAATAGGGCAAATCCAACCCCCATTAGCCACTACTTCAAGGGAGGTATCTTCTTTAGTTATTTTAAATCCTCTTATATGCTCTTATGTATTTTTTATGTGTGTAATTGCATGTTTTTGAGTGATTTTTCTTTTAGTTATTCATTTTATTTGTTTTAAGTTTCATTTGTTTTATTTAATTTTGACGGTTATTTGAGAGGCATTAAAATGCCAAGTTGTAATAGATAGGTTTTGATTTTTGCTGAAAATGTATTTAGTTAGATAAATGTAATAGTTAGGTTATTATTATTCCAATTTCCCCCTTTAGATTGTAGTTACGGCCCCCGAATGTAATAGTTAGGTCCTTGTGTGTGTTTATTTGCTCGCGTGCTTGTATGTTTATGTGCTTATGTGTTTACTTATTTTCTTAGAATCTTTACATCTAGATATTATGCTTATGTGCTGTGCTATGTGTCCTATGTGTTTACGTGTTTACTTGCTTTAATTATGTTTGTATGATTTTTTATGTTATAATAAATGCATAACGTCACCACACTATCTCAACAATAGTTGTGGCTATTTTCCTTGATTTCTCACTAGTCCAACGCTAGTGAGAACTTGTAGAAATGGGTTAGTCCAATCCTAGACCCTATAAGCCGTCCATGGGCTAGAATCACATGCTTGCGTGACAATCATTACATTTCATGCATATTTTCTACTTTTTTTAGGATCTTTACCAATTTGCATGATATTTCCTCTATATGTATCCCTTATCCCTATGTGCGAAACATGACATTTAGACTTGCATTTCATTTTTAAAAAATTAGAAATAAGTTAGATCATTTGCTTGATTAGATTAGGAGAGCACCCTTCAAATATGGAAAATGGACGAATATGATTTTTTAACCTTAGCAGGCTCGTAACTCCTCTATAGAAAGGAAAATTGAGTCACGAATTTAGTTCCCCGTATCCATTATGTTGCATTCTTACCCTTTAGGTCACGTATATTTATATATTATAATTTATCTTTTCTTTGAGTTTCATTTTTGCATATTCGTGACCTCTTTTAAGAATCATTTTGGACATCACAATTAATGTGATTTGTACGGATTAAACTTTGAAGAGGTATTTCGACCCTCCCGTTATCTACTAGGTCTAGGTTTACATCCATATAGTAACATCCAAATGTGATAAGTTTTATAGGTTAAATTAAGAAAACTTTCGACTAAATCATGCAACTAGCCTTGGTTAGGTTGAAAGGATACTTTGGATTTTATCCTTGCCTTCCCTTTCTTCAACCGTGACTCCCGATCCCTTTTCTCTCGTTTTTCGAAGACTTGGAATCGTTTAAAAAGAGTTTTCTCTATTTTTTTTCTTTGAAAAATCATTTTTAGGTGATTTGGTATACCTTAACTCAATACCAAGTGACGACTCCTATTTTTCTTAAAAAACCCTTTTTAGACTATTATTTTGGGTCAAAACCGTCGCACTTTTTAAGTCCCATTTTAGGCCCTTTTTCTTTATTTATTTTCTAAAAATCAAAATCTCATTTTCACTCAAAATTAATCAAAAATTCATTTTTACAACATGTAATTTTATTTTTTTCAAGAAATGGGGCGCGACAGGGGCAGCTGCCTAAGTTTTGAGAATTCTTTTTAAGCCCCTAGAAAAATTTAAAATTTTGCATTGAATTCTTTTTTCATCCCTACTAAATTTTGATGACAAAATTCCATTGCCGGCTTTTGCCTTACAAAAATTTTGAACTTTTACTTCTTACTAAATATGTTTCACTTTGCAATAACGTTATTTGCTCACTTCTTATCAACTACTTTATACATAAATCTGGACTCATTATGTTACAAAAAAAAATCTATTATTAACTAACTTCAGCATGAGTTTCAATTAATTATTTTTTTGAATATTCATTATTAATTTGCCAAATTTCAAATTTATGTACCTAGTTCCACATATATGTGATCTTTCATATGTAAAACTAGAAAACTAATAACATTATGTAATTTAAAATTTTTGTTTCAAACATATAAAATCGACATTTACAACTAATTAGCAATTTTTTTGTTTTTTAACTTCTGATCTACATTTTGGGATATGATTGCTCCCTCAAGTTTCATGTTAGAGAAGAGTCAAGTTATAATCTGTATTTTGTTTCCCTTAGACGTGTATGAATGGAAAGATAGAAAATTTAGTTATAGTTATTTAATATGTTAAAGCATATTTTGATAATTATTACAGAATATATAGTGTATAGATTCCTTATTCTAATGCATGGACTTAAGTGTTACTGTTATCTCTTTTTTTTTTTTTTTTTTTGGGGGACAAATGTTTTAGCTTTTCATCAGTCAGCATGAAGTTCTCTATAAGAAGAGTGAAGTCTTACCTACATCAATTACACTAACTAAACACTCCGAAACAAAATTGAAGAAACTGAAGCCAATGGAAATGCAAAACTATGTAACAAGATAGAAAGAAACACAGAATCCCTCAACCAGTAGCTACAAAGAGTTCACGATCTGTGCCTAATTCCATTACAAGAGTCCAATTATCCTTGACCAAAGGTACGTAAAAATCTATAAAAATTTTGACATGTGCTAATACTATTTTGTATGCAACTTTGAAGGCATGTCGATCATTATCATTTCTTAAATTTTAAAATTTTCCAAAAATTAGAGCATGATTCGTATTCTATCATAAATCCAAAGCTTATTACATGTTTCATAGGATCATTAAAAAAGTACGAGTAAACAGAAAATGAAGCCTGGCAAAGGTCAAAATGAGACATCAGATTGATTGGCCGACGAAATCTTGGTCTAATGCCCAAGGTTGTAACTTAAAAATTAGAAGTTCTAAATTTAAATTCCCATTTCCCATCTTTGTTTCTTAAAAATCCATGAATCATTACTTAATTTGTCAGGCATTTAAAGTGGTTGTATACATGGAACATGTTTAGGCAGACTCAGTTTACAAATCACGTGGAAGTCTATAATTTTTACCAATATTCTACAAGAATTATGTAGTTAGTAATAGAAGATGATGCATGAAAATAAATGGTCACTGAAACTGATACTAACACAAACCACATGGAGGTCTAGGATGCTACCCAAATTCTACAATGTTGAAAAAATGAAAAAGACATTATTTGGACTTTAGCGACGACTTTGTGTTGAGATGAACATTGATAATCAAATGTTTAATTTGTCTGGCAAAGTGCTCCAACGGTGATGGGACCACGGGCAGGGGCAACCATTCCTAGCGGTTTTGTGTATTTTGCACATCGCATAATTTTATTTGTATACGGCGTAATTTTGTTTACACAACGTGTAATTTTAGAAAAAATTTTTGTGAACCCCATATATGTTGTTAAAAACGAAGTACAAGAAGTGATCTGAATCGTATAATTTTTTTGGACCAAATCCTGGCCGTTCAGGTACGGTCCTCCTGCCCTGTCTCCACGGTGATGGGTTTCTCATGGAAAACGCGTAAACTTCACTCACATGGAGGCCAGGAACGTTGCCAAATCAACTACGTAACCATGTTGAAGAAAGTGAAAACAAAAAGAAGGCATTATTTGGATTTTAGTGATGTCTTTGTGGTTAGCTTAGGGCTGCAAACGAGCCGAACCGAGTCGAGCTTTGGCCTTATCGAGTCGAGCCTTGACTTAATTTCATCGAACTCGAACTCGAGCTCGACGAGCTGGCAATTTTGAAGCTCGAGCTTGAGCTCGACTCGATTCGAGCCGAGCTCGAGCTCGAAAAAATAAAAATAATTATTTTATTTTTTTAAAAAATAAATAAAATAATATTTTTTATTAATAAATAATAAAATATTAAGGATATTTATGTAATTTTACTATTAAAATAAAAATAAAAATAAAAATATATATATATACTCGAGCTCGCGAGCCGGCTCGCGAGCTAACGAGCTTAATATTTTGAGCTCGAGTTCGAGCTCGAGTTTGACTCGACCAGCTCGAGCTCGACTCGAGCTCGAAAAATGTCGAGCTCGACTCGAGCTTGAATCGAGCTGCTCGCGAGCGGCTCGATTCGTTTGCACCCCTAGGTTAGCTGAACATGGCAATCACTTGTCTACCGTGTTAAATTTCACATTACTCATGTTTTGGGCTCATGTCGTTTACGAATGAAGCAAAGATTATACTTGTAAGTATTTAGCAAGAACCTATTAGCAGTTACGTGTATTCAATTCTTTCAATTTAATTAAGAACCTTTCTTTTTTCAGTGTAAGTAGGAGATTTCGAACTCGATTCTTTTAGTTGCATTCCTTCTTCTGATATCACTCAATCTTTCCCTTTCCTAATCCAAAAACCTATTTTCATCAAGAAGCATGAAAGATCTTGCTTATCAAGGAGACAATTATGGATTTCAATGGGCAACAATTTTTTGTTATCACATCCGAGTATGTAAGCTCCTCTATCTGGAATGTAAAGACGAAGTCCAAGGAATCTGCTATTCTGGCAATCAGATGATCTCCGATTAATTGATTTGGTCCCCCGTTCACCTTGGCCTCTTTATATAACACATAGCTTGCAATTTCGAAGGACTAAAAGAAGACCTTTAGCGTGACTTTATTTCCCTAATAGACTTTGTGCTAGAAATCTTGTAAACTCTTAATTATTCTTGTTCAGAACAATACAATTTGGAAAATATCAGCTTCTCCTACACTTTAGTATGATTGTAGATTATCCTCCCCATTTTGATTAAATGTACTTGTTCTAAAATTTCTCGTCATGTATGAGGTCAGTTGACATGGTTCGTTGGTTGCACCTACAATCATAAATGTCACCATTTGAAATTATCTATGAAGGTACTACACGCTTTCCTTTGTGAAAGAAAATTGTGGTTACATCAATGAATGGTAAGTGACGTGCATGAGGCAACAAATTTAATATCCATATTAGATATACCTATAAATCTACATAACTATCGACATTAACTATGCTCAGAATCTATTCTCATAATTGTCGACATTAAATATCAATAGATAAGTCAATGTTGAAACAAATGCCCAGTTATTAGTATACGCCTATCTTGATAGGTGTTTTAGCCGTCTCCAAGCCACAAAGTCCAAGAGCGGCACCAAATGTACCGAGTTGCAAGTCTTCACCCAATGAGCATGTTATAACAGATGCAGCGGAACGGAAGAATAAGCAAGAATAAATTTGGGGGAAATCATATTTTTTATTAGTGAGATTCCCAAACATCTCAACGGAGGTTGAAGACCTGATTCAAGACATCTCAACAGAGCAAAAATGATAAAATTATATTACCAAACTAATGATGATTTAATGATATTTTGATTTCTTGTGCCATAATAATTAGTGAAGCTCTCCAACTACATCTATAATGATGTGATCATTAAAGTAAAGGGTCCACAATTGCTATGTGTCATGGTCATGGCCCCTTCCTGAAACTTCATTTTCCTTGTGTAGCTACAAGTAATCTGTAATGGTATGATCATTAAAGTACTACATCATCATTTAATTAGAGAGAACCATTGCAACTAATAAACCATTGGCACCAATTCAAGGATATTCAATTTGATTGATACAAGCATTATCGATTTATTGATTTTTTTAAAATTTTTAAAATTCTTTTTCTAGCAAGGGAATGATGGGATTTAAGAAGCGGGAAGAGATAACGAGATTTGAATGCACGACCTCTACATCCTGATGTCTTAATTTTATTCACTAGACCAAGGTTTCATTGGCTCGTTGAATTGATTTGCCTTCGACATAAATGTAACAACTTATGTTTCATTAGTTCTTTTAATTAGTGTTTCTTAAGGGACCCGTCAAGACATACCTAAGTGCACATAATTAAGATATTTCAACAAATTAGTTTGCTAGTTTGTCATCCTATTTAAAGGCATCAGTAGCACCTATAGCAACAGATCTATCTCATACATTCGACAAGTTATTAAGCTTTGCAAGATGTTAATGGTTTGATTAATTGTGTCGTGATCTTTCAAAGACTTCTGGGTTAGTTATTGGAATGATACATCCCTTATTTTTTGCAACTAATGTTGATAGCCAAAACCAAAATGGGGCCTTATTGGGGATAGCAGTCATTAAATAAAAGAATTTCGTACGTTGATGTGACGCAACATCACACGGAAATCCACAAACACGTTTACATATGGTTCCGGTTCGTCATTGCAAAAAAAGCATTATTCGGATTTTAGCGATGCCTTGGTATGCATGACATTATTATTGATAATCAAATCTGTCACTTATCTGGCAAAGTGGTCCTTATAAAAAGAAAGTTAACGTATATGAATAAAATGTTTCTCGTATATTTGGTACAATATTATATGATTATATATACACATGAGTACATGTATGCACATATACACCCCCTTTCCTGACGTGATAAGGAGAATTTTAGCAGACAATTAGAGGGCAATGCAGTTGTGTCATGTCTCGTTTGGGCTGGCCATATATCCATATGATTAGGTCCCTCTATGACCTTAGACTTCCATAACAGAAAGGTAGCAATCTTGAAAGAGTGACAAAGAATTTTATAGTACAATGTTTCTACTCCGCTGTAATTGTTCCCCATCAATAGGCAATAGCTGTAGAAAAAGCATGCGAGTAATGTATGAAGAAATACTTGGTCGATCGGCATAAAATTCAACCATAGCCAGACCAATATATAATTATCAAAACAACCAACTTCTCCCAAACATTGGTGTGACTATAGACTCTATTTGATTCCATGTACTTCCCATTACTTGTTCTCCAACAACCATATATGTCGTATTTTGACATATCCGTCATGGGCCTATGTTTCGTCCGTGGAGGTATTTACTCACCTGACAGAAAAAAAACATGACTGTGCAGCAATTTCCAGGTTATCTCCCCGCGTTGCCTGATAAGCTTCATGTGAATTCAATTTAGTTTCGTCTAATCGTTAGGACACCACCGGAGAGCTCCTTTCTGCAATTTCCCATCACTTGCTACGGTTTTATGGAGGATGAAAACAGTGTAATGCCGACATTGGTCAAAAGTAGAATTGCTAATCAATTTCTTAACAGTTGTCGCTCACCTAAATTTCACTAGAAAGGAAAAAGAGTGGGAAGATGAAGCGACACTAGCGATCACAAAAAACGTGACGCGCTGCTCGACCCTTAAGTTCTTGACGAATGATATTGATATGGAGAGGGACATGAGCAGGAACGGTGCACTACCCTTTAAATAGGTCGTACCACATCATAAATTAATGGATAAATTACTTATAACCCTTGTGATTTTATATAACACCAAATGACTTTCTAAAATTTCAAAATAATCATATAACCTCTCTATGGTTTTATGTAAAGTAGAAAATAGATTAAATGCACCATCAGTTACGGCGTTTATATCAAACGCGCGTAATAAAATCTTAATATCCATGTAACCTCTTATGGTTTATATAAATATTAACTTTATCCCCTATAATTTTTGCATTTATTCATAAGTTACGGTGTTTATCCCAAACGCGCTTTAAAAGCACGGGTAATAAAATTTTAATCTCTATGTAATGCATTATAGTTTGTATAAATATTTACTTTATCCTCAATGATTTTTGTATTTATTCATGTAATCCCTCTATACTTTTATACAAGATAGTTAATCAGTCAATTAATTTAGCATTCAAATAAAGACACTATTGATATTTCAATTAATGATGTTATCTAGGTTATTTTTCGTCAAATTTTCACTTTATATGAAACTATAAAGGATAAAATGAATATTTTAAAATATTAGGGAGGTCATATGATAATAGATGAAACTACAATAAAGTTATGTATAATTTACCCTAAATTAATATGCACGTTTTTTGCGCTCCAACTTTTTGACATTTACATTCTTCTTCTTCCACTAGAAGACCAAAAGAAAGATGAATATGGAAGAGGAAAGAATAGAAAGAAACACTGAACCCAAATGTTGAGCTCTGGTAGAAAGAAAGTAGATTGTCTTTATCGTAGGAATTTTCTCTTATCAGCTTGTCCTACCCCACACCACACGATAATACAGATACCACCACTTAGACAAAAAGGACCACAAAAGAAAATGATTGCATTGCTGCCTAGGATCTCAAATGGGAATACATTACCGAGTCACACGCACGCGAATTTGCATGGACAAGGTGACTTAAACTCTCAAGGGCTATTAAGTAATTATCTCCACGAAGCTCTAAAAAAAAAAAGAGAGAAGAAGAACTAAAGATTGATTAGTAAACTAAAACGAGTGTCACTTCACTGCACACGCTTAGGAGCTGTTTTAAAATAACCCTCATTTCATTCTTTGCCTCTTCGCCGTGCAGTATAAATAAAACCATCATTAAATCTTTTGAGACACAACACAAAACTTTCAGCTTCAGAAACAACACCTTGATTCTTTTGAATAAAACCCTCATTTCAATCTTTTCCATGCGCTATATATAAAAGAACCATCAACTCATTCTTTTGAGAAAACAACACAAACCTTTCATAAACTTTAAGATGTCGGACAAGGGAACGAATGTCAAGGTTGAAGGAGGAGAGGCAAGCACCGGATCATCATCGACGAAGAAGCTTGGAAGCATGTTTCCTAAAGAGAGGAAGCATGTGTCCCAGATGATGGGAGAAAAGATTAGTGAAGCTATTTCTTCTGCTGTAAAAAATATCAAGACCAAGCTCAAGATCAAACCAGATGGAGGTAGTGACTAAATGATTATGAGCTGATGGTGGCTTTCAATGTTTGTATGTTATTGCATTGTACGTTCAAATCATTGGCTATGTTGGTGATCATGAGTGTGCGTAACCTGATGTTATCAACTTGTATCGATGGTTTTAGTCCTTATAGGAAACAGAAAAAGAGTGTTTCTCTAGTATTTTAGGTGTTTTTCGGCATTTGTATACGAGCAGAATTCTTGAGTTTCTTCAAGTCTATACACGAGAATTACTATCTCCCCTCTTTTTTCTTGAGGCTGAATAAATTATGGTTAGCCATCTCAACCAATTCTGACACGACTCGACTGAATCATAATCGGAATGGAGGGAATCGATACAATACCGATTTTCAAATCGTCAATAATTTTATATTCACGATTACTCGTTTTGATTCGGCCGATATTAGCTTACTCGAATTTATAATGCATGAAATCGACCAAAATATTCGAATCAACTCAGAGTCGACTCAAATGATTTTTTAAATCGTTCCTTTTTATGGTATTTAGACCGCGACTCGCGGCTACAACTATTCAAATAATGATGGCTTCGTTTCTGATTGATGCTTGAATTTTTTAATATGAAAAATAAGCTTTTGATTATGGCATGTAAGATCCATTTCCTACTCAATTTCATTGGAGTTGTGAGCTTAATCATGTAACTAGGAAACTCTTAAAAAACTTGTCTTAGAAAACCATCTAGAGTTCTAGACTAGACAGGACGAACGATATTTGTGACCAACTCTAGGAATTCTTTTTTCTTTTTTGGGTCTTTGAATATTGGCTATTTTGACAATTCTAAGAAGTCAACTGCACGTGTTTTGACTTTTGACAGTATTATGAAGTCAACAGCGAGACTTATCTACGAATTTAATCTCAGAAAACCAGCTGGACTAGACTCGACCTGAGGAGGACCTGAGGACACGACCAATGTTGCCTCTCCAGCTGGACTAGACTCGACTTGAGGAGGACCTGAGGACACGACCAATGTTACCAGCTAGACCAATGCAAAAACTGTCAACAGCTCCCGTTCACACATCCCAACAACCCTTCCCTTATTTTGAGAAATTCCCAACCTTGTAATAAGTTTTAAAATTACCCTACAAATTGGGAGGTTTAAGAGTTGATTTCTGCCGAGGGATCATTGCATTAAGCAAATGCGAGTTCAAGAATCCTCGCATTAGATAAGTGCAAATTCAAGTCAAGTTTTAATAATGAGAAAGAAGAATCTTTTTGTTCTAATTTTTCTCGATTCATTTGGACCTTCTCTTAGTATATGTTAGAATAAGAATAAAAGTAAGAGATGATGATTGATAAAAAATAAAAAAGAAGATGAATGTGGTCAGCAAGCTTAAAAAAACATGCATTTGCCTTTATATGACAATTTTTCCTTTGGTCGCTTGTTTTGCTTGACTTATAGCAAAAAAAGAAAAGAAAAGAGAGCTTTAAGAAAATAATAATGATAAAATTATCAAGTCTGACCGAACCAAAATCCAATCATCCAATTAGCTGATGAACCCTTCTTTTGTTGTTCATCATTTTGACTCTTTTGACTACGACATGAATAGTTTTCATTGCGGCTGTCTCTTATGAAGACATTCGGACAAGTCGACAAGAACTGACGTTTTTGTCTTACGCATCCAAAATATGCGAGTTATTTCAATGCACATTAAGATCCATTCGAATTTCAATTTCTAATCAGAACCAAAAAAAGATTAAAAAAAAAAACTCCCTTCTGTAATATTTCTTATTTACAAACTAGTAGCCAAGTACTAAGCATGCCTCTGGGAATCGAAGCCATAATCAGAGATTTGAATATTCTGAACTAGATCTGTAAATAACCTGGCTAAAATGAGGGTTTCTATATTCAAGTGGTTTAGTGTCATTAAACCGATCTTCTTCTTTTTTTTTGTTCTTTTTTTCACACAGGAAGGAACCTTCCATTTCCTTTGGTTTCGAGTTTTGGAATTTCCAACTGCTATATGGTATTCATGCTTGTACCACTTAAAAGGAATACTATTAGTTATATTACTTCTGTACTCGTAGTAATGCAAGGACAGCAACGTGTGTTAAAGCTACGGTACCTCATAACATTAAGTGATTGCGAAAAAAAAGAAGAAGGTTTTTTTGTCCACACTAGAAAAAGGCGACTAAAAGGGTTAGGAAAAAGTTAATATGCTATTTTGTTTTCTTGATTGTTGAGGCATTGAAACTTGCAATTCTTTCTTTATTATAAAATAACACAATTTTTATTTGTTTGTTAATGATTGTAATGTTTTTTTATTTCGTAAATCAGACGACTTGATCGACTTTTGATAATTGAGAAATTTGATCTGTATATTTTCTAACCCTTGCTTATGTTTCTGAATGTTATCTTTCTACTTGGTGATTGGAGGGCCAAATGGCCCTAATCCGTTTCTGAATGTAATCGATTTGACTTCCATGCGTTTCTTATAAAATAGGTGAATGGCTATTTCTTTAAATTAGAATAAGGATTTTAGTAGCATTACAAACTTAGTAAAATTGAATGTTATATATAAAACTCCCTCAATTGCTTTTTGTATTATTTGGGATATTAAATAACCGCAAAATAGTCCTAAATTCAACTGTGAAAATATCTAAAACATAAGAATAAGAGATAGGATAATGATAAATTTGAGAATTTTAATGACTAAGAATAGTTTATAACTTTAGAATTAATTTTTCCTACACTGATAATATATACACTATCAGTTTTGGATGAATGATAACTATGCAAAATTTGAATTTGTAATCCAATTTTCACACATGTGTCATGATTTTAGTAATAATAGCATATACACTGTCAGTGTATATAAGATTTGCTTCGTCAAAACGTCCATGCCGATCCTGGTACTTTCCAAAAGGGCTATGGAGTTGAAGGAAACGTGTTTAGAACTGGACTTGGCTTCTATACGTGGATTCGAATGTCCAAGTGAGTTCTTCCCCCTGAAATGGTATACTGAACCAAGTATATATTGCCCTATGTATCAGTTTGAAAGTCTCAATTTATCAGATTAATTACGTATTTTTCTTCTTAATTAAAGCCAATCAATTCTCAATTGAGGAAAATTTGGCTCCCTTAAATGATTTAATTTATTGAAGAGATAATGGGCCAATGTTTGGTGGGCTCCTCCTGAAGTCTAATCCAATTTAAAGCCCAAAGAGAAAAGGGATTGAATTTCCTTGACTTTGAGTAGATATAGCAAGGCCTGGTTTTGTGAAAATTGAAAGACTATTACTACTAATTTCCAAAGACTATAGTGGGCTCATTCCTTTTGCAATATAAGGATAAAATTATGCAGAAGAACGTTTCCTTAATTAAAAGGAACCCATTCTCTAACCACGCCTCCCTACTCCTAACCCTCTAGAAATGGATCAGGGTCTTTCAAGTTGATTTCTATCCAGTTTAGCTAAATGTAATTTTTCCAACTTTTGACATGATCTGATCATGATTTTTTTACCAATTTAATTGTATCACTTGACAAATTCACGTTATATAAAGTTGTATTAGTTTATACTGAGTTTTGTAAAAATTACATAATTAGACTAGTTTGGACAAAAGTTCAACTTGAGAGACCCCACATCCAATGAAAACACAAAATAGAGACAACTCTAAATCAGGTCTAGTGAAAGTATCAGGTAGCTCAAGTTTGGCGCTTTTGCAGTTCCGTGGAACCTAATTTTGTAAATCTGGATTTTAAATGTATGATATTTGACCGTAGTTGTAATATCATTTGAGCATTTGTATTTTTTGCATTTTCTGTGTTCAAAATTTATGCTAGCTCAATGGGATTAAAAATGGCACTTGTACCATCAGCAAATCTTTCGGATAAGAGCCTGTACTATTGTACGTGCAATTCATGAATTAGGTTTTTAAAACTCAACGGTTATGATTGAATATAGAGCAAAAATCTTAAAAATCAAGAAACGATTGTTGTTTTTTCATGTACTTATTTAGTGTATACATTTGTTAGTAGTATATAAATATTTTTATCTTACTTCATAATTGAAAGTTATAATTAGTAATTACCATCAAAACTAGTAGAGGGCCATAGTCAAGAATCTTTAAAAAGTACAAATTGGATGAAAAGAGAAAAAGACATCCTTTAGGGGAATACTAAAATAACAAAAACCCCGTTCAAGTTGATTTTTGATGATCATCATCTTTGACAGCCTTGGAACCAGATTCACCACCTTTTTCAGCCGCCATGATCTCCTTCGCCATTCTCTTTTTCGGGGGAAGAGAACTATGGCTAACTCTCTTGGCTTTGGAACCAGCTGCTCTTTTTTCATCATTGATCTCTGCTCCGTCAGGGTTCACCTCCTTGTTAGGATTCTTTGCCTCCTCATCTGCCATGATGACTCGATCTTTCTTTCGGTATTTTTCAGTTATCTTTATATGTTTTTCCTTCCTAATTTGAATGTGTTATCCTCCCCCTTGCTTACTGCTATTTATAATGGCTCTTTCTACATTCTTCGTCGTACTTGTGATGAATTTTCTTGGTTTTCATCGATAAGTAACCAGCTTAGGAATCATCTCAGAAATTGCATGGTTAAAATGAAGCAACATCTTTGACATTTCAATGGATCATTACCAAGCATGCGACAGAAATTCACTGAGGTGGAAGTATAAAGATTTCTGAAGAAAATTAGGTTATTGAGGAATGGAAAGACATGTGATTTTATATTTGAGACTACACCAAATTAGACTGGGACATGCTCGAATTTCATAAATCTAAAAGCTTTACCAAGAAATTCTTGCTCCTCTCACAAGAGATGTTTTGAATACAACAAAGAAAAATCTACTTTTCGAAAACAAAAAATCATAATCAGAACTGTAATTAACTGCCACACATCGATCAATTTTTCATTTTTTTAAGAATATATGGGTGACAGCGTTCATGAATTCCATTGTAGTTTCCGGATTTGGGTATTCCTTAGTGTATAAGGAACATCAAAAGGAATAATATGGAACTTTTTTAAAATACTCCAAAAGCTCATCGAAACCTCGGAGAAGTTTACACATTACGAGTTATGAGTAAAGGGCAATACTAGATTTACAAACCTATTATCTAATTTTGATAGAGTGGATTCTTTTAGAATCCATTTGTTTCAGGGGTGGTCCAGGTTCGGAACGAATTGGCAAAATAGAAAAAAATAAAAAGAAAACCAAAAGACTAAAAACCAACTGAAATTGGTTACCCATTGGAAAATGCTACGGTCCCTCTGAGTAGTGTACTTATGATTCTAATTCACTGACATCTTGCCATATTATCTAATGATTTAAACCCTTAAAATAATCTAAAAATTGATAATTATGATTTTATATTCAACGGTGAATTTAATCTCATTAGTACGGTATCCAAAAGAGACTGTAGAACTCTCCTAAAATTTCAACTAGCAAGCACGGGTGGTAGCTGCCCTGCCTAAGTTTCGAGAATTCCTTGTAGCCCTTAGAAAATTTTAAAATTTTGCATTGAAATTTTTTTCACCCCCACTAAAATTTTGACAAGATTCCATTACTCGCTTTTGCGTTACAAAAATCTTGAACTTTTACTCCTTATTAAATATGTTTCACTTTGCAATAGAGTTAGTTGCTCACTTCTTAGTAACTACTTTAATATTACAAAAAGTGTTACTCATTGTGTTACGAAAAATATCTTAATAATTATGTTCTGCATGAGTTTTGATTAATTATTTGATTGAATTTTCATTATTAATTCAAATTTAAGTATCTGGTTCCACATATATGTGATCTTTCATATGTGAAACTGGAAAACTGATAACATTATGTATTCAAAATTTTTGTTTTAAACATATAAAATCTACATTTACAGCCAATTAGCCTTTTTTTTTTGTTTCTTTACACTCTGATCTTACTTTGGAATATGATTTCTCCTTAAAGTTTCATGTTTGAGAATAGTCAAGTTTTACTCTGTATCTTGTTTCCCTTAAAAGTGTAAGAATGGGAAGATAGAAAATTTAGTTATATTTATTTAATATGTTAATGCATATTTTTATTATTACACAATATATAGCTTACCTTATTCTAGTTCATAGACTTATGTGTTACTATTATCTCTTGGTTATTTGTGTTACTATTATCTCTTGGTTATTTTTTGGGAACAAATGTATTATCTTTTTATTGATCAGCATGAAAAAACTATAAGAAGAGGGAAGTCTTACTTACATCAACTACACTAACTGTACACTCCAAAACAAAATTGAAGAAACTGAAGCCAATGGAAATGGAAAAGTGCGTAACAAGATAGAAAGAAACTCTTGTTTTTGACTTAACCACTTGTTAAGAACCCCAGCTCATAAAGAAGGAAAGATCCTTTAATTGCCAGGGCATGTGACGGTTTTTGATAGAGGAGACAAAGGGGATAGAGAAAAAAAAATATGCACAGGGTGGAAGAATAAAGATTGGTTAATGATTTAAATTACTGAATGATTGACGGTGTGACATGAGAGAGGCCATGCAACAGTTAATCATCTAGATTAGGATATAAACAAATATCATCTTGGTAAAAGACTCGTATATGAAATTTTGTTAATGCCAATGAGGCTTTGGTTTAGTGGTAAAATAGTGAAGATTGAAGCTCTATAAATAAAAAATCCTAAAGTAAGTCTCACTAAATTGTAAGTTATTATCTAACCATGTGTTAGATACCCTCCCAATTAGTTGCGGATTAGATTGTAAAGTTGCTCAAATGTTGAGTTATAATCTGTTAGTATTGATCCATCGTCGTTGGATAAGTGTTATTTTATCAAAATAAAATAACAGTTTACCCCTAAAATTGATATATCCTCTTTTGTTTTAATTGGAATTACTTTCCCTCTATCCATTTTTTTATTTGATTCTTGTGCCACAGAAAAAACTTTTAGCCTCAATTGAAGCCACTTAAGAACAAATAATATCTACGAAATGATTGGCTCTATTTGGATAAATTATTTGTTGTTCACCTGGAACAAAAAAATAAAAACAGATATGCAAAAAAGAAGAAAGATTAGATAATAACAATATATTAGTACTCAAGTGTGGAGGGTTGAGGCACGGATATCTTGCTCTCTTTAAGGTGATTCAAGTCTCTGCGAAGAATTAACTCCGGTGCAACAGATTCTCTAGTTTGTCACCCCCAAGATACAACAGCCCAGTCACACTTGCTAACACTCTCTCTAAATTGCACAATTAGGAGAGTAAAGCTCTATAAACACCTTTTGTTTCTTGTCTCATTATGAGATAGAAAATAGTGAATTTGTACTAAAAGGACATAAGTTATTGTAGTTGAATTTTTTCTATCTCAACTATGCATATATATAGGTGAAGAAAAGTTAGACAAAATAACTTATGTTACTAATAAGACACAAAATAAATTCTGAAATTATTGGCCATTCAAAACACATTCAAAGTTATAGGTTACAAAAAAACTTATTGTAATTAAAAAATCATAATTTCATATAATGATTCTTTGGACAATACCCATTCAAATTCAAATTTGAATTGTAAGTTACAAAGCTTCAATGTAATTGAAAGGCCATAACTTTATACAATAAATATTTAGTAAAACCATTCAAACACCTATAAAGTTTAGAAAATTTATTTCCCTTGTAATATGCACATTTAATTGTGAATTTTATTATTTTATTAAAATACTACAACAATCCCCCACTTATTTTAATAAAATAGTATAAAATTTAAATGGCAAGAAAGGACTATCATACTTAATATAGGTGGCAATGCCTTGAACCTATATTTAATGTTGCAGTAATTTCTAATACTAGAGCGAGTAGTGAACTACAGTCATGAACTATGGCTGCTTATGGGATATTAGATATTACCTTACACATATAATAGTCCAAGTGTTCTCATGAGCTCTCAAAGCTGGCACTTTTTGGCCCTGTGCTCAATCCCAGTTTCATGAGTGTTTTAGAGAATAAGTCCCAATTCTCTTCAGGGCGACCCCACCCATACCACTCATATAGGTGAAATCCATCAAGAGTGCTCCTGTAATTCAAACACTCCACTCATAAGAGCTATAGATTTCATTAAGAGTAAAGAAACTCAACCTTACTTACATTACAGGATATATACACATACACCATAGAGATGGAATATTAATAAGGTTGTGCACATTTTTATTCAAACCACTATGTGATTCGTTTTTCCCTTTGAACCCAATTCTTGGGATATCCAATCATTAGGTTGGGTATCCTTACATGTGATTTATGTAATTATGGACTTTAATCCCATCCTTCTCGAGGTATCCCAAACTTTTTCTCTAGCTAGAGGTTTTGTCAAGGGATCAGCTATATTATCCCTTGACCTTGTATAATTCACATTGATGGTACCATTTCCAATATATGCTCGCACAATACTGTGCTTTCTTCTTATTGCTCTTGATTTTCCGTTGTAGTATCGATTATTTACCCTGCCAATAGCTGCAGTGCTATCACAATGTATCAATATTGGTGGCACTGGTTTTTCCCATAATGAAATCTCATGTGTAAGATCCCGTAGCCAACTTGCTTCTTCACAAGCTGACGCTAATGCGATTAATTCAGCTTCCATTGTAGATTTTGCTATAATTTGTTGCTTCTTTGATTTCCAAGATATAGCACCACTAGCTAAAGTAAAAATATATCTAGTAGTGGATAATGAATCTCCAAACAATGTATTCCAGTCTGTATCACAAAATCCTTCAACAACAACAGGGTAATTTGTATAAAATAGACCATAAGATTTAGTCTTAGCTAAATATTTCATCAGACGGTCAATTGCATGCCAATGAGTGATATTTGGTTTGCTAGTAAATCTACTAAGTACTCCTACGACATATGCAATATCCGGTCGTGTGCAATTGGTTGCATAACGCAAACTTCCAATTATACTAGCATATTCTTTTTGATTGCACACATCATTTCCATTTTCAGTTGGAAATAAGTGAACACTAGGATCAAATAGTGTACTAACATATTTAGTATCACCATAATTATATTTCTATAGTAATTTTTCAATATAATGTGTTTGATCTAAAGAAATACCATCAATTAATCTAGAAATTTTCATTCCAAGTATAACATTAGCTACACCCAAGTTTTTCATATCAAAATAGCTTTTTAGTAACATTTTTATTTTCTCAACTACACCTAAATTAGAACCAAATATCAATAAATCATCCACATATAAGCAAATAATCACATGTAGATCATCAATATTTTTAAAATATAAACATTTATCACATTCACTACATTTGAAACCATTTTCAAGTAAGCAAGTATCAAACTTTTCATGCCATTGTTTAGGAGCTTGTCTAAGACCATACAAGAATTTATTTAATTTACACACTTTATCTTCTTGGCCAGATACAATAAATCCTTATGGTTGATCCATATTTATTTCTTCATCTAAATCACTGTTCAAAAAAGCCGTTTTTACATCCATTTGGTGAATAACCAAATTATGAATAGAAACAATTACAATTAAAAATCTAATTGATACTATCCTTGAAATTGGTGAGAAAGTATCAAAGAAATCAATATCTTCTTTTTGCTTGAAACCTTTAGGAACTAATCTTGCATTATATTTTTCTATTGTTCCATCTGGTTTATATTTTTTCCTAAGGACCCATTTGCAGCCAATAGTTTTACAACCAGGTGGCAAGTCAACTAGTTTCCAAGTCTTATTAGAAATTAAAGAATCCATTTCATCATTAATAGCTTCTTGCCAAAAAATTGAATCAGGGGATGATAAAGCCTCTTCAATAGTATTAGGAATTTCTTCCAAATTATAAACATAATAATCTGGACCATAATCTTTTTCTATTCTAACTCTTTTACCTCTTTTAGGTTCAATATCATTCATATGTTGGTTTTCCAAAGAAGAAGTTGATGCAAATGCATTATCTTTAGTAATTTCTTCACCCCCACTATTTCTAGACACATAGGGAAATTTGTCTTCATGAAAAATAGCATCTAAAGATTCAATCATGACATTATTTTCCAAATCTATAAAATCTATAGGCTTTACTTGTTAAAGAATAACCAACAAAAACACATGTAGAAGCTCTAGCACCCAACTTTGGTCTTTTAGGATCATTTAATCGTACATAAGCCAAGCAACCCCAAACTTTTAAATAATTTAAATTAGGCTTATAATGTTTCCAAAACTCAAAAGGAGTTACTTTGGAATTTTTATGAGGTATTCTATTTAAAACAAAACAAGCAGTCAGGATTGCTTCACCCCAAAGATTAAAAGGTGCATTAGAACTCACTAACATAGCATTAGTCAAATCAATTAAGGTTCTATTTTTTCGTTCTGCTACACCATTAGAAGATGGTGAGTAAGGAGGTGTAGTTTCATGAATTATCCCCAACGACTTAATATATGAATCAAAGCCAAGTGATTCATATTCCTTACTAACGGGGTTTTTATATACGTACAAGTTTAAAAAATCCGAAATACACCCGTTTCACTGCAAGTATACAGGTCAACTAGTAGTTTAGGGTATATATCGGGTCAATCCCACGAGGAAGAGTGAACAATTACCGGTACTACTAAAGCTTCTCTATTATTTAGACTATCAATGAATTATAAGGAATGAAACCTACTGAACTTATGCAAAATAACAAATGAAAGCTCCTTAGGTTATGATATCCCTAACTACTCATGCAAGTGCTATATTTGGATCATTGAAAACTACTATCTAGGCTAGTTATGGTGTAATTTCCTTATGCATATGAAACCTACTTTTGTAGTGAATCAATTATACTTATAACTAATCCATACCTATTCTCATGGTTATGAAATTAGCTACAAGTTCATTTCTTCAATGAAATTACATGAAATGAATCACTTAAAACCACATAGGTGCACCTCTACTTTCGTGAGTGTACTCCCTATGTTTAGCACTTCTTGAACCAGTGTTAAATCTCAATTTTCATTGCAGAAACAACACCTTAGATAATTACAATTAATGGTACCAGATTAATCATGATTTAAAGAGCCAAAGTGCTAAATAACTTGCTCAAATCATAGCAATCAAATAACCAAATAATAAACACTAACAATCATAGAAAGTTCAACCAAACCCAAGGTTTAAACTTTAAAGACACATTGAATCCAAAACTTGCATATTAACCATACTTAAGAATCCAATACAAAAGATAAAGAATTGGAGAAGAGATAACCCATATCACTTGAGCTTCAACTCCTCCTTCTTTATCTCCATCTTCATCCTAATCTAGCCAATATACAAGAGTGGATGAGCTATACTACTCTATACTAAGCCAATCTAACACTCAGAAGATGTAAGAGCTACATTTCTGCACTCCCAAGCTCTCTCCCGTGTCTCTCTAGTCTCTGGTTGCTTTGTATATAAGCTGAAGGAAAGTTCTCTTTTTCTCCTTCTTGTTCTCTTTTTCTCCCCTCATGATTTCAAGAATCTCAAATTTGTAAAGGAAGTCAAAAGATATGTTGTTTTTGACTTGTCAATAACTTATTTTGTCTTCCCTTTTGTTGCAGAAGCATGTGCCTCCGAATTCTCTCACCTAAGATAGCTGGAAAATTGTGTGAAAAGTGAGAAAAACGGCTGTGTCACTTGCAGAAGAGAGAGGCAGATCCGAGCCTCAGATCCGAGGGGTGAAGAATGATCCGAGCTCGGATCATTGATGATCCGAGGTCTTTTCCATGTGGATCCGAGCTCGTATCGTCTGACCTCGGATCCATTGCTCCAGAAGTACAGACGAGGGCTCGGATCACCCTTGTTGCGTACAGATCCGTGCTCGGATCCATCTGATCAATTTCCAGATTTTCGATTCCTTCCTTTTTCTTCATTTTTGCTCCTAGTTTCTTTTGTACTTTATCCTCCAGATGATCCTTACATTCTTCTTCATCTCGTGCATGAATTCCATATATCAATCCTTCACAATTTCCCAGAATTTACACGTTAATCCACTCATTTATCAAATTTTGAACACTTAAACAATATTTAATCAATTATCACCAAAAGAGTTCAAATATAGCTTTAATCTTCTCAAAACATACCAAAAGTTCATGCCAAACTTATACAAAATATACGTTAAATATTCACTTGTCACTTACCTCTATCACTTCTAAATCTTTTGATTTTTTTTATCGAATTGATTTTCTACTTCTTTTATGTAAACTTGAAAAACATCAAAAACATCACTCTTATTTTTCAGCAAGTAAACGTAAGTATATTTAGAAAAAATTATCTATAAAAGTCACAAAATACCTTTTACCACCACGAGTTAAAATTCCTTCAAATTCACACAAGTCTGTATGAATTAACTCTAGAAGTTGAGAATTTCTTTCAACACTTTTAGAAGGTTTCTTTGTGATTTTTGCCTTGCTACAAGATTCACATTTTTCAAAATCATTATTTAATCTTGGAATCAAACCAAGATTGCTTAGATTTTTCACATACTTACTATATATATGATATAATCGTGCATGCCAAATATTCATAGAAGAAAGCATATAGACAAAACTAGGAGAAGCTTTATTGATAACATTCAACTTGAACATGCCATCACATGCATATCCTTTACCAACAAAAGCACCATTCTTCATAATCACATAGCTATCAGACTCAATAATTTGTTTGAAGCCAGCCTTATTGAGAAGAAATCCCAAAACTAAATTTTTCCTCATCTCAGGCATATGAAGCACATCTTTAAGAAGAAGTGTTCGACCAGAAGTAAAATTTAGTTCAACCTCACCAAAACCCAAAACTTTGATAGTATGAGAATCACCAAGCATCACTTGCTTATCTTTCTTGACGGGTGTGTAGCTTTTGAAGCGAGTGCGATCAAAGCATACATGTTTTGAAGCACCCATGTCTATCCACCAACCATCAGAACCCCCAAGCATGTTGACTTCCGTGATCATAACCACATAAGGTTCTTCGGTAACATTGGCCTGTGGTACAGACCCACGTTTCCGGTATTTGCATGTTCTAGCAAAATGTCTCTGCTTTCCACACACATAACAACCATCATTTGGAAAAGAGACTGATTTAAAAGGGGGCCTTTGATTTTTGCCCTTCTGCTGGAAGTTATTTCTATACTGGTTTGAGTGTTGATGCTTATGCCCATGTTTCATATTCTTTTTCTTTGGTTTCAGATGGGCATTATTTTTTGCATTCTTCTCACTGGACATGTTGTCATTGGAAGTAATGAAATTTACCTTGGTAGCACCATTTTCATTACCATTTTGTCCACTTTTGGCATCTTGATTTATTGCTTCTTCTTCAATCCTTAGACAAGTGATGAGACTTTCTAATGAAAACTCCTTTTGCTTGTGTCGCAAGCTCTTTTGGAATTCCTTCCAAGATGGTGGAAGTTTATCCACTATCGCAGCAACTTGAAGTTGTTCATCAATCTGAATTCCTTCGGACCTTAACTCATGTACAATCATTTGAAGTTCATGAGTTTGGGCCACCACAGATTTTCCATCCACCATTTGAAATTTGAAGTAACGGCTTGCGGCATATTTCTTTGCGCCTGCTTCTTCAGTGTCATATTTTTTCTGCAAAGCTCTCCAAATCTTTTTAGCAGTAGGATATGAATTCTCATAAAAATCATAAAATTCATCAAAAAGACAATTTAACAAGTAATTCTTGCAATGAAATTCATCGTCTTCCCATTTTTTGATTTTTTTTTCAAGAACTTTCTTGTCCTCATCACTCATCTCAATTGTTGAAATTTTTGTGGGATTTTTCTCCGTTAGAATGTAAGCCACTTTCATCAAACTAAAATAGAAGAGAACTTTTCCCGTCCATCGTTTGAAGTGGACTCCATTAAAACGGAATGGCTTGTTCAAATCACTTGACTCTTTGAAATGAACTTGCGAGTTGGTCTCCATTTGATGTGAATCACCTTAAAATTGTTGTTCACCTGGAACAAAAAAATAAAAACAGATATGCAAAAAAGAAGAAAGATTAGATAATAACAATATATTAGTACTCAAGTGTGGAGGGTTGAGACATGGATATCTCGCTCTCTTTAAGGTGATTCAAGCCTCTGCGGAAGAATTAACTCCCGTGCAACAGGTTCTCTAGCTTGTCACCCCCAAGATACAACAACCCAGCCACACTTGCTAACACTCTCTCTAAATTGCACAACTAGGAGAGTAAAACTCTATAAACACCTTTTGTTTCTTGCCTCACTATGAGATAGAAAATAGTGAATTTGTACTAAAAAGACATAAGTTGTTGTAGTTGAATTTTTCTATCTCAACTATGCATATATATAGGTGAAGAAAAGTTAGACAAAATAACTTATGTTACTAATAAGACACCAAATAAATTCTGAAATTATTGGCCATTCAAAACACAATCAAAGTTATAGGTTACAAAAAAACTTATTGAAATTCAAAAATCATAATTTCATATAATGATTCTTTGGACAATACCCATTCAAATCCAAATTTGAATTGTAAGTTACAAAGCTTCAATGTAATTGAAAGGCCATAACTTCATACAATAAATATTTAGTAAAACCATTCAAACACCTATAAATTTTAGAAAATTTATTTCCCTTGTAATATGCACATTTAATTGTGAATTTTATTATTTTATTAAAATACTACAACATTATTTTTTGAAAATTTTTTATATTTAGTCCACATATTTTTCAGTTATCTTTTTTATCACATGCAATCCTTTTTTATCTCACATACATCACATTAAAAAAATAAAAAAATTTAAAAAGTGCTATAGTGAATAGTATCAAAACTAAATTTCAAGGATTACTCATATATGCCCTCAATACTTTTTAATCCAATTTACAATGATTATTTTTGAAATGATCCAGAAACCTATTTCGATTAAGACCAACTCATTCCAACTTACATTGCAAATAAATTGAACACTTTTGGATGTTCATGAATTGAAGGATAGCTTAGCCATATATACATATATTACTAGTTTGAAGTTATTAAAATACAGGATGGATATATAATGCGAGATTATGTATGTGTATATAATACAAATTTTATTTCAAAGATATGATTAAAAGTTTGGTACAAAAATATAAGTTTGACTAAATTACACGTACAAATTCATGCACAAATCGTATAAATATATTTATAAAGTTATTAAAATAAAAAATACAGGTAAAACTACGTATAAATCTATAAAAAATTTTGATATATGCTAATACAACTTTGAGGGTATGTCGATCATTATCCTTTCTCAAATTTTAAATTTTTT
The DNA here is from genome assembly GCA_023065735.1 of Coffea humblotiana. Taxonomy (NCBI): domain Eukaryota; kingdom Viridiplantae; phylum Streptophyta; class Magnoliopsida; order Gentianales; family Rubiaceae; genus Coffea; species Coffea humblotiana. Next base: position 28,639,976 of record CM041217.1, on the reverse strand, counting down.
TCCTAAAATTAGAGTATGAGTCTCATAGTATCATAAATCAAAAGTTTATTACGCGCTTATCGGATCATTAAAAAAGTATGAGTAAACAAGAATATCAAACCTAGCGATGGTAAAAACGAGACATCAGATTGATTAGCCGATGAAACCTTGGTCTAATAGTCAAGGTTGTGACTTTAGGAATTGAAAGTTCTAGAATTAAATTTCCCTTTCCCCTCTCCACTTCTTTAATTCCATTATTTCCCTGCCAAAAAATATTGAAAATGAACGAGTCATTCTTTAAATTAAATTTATGATATTTTACCAAATTCTGACTGCATCTACGTACAACTTAGGATGTTCAGCCCTCCAAGTTTTATATATGCTGGTTTAATCGTGGCAGCAAAAATGCATGAATCATTATTTAATCTGTCAGGCAATTAAAGTGGTTCTATACGGGGAACACATTTAGTCAGACTCAGTTTTCAAACTTTTGTTACCTAGGCTATTCCAAGTCTATCCTCGAGGGATAAAAAGTAAAAGACGTAGACCAACGAACCTGCTATGCTGACAATCAGATGATCAAGGTTCTTCATTCACATACGCACCCGTGTTAAATTAAAGAAGTAAAAAGGACGTTTTTTTTTTTTGGATTTTTGTTTACTTTGGGATGACTTTAACATTGAAAATCAAAATCTGTGACTTTTTTCGGTAAAGTGGCCCTCACACTGATGCATTTCATTTTCGGGAAGAAGATGAAATTGACATGGAATTCCACAAACGCTTTCAATAATGTAACCATGTTGAAAAAGGCCAAAGGGCTTTATTGGGATGTCAGTTATGACTTTGTGATGAGATGAACATTGATATCCATACTAATGGCTGTTTCACGTGTTAATTTTCAAATAATAGCATCCAATTACAGATGACTAAACGGTTTATATTTCAAGTTATTAGCAAGATCGTACACACATTTTATTTATAATTAGAGCTTGAATGTACAGAACAGCAGAGAGCTTGCTATGGAAATGGTATATCTACTTTCATCTAAAAACTAAGCTACCTCTGTCAACTTTTAAGCAAAATAGACTGCGAGAAATCCCAACTAAGTCTAAGCAGCCAGTTCAATCTTATTGTTGTGCTTGCTATAGAAATAGTAATTTTGTCCAGTTCAATCTTATTGTTGTACTAATTGTTATATTATTTGGTATAGAATCATATTCCATTGTTAGACCCGTGGCGAACAAACTGGCACGCACTGTATCTTCCAATCCAATATAATTTTATCAGATGTCCTTTGTTTTTTGCAGTACTTGTGTTTTTCCGGCTTCGGAACATTCTTGGAAATGCTTCTTTTACAACATTTCTCTGTTGCCTACCCAAAAATAAATAAATAAAATAAAATTCCTTTGTTTGTTCAATCTTTCTTCGTTTCGTTGCAAATCCCCTTCCACGCAGACTTCGTCGGAGTTTCATTGTCAGTTCTTGTGAAAATCATCTTTGGTTAACAAGTTTGGATGTAGTCCTCGAGGAGCAAAGGCAATCAAAACATGAAACTTGCTTGATCCGAAAGAAAAATATAATCCAGAAAATTACAGTGAAGTGTATTTTGCCCAGAAAATGAAATATAGCCCATAGAAAAATCCATTTGGAATTGCTAGTAAACGAGGATAACAAACTTGAAATTTTGTTGATCAAATATATGCGTGCAGCTGCAAGATGATCATTGAGAAAGATCAAGAAGAAGATTAAAAAAAAAATAACTCACACAAATACTACGTAAAGAACTCGGTACAATGAGAAAAATAGACCACGACTACAAGGGAGATAAAATGAAACAACAATAAATATTCTGCTGCGAAGTTTGTACCATAATGTAAAGCTGGCCTGGAACTGGGAACATTACTCTAAAAGAAACCCAAAATTGAAAGTTTCTAGATCGTGTCAAGTAATATGGTCCAAGTTTAATCTCATCAAATTTTGTAAGCTACCTTTTGAGATGAAAGTTCGCACCTTATATTTGACCATATGACCAATCATTCTTGCCACCATCATGATTTCCTTTTGTCCTTGTTCTTCAGCTTTTGAACACCAGAAACGAGGGATTTTACAATTTTCTCTCCCACCGTATGTGACACAGACCTCCTGTCTTTTGGGATCACGCTTCCTTGTCTCTTGAAGGAAGCTGCCCAGGTACCATTGCTGGATTCTCGTGCAAAATCGCGCTTTCCTTCGCTGTTCTCGAACTTGTCTGCCATCCCTTCTTGTCTAGCACTTGGAGTGTGGATTATTTGGTTGGGAAAATGCGTTGGTTTTTTATGTGATTCAAGAGAAAGTAAAATATATATATATATATATATATATATATATATGTCTGTGTGTGTGTGTGTGGAGGTAATTGAGAGGAAAAGAAACAATATATTTATCAGAAAGTTCATGTGCATACTTGTATGTAGGCCAAAAAGCAGATTCAGTATTACAAAAATTTATTGGGACAAAATAAGTATCTTACAATAAAAAAATTCTAAAAACTTCAGGGGGGCCCAAAACAAAAAGTTGTAGACTTTGGACCATGGCAGCCTATGCAACCATAATGGCGACTGTATAGTTTAATTAAAGTGGGGATTGATTTGCTTTTAATTTTGATGAATAAAATTGATTTTGGAGCACAATTTTGTACTAGAGTTAACTTGTAGTAATTTTACCTTTAGTGGAAGTTGGATTGGGATGGTAAGATAGAAGGAATTATAAGTAGAAGGCTATGAATTCAAGACTTCCTATTTAAAAGGAAAAATGTTTTTACACTTAGTTATTGATCGATGAATTTCCTGCAAGCACACAGGATTGATCGCAGTAATAATTTACCTAGAGTATTATAGGGTCGAACCCATAGGGATGAGTTAATTTTTACTCTAATTATTCTAACAAAATAACAAAATTTAAATTCAAGAAGTGTATTTTCAACTAATCAATAAAAGAATAATTAATTCAAATAGAGGAGTGGTGAGAAAACAATAGACGCGGGGTTAGAATTTCAATTTAATCCCAAAATTTGAATCAATTATCTAGTTAATTTCTTAACAAACTATGAACACATTACACAATTGTATTCTAGATTATCTTTTTGATACATCTAAAGTGTACTTAATTAAATCCTACATCTTTCTCGAGATCATAAGTATTCAATTAACTCTTTAAAATCTTTGGTAATATAAGTGTATAATACAAATCCTAACCTACTTTTGTAATTAGGACTAAGTATGTTTATCTATCTAATGCACGGATGTATATCTCTTTTCAGTTTAATACAACCCTAAGGAGCATGTCTATGGCGACCAATCACAAACATGTAATTAAATCAAGATAGATAAATCATAACAAAAGGCAAGAAATTAAACTAGAAGAATTAATCAAATTCCTTCATAAAAACCTTAATCCTAGAGACAATTTAGTTCAACATGATTTAGAAGTTAAAACCACGAATTTAAAGGAGTTGTTACAAAGATAAGAAAAAGAGTAAGAAAACTTCTCAGTTGCTTGCTCCAATTTTCTCCTTGCACACTCCTTGATTCACCTCCGTTTGATCTTGATCTCTCAAGATTAAACTATAAAAAGATATTAAAATTAGATTAGACTAATGTTTTCCGCCCTAAAAACAACCTAAAGAACCCCTATTTAAGTTTCTTGAAAATATATCCTAAACAGGGTATGAATAGCTCTATTAGACTCGAAAAATCACATTTTTGCACATTTATCCAATGAAGACTGGCCCAATGTTTGGCCCAGTCATTGGGCTGAGTTTAAAAAACACCAAAGAATCTGGAGATGTCCAGTTGCGAAGTTCTTTGTGTTGTCCGGTGCCGGTCATAGATCCATCCGCGGATCAAATTTGAAGCCCCAAAAACTCCATCAAATAGATTGAATCAGTTTTTGCTCAAAACACAACTTTGAATAAACTTTTCCCAACGCCACAAAAATCAAGTCATTTAGAGATCTAGACGTTGAGATATGCCTAAAATACTGAAACTTGGTTGTAAGAGAATCGCAGCATAGCTGTACTTCAGTAATTTGGATTTTTTACTATAAAAACGTGAGAACCAAACTTTGAAGTCTCATAAAAGTTGTGGAGCATTCTTTTGACTTCAAATTTAATCAAGAATCATCTTAATCCAACTTGTGTAACTCAAGTTATCACCAAAATACTGAAATATGTCATTCCTGCAAAACCTCTTTCTCTTGACTTTATCATCTTTCATTGTTTCTTCACACCACGTTTTTAGTCCATTTTCTCTCCAATTAAGTTTTTCACCTATTAGAACAATATTTAAGCAAAATTAAGTAGTTTATACTTCAAGATAAAACTCAAATAATACGGTTAACTAGCAACTTATGCATGTAAATGTACTACAATGTACACCCTATCAAACTCCCCCACACTTAGCCTGTTCTTGTCTTCAAGTACAAGAACAAAACTAATTAAATACAAACAATGGCTATATTCAAGGCTATCATTATTAGAACAATCATTCTAAATAAGTGTCAAGTTGGTTACTTAAGAATCACATATTCATAGTTATCGCCACTTTTTGACATAAAAGGCAACACTTTAGTGAAAATCCCCGGTTACTAGGTAAAGACAACCAACGGGAATGTACTTCAACTTAATAAATAAGCGTATAAGCACAAATAAGAATATAAAAACCTACTTCATATCCAAATAATATGGGAGAACTAAAATTAATAATTAGGCTGAATTCACAAGAAAAATGACAGAAAATTATTTACAATGCCTAGAAAAATTAGCCATAAATTGAAAAGCTTTCAAACTATCAAATATTCATCAAAAAAATACTCTAAACCAACACTATTTAACACTTCATATATTCATAGACACATCACTTTAACAATAATAATACTCGAAATACAAGCCATTGTCTATCAGGAAATCAACAATAAAAACAAAAAATTGAAAATTTTAACCAAAAATTTCACTTCACTCATTCACCTCTCCCTCGCACTTAAGACAACATTGTCTTCAATGTTGGGGATAAAATAAAGAAATAATAATATGAAAAGAGTTGAAAGTGAAACTCCCCTAATAACAAATTGAGGGCCAAAGTTCAAGTGGGGGTAAGAGAAGTTACGTTACTATCCAATAACCAAGTTCAGAAAGCCATCCAACCAACCTATAAAAAGACAAGAAAACACTACAAATAGGAGTTAAATATGCCACTGACTAACCCAAACTAGAAAGCAATAAAATGCTAAAAAATAAACACCACCATTAATTCCAAAAACAAGGAATAAAGTTAGAAAGAAGTTAGATTGCCTCCCGAGAAGTGCTAAATTTAATGTCTTTAGCCGGACAAGGCTAAATGGAGTCATGGAGGATGAAATGGCTCAGACTTTTGCACATCTTTTAATTTATGTGCCCGTAGTACTGCATAACTGTTCATATCAACATTGCGCTTCCGGACCGCCAAAGAAGAATATGAACAATGATCATGCAAAGGTAGAAATCCTATATCTTGCTTTAAGACATAATTTGTACCATACAAATTGTTAGAAGTAGCAATATAGAAACAAGATTTCTCATATGAAAGATATTTTAAGGGTTCAAAATGATAGGTTGTAATTTTATCATTTATTTTTATTACTAATTTTCCCTATTACTTGACCCGATGTGAATTAATTGTTAGATTCTACTCACTTTTGGTATTTTGCATTTATTTCAGGGAGTAGAACGAAAATATGATAAACAAGTGCCAATTTGATAGGAAAGAAGTCCAAGTAACAGAGCTTGTCCCACGGGCATTTTTTGGAAAAGGAAAACTTTTTCCCATTTTTGGTATTTGCTGAAGAGGGCTACAGATGAAAGAAAGTGGGCTATTCCTGGGAGCCTCCGCACAGAGCAATTTCTTAGTTAGCATTAGATAGAAATGAGAAAACAGCAGAGAATTGGCATGACTTTTGAGTTGCTTTTATTGACTTTTTTTTATTAGCTTTTGGGTAGCTTTAGTTCACATATGTCAGGAGCAATTGAAGAATTGAATCATTGAATCATTATCTTTAGTTATTAGCCTTTGACTTTTCTTCGCATGGATTCTTAGTAGTTTTCTTCTCCTGTATGTCAAGACCAAGCGAATGATTAATCACTTTCGGTAGCTTGCTTTTCTCTCTGATTGGAACGAAATCAAATTGTCCCAATTCTCGGAGTTCAATGGCCGCGACTGATGCTTCACTCCTGTATGGGTTTTTCGCATCAAATATGAACTAACTTCCTTACTCTAGTCAAGGAACAACGGAGGCTCTGGTTCGCCTAAAAATTGTGAGATCGATTTAATTTTATCCTTTTCTTTTATTTATTGATATTCGCATATTCCTTGATTGTAGTGCTTATGATTAATTAATTAATTAATTGTCTTGGATCCGGATAATTAGTTAACTTGATAATCTATTGTCAATTAGGGCTTTAATTCCGTAATCGTTTAATTGTTTTGAATTAATGACAACTGACATGATTAGATTTGTGTCAGAGGGATACACGGGCTAATTTGAAATAACCCTGGTAATGTGTTATTTGGTTAGAATAAGGCTCCTCTAATACGTACGGCAATTGGGGAATTAAATCTTATGGACGTACCTAAAATTATTTTCTCAGTTAGAGAAGTGATTAACGGACGTACTTTAATCACCGACACAATAAGGAGGGGTTGACTGTCATCGCTTGTTTGGCAGTTATAACTTATTTATTAATAAATAATTGGAATTGCTTGTGCATCGATGATCAATTAGGTGAATCATTGCTGAAGTTCTTTCTTGGCTAGACCTTAATCATTATTAATCTAATTTTAGTGAATTGTCATTTAATTTCTAATTAGCTATTTATTTTTATTTGAATTTCTTTGATTGTCATCGTTTATACAAGAACACCCCTCGTGTTATTTTTGGATTTCAAAGAGACAAATACCCCCAATCCCTGAGAATACGACCCTATTTGCCCTATTAACAAATTAATAATTATTTGTGAAAAAGCTGTCTCATCGGGTATATCGGATCAAGCAAATTTTTCCGAGAACAAAGTGAATGAAATAACCCATTGCCACACCTAAAGTCTGTGCTCCAGTATTTGGAATCGGATTTTGGCTATTTTTTAATTAGCAATTAGGTTTATTTTTATTATTGTATAGGCATCGATAACCTGTCAATTTTTGACGCCATTGTCGGGGACTGATGTCAGTTATTTGTTTCTTTTTTTAGGTTCATTTTTGTTCTAATTTTTTTGTGCTTTTTCGAGTGTATGCCTCGTTCTTCTCGTACAGGTGAATTAATTTTCGACTCCGAGGTAGAGAAGACTGCGCGCAGAACAAGAAAAGAGACCAGACAACTCAGAGAAGAGCACTCCAGTGCTGCAACTCAGAGACCTGAATCAGAAGTTAAACCAATAGATTCGTTTTGGTGACACTTCGAGTGACTCGGATCAAGAAGAAGTCACTATGGCGAATGCACGAACATTAAGATAGTTGGCTGCTCCTAATTTAAATCAGCAGCCGTTATGCATTACTTTCTCAAATTTGAATGATAACACTACCTTTGAATTAAAATCTGGTCTAATTCATCTTTTGCCATCATTCCATAGTTTACCAGGTGAGGAGCCGAATAAGCACTTGCAAGAGTTTGATGTCGTGTGCAACAGTATGAAACTCCCGAAAATTACAGAAGAGCAGATAAAGATGAGGGCATTACCCTTCTCTTTGAAAGACTCCACGAAGAATTGGTTATATTTCTACCACCAGGTAGCATTAGCACGTGGGACCAATTGAAGAAAAAGTTCTTAGACAAGTATTTTCTTGCGTCTCAAGCTGCAAGTCTAAGGAAGGAGATATGCGATATTAAACAGCATCCAGGGGAGTCATTCTATGATACTGGGAACGGTTCAAGAAATTGTGCATCAAATACCCTTAACACCAAATAAGTGAGCAATTGTTCATCCAATATTTTTACGAGGGGCTACGTTTCAGAGACAGGAGTATCATTGATGCTGCGAGTGGAGGGGCACTGGTGAACCAAGACCCCTCGAGCAGCATGGGAGCTAATTGAGGGAATGGCTAAAAATTCGTAACAGTTTGGTACGAGTGAGGATGTCCCGATACGTAAAGTGAATGAGGTAGAAACATCTTCTATCCAGCAGCAGTTGACTGAATTAACGTCGTTTGTTAGGCAACTGACTGTAGAAAAATGCATCACAAGTTAAGGTGTGTAGGATTTGCACTAGTATAGGTCATTCTACGGAGATGTGCCCAATGATTCAAGAAGAAAGCGCGGAGCAAGTGAAGATGGCTGGTCACGCACTCGCACCAAGAAAAGCTCTATGACCCGTACTCGAATACGCATAATTCCGGCTAGAGGGATCACCCCTAACTTCAGTTATGGAGGAAATAGACAGTCTAATTTTGCACCAAATAGACAGCAGGGGCATCATCAGCAGTACCAGTCTCACCCGCCACCACCCCCTTCAAACTCAAGTCCGTCCGTAGAGGAGATGATGAAGTAATTAATTGCTAATTAGTAGAAGACGGACTCTGACCTGCAAAATATGAGGAATCAACTGGGACAGATACAAGCAATGCAGAGTCAGATGAGTCAGATGGCAATAGCAATTAACCATCTAGAATCACAAGTCCAAGGTAAACTGCCGTCTCAACCTGAAATGAACCCGAAGAATGTAAGTGCGATGACCCTAAGGAGCGGGAAGGAAATTCAGGGGTCCGAACTCACGGTTCCAAAGGACAAAGATGAGGAGATGATCGAAAATGAGCTTGAGAAGAAGAACAGTAATGACACAAAATCCAAAAGTACTTTCGGGCCCAGTCATTATAGTTAAGACTAATCCGCTACCATTTCCTAATAGGTTGGAAAAATTTAAAAAAGCAGGATAAGGAGAAGGAAATCTTGGAGGTATTTCGCAAGGTAGAAATCAACATTCCCCTGTTAGACGCAATCAAACAAGTGGCGAAATATGCAAAATTCTTGAGGGACCTGTGCGTCAATTGAAGGAGGTGAGGGGAGATGAAAAGGTCATTGTAGGGGAGAATGTGTCTGCGTCCTGCAGAGGAAGTTCCCACCAAAGTGCGGGGATTCAGGTATGTTTACTATCCTCTGTAGGAAAAGCAATACTCTGATTAGAAAAGCCATGTTAAACTTACGAGCATCAATCAATGTAATGCCAAATCTATTTATGCTTCTCTGAACATATGTTCATTAAAAGAAACTGGGATAATAATTCAATTACTGACCGAACCAATGCATACCCTGATGGGTTGGTAGAGGATGTGTTGGTCAAATTAATGATTTTGGTATTTTCAACTGATTTTTATGTGCTTGACATAGATGATGATCATATCCCCGATCCCTCACCCCTACTATTAGGTAAATCCTTTTTGAGTACAGTACAGACAAAAATTGATATTAATAAGGGTACTTTGTCTATAGAGTTTGATGAAAAAATTGTTCATTTCAATATCTTTGATACTATGAAATATCTCTCAAACTCTAATTTTAGTTCTATTTTTTTGTAAGTACTATTGACCCTGCGATGCAGGAAGTGTTTTTAAACTATTGGGCAAGGATGAATTGGAGGTTGCTTTAATCAAGCACCTCGAGTTAGAGACAACTCCTGAGGTGAAGTGAAGTGAAGATTTGAAATGCACAATAGGGGCGTTACACTCATTGCCAACCACAACAAAAAGGTATGAGATCTCACCAATTTTCATTCCCGAATCTCACCAGAGGGTACTGTCATCTGTGGTGCAGGAACCTATGCTGGAGTTGAAACTCCTGCCGCAACACTTGAAATATGCATATTTGGGCGACAACGAAATACTCCGATGATTATCTCAGTTGCACTCTCAAAAACTCAAGAGAAGAAGTTAATACGAGTCCTTAGAGAGTATAAGGAGGCGATAGGGTGAACCATCGCCGACATTAAGGGAATCAACCCCTCTATCTGTATGTATCGAATAAGGTTAGAAGATAATGCCAAACCTGTACGGCAAGTCCAAAGGAGGCTCAATTCTCTCATGATGGAAGTGGTGAAGAAGAAGATATTGAAATTGCTCGATGTGGAGATCATCTTTGCAATATCAGATAGCTTTTGGGTGAACCCGGTCCAGATAGTTCCAAAGAAGGCAGGAGTGACAGTAGAGGCAACCGGACGGGTGAGCTCATGCCAGTGTGTAAACCCACGGGATGGAGGTAGTGCATTAGACCATCGAAAACTGAACGCGTGTCACGAAAAAGAACCCATTTTCCTCTTCCATTTATTGATCAAATGATTGAGCAGTTAGCTTGTAAGGGTTTATTATTGCTTTTTAGATGAATTTTCAGAATATTTTCAGATAGCAATCGCACTAGAGAATCAAGAGAAGATGACCTTCATGTGCCCGTTCGGGACCTTTGCATATAGACGGATGCCATTCGGGTTGTGCAATGCACCTGCAACATTCCAGAAATGTATGGTAAGCATCATTTCAGAATATGTAGAGAAAATTATTTGAAGTTGTCATGGACGATTTCAGTATGTATGGTGATAGTTTTGATGCTTGTCTAGATAACTTGAAATTGATTTTGTTGAAGTGTATAGAGACTAATCTTGTGTTTAATTAGGAAAAATGTCATTTCATGATTGAACATAGGGATAATTCTAGGTCATGTTGTGTCTTCTAAAGGTATTAAGATTGACAGGATTAAATAGATATTATATTTGCTTTACCTTACCCCTGCGAGTATGTGGGAGGTGCGCTCTTTTCTTAGACATGCAGTTTTTATCGAAGGTTCATCAAGAATTTTTCAAAGATTGAAGCCCCGTTATTCTAGTTTTTACAAAAAGATGTGGCTTTCAAATTCAATGACAAATGTGAGAGTGTCTTCGACAAGTTGAAGGAGTTTCCACCGATCATTTAACCCCCTGACTGGAGTTTACCATTCGAGATCATGTGCGATACTAGTGATCATGATGTAGGGGCTGTGTTGGAGCAAATAGTAGGGAGGACAGCTCACGTCATCTACTATACATCCCGAGTCTTGAATGGGCTCAATTAAATTATTTTACTCCTGAAAAGCAGTTTCTTGCTGTTATTTATGCATTAGAAAACTTTATGTCATATTTATTGGATGCTAAAGTTATTGTATTTTCTAACCATGCAGCGTTGCGGTACCTAATGACCAAGAAAAAATGCAAAGTCGAGACTCATCAGGTGGATATTACTCCTGCAGGAGTTCGAGCTGGAGATAAAGAATAAGAAAGGCTCAAAGAATTTGGTAGCCGACCACTTGAACTGCATACCAATGAGATAGGAGAATGAACCATTGAGGGATACATTCCCTGAGGAACACCTGTTTTCTTTGAATTCTCAATTACCTTGGTATACAGATCTACTAAACTATCTCGTAACTGGTAATTTCCCTGTAGGTTGGCCAAAATCGAATAGAGACAAATTGAAAAGTGATGCCAAATATTTCATTTGGGATGACCCGTACTTGCGGAAGAGGTGCGCTGACCAAGTGATGAGACGATGCGTAAGTGAAACTGAATTTCAATCAATTTTAACTTTTTGTCACACTTTTGCCTGTGGAGATCATTTTGGACCTAAGAGAACTGGTCATAAGGTATTAGAGAGTGGATTTGACTGACCTTCTTTGTTTAAAGATGCGTATGTGTTTTGCATGTCTTATGATCGTTGTCAACAGGTAGGTAATATAACCCGTAGAAATTATATGCCCTAAGTTTTCGTTGATTTTTGTAGAACTTTTTTATGTTTGGGGTATAGACTTTATGGGACCTTTTCCTACATCATTTGGTTTTGTGTGTATTTTGTTGGCAGTCGATTATGTGTCTAAATGGGTGGAGGCTAAGGCCATCCGGACTAATGATTCGAATGTGGTTACAGATTTCATTAAATCTAATATTTTTGTACGTTTTGAGATGCCGAGAGCCATCGTTAGTAACAGGGGGACGCACTTCTACAACGAAATCATAGCCGCGCTATTTCGCAAAGTACTGTGTACTCCACAGGATCTCGCCGTCGTACCACCCTCAGACCAATGGTCAAGTGGAAGTATCGAATCGGGAAATTAAATCCATCTTGGAGAAAATAGTGCACCTCGATAGGAAAGATTAGAGTCAACGGTTGGAAATGCACTCTGGGCATATCGAACTGCATACAAGACCCCCATAGGGATGTCAACGTACAAATTGGTATTTGGAAAGCCGTGTCACATTCCAGTGGAGTTCGAGCACAAAGCTTTTTTGGCGATAAAACAGTGTAACATGAATCTAGACGAGACCGATGCCCATCGGAAGTTGGATTTGCAAGAATTGGAGGAGATCCGGAACGAAATATACGAGAATGCACTAATTTACAAGGAGAGGAGTCGGGCATTTCATGACCAACAAATTTCTAGAAAAACCTTTGAAGTTGGTCAAGAAGGTTCTTCTATACCAATCCAAACTCAAACTCTTCCCAGATAAACTACGCTCCCGTTGGATTGGACCTTTTATTATTACTCACGTCTTTCCCTATGGTGCAGTTGAAATCCAGAGTACTAAGGCAGACAATAAGTTTATGGTAAATGGACACCGTTTCAACATTACTACGAAAGCTTTCCAAGTGAAGAAGCGGAAACGATAAGTCTAGATGCATCGCTGTATCTCAATTAGTGACATTTTGCCATGTCTAGCTAAAGACATTAAAAAAAGACGCTCATTGGAAGGCAACCCAATTTTTTTTAGTTGTTTGTTCGATTTTGGTTTGATTGCTTGAATATGTTTTCCTTGAGTTTGATTCATTTCGAATTTTCGTTTTGATGATTAATAGGTGTCTCTCTGACATGACGCGCCCACGTCAAGTCCGTATGAAGAGCTCATGGTCAGAAGGGTTCTTCCCTTTATGATGCGCCCGCATCACATTCATGGGAAAGGTAAGTATTCAAAACTCGAGAACAGTTTTTGATTTCCTGTTACTCTCTAATTTTAAATTTCGAAAATAAGTTTTGTTCATAATAATAATATTTAAAAAAAAAGAAAATATAAATAATAATTTAAAAAAAAAAAAAGAGAAAGAGTCTTTCCATTTAGCTATCACTTTCGATCTCGAAAATTAGAATTTAGAAAAAAATTGTAAAAAAGCAAAAAATGAAAACAAAAAAAGGGAAAAAAAACAAAAACTATTTGTTTTTCTTTTTCTCTTTTCTTTTCTTTCTTTCCTTTCTTTCTTTCTTTCCTTTCTTTTCTTTCTTCTTCCCTGTCTCTTCTCCTCTGTCGCCCGAAAGCTCTTTGTCCACCGCCATCATCCTTCCGCGCATCTTTGTCGCCTCGATCTCACACCGTGCCTCTACCCACCTCGCACACCGCCCGTAGTCTCTTCTCCCTAACCCAGCAACCGTGCTGCTCCAGGCGAGCCACCAGCGGTGACCACCACCCGCTTTTTTCCCTTGTGCGCCGCTCTTCCTCCTCTCTTCCACCGTGCGTCGCCGGTCTTTATTGGCCGCCACCTGAAGCCCATCGCCCCGAGCTCTTCCTTTCTCTCGCTCGTTCCACCGCAATTCACCACCTCGTGCGTGCGTCGCCCACCAGCTGACCGTTGCCGCCTCTTCATCCGCCGCCTGTAGCTCACGGACGACCACCTCCCACGCACGCCATCACAAGCGCGTGCCAGCGCACGGCAGCCACGACCACCCCAGCCGCTGCACGCCTCGTCTCCCTCGCTCTCAACGCGCAATTCTCCACCTTGTCGTGCGCACTTCTCACCACCAGGTCCAAACGCCGCGCCTTCTCCTCTTCACCATTACCACTCCAGGTTCTTTATTTGGTGACCCAATATAGGTATTTGAAACTCGATTCCGAATTCTTGGTTTTGATTGGTGTCGTTTGGGGTTTATCAATAGTTTGGAGTGGCATTTGGTTTTTCTTCCATAACTGTGCAGTAAACCAATAGTACTGGTGGGGTAATTGAACCTGATTTTGTTACTTCTATTAGGGTGGTTGCATGACTGATAGCTGCGAGTTTGTTTTTGAGTTATTATTGTCAAATCGGTGAACTGTTATTGTTGGAATTACTAATTTTGAGTTGAGAAATTAACTGGCCAATTGGAGCCATTTGTTGCAATTTTGAGCTGATCTCATTCTGAAACTGCCTATTGAATTGGGAGACCTGGGTTACTTGTTGACATTAGTAGATTTTCATCGATTTTTGCGAACACTCTGGTTGTTGATTTAAACTGTTGATTTGGAGGAGCCTTGTCTGTGATTTTGGTCAAGTCAATTGTGCAAGTCGTTACCCCCTATTACGGACTTATTTGTTTTTGGGTTAGTTATTGACTCAAGTAGGCTAGGGGACTTGCTAGGGTTCATCTGTTTGTTATATTTGTGCACTCTTAGTCCTCTGTTAACTACACTGTGGAGCGTTGAAATCTTTCTGGCAATTGGGTTACTACTTGGAGGCTATTGCTTTGCTTTTACTGGGTTTCTTTTGCTAATTGCATCTGCTGGTTTTTATAATTGTTGAAGTTTATATCTCTGGTTGATTGAGTTGATTGTTAGGAGCCATGGTGAGACCAAAATCATCTTTTAGGTCTAAAACCTTTCAATCTCAGCCTTCACCCCAACCCTCCATTCTAGTAAACATATCTACCAACCTACCCTTCTCTTCTAGTGTCCGAACCCACTTAGGGAGGGGTAGGGGTGCGCATGTGAATTCTCCCCTTCACTTTGGGGGGCATTTAAACTTCACTAGACCCGCGATCAGTAGAGATACACTCAAGTCTGTGAGAGGCATATCATATCTTGCAAGTGTTGTACAAACTTGCTATAGGATGGCGCCCTTATCTTGATATCTTCTGTCCCACCTTTGTCGAGTTGATTTGAGAATTTTACTCCACTTTCGAGTTTGAGTTGCCCACGAGATATACCGTAGAGATCTCAAATGTCATTTATTTCCGTCTAATGGATCAGGAGTTCAATTTTTCTATTACTCAATTTAATCTGGCGTTTGGGTTCATTACTCGAGAGTATGCGGGAGACTAGGAAGTACGTTGAGAGTGCTTGTGATTACGTAGAGTTGTTTTTCTCCTCTTACCATGAGATTTGGAGGGACATGTCTGTCGACAGGCACCGCTATGACCCTTCTCGGTTTAGAAACTCCTACCTTAAGGACCCCAGTGCCTGGTATGTTCAGCGATTTTTGGCCTACAGTTACTTGGGTCGCAAAGATAGCTCGGGTATACTCTCCCAGCTCGAGTTCTTCTTTGTCTGGTATATGAAAAATAATGTCAAGATGAATATGGGGTGTTAGTTGGCCGCACAGTTCAAGACCGTTTTACCAAAAAAGAACAAGCCCCTGATTCTCGGGTCCTACATCACACACTTGACAGTACAACTGGGAGTTCTTAATCTAGAGAATCACGACCTTCATTTGGCGTCTGAAATGGATCTTCTCAATGATGAGAGCCTGAAAACGGATGGGATTTCTTGAGTACGTCGATGGTTCATACCGATTCACTCCCCCGGGACCTCCTCGCGCGCCCCTCAATTCTCGTTTGCCTGTTCGTCCACTGTTGGCGATGAGGCCGGCTCGTTTTCCTCTGCTCCACCTCCACCATCCTAGGGGCTGCTGAATAGCACCAACTCCGGATGCAGGTTCAGGATTCTGGAGGCTTGGATGATCAACATCGATGCTAACGTGCACAGGCATGGCGTAAAATTTGGCGGCATTCATGCATCATGCAAGTCTTACGCCTTAATTTGATTTTCACCCACCATTTTGACCTGATTTCAGGGAAGTTTTGTTGCCCTTTCTCCTGCTTTTGATGTTTATTTGCTACATTGAAAGCAATGTATGATTTAAGTGTGGGGGGGAATTAGATGGGGTGGCTAGTGTTTCTAGTTTTTAGTTTTTAGGTATTTTTTCTTTATTTTAGTTTGTTATTTGTTTATTTTCGTTCAGTCTCTTTCTTTCTTTTTAGTGATTATCTCTCATGTGAATGCCAAAGTTTGATGTTGGATTGTTGACTCTAAATCTACTATTGCCAAGTTTTAATAATAAAAATATATCGAGTTAATGTGGTTGAGTCCAAAACATCTCTTTGGTGAATATCGGTGATTGCTTGACTCTTTTGATTTCTTTGTTAACTTTTCTAAACATACGGAATGACTGTTGCATTTTAATGTGAGTTGATCCAATATTGACTTTATTCTCCATATTTGGCAATAATAAGGCTAGCTGTCCCTATTTTTGTTTTTAGCGGTATTATTCTGCGTTATTGTGCTATGTGGCTGTGAATATGGATGGACTGTACTCCGCTATTAGTTACTATTGAGTAACCAGGGATTTTCACCGAAAGTGTCGATTCTTGCATCAAAAGTAGTAATTTCTATGAGTACGTTGGTCATGTAGCGATAGGAGTTGTGTAACCGGACTCGTTCATCTGAAAAGTGTTGAAGTTCGCGTCAAAAAGACTCCAATGGCTAGAGACTAAATCTTTTTGTAGTATTCTCAAAAAATAATAATAATAAATACTGAAAAAGAGAGTATAGGTTGTGTTAGTGTGTGATAGAAGTCAGCTTGTCGATTTATGGATTTAATGTTGAAATTTTGATTAATATTTGGACAATTTGCTGATAAATGTTGTGAGTCATTCCTTTTTCATAGATTAGTTAACCTAGAATTGAAGGAGTTTGTGGTTTAGAAACTAACCGGGGTGATGTTTCTCGGATTTTGATCACTGGTGTTTGATATATGTTTTTTCTTGGTGTCTTGACAATATGGTAGATGGAACAATGACCATTGTCAAATAGTGGTGTTTGTTTGCTGTTATCATACTTGAGGGTAAGCATGGTTTAGGTGTGAGGGAAATTGATAGATTGTAATTTTATCATTTATTTTTATTACTAATTTTTCCTATTACATGACTCGATGTGGATTAATTGTTAGATTCTACTCACTTTTGGTATTTTGCATTTATTTCAGGGAGTAGAACGAAAATATGATAACAAGTGCCAATTTGACAGGAAAGGAGTCCAAGTAACAGAGCTTGTCCCAGGGGCATTTTTGGAAAAGGAAAACTTTTTCCCATTTTTGGTATTTGCTGAAAAGGGCAACAGATGAAAGAAAATGGGCTATTCCTGGGGAGCCGCTGCACAGAGCAATTTTCTTAGTTGGCATTAGATAGAAATGAGAAAACAGCAGAGAATTGGCATGACTTTTGAGTTGCTTTTATTGACTTTTCTTTGATTAGCTTTTGGGGTAGCTTTAATTCACGTATGTCAGGAGCAATTGAAGAATTGAAGAATTGAATCATTACCTTTAGTTATTAGCCTTTGACTTTTCTTCGCATGGGTTCTTAGTAGTTTTCTTCTCCCGTATGTCAAGACCAAGCGAATGATTAATCACTTTCGATAGCTTGCTTTTCTCTCTGATTGGAACGAAATCAAATTGTCCCAATTCTCGGAGTCAATGGCCGCGACTGATGCTTCACTCTTGTATGGGTTTTTCACATCAAATATGAACTAATTTCCTTACTCTTGTCAAGGAACAACAGAGGCTCTGGTTCACTTAAAAATTGTGAGGATTCGATTTAATTTTTATCCTTTTCTTTTATTTATTGGTATTCGCATATTCCCTTGGTTACAGTGCTTGTGATTGTTCAATTAATTGATTGTCTTGGATCCGGATAATTAGTTAATTTGGAAATATATTATCAATTGGGGGCGTTAAATCCGTAATCGTTTAATTGCATTGGAATTAGTGACAACTGGCATGATTAAGTTTGTGTCAGGAGGATACGCGGGCTAATCTGAAATAACCCTGGTAGTGTATTATTTGGTTAGAATAGAGCTCCTCTAATACGTAAGGCAATTGGGGAATTAAATTTATGGCGTTACCTAGCGATTATTTCTCAGTTAGAGCAGTGATTAACGGGCGTACCTTAATCACCGACACAGTAAGGAGGGGTTGACTATCATCACTTGTTTGGCAGTTATAACCTATTTATTAATAAATAATTGGAATTGCTTGTGCATCGATGATCAATTAGGTGAACCATTGTTGAAGTTCTTTCTTGGCTAGACCTTTAATCATTGTTAATCTAATCTTAGTGAATTGTCATTTAATTTCTAGTTAACTATTTATTTTTATTTGAATTTCCTTGATTGTCATCGTTTATACAAGAACACCCCCCGTGTTATTTTTGGATTTCAAAAGAGACAAATACCCCAATCCTTGAGAATATGACCCTACTTATCCTGTTTACAAATTAATAATTATTTGTGAAAAAACTGTCCCATTTGGGTATATCGGATCAAGCAAACTCTTCGGGAGTAGGGTGAATCAAGTAACCCATTGCACACCTAGTGTCCCTATTCCAGTACTTGGAATCAGGTTTTGGCTATGTTTAATTGGCAATTAAGTTTATTTTTATTATTGTGCAGGCATCGATAACCTGTCACAAAAACATTAAATTCTTGCTTCTCCTTACCAACTCTCAAAGTCAATTTTCCTTCTAACAAGTCTATATTAGCTCCCCCCGTAGCTAAGAACCCTTTACCAAGGATAGTAGGTATAGAAATATCATTTTCCATGTCAAGAACAAGAAAATTAGTAGGAAAATAAAATTTATAGACTTTAACCAATAAATCCTCTACAATGCCTATTGGATATCAAACTAAACGATTAGCCAGTTGTAGAGTCAATTGAATAGGTCCCAAATTGGCAAACTTTAATTTTCTAAAAAATGATGGAGGCATCAAATTAACACTAGATCTAAGGTCACACAAACATTTATCAATAAAAATATGTTCAAATTGACAAGGTACAATAAAACTCCTGAGATCTTTCATCTTGATAGGTAGATGATTTTGTAGCACTACACTGCACTTCTCAGTAAGAGACACCTCTACAAAGTCTTCTAACTTCTTTTTGTTAGACACTGTCTCCTTTAAGAACTTTGCATAAGTAGGAATATTAGCAAGAACTTCAGAAAAAGGCATGTTCACTTGAAGTTTTTTGAGTCTCTTCACAAACTTTTGATATTGCTCGTTAGTTGTCTTCTTCTTAAGCCATTGGGAAAAAGGACGGGTGACACATAAGTTTTCACCTCAAGCACCTTCATATGTTATTTATCTTCACCTTGAGTCTTTTCACCAAAACCATTCTCTGATTCTCTAATTCTTTCATTTTCAATAGCAATTCCGCTCCTATCTTGCTTTTCACTTGGTTTAGTCTTGGGTTTAATGACAGGATCATCCAATACTTTGCCCAAACGAAGTGTCACGGCCATAGTAGTTTCTAATACACTTTAATTTGAAAAGGTAAAGAGTTCATCCGGGGGAAAAAAAAAGAAGACATTGATGGAGCTTTTGGACACTGGCATGAGTTCTCAAGCTGAAATCATGTAGTGGAAGTTATGAAATATGATGTTTTCGAACTTTGGATTGACAATTGAATGAGGACCTTCTAGGTAATTGTTGAGGAATTGCCCCAAGAAGTGAAATAAGATGTTGTTGAGGAATTAGGCTAACTCAAATTACAGTTATATGCATTTCAAGTTGTCAAACCCTTCCAACAAATCTCTTATCTAGTTGTAGAATGTCCCTAAACTTGCAATCATTCGACTTGATACCCCAAAAATTTTGACGTCCTGCATAAATCCAGCTTCACGGTGAACGAAGAGACTTGAAAGGCTTCACTGTGACACTATAATTGATCTGGTAGTCTAGTCTCTTGTATGTTTCCATGGGAAATGATTAAGCAAATTAGGTCAACAACGAAAATGAAAAAAAAAAATTTTAACCCAAATAGGGCAACAATGAAATAACTAGTTTCTATGCTACCCTATCATGGGAATATAAGGCATCACATATAGTTTAAGTTCGCAAAAGGATATTTTTCGCTTTGTTTTAAGGCAAAGTGTAAGTCTCATTGACCTAGAAACCATTATTAAAAGAGATGAGCGAAACTCATAGGTGTATACTACTCATAGTTTTAGAAATATATTAAGATATATTCCTTCAAGATTAAACTTTTGTATAACATCACTTAATTTTCCCAATTGAGAGGAGCTAGTATCAAGTGAGTTTTTACTGCAGGTACGAGAAAGAAATCCTCTTTTAATAATGAAGAATTTGAAAAAAAAAAAAGATTTGAAATGCACCCAAATCACTTTAGTTGTTTGGATTGTTAAAGAAGTATTTGAAATTGTAATTTATCAATTATTTAAATATATTTTAAATGCTAGAATAATTAATAATTTATAAATTCAAATATTCTTTAAATAATCTAAGCAACTAGAGGAATTTATGAGAATTTCAAATATTTCATCAAATCCTTCCACCCAAATGCAGCTTTTAAGAAATTTACGTGAGCCTTTGCAGAAGATGAATAAGAATAATGTTGTTGGTCCTTTGAATGCTAAGCCATAACGTGTAAGTTGCCACAGTTGTTAAAGTTCCTATAACTGCCAATATGAGAGGGGAAAAAAAAAACTCATGACAATATATAGCAAATATGTATATAAAACAATCTTTTGTAGCCATAAATTAACCATTTCTGATTCTCATGTCTGGTTGGAAACAGAAACACTGAAAGTTCTAAATCTACTGAATGCTTAACGATGTGACATGAAAGAGTCCATGCAACAAGACTTGACGTTTTCTATAGAAAGTCTTGTCTTAATGATCCATAGATTCTCTTACATATCTTCACCAGAATGAAACTGAAAATTTATTTCTATTGTTTAAATTCGAAACTCTCTCCTGCTATCCACTTTTATTTTCTTGATTTCACCAAGAAAACTTTAATTTTAAGTAAGCCCACTTAAATAACAGATAATACCTAGAAAATGAAAGGTTTTTTAGCCTTCTATGGACAACTCTTACAGTTATTTCTTGTCGACTATAAATAGAGTGTCTAATTATAGTGCTAAGTTGAGAAGAGTAAAAGGTTACGAGACTTACTATTACTTTTGATTAATAATTTATTATTAATTTTATTCTTCGTCTTCCACATATGTGTGTAAATTAACATCTCATACATGTTGGAGTGTGTGTATGCGCATGTGCGTGGCGTAAAATACATCTCCCCACTTCGTAATTTTTTGGACTCTACATGATGTAACCATGTTGTAAAAAAAAGTAAACAAAAAATTAAAAATAAACGACTCTGTGATGAGATGAACCGATAATCAAATCGTTAATTTGACAGGGAAAGTGACCCAAACGTGAGGTGATAAGTTTCTTTTCTGGAAGAAAACGCGTGTTCACTCAATATATATGGAAGTCCAAAAACGCTACCAAAATTTCTTCAATGATGTAACCACGTTGAAGACGTGATGAAGAAGGCATTATTTGGATTCATAAATTCTCTTTGATTACATGGTTTATTAGTTTAGCAGCAATGACATTCTGCCACTTGTATATGTTTGCTTGTGCCCAAACAGTAGCTCCTGATAGATGAGGTGGGTCAGGGCGCCGATAATTAGAGGAGATTTGAATCCGTGACCTCTAAATCTTGAAATTTCAATTTTAATTATTAGAACGAGATCTTCTCATCTCATAACTAAACTCTCATCACAAACAAAATGGCAATTAATTTTTGAATTTACGTTCTTACTGTATTTTTTGGGTCTCAACTACCCTCTTCTTTGGTTTTTTTTTTTTTTAAATACTGCTAAATATAACAGGTCAATCTAATACAAGACTAACTGTAGGGAACATTTGTAGAAATGACCGAAAAAGTTAGATTTTACATCGTTAAGCAGATCTTATGTCTTTAAGCAGATCCCATCGTTAAGCCTACTGGCTATTGCTGATTATTGGCTAAAAAACTACCATAGGAGAAACTGCTGCAACATGATGCCGACCATCTTGCTTGTCGCCAGTTAACTCTCTTGGTCGCCGGCAATCTTTTTAGATACACAGTCCAGCTCATTTTTTCTTTCAATTACAGAGTTACGAGTTGGAATTCGATTTCTATTTCAAGTTTTTTTCTTAAAGAAACCAAAGAATGACAAGCGGAATTGCACATATCAAGTGATCCATCATCCCCGAAGAGACCGCTAAAAACCACGACATAAGAGTAGTTGAAAGACAAGTAGATGTAGTATATTGCAGCCCTACCATCCGAGCATAATGAGACCAAACCTGGTGATGAGAGTTGGGCTTCAAGCTGCAAGATTCCGTTCCATCTCGCTCTGAAGTCATGTTTATTGACCGAAGTGGTGTGATATTGTTGTTTTAGATCATTATGATATTGGCACCATTTACTAGGATGTCTTGAAGGAACAACGATGGATTCTAAGTTTTTTACCGAGAACCAAACACTAGAAAAATAGGACCAGAAAATCCTTTTACGGTGTACATCAAATTTACAAACCTTTGTTTTGATTATTGCTGTTAAGAGAAATATGGACACCCTATTATTGGGGAGGAGAGTTAAGTTGGGTGGTAACGTGAGATAAATTATAAATAAAATATACTAAAAATCAACTGAAAATGATTAAAATTTCAATCCGAGAGAGCTATAGACATCAAAATTTTACCAAGAAATTTTTTTTACCATTTTATTTATTTTTATTTTATTTTAATTTAATTTATTTTCTTCATTTTTATTACTATTTAGTTGATTTTGCTATAAATCTTACTTTAGTGTAATTCATTCATTTTCTTAACAAAATCATTTTTTTCCAATTCATTTTAGAAAAATTAGGCAGAAAAGAAAATTAGAAAAAAAAACAGGAAAAGAAAAGAAAAAAGAACCAAAATCAGTTTTGCAAAAAAAAAAAAAGAAGAAAAGAAAAGAAGTAGAAAAATCAGTTTTTAGCTAAAAAAAAAAAATCATCATCATCACGCGCGCGTGCCTGCTCCTCTTCTGGTACATGACCCAGAAGAGTAGCTGGCTCCTTTAGCCATCAAACTTCCTTCTTTCTTCTCATTTTTTCTGGGTTTTCAAGTTAGATTAGTACGGAACACCTCATCACTTGATTCTTATCGAGAAAAAGAACTGTAAAAGTGGATCAATGGCCCCAAAATTTTCAAAAAAATCAACTTTTATAACAACCCTTGAGATAAGGGTTTGGAGGTGGGGATTTCTCTATAAATATCATCACAAACGAAGCCAAGAGGAGAGGAAAACAAGACAATAGATAGGGGGCGGCCAAAAGAAAAGGGAAGAGAAAAACAGAGAGAAAAAAACGAAAAATCAGAGAGAAAGAAGGAAGGAAAATATTTCTGGAAAATTTGATACCGGATTGATGCAGTAGCCCTCTTTGGATCCATATCCTCGCTTTAATTTTAATCCTTTAAGCTTGTTATTCATTTCTACATTATATATAGTTATAGGGAAACTACTTTTCTCTTAAAGCTTTCTCCAAGAAACACCGTTAACCCCTTCAAATTCAAGCTCAAAATCATGGGATCATCAACCCTGGAACGCCGGTGGTGGAACTTTTTTGGGCTTCGTTTCAGCAGCTTTTGGTCATTTTTTTCTAGCTTTTCCCACATCGATTCGAGATCCAATCATTGGAAGGTAATGATAGCTGTCCCTCTAAAATCATTTAACGTTATTTCATGAAATTGTTGGGTCATTATGTGAGTTGGTTTGCATGAACTAAGTTCTCAGATTTTTTGTGATTTGTGCCATGATTGAGAGGTTTGTTTGATGGGTTGAAAATCTTCCGATGATTTGATTAGAAAAACTTTAGCATTCGGTGGATCTATTCCTTGATTACACCATGAGCTGACTTCATGTTCTTCTTGTTTGTTTCTTTGTCTTTTTCTTTTGATCCTCATGAATGGAATCTGTAGTTGGGTTTTGTTAATGGACTAAAGTTATTGCGTTGGGTTTTTGGTTGATGAATCAAAGGGTTTTGCTTGAGTTTTTTGCTTGAACATACCTGGGTGGAATAAGAAAGAAAGTTGCAGAAGGAAAAGTTGCAGTAGAAAGAATGAAGAAGATGCATCGTGGGTTCTTGCATGATTTTCCAAACATTGCATTTTTGACCCCAAACTTTTACCTAATTCCACTACGGCTCAAAAACTTCTGCAAATAAATCATTTTACCCCTTTTAAGCTTAAATCTTCTTTTCTATGTTTTAAGTGTGCTTTTTAGTTAATTAATTCTGGATTTGGGGATGAAATTAGACTTTAACATTTTCAGTTCACCTATTAGTTTGTTGGGTTTTGGTAAAAATAAAAGGGGAATTGGATTTGGTTAGTTGTTTGGGTCATTTGGAATTGGGTTAGGCATTTTTCTTCTTTGGGTTTGTCTTGGGCTAAAGGGTTAAAACCCATCAGTTTGTTGGTTTATTTCGGGGTCAGATTGGTTGACTTGCCCATTCCTTCGGCTTTGGGTTTCGGTTGGCTGGGATGGTTTTCGGCCCAAATAAATAAGAGAAATGGCCCAGAGGGCTGCTTGCTGAAGAAATCTGGTTACGAAATTGCATAACAGTCTCTGTACTTTTCCTTAATTATACTATGTCTCTAATACTCTAGTTTTCTTACAATTAGGTCCCTATTTTAATTTCAATTTGGTCCCTGGTCTTTATTTTTATTTATTTTGACACCTAAAGTTTTTAATAATAATAATTTGATCCCAAAACTTTCTCAATATTTGTAATTAGATCCCTAATAGATTTGATTTCTTAAATAGAAGTTGCTTTTCTTCTTTAATTATTAATTATATTTCAATTTGAATGCTTCAATTGATAGATTTCATGTTTATTTACATTTCTTTATGACTTATTTGTTAATTAAATTGGTGCCTTGATCATTTTTGTTAATTTTGGAGTTAAATAGGGGCAAATCTAACCCCCATTAGCTACTACTTCAAGGGAGGTATCTTCTTTGGTTATTTTAAATCCTCTTATATGCTCTTATGTGTTTTTTATGTGTGTAATCGCATGTTTTTGGGTGATTTTTCTTTTAGTTATTCATTTTATTTGTTTTAAGTTTCATTTGTTTTATTTAATTTTGACGGTTATTTGAGAGGCATTAAAATGCCAAGTTGTAATAAATAGGTTTTGATTTTTGGTAAAAATATATTTAGTTAGATAAATGTAATAGTTAGATTATTTTTATTCCAATTTCCCCCTTTAGATTGTAGTTAGGGCCCCCGAATGTAATAACTAGGTCCTTGTGTCTGTTTATTTGCTCGTGTGCTTGTATGTTTATGTGCTTATGTGTTTACTCACTTTCTTGGGATCTTTGCATCTAAATATTATGCTTACGTGCTATGCGCCCTATGTGTTTACGTGTTTACTTGCTTTAATTATGTTTGTATGATTTCTTATGTTATAATAAATGCATAATGTCACCACACTAGTCCAACGCTAGTTGTAGCCATTCTCCCTGATTTCTCACTAGTCCAACGTTAGCGAGAATTTGCAAAAATGGGTTAGTCCAATACTAGACCCTTTAGGCCGTCCACGATCTAGAATCACATACTTGCGTGACAATCACTACATTTCATGCATATTTTCTACTCTTTTTAGGATCTTTATCATTTTGCATGATATTTCCTTTATATGTATATCCGTTATCCCTATGTGCGAAACATGACATTTAAACTTACATTCCATTTAAGAAAAATTAGAAATATGTTAGATCATTTGCTTGATTAGATTAGGAGAGCACCCTTCAAATATGGATATGGACGAGTATGACTTTTTTAACCTTAACACGCTCGTATCTCCTCTATAGAAAGGAAAATTGAGTCACGAATTTTGTCCCCCGTACCCGTTATGTTGCATTCCTACCCTTTAGGTCACGTATATTTATATTTTATAATTTATCTTTTCTTTGAGTCTCATTTTTGCATATTCGTGACCTCTTCTAAGAATCATTTTGGGCATCACAATTAATGTGATTTGCACCGATTAAACTTTGAAGAGATATTTCGACCCTCCTGATATCCATTAGGTCTAGGTTTGTATCCATATAGTAACATCCAAATGTGATAAGTTTTATAGGTTAAATTAAGAAAACTTTCGACTAAATCACGCAACTAGCCTTGGTTAGGTTGAAATAGTGTCTTGGATTTTATCCTTACTTTCCCTTTCTTCAACCGTGATTCCCGATCCCTTTTCTCTCGTTTTTCGAAGACTTTGAGTCGTCTAAAAAGAGTTTTTCTCTATTTTTTCTTTAAAAATTCATTTTTAGGTGACTTGGTACACCTTAACTCAATACCAAGTGGCGACTCCTATTTTTCTTAAAAAGCCTTTTTTAGACTATTATTTTGGACCAAAACCGTCGCACTTTTTAAGTCCCATTTTAGACCCTTTTTCTTTATTTATTCTCTAAAATCAAAAACTCATTTTCACTCAAAATTACTGAAAAATTCATTTTTACACCACGTAATTTTATTTTTTTTCAAAAAATGGGGCGCGACAGGGGCAGCTGCCTAAGTTTTGAGAATTATTTTTAGCCCCTAGAAAATTTTAAAATTTTGTATTGAATTCTTTTTTCATCCCTACTAAATTTTGATGACAAAATTCCATTGCCGGCTTTTGCCTTACAAAAATTTTGGAACTTTTACTTCTTACTAAATATGTTTCACTTTGCAATAACGTTATTTGCTCACCTCTTATCAACTACTTTATACATAAATCTAGACTCATTATGTTACAAAAAAATATCTATTATTAACTAACTTCAGCATGAGTTTCAATTAATTATTTTTTTGAATATTCATTATTAATTTGCCAAATTTCAAATTTATGTACCTAGTTCCACATATATGTGATCTTTCATATGTAAAACTAGAAAACCAATAACATTATGTAATTTAAAATTTTTGTTTCAAACATATAAAATCGACATTTACAACTAATTAGCAATTTTTTTTGTTTTTTAACTTCTGATCTACATTTTGGGATATGATTGCTCCCAAAAGTTTCATGTTAGAGAAGAGTCAAGTTATAATCTGTATTGTGTTTCCCTTAGACGTGTATGAACGGAAAGATAGAAAATTTAGTTATACTTATTTAATATGTTAATGCATATTTTGATAATTATTACAGAATATATAGTGTATAGATTCCTTATTCTAATGCATAGACTTAAGAGTTATTATTATCTCTTTGTTTTTCTTTTTTTTTTGTTTTGTTTGGGGGACAAATGTTTTAGCTTTTCATCAGTCAGCATGAAGTTCTCTATAAGAAGAGTGAAGTCTTACTTACATCAATTACACTAACTAAACACTCCGAAACAAAATTGAAGAAACTGAAGCCAATGGAATGCAAAACTATGTAACAAGACAGAAAGAAACACAGAATCCCTCAACCAGTAGCTACAAAGAGTTCACGATCTGTGCCTAATTCCATTACAAGAGTCCAATTATCCTTGACCAAAGGTACGTAAAAATCTATAAAAATTTTGACATGTGCTAATACTATTTTGTATGCAACTTTGAAGGCATGTCGATCATTATCATTTCTTAAATTTTAAAATTTTCCAAAAATTAGAGCATGATTCGTATTGTATCATAAATCCAAAGCTTATTACATGTTTCATAGGATCATTGAAAAAGTATGAGTAAACAGCAAATGAAGCCTGGCAAAGGTCAAAATGAGACATCTGATTGATTGGCCGACGAAATCTTGGTCTAATGCCCAAGGTTGCGACTTAAAAAATTAGAAGTTCTAAATTTAAATCCCCATTTCCCATCTTTGTTTCTTAAAAATCCATGAATCATTACTTAATTTGCCAGGCAACTAAAGTGGTTGTATACATGGAACATGTTTAGGCAGACTCAGTTTACAAATCACGTGGAAGTCTATAATTTTTACCAATATTATACAAGAATTATGTAGTTAGTAATAGAAGATGATGCATGAAAATAAATGGTCGCTGAAACTGATACTAACACAAACCACATGGAGGTCTAGGATGCTACCCAAATTCTACAATGATGTTTGGAAGGTGAGTGTTTTTGAAGTTTGTCTAAAACTTTACTGTACCTTATTGTTGAGGTTTTTTTAAAAAATTTTTGAAATGTGTTGATTTTTGAATATTTTGAAGTGTATAGTTTAAAAGGTTTGAGAAAATTTTTGAGGTTACTGTAATTAAAATTTTTTTAAAAAATTTAAAAAACTTATAGCAGATAAACTTGGCAAAAAACCTGGATTCCAAACAAGGCCACAAGGCGTTATTTAGTTGAAAAAATGAAAAAGGCGTTATTTGGACTTTTAGCGATGATAAGAATATATTTTAGGTATTTTAAGTATGTTTTATTATTTAGTTTTGGTGTGTTTTAACAACTTTTATAGCTAATTAACTAAGATTCTAGTAAAAATATGCATTTTGTGGTTTAAATGGTAAAAATTGCATTTCTATGGATTTTATGGTGAAAACTTCATGTTTTTATAGGTTTAATGATTCAATCATCAAATGGCATAAATTCAGAAGAGAATTGGATGATTGATGATGGTTTGAAGTGATAAAAAGAGAATATGAAGTGCAAGGGATGAAATGCAATCAAGTTCTAAAGAAAATGAGTTTCACAGTTTTGACACATTTTTGTATTTCGGCTATATCTTGAGCTACAATGATCGGATTGAAGTGATTATTATACCATTTTGAAGCTAAGAGATAGATCTACATTTGGTATGAAGACATTGAAATCCAGTTCAGTCGTTTTCATAGTAAAAAAGTCGAAATAATGAAGTGAAATTTCATGGTCGAAAGCTGAAACAAGGTTCTGACTAGTCAAGGGTATTTTGGTCATTTATTGGTCCACAGAGCTCCAAATTGGATGATTCTTGATGCATTGGAAAGCTAACGCAAAGGGCTACAAATTTCATGTTTTACACAAGAGCTAGTTCAGTCTCTAACATCAAGAAAATATCAGTTGAAATTGGACAAAAAAACAGAGCAAGTACATCCGAGCCTGGATCCATTGTGATCCGAGCACTCGTCTGATCTTCTGGATAGGAGGATTCGAGGCCATAGGATACGAGCTCTGATCCACTGTAGCAGGCCTCGGATCCCAATGAACAGTGAAAATAAAAATGAAGAAAAATGTGATCCGAGGGGGTAATTTGATAGATCCGACCTCGGATCTAGCCCTCGGATCGCTACTTTCGGCTCCGTGACTGGCTCTGCAACTTATGCTTTATTTACACAAGCTTTTTGACCAATTTATCTGCAAGAAATCCGGCTGAAACTGAGCCTGCAAGCATGGAGAAGTCAAGAAACATCTTTTGGTGATCCCAAGAAGCAATTACAACAACTTTAACAACTCACCATAAGATTGAATTCCTCTATAAAAAGAAACCTTGAAGAACATTTTCACAACTTTGGGAGGCTTGAGAAACTCCACAAAAATGTAGTTCTCACTAGTTTTTCTTAGTTCAATTAGTTTAGTAGTTGAGTATAGAGTAGTATAGTTCATCCTACTTGTTTGTTAGCTAAGCAAAGATGAAGATGGAGATGAAGAAGGCAAGGAAGAACTCATGTGACAAGGGTTACATTCCTTTCAAACTCTTTATCTTTTGTACTTGATCCCAAGTTTAGTTAATATACAAGTTCTGGATTTTATGTTATTTATGTATCTTTAAAGTTTATGCCTTGGGTTTGGTTGAACTTTCTATGATTGTTGGTGTTTATTATTTGGCTATTTGATTGCTATGATTTGAATAAGTTATTTAGCACTTTGACTCTTTAAATCATGATTAATCTGGTACCATTAATTGTGATTATCTAAGGTGTTATTTCTGTAATGAAAAATTGAGATTTAACATTAGTTCAAGAAGTGCTAAACATAGGGAGTACACTCACGAAAGTAGAGGTGCACCTATGTGGTTTTGGTGATTAATTTCATGTAATTTCATTGAAGAATAAACTTGTAGCTAATTTCATAACCATGAGAATAGGTATGGATTAGTTATGAGTATAATTGATTTCACTACGAAAGTAGGTTTCATATGCATGAGAAAATTACACCATAACTAGTTTAGATAGTAGTTTTCAATGATCCAAATATAGCACTTGCATGAGTAGTTAGGAATACCATAACCTAAGGAGCTTTCATTTATTATTTTGCATAAGTTCAGTAGGTTTCATTTCTTATAATTCATTGATAGTCTAAATAATAGAGAAGCTTTAATAGTGCCGGTAATTACAATCTTCCTTGTGGGATCGACCCTTAATACCCTATACTCGCTCACGATTCGTATACTTGCGATAAATCACGTGTGGGGTATTTAGGAGTTTATAAATGTAAAACTTGATTAGGATGAACTTAATGTTATATGTATACTCCGCGCACGTCAAGTTTTTGGCGCCGTTGCCGAGGAAGATTTGGCAATATCGGTGTGAAGAGCAATTTTATTAGTTGAGACATTTTATTAGTTGTCTAGTGTGTATTGAATGTTATTTTCTTTTGTTTTTGTGTTTTCTGTATGAATCACTTATTCTTCTTACTAATTTTGCTATTAAGTTGTTTAAAATCAATTTTAGGTAATGAGGAGGGTATGTCAATTTGGAGGACAATGCTTGAGAAGTGGAAGATTGGCAATGGATGGTTACCAAGTACAAAGCTCCTTCAATAGAGGTAACCAAGAATTTACTGAATGTATGTCTTTTGAAGATGGTTTAAGATGCTTAAAAGCTAAATTTGATGTTATGATGTTACAAGTTCAAATGGACAAAATTATGCATGAAATTGAGCAAGGAGGAATGTTAATACTTTTAATTCTTATCATGTGATTTGTGACTTGTGTGGAGGTTATCATGCTACTAATACATGTAGACAAGTACAAAATGTGGATTACTATGATGAATTAGAGCAGTACAATCCTTGTTTTGATCAATACAGTGCTAATTGGAGCAATTCTCCTGCTTATGGTTGGGATAATCAATGTGCATATAGTGATTATTCGTATTTTATGATTACCAACCTAAAAGTGTCCAATATGAATCAAAATCATCTTGGGAGTTGGCAATAGAGAAGTTAACTAATGCACCTCTACCTTGGGAATTAGAAAATGAACCATTAGCTAATGATTCTAATGCATCTTGGGAGCTAGCTGTAGAAAATTTTTCTAATCAATTTGATTTAGCAATAGAAAAGCTAGCAATTGCAACTTCCGATCGTTTTGATAGGATTGAGGAAAGAATAGATGAATTAGCTTCTCACTTTGGTAGAATACATGAGCAATTGAATGTATTGTGTGAAGTTGTTTTTTCTAATAATTTGCAAAATGATCCTATCATGAATGGTGGGATGTTGTATGTGAAAATGGATTGCATTTTGATGAAAATGATGAATATCAATTGGTGTTTCAATGAGCAAATATCCATTTCACATGATAATATCTTTGGAACTAATTTCGAATCTCAAGAGGTGAGTTTCAATGACTCATTTTTCACCCCCTCTTGAGGAGTGCATTGAAGATATAGGTTCTAAGGGTATTGCTGCCCAAGATACTCTCATGGCATTTCCTTTGGTAAGTTCTCAAGTGGTACATATTCAAAGATAATATCTATGAAACACTTGGAATAAGTAAGTCACTTTTCATTTCTCCACATCATTAGATCATGTGGTTTTGCTATAAAGTCACCATTTAATGATCCACCACGTCCAAAAATGGTGGATTATTCGTTAACTAAACCTCCTTGATAATGAGGTTATATAGTCAAGCTAATGCCTATTAAAGAAGCGCTTGTTGGGAGCAACCCAATGATTTCTTGTTTTTAGTAGCTTTTAAGTTGTTTAAACAAGTGTTTTTGTGTGTTTTATAGGTAGCAATGACAAGAAATCATGTGAATCATTCCAAGTGCAAAAGAGTTTATAAGGGGGAGACCGATGTGAAAAAGGGAAGCTTAACCTTTATTTTTGAGTTTACAATGCTTAATTTCATGATATGAGGTTAAGTTAGTCATTTGCATGAAGTTGAAGTGCATTCAAGTGTTTAAATGTGTTTATGACCCATTTGCACTCTTTTGATCTTTTGAACACCATTATGTGTATTGCAAGTGTCAAGGGGACTATTTGATCCAAGAACCTCAACCCTCAATTTGCATTCTACATGTTTTTGATTTGTTTTGAGGTGTTGAGATTCATGTTTAAGTCACTTTCCATGTGCGTGAAGTGTTGAATTGTTAAAAATTTCATTGTAGAGCACGAATTGGAGAGTGTGTTTCAAATTGGGGTCAAACTGAAAATTGCAGAAACTTCTGCAATAAGTGCAGAATCAATGGATCCGAGGCCTCGGATCTACTTCTGCAATCAGAGAAAAATTTGAGTTTTTGATCCGAGCTCACTCATAATGATCCGAGCTCGGACCCTTTCAAAAACGACCTCGGATCCTTTCAAAAACGAAGGCTCGGATCATTTTTCCTTATTCTTCCCTCTCTTCCTCCTTCATTTTGTACTTGAGGAGACTTGATCATTGATGACAAAATGTATAAATGGAACTTATTTCGTTCATGATGATGGGCTTATTTGTGAAATTAGCTTTCTTTTGCTTTGGATATTAATGCATATACTTGATTAACAAAGATTAGCTCATTTCATGTTTTTATCCCATGAACATTGTATGGTTCCACATGCTTTATCCTTGTCCCTTTTCCCTTGATTTGCATGCTTACTTCTTGATCGTTGCAAGTTTTTACTTAGTTTTTTTTATTTTATTTGCCATTTGAAGTGGTGCATTAATTAAACTCTCCTTTCTTTTAAGCCTTTGTTATCACTTTTGTTTCTCATTTTCCATTTTTAGGTTTATATTACTAATGGTTATCAAATGGAACTCATGAAGTATAGGAGAAAGATGGATAACGTATCTTGAAGCTTCATATTCAATCGCAACAATAGGGGAGTATTACTTTCTTTATCTTGGTTTTCCTTTTTACACATTGAGGACAATGTGCATGTTAAGTGTGGGGGAGTTAAATTGAGATTATATGCATTGTATGTGATTGATTTTGTGGTTGCAAATATTGGACTTGTGCTTTATCTTGGGTCAAAATTGTTCAAAATATTGTCCAAAATTGCAACATTTACCCAAAAGTTTCAAATTTTTTTCAATTTTATCCAAATGGGTAACAAGTTCCATAACATTAGTAATTTAAATTCCTTCACTTTTGAGGTAAATATATGTGATTTGGAAACTTCTTTTCTCAATTTACTTGGGAATGATTATTATGTGATTAGAATTTGTACATTTATAGGAAAGTATATCTTTTAAAGTGGAGAAAATTATGCCTATATTTTTTTGCATATTTGATGAAATTTCTTCTCTTTATTTGATTTTATAAGTTAAGTGATAAATATGGTCAATAGTTGCAATACTCTTCTCATGATTATTCTTTTGAGGGAATGTTTATTAAAAAAAAAAAGAGAAAAGAAAAAAAAAAGAAAATAAGATTTGTTCTACTCCAATGATTCTTGTACTTAATAACCGGGAGTCTTCATCTACAAATGTCGACTTTCGCGTAAAACAGTACTTGAATTAAGAGTATGCAAGACAACTTGAGTATGTGAAGTGTTGAGTAACCGGTGATCTTCATCTAAAAATGTCGATCCTCGCGTAAAAAGACACTTTCACAACTTAAGTATATATTTAGTTATATTATATGAATAAATCCCTCTGTAAATTGGAGTAAGAAGATGATCATGAGTTTAAGAAGCGTTATTATTGACCATATGAGTTACCGGCTTGTGAAATTGGGTAAGGATGAGAAATTGAATTAAACTTGTTATAATTATGGTATAATTGGCTTTCCTTTACTTGATATTATGAGTACTTAAGTTTAATGGAGTGATTACATAATGGTTATTTACCTTGTTTTGAGGAAATGAAGTTGACTTGAGCATATATAGTTATCTTCAAATATTTTGAATCATTGTTGGTTGGTATTTCTTATTGCTTGAGGACAAGCAATCGTTCAAGTGTGGGGGTATTTGATAAGAATATATTTTACGTATTTTAAGTATGTTTTATTATTTAGTTTTGGTGTGTTTTAACAACTTTTATAGCTAATTAACTAAGATTCTAGTAAAAATATGCATTTTGTGGTTTAAATGGTAAAAATTGCATTTCTATGGATTTTTATGGTGAAAACTTCATGTTTTTATAGGTTTAATGATTCAATCATCAAATGGCATAAATTCAGAAGAGAATTGGATGATTGATGATGGTTTGAAGTGATAAAAAGAGAATATGAAGTGCAAGAGATGAAATGCAATCAAGTTCTAAAGAAAAGGAGTTTCATAGCTTTGACACCTTTGTATTTCGGCTACATCTTGAGCTACAATGATCGGATTGAGGTGATTCTTATACCATTTTGAAGCCAAGAGATAGATCTACATTTGGTATGAAGACATTGAAGTCCAGTTCAGTCGTTTTCATAGTCAAAAAGTCGAAATACTGAAGTGCAATTTCATGGTCGAAAGCTGAAACAAGGTTCTGACCAGTCAAGGGTATTTTGGTCATTTATTGGTCCACAGAGCTCCAAATTGGATGATTCTTGATGCATTGGAAAGCTAACTCAAAGGGCTACAACTTTCATGTTTTACACAAGAGCTAGTTCAGCCTCTAACATCAAGAAAATATCAGTTGAAGTTGGACAAAAACAGAGCAAGTACATCCGAGCCTGGATCCATTGTGATCCGAGCACTCGTCTGATCTTCTGGATAGGAGGATCCGAGGCCATAGGATCCGAGCTCGGATCCACTGTAGCAGGCCTCGGATCCCAATGAACAGTGAAAATAAAAATGAAGAAAAATGTGATCCGAGGGGTAATTTGATAGATCCGACCTCGGATCTAGCCCTCGGATCGCTACTTTCGGCTCCGTGACTGGCTCTGCAACTTGTGCTTTATTCACACAAGCTTTTTGACCAATTTATCTGCAAGAAATCCGGCTGAAACTGAGCCTGCAAGCATGGAGAAGTCAAGAAACATCTTTTGGTGATCCCAAGAAGCAATTACAACAACTTTAACAACTCACCATAAGATTGAATTCCTCTATAAAAAGAAGCCTTGAAGAACATTTTCACAATTTGGGAGGCTTGAGAAACTCCACAAAAATGTAGTTCTCACTAGTTTTTCTTAGTTCAATTAGTTTAGTAGTTGAGTATAGAGTAGTATAGTTCGTCCTACTTGTTTGTTAGCTAAGCAAAGATGAAGATGGAGATGAAGAAGGCAAGGAAGAACTCATGTGACAAGGGTTACTTTTCCTTTCCAACTCTTTATCTTTTGTACTTGATTCCAAGTTTAGTTAATATACAAGTTCTGGATTTTATGTTATTTATGTGTTTTTAAAGTTTATGCCTTGGTTTGGTTGAACTTTCTATGATTGTTAGTGTTTATTATTTGGTTATTTGATTGCTATGATTTGAGCAAGTTATTTAGCACTTTGGCTCTTTAAATCATGATTAATCTGGTACCATTGATTGTGATTATCTAAGGTGTTGTTTCTGCAATGAAAATTGAGATTTAACACTGGTTCAAGAAGTGCTAAACATAGGGAGTACACTCACGAAAGTAGAGGTGCACCTATGTGATTTTGGTGATTCATTTCATGTAATTTCATTGAAGAAATGAACTTGTAACTAATTTCATAACCATGAGAATAGGTATGGATTAGTTATGAGTATAATTGATTCACTACGTAAGTAGGATTCAATGCATAAGGAAATTACACCTTAACTAGCTAGATAGTAGTTTTCAATGATCCAAATGGCACTTGCATGAGTAGTTAGGGATACCACAACCTAAGGAGTTTCATTTATTATTTTGCATAAGTTCAGTAGGTTTCATTTCTTATAATTCATTGATACTCTAAATAATAGAGAAGCTTTAGTAGTGCCGGTAATTGCAATCTTCCTTGTGGGATCGACCCTTAATACCCTATACTCGCTCACGATTCGTATACTTGCGATAAATCACGTGTGGGGTATTTAGGAGTTTTAAATGTAAAACTTGATTAGGATGAGCTTAATGTTATATGTATACTCCGCGCACGTCAAGCGACGACTTTGTGTTTAGATGAACTTGATAATCAAATGTTTAATTTGTCTGGCAAAGTGCCCCGACGGTGATGGGTTTCCCTTGGAAGACGCCTAAACTCCACTCACATGGAAGGCCAGGAACGTTGCCAAATCAACTACGTAACCATGTTGAAGAAAGTGAAAACAAAAGAGAAGGCATTATTTGGATTTTAGTGATGTCTTTGTGATTAGCTGAAAATAGCAATCACTTGTCTACCGTGTTAAATTTCACACTACTCATGTTTTGGGCTCATGTCGTTTACGAATGAAGCAAAGATTATACTTGTAAGTATTTAGGAAGAACCTATTAGCAGGTACGTGTATTCAATTCTTTCAATTTAAGAATTTTTTTTTCAAGTATAAGTAGAAGATTTCGAATTTGATTCTTTTACTTGCATTATTCCTTCTTCTGATATCGCTCAATCTTTTCCTCCCCTAATCCAAAACCTATTGTCATCAAGAAGCATGAAAGATCTTGCTTATCAAGGATCCAAACTATGGATGTCAATGGGCAACAATTTTTTATTATCCACATCCGAGTGTGTTAAGCTCCTCTATCTGGAATGTAAAGACGAAGTCCAAGGAATCTGGCCTATTCTGGCAATCAGATGATCTCCAATTAATTGATTTGGTCCCCCGTTCACCTTGGCCTCTTTATATAACACATAGCTAGCAATTTCGAAAGACTAAAAGAAGACCTTTAGGCATGACTTTATTTCGCTAATAGACTTGTGCTAGAAATCTTGTAAACTCTTAATAGGGCCGCAGTGACATGTTCTGACCTTAAAATACATTAACTTACCCCTTAATTTTTATTCTAACCATTTATATATGGGAGTTTCTCAAAGGTTTCACTTGAATAAAATACTTTATTCCTTTCAAAAAATAAATAAAATACTTTAGCAGAAGAAAAGGATTTGACAGGCCAACTTGTTGGCTAAATTTTGTTCTTGGTTCAGAACAATACAATTTGGAAAGTACAACTTCTCCTACACTTTAGTATGATTGTAGATTATCCTCCCCATATTGATTAAATGTACTTGTTCTAAAATTTCTCGTCATGTATGAGGTCAGTTTACATGGTTCGTTGGTTTCACCTACAATCATAAATGTCGCCATTTGACATTATCTATGAAGGTCCTACACGCTTTCCTTTGTGAAAGAAATTGTGGTTACATCAATGAATGGTAAGTGACGTGCATGAGGCAACAAATTTAATATCCATATTAGATATACCTATAAATCTACATAACTATCGACATTACCTATACTAAATAATCTATTCTCATAATTGTCGACATTAAATATCAATGGATAAGTCAATGTAGAAACAAATGCCCAGTTATTAGTCTACGCCAATCTTGATACGTGTTTTACCAGTCTCCAAGCCACAAAGTCAAGAGGGGGACCAAATGTACCGAGTTGCAAGTCTTCAGGCCAATGAGCAAAAATGATAAAATTATATTACCAAACTAATGATGATTTAATGATATTTTGATTTTTTGTACCATAATAATTAGTGAAGCTAATGCTATAGTAACTATTGTTATGGTAACTAAACAGTTTTTACCTGATATAACATGTTATTATACTTTTAGTGGACCATTTGATTACCTGTTGGATCTATCCACCTAAATAGGATAATGCCTAAAAATAAGGAAGTAAGTTTTCTCATCTAAAATAGTAAGTTAACCGTAAATAATTAGTAAATTTTATGTCTCAAAAGGTAAATTGGAATAAATATGAAACTTACTTTTTAAAGAGATAAATTACTATTTTATATCCCAAACATATTTTTGAGAGAGTAAGTTTAGTTCAAGTAATAGTAAGTTTTTATACATAAATAGTAATTCTTACGTATAACATAGTAAATTTTGATTAATAACCAAAACTTACTAATTTAGGGTACAAATGTACTATTTGCTTAAAAAACTTATACCAAACCAATACTAGGAAGTTTATTTGAAATAACAATAAAATGTTTCATTAATGCATTAAAAATTAGTACCTTAGTTAGTAAGTACTCGTAATATACTTGTATAATACATGATTATATGTATAATTTAAAATTTTTTGTATTTATATATTTTAAAATATTATGAAAAATATTTTAACCTTTCACATAACCTTTATAAAATAATAAAATTTTGTCGTATTATAATTTTGAATAGTTTTTGAAAAGTTTATAAGTTTGGATAATAATAACAACACATCTTCCTAGTTATATATGGAATATCACTTATCTATGTAATTTCTATAATTTAAAACCTATTAATATAATAAGATGATAAAGTTTTGATATATTTTATTGTCTGAGACACAAGAAATAATAAGAATTAAACTTGTATTAATATAGACCTAACAAAATGAGAGAAATAGTATAACAATTAATACAACAATAAAAATAATAGAGTTAGTATAACAAAATTAGTATAATCAGGAAATTTTTTCTCTTGAGATTGTTTACGAATATATGATCCAAGCACTAAACAAAAATCACATGCATATATAATCTATTGTATAATTTAAATTAAATTTAGTTCATGTACAAAATGATCCTAAATAATTAGCACACTACAATACCATATTATTTTAACAACCAAAAATTTTTTTTGCCAAAAGTCTCCAATATCCATGATGTATGTATAAGAGATTATTTTACCATATTTTATCTCTATTTTTCCCATATTTGTATCTCATGTCTAATCATTGATGTTAGTTTGAGGAAGAATATTTTTTATAATAAAATTATTTTGAATTTAATTAACAAGTTGAGATTTTTTTTAAAATAAAAGTGAAATATTTTGGGAACTTATTTTTTATTTTCCCAAAATTAAAAGATTGCTATTTTTTTACCAATTGTTGCCATTAACATTTCATTTTCTACACAAAATTTATCAATGTAAAATTAGTTTAGTTAACAATAATTGAAGTTCTGTTGGTCCGAGGATTAGCATGCTATTGTTGTTATTTACATGTAAATATATAACCTAAGTAATAAAATAAATAATAGCTAGTTTAAAAAAAGGAAATAGGTGCTCAATTGATTGCATTCAAACTATGAATTCTGTTAGTTGCATAATTGCTAAATTATATTTTTATTTATAAGAAATCAATATGCATCATATATTGACCAGGACTAAATTACTGATTACTTAACAAATCATATCTAAACACATGATGTGATATATATTGCATTTGGTCACCTTTATACTTGTACCATTTTCCTTTCTTTCTATTATATTTTAAAGGTGCAAAATTCTCTTGATTATGTTAGTGAAAATGCATAAAATCTTTGCAAAATTATTTCAATTTATTTACAAAATATTAATACTTTTAGGAGAAGCAATGCATTGTAGGAATGGTTTACTAATTTTTAGTAAACATAACTACTACATTAAAAAGTTTAAAAAAAAACTTGATTTTATTATGCTTTAATTAGGAGTGCTTTTGAAGAGAAGAATTAGGAGATTAATTTCTTTGATTCAAGAATCTTTAGAGATTGTAATTATCAAAAGGAAAAAATTTTTTTAGAGATTGTAACTCTCTTATTATTTGATTTGATAAATTTGATATTTGTGCAAGTTTTCATGTCTTTTATTTTCGGCAACGAAATGTGTACTTACAGTTAGATACAAATATAGTAAAATATCCCTCATATGTATGCCATGGGTATTTGAGACTTTCATTCAAAAAACTTTTTGTTGTTAAAATAACATTGTATCATAGTGTGCTAATTATTTTTGGACTGTTTTATACTTGAACTGAATTTAATTTAAATTATACAATAGATTATATGTGCAAGTGATTTTCATTTAATTGTTGGATCTTATTTTTATGAACAATCTCTCGAGGAAAAAAGTCCAGATCATACTGATTTTCTTATATTAACTGTTATACTAATTTTGTCATTTTTATTGTTATACTATTTCTCATTTTGTTTGGGCTTTAACTCTTATTAATTTTTGTGTTCCAGATATAAATTTATTAAAACTTTATCATCTTATTATATTCATAGGTGTTAAATTATAAAAATTGTGATATATAAACAAGTGATATTCCATATATAACTAGGAAGATTTGTTGTTATTGTTATCCAAACTTTCAAACTTTTCAAAAATTGAAAATGATTAAAAACTTATAATATGACAAAATTTTATTACATATTTTACAAGGTTATCTGAAAAGTGAAACTACTTTTCATAGTATTTTAAAATATATAAATACAAAAAAATTAAATTATACCTATAATCATTTATTATATGGGTATATTACGAGTACTTACTAACTAAGGTACTAAGTTTTAATCATTAATAAAACATCTTATCATTATTTCAAATAAACTTCCTAATACTAGTTGGAGATAATTTTTTAATGTAAAATTGTACATGTATTCCAAAAATTAGTAAGTTTCGATCATTAATCAAATTTACCATGTTATTAGTAAGAATTACTATTTATGTATAAAAACTTACTGTTACTTGAACTAAACTTACTCTCTAAAAAGTAAGTTTTGGGATATAAAGTAATAATTTATTTATTTAAAAAGTAAGTTTAATCTTTATTCCAATTTACCTTTTGAGGTATAAAAATTACTAATCTATTAACGTTAACTTACTATTTTAGATGGGAAACTTACTTCCATATTTTTAGGTATTATCTTATTTAAGTGGATGGGTCTAACAAGTAATCAAATGGTTGCTAAAAGTGCAACAACTTGTTATATTAGATAAAAACTGTTTCGTTACCATAACTATCGTTACTAAAGCAGTGTCCCTCCAACTACATCTATAATGATTTGATCATTATAGTAAACGGTCCACAATTGCTGTGTGTCATGGTCATGGCCCCTTCCTGAAGCTTCATTTTCCTTGTGTAGCTACAAATAATCTGTAATGGTATGATCATTAAAGTACTACATCATCATTTAGTTTGAGAGAACCATTACAACTAATAAACCATTGACACCAATTCAAGGATATTCAATTTGACTAATACAAGCATTATTGGTTCATCTGATTTTTTTAATTTTTTTAAAATCTTTTTTCTAGCAAGGGAATGATAAGATTTAAGAAGTGAGGAAGGGATAACTAGATTTGAATGCAGGACCTATTTATCCTGATGTCTTAATTTTATTCACTAGACCAAGGTTTCATTGGCTCGTTGAATTGATTTGCCTTCGACATAAATGTAACAACTTATGTTTCATTAGTTCTTTTAATTAGTGTTCTTAAGGGACTCGTTAAGACATACCTAAGTGCACATAATTAAGATATTTCAACAAATTTAGTTTGCTAGTTTGTCATCCTACTAAAAGGCATCAGTAGCACCTATCTCAACAGATCTATCTCATACATTCGACAAGTTATTAAGCTTTGCAAGATGTTAATGGTTTGATTAATTGTGTCGTGATCTTTCAAAGACTTCTGGGTTAGTTATTGGAATGATACATCCCTTATTTTTTGCAACTAATGTTGATAGCCAAAACCAAAATGGGGCCTTACTGGGGATAGCAGTCATTAAATAAAAGAATTTCGTACGTTGATGTGACGCAACATCACACGGAAATCCACAAACACGTTTACATATGGTTCTTCATTGACGTACCCATATTGCCAAAAAAGCATTATTCGGATTTTAGCGATGCCTTGGCATGCATGACATTATTATTGATAATCAAATCTGTAACTTATCTGGCAAAGTGGTCCTTATACTTACGTGAACATTGAATTAATGGTGTCAAATTTTAATGATGATTCAAGACTTACGGGTGACAGATTCATTGAAACTCAATAAATCTATCCTTTCCCTGATTTTAGAGTGTTTACTTAAGTTGTAATTGTTATTTAGTTATTAGTGTCGTTTGTTTGGTTTATTTCCAGCTGTATGTTTTAGTTGTTTCTAGCAATGTTAGTTAGTTTAATTCTGGAAATGTTTTAGTTGTTTCCAGCCTGTTGTTTGTTGGACTTCACTGTTTGGAAACATTGCTAGTTAGTTTAATTCGTCTTAGAAATTCGTTGGGAAGATGACGCATGTTAATTAAATTGACAGGGAAGTCCACAAGGGTTATCAAAATTCTTCAATAATCTAACCATGTGGAAAAAAAAGCAAGAAGGCATTACTTGGATGTTAGTGATGACTTTGCGATGAGATGACTCTTGATAATTTTCAAATAACTAGTAGTATCCAATTATATATGTTTTGGGCTTATGTCATTTACAGATGAATAAATGCTTATAGTTTAAGTTATTAGCAAAAACCCAATCTAAGTTAATTTATATGTATGCATTAGATGCATAATCTGGCCATCATCATTGGTAATCTGTATTCAATTCTTCCATCCAAAAACTAGTTGTCATAAACAAACATAATAAGTCTTGCTGATGTAGGCCATTATGGGGTTAAATAGGCTAAAATTGGGATAGATGCCATTGTTACTCAATCCAATTCAATCGTATTATTGTATTTGTTATATTATAATAATACCATCATTATTTAATTTATAATTACATCGTATTATTGTATTTGTTAGAAAGAAAGTTAACGTACGTAAATAAAATATTTCTCGTATATTTGGTACAATATTATATGATTATACACATCAGTACATGATTAGGTCCCTCTATGCACGTTTAATATGCACGTCTAATATGCCCTAAATTAATATGCACGTTTTCTGCGCCCCAACTTTTTGACTTTTACATTCTTCTTCTTCCACTAGAAGACCAAAAGAAAGATGACTATGGAAGAGGAAAGAATAGAAAGAAACACTGAACCCAAATGTTGAGCTCTGGTAGTAAGTCTTTATCGTAGGAATTTTCTCTTATCAGCTTGTCCTACCCCACACCACACGATAATACAGATACCACCACTTAGACAAAAAGGACCACAAAAGAAAATGATTGCATTGCTGTCTAGGATCTCAAATGGGAATACATTACCGAGTCACACGCACGCGAATTTGCATGGACAAGGTGACTTAAACTCTCAAGGGCTATTAAGTAATTATCTCCACGAAGCTCTTAAAAAAAAAAAAAAAGAGAGAAGAAGAACTAAAGATTGATTAGTAAACTAAAACGAGTGTCACTTCACTGCACACGCTTAGGAGCTGTTTTAAAATAACCCTCATTTCATTCTTTGCCTCTTCGCCGTGCAGTATAAATAGAACCATCATTTAATCTTTTGAGACACAACACAAAACTTTCAGCTTCAGAAACAACACCTTGATTCTTTTGAATAAAACCCTCATTTCAATCTTTTCCATGCGCTATATATAAAAGAACCATCAACTCATTCTTTTGAGAAACAACACAAACCTTTCAGAAACTTTAAGATGTCGGACAAGGGAACGAATGTCAAGGTTGAAGGAGGAGAGGCGAGCACCGGATCATCATCGACGAAGAAGCTTGGAAGCATGTTTCCTAAAGAGAGGAAGCATGTGTCCCAGATGATGGGAGAAAAGATTAGTGAAGCTATTTCTTCTGCTGTAAAAAATATCAAGACCAAGCTCAAGATCAAACCAGATGGAGGTAGTGACTAAATGATTATGAGCTGATGG
Source organism: Coffea humblotiana (assembly GCA_023065735.1). Lineage (NCBI taxonomy): Eukaryota > Viridiplantae > Streptophyta > Magnoliopsida > Gentianales > Rubiaceae > Coffea > Coffea humblotiana. The sequence continues at coordinate 28,596,403 of CM041217.1, read as the reverse complement.
TGGCTTTCAATGTTTGTATGTTATTGCATTGTACGTTCAAATCATTGGCTATGTTGGTGATCATGAGTGTGCGTAATCTGATGTTTATCAACTTGTATCGATGGTTTTAGTCCTTATAGGAAACAGAAAAAGAGTGTTGCTCTAGTATTTTAGGTGTTTTTCGGCATTTGTATCCGAGCAGAATTCTTGAGTTTCTTCAAGTCTATACACGAGAATTACTATCTCCCCTCTTTTTTCTTGAGGCTGAATAAATTGTGGTTAGCTATCTCAACCAATTCTGACATGACTCGACCGAATCATAATCGGAATGGAGGGAACCGATACAATACTGATTTTCAAATCGTCAATAATTTTATATCCACGATTACTCGTTCTGATTCGGTTGATATTAGCTTACTCGAATCTATGATGCATGAAATCGACCAAAATATTTGAATCAACTCAAAGTCGACTCCAATAACTTTTTAATCGTTCCTTTTTATGGTATTTAGACCGCGACTCGCGACTACAGACTATTCAAATAATGATGGCTTCGTTTCTGATTGATGCTTGAATTTTTTAATATGAAAAATAAGCTTTTAATTATGGCATGTAAGATCCATTTCCTACTCAATTTCATTGGAGTTGTGAGCTTAATCATGTAACTAGGAAACTCTTAAAAAACTTGTCTTAGGAAACTCTTAAAAAACTTGTCTTAGAAAACCATCTAGAGTTCTGGACTAGACAGGACGAACGATATTTCTGACCAACTCTAGGAATTCTTTTTTCTTTTTTGGGTCTTTGAATGTTGGCTATTTTGACAATGTTGAAAAGTCAACTGCACCTGTTTTGACTTTTGACAGTATTATGAAGTCAACAGCGAGACTTAGCTACGAATTTAATCTCAGAAAACCAGCTGGACTAGACTCGACCTGAGGAGGACCTGAGGGCACGACCAATGTTGCCTCTCCAGCTGGACTAGACTCGACTTGAGGAGGACCTGAGGACACGACCAATGTTACGGATATCTTTATGGTAGGAACCCTTTAACCACTCCTACCGTAGGAAACCATGCAGAGTTGGACACGTGTATTTGGTCAAAAAGCATCAAACGGAGCCGTCATGTGACAGTGGTAATGCGCGTGGAGAAAGCAGAAACGAATGCTGATGCCTAACCAATAAACTACTAGATATTTATGAGCATTTTACTTTGAATCAATTAATTTATATTAAATACATAAATGTTTATAAGTGAAATTCAAAAAGTGTTACACTAATATTATTACGAAAGAAAAACTAGTAAGTTTTGTATTTAACATAAATTAAATACGTGAAAGTAAAAAAAAAAATTACCCACTTTTTACTAGCTCTTTACGGGTTTCTTCTATTATATGAATAAAGTACTAGCTATTTATAGGCATTTTACTCTGACTCATATAATTTATGTTAAATACATAAATGTTTGTAAGTAAAATTTAAAAAGTGATATACTAATATTTTTACGAAAGGAAAACTAGTAGGTTTTGTATTTAACATAAATTAAATACGTGTATACTATATTAGTATAACTATATTACTAAATGTATTAGTACAAATGTATTACTAAATTTAGTATAACTAATTCATAATTTTTATTAATAAGCATGTATACTTAATACTACAATTCATATTATCAATTAAATTACCTACACACCTGCACATTGTATATTACACATAGCTAATAATATATTATTCTAAGTTTGTAACTAATCAAATTAAATATTATATATGATAAAAGAAAATTATAAAAATTTTGTAATATTAATATAACTATATATTAATACACTATACACTAATATTATAATAACATGAACATCTAATATACATTTATAAATATATTTATAAGTAATATAAATATATTAGTATATAAATTTAATCAATTTATAACACATATGTTTCGTAAATATACGGTCCTCTATTAATGAAATGATTATACTATATATTTATACAATATATTATACATGTGTTTATAATAATTATAAATAAAAACATAACTATATTTGTTATTATGAAAATATTATAACGATTATAAATATATTATATAACTATACCAATATTGTAATAAAAATATAATTAGTCCTTAAATATAATTAGTTCTTGCATATCTATAGCTAGTGGAAACGGAGTTTAAACTTGCTATAGGTTAGTTTCTTGTTTTCCATTGTATCCTAAAGGATAATTTGCCATTCAACCTAATTTTATTCTGATTTTATCCAACTAATAAATTAGCTTATGGAAAAATGGGTAAATCGATAATTTATGGAGGAAAGCCATAAAGAACTGGTGTTTTATTGGAAAACGGGTTTATTTTTATTTTATCCGATAAATAAATTTGTTTATGGAAAAATAGGTACTCTATTCTTATAACGAAGGAAAGCTATAAAGAACTGATGTTTTATTGGAAAACGGATTTATTTTTATTTTATTTGATAAATAAATTTGTTTATGGAAAAATGGGTACTCTGCTCTTATAATGAAGGAAACACAAAATAGAGACAACTCTAAATCAGGTCTAGTGAAAGTATCAGGTAGTTCAAGTTTGGCGCTTTTGCAGTTCCGTGGAACCTAATTTTGTAAAACTGGATTTTAAATGTATGATATTTGACCGTAGTTGTAATATCATTTTGTAATATCATTTGAGCATTTGTATTTTTTGCATTTTCTGCGTTCAAAATCTATGCTAGCTTAATGGGATTAAAAATGGCACTTGTACCATCAGCAAATCTTTCGGATAAGAGCCTGTACTATTGTACGTGCAATTCATGAATTAGGTTTTTAAAACTCAACGGTTATGATTGAATATAGAGCAAAAATCTTAAAAATCAAGAAACAATTGTTGTTTTTTCATGTACTTATTTAGTGTATACATTTGTTAGTAGTATATAAATATTTTTATCTCACTTCATAATTGAAAGGTATAATTAGTAATTACCATCAAAACTTGTAGAGGGCCATAGTCAAGAATCTTTAAAAAGTACAAATTGAGTGAAAAGAGCAAAAGGCATCCTTTAGGGGAAAAGTAAAATAGCAAAAACCCCGTTCAAGTTTATTTTTTATGATCATCATCTTTGACAGCCTTGGAACCAGATTCACCACCTTTTTCAGCCGCCATGATCTCCTTCGCCATTCTCTTTTTCGGGGGAAGAGAACTATGGCTAACTCTCTTGGCTTTGGAACCAGCTGCTCTTTTTTCATCATTGATCTCTGCTCCGTCAGGGTTCACCTCCTTGTTAGGATTCTTTGCCTCCTCATTTGCCATGATGACTCGATCTTTCTTTCGGTATTTTTCAGTTATCTTTATATGTTTTTCCTTCCTAATTTGAATGTGTTATCCTCCCCCTTGCTTACTGCTATTTATAATGGCTCTTTCTACATTCTTCGTCGTACTTGTGATGAATTTCTTGGTTTTCATAGATCATTAACCAGCTTAGGAATCATCTCAGAAATTGCATGGTTAAAATGAAGCAACATCTTTGACATTTCAATGGATCATTACCAAGCATGCGACAGAAATTCACTGAGGTGGAAGTATAAAGATTTCTGAAGAAAATTAGGTTATTGAGGAATGGAAAGACATGTGATTTTATATTTGAGACTACACCAAATTAGACTGGGACATGCTCGAATTTCATAAATCTAAAAGCTTACCAAGAAATTCTTGCTCCTCTCACAAGAGATGTTTTGCTTGATGTTCTTTTGAATACAACAAAGAAAAATCTACTTTTCAAAAACGAAAAATCATAATCAGAACTGTAATTAACTGCCACACATCGATCAATTTTTCATTTTTTTTAAGAATATATGGGTGACAGCGTTCATGAATTCCATTGTAGTTTCCGGATTTGGGTATTCCTTAGTGTATAAGGAACATCAAAAGGAATAATATGGAACTTTTTTAAAATACTCCAAAATCTCATCGAAACCTCGGAGAAGTTTACACATTACGAGTTATGAGTAAAGGGCAATACTAGATTTACAAACCTTTCGTTTTGATTGTTGCTCTTAAAGAAGTAAGGGCACCCTATTATCTAATTTTGATAGAGTGGATTCTTTTAGAATCCATTTGTTTCAGGGGTGGTCCAGGTTCGGAACGAATTGGCAAAATAGAAAAAAATAAAAAGAAAACCAAAAGACTAAAAACCAACTGAAATTGGTTACCAATTGGAAAATGCTACAGTCCCTTTGAGTAGTGTACTTATGATTCTAATTCACTGACATCTTGCCATATTATCTAATGATTTAATCCCTTAAAATAATCTAAAGATTGATAATTATGATTTTATATTCAACGGTGAATTTAATCTCATTAGTACAGTATCCAAAAGAGACTGTAGAACTTTCCTAAAATTTCAACCAGCAAGCACGGGTGGTAGCTGCCCTGCCTAAGTTTCGAGAATTCCTTGTAGCCCTTAGAAAATTTTAAAATTTTGCATTGAAATTTTTTTTCACCCCCACTAAAATTTTGACAAGATTCCATTACTTGCTTTTGCTTTACGAAAATCTTGAACTTTTACTCCTTATTAAATATGTTTCACTCTGCAATAGAGTTAGTTGCTCACTTCTTAGTAACTACTTTAATATTACAAAAAGTGTTACTCATTGTGTTATGAAAAATCTCTTAATAATTACATTCTCCATGAGTTTTGATTAATTATTTGATTGAATTTTCATTATTAATTCAAATTTAAGTATCTGGTTCCACATATATGTGATCTTTCATATGTGAAACTGGAAAACTGATAACATTATGTATTCAAAATTTTTGTTTTAAACATATAAAATCTACATTTACAGCTAATTAGCCTTTTTTTTTTGTTTCTTTACACTCTGATCTGTACTTTGGAATATGACTGCTCCTTAAAGTTTCATGTTTGAGAATAGTCAAGTTATACTCTGTATCTTGTTTCCCTTAAAAGTGTAATAATGGGAAGATAGAAAATTTAGTTATATTTATTTAATATGTTAATGCATATTTTTATTATTACACAATATATAGCTTACCTTATTCTAGTTCATAGACTTATGTGTTACTATTATCTCTTGGTTATTTTTTGGGAACAAATGTATTACCTTTTTATTGATCAGCATGAAAAAACTATAAGAAGAGTGAAGTCTTACTTACATCAACTACACTAACTGTACACTCCAAAACAAAATTGAAGAAACTGAAGCCAATGGAAATGGAAAAGTGCGTAACAAGATAGAAAGAAACTCTTGTTTTTGACTTAACCACTTGTTAAGAACCCCAGCTCATAAAGAAGGAAAGATCCTTTAATTGCCAGGGCATGGGACAGTTTTTGATAGAGGAGACAAAGGGGATAGAGAAATATATATATATATATATATATATATATATATATGCACAGGGTGGAAGAATAAAGATTGGTTAATGATTTTAATTACTGAATGATTGACGGTGTGACATGAGAGAGGCCATGCAACAGTTAATCATCTAGATTAGGTTATAAACATATATCATCTTGGTAAAAGACTTCTATATGAAATTTTGTTAATGCCAATGAGGCTTTGGTTTAGGGGTAAAATAGTGAAGATTGAAGCTCTATAAATAAAAAATCCTAAAGTAAGTCTCACTAAATTGTGAGTTATTATCTAACCATGTGTTAGATACTGACGGGTCTTTAATACAAGTGCAAGTTAAAAATTCGATTTTATCCCCGTTATCTGCAAGTATACAGGTCAATCAAATTATATAGGGCATGTATCGGGTCGATCCCATGAGGAGAAATGTTTACAAGTACTAGGTCCTTATTTTCTCTATTATTTAGACTTATAATGAAATTGGGCAGATAAATAATATTGCTACTGTCTACAATTCTAAATTAACTAATGCAAGATACAAATGGAGATTTTTCACTTAAAGTCTTAAATCTAGGGGTATAGATTCCACTTATGGCATAAACAACACAAATGAATAGATTTACCTCTTGTTATTATTCTTGGTAAACCAGGGATTTATTTCCAATATTCCCAAATCTCATTCTCATGAATAAATGGCCTAGAGCAGTCCAGTTTCCCTATTTTCATGGTGAAATACTAGTTCTACTCTGTTTTCCTTCATGAAATGCTAAGTAATCCACTTTCATGAACATACAACTTAAGCTCTACTAATGTTTTTCCATTGTTATTACCAATTCTCATTGAGTAATACAACTATAAACCTGCTATTGGTAATCAAACAATAACAAGTACTCAAGCATACACAAGTAGACAAGTTAATACAAGATACAACAAGTGTAAATCACATTCAATTCATATCATTTAGCCATAAGTTTCATCTACTCCCCTAGATATAGAAATTTAGCTACTCATAGATAATATAACACTTAAACTCATAGCTTCATTAATGAAACACATCTCAAGTTACAAGTACAAGAAGGATAAGAAAAGCTTAGCCAAGTTAATGGTGAATCCCTCCAATTTCTGCTATGTCTTGCACTGAAATATGATTACAAGTGAAGTCTCCAAGTGCTTTCCCCAAGAACTTCTCATTATAGAGAACTTGTTACAAGAAGAAAAACTAGCTACGTCTGGTCCTCTGGCTTGCTCATGCTTCTCTGCATAAAAGGTGGTAGAAAGGCACTTTTTTTCTCCTCATGATTCCAACCACCCAGATTTTGTAAAGGAAGTCAAAAGATATGTTGTTTTTGACTTGTCAATAACTCATTTTGTCTTCCCTTTTGTTGCAGAGGCATGTGCCACCGAATTCTCTCACCAATTTAGCTGAAAAGTTGTGTGAAAAGTGAGCAAATTCGGCTGCACCACTTGCAGAAGAGAGAGGCAGATCCGAGCCTCGGATCCGAGGGGTGAAGATGGATCCGAGCTTGGATCATGGTTGATCCGAGGCCTTTCTCAAACGGATCCGAGCTCGGATCGACTGACTTCGGATCCATTGCTCCAGAAGTACAGACGAGGGCTCGGATCTTTCTTCGTGCACACGGATCCGAGCTCGGATCTGTGTGGTCATTTTCCAGGTTTTTTGATTCCTTTCTTTTTTCTTCATATTTGCTTCAATTTTCTTTTGTTCTTTATCCTTCAAATGATCCTTGCTCTTTCTTTATCTTGTACATGAAGTTCACATGTCAATATCCTTCAAAATATCACAGATTAAAGCATTAATCACTCATTTATCAAATTTTGAACACTTGAATAATATTTAAGCAATTATCACCAAAAGAGTTCAAATATGGCTTTAATCTTCTCAAAACATACCAAAATTTCATGCCAACCTTGTATAAAAGATACGTTAAATATTCACTTATCAGATACCCTCACAATTAGTTGCGGATTAGATTGTAAAGTTGCTCAAATGTTGAGTTATAATCTGTTAGTATTGATCCATCATCGTTGGGTAAGTGTTATTTTATCAAAATAAAATAACAGTTTACCCCTAAAATTGATATATCCTCTTTTGTTTTAATTGGAATTACTTTCCCTCTATCCATTTTTTTATTTGATTCTTGTGCCACAGAAAAAACTTTTTGCCTCAATTGAAGCCACTTAAGAACAAATAATATCTATGAAATGATTGGCTCTATTTGGATAAATTATTTTTTGAAAATTTTTTATATTTAGTCCACATATTTTTCAGTTATCTTTTTTATCACATGCAATCCTTTTTTATCTCACATACATCATATTAAAAAAATAAAAAAAATTAAAAAGTGCCATAGTGAATAGTATCAAAACTAAATTTCAAGGATTACTCATATATGCCCTCAATACTTTTTAATCCAATTTACAATGATTATTTTTGAAATGATCCAGAAACCTATTTCGATATAAGATCAACTCATTCCAACTTACATTGCAAATAAATTGAACACTTTTGGATGTTCATGGAATTGAAGGATAGCTTAGCCATATATACATATATTACTAGTTTGAAGTAATTAAAATACAGGATGGATATATAATGCGAGATTATGTATGTGTATATAATACAAATTTTATTTCAAAGATATGATTAAAAGTTTGCTACAAAAATATAAATTTGACTTAAATTACACATACAAATGCATGCACAAATCGTGTAAATTTATTATAAAGTTATTAAAATAAAAAATACAGGCAAAACTACGTATAAATCTATAAAAAATTTTGATATATGCTAATACAACTTTGAGAGTATGTCGATCATTATCCTTTCTCAAATTTTAAAATTTTTTCCTAAAATTAGAGTATGAGTCTCATAGTATCATAAATCAAAAGTTTATTACGTGCTTATAGGATCATTGAAAAAGTATGAGTAAACAAGAATATCAAACCTAGCGATGGTAAAAACGAGACATCAGATTGATTAGCCGATGAAACCTTGGTCTAATAGTTAAGATTGTGACTTTAGGAATTGAAAGTTCTAGAATTAAATTTCCCTTTCCCCTCTTCACTTCTTTAATTCCATTATTTCCCTGCCAAAAAAAATTAAAAATGAACGAGTCATTCTTTAAATTAAATTTATGATATTTTACCAAATTTTGACCGCATCTACGTCAACTTAGGATGTTCAACCCTCCAAGTTTTATATATGCTGGTTTAATCGTGGCAGCAAAAATGCATGAATCATTACTTAATCTGTCAGGCAATTAAAGTGGTTCTATACAGGGAACACATTTAGTCAGACTAAGGTAATTTACTACCTATAAGGTGAGAGTGAGAGAGTGTGAGAAAGAGAGAGGGAGCCTATTGGCTGGGGTCAATGTTGTCAAAGTCAAACAGGTGTCCAAGAGAAGAAGGGTCTTCAGAAAATTGATTCATTGACTTTTCTTCAGTCACTTGTTTTCAGAATTCTAAAGAGTTATTTTTGGAATTCTCTTTTTCTTTATAAAATCAGCAAAATTAAGGAATAATAACTATGGTCAATGAAATCTTCTAGAAAACAGTTTTTGTATTTCGAACTTCACAAAGTCAAATCGAGCCCAGGCTGTCCAGCTGGTTTCTGAAATTAAATTCGTAGATATAAGTCTGGCCAGTTGATTTTACAACATTGTCAAAAGAACAAGTATTCAAAGACCCCAAAAAAAAAAAAATCCTAGAGTTGGTCACAAATTTCATTCGTCCTGTCTAGTCAAGAACTCTAGATAGTTTTCTGAGATTAAATGGTAGATAAGTCTCAAAATTGATTTATTATTATTGTCAAAACAGCACATTCACACACACAGAGATCAAACACATTTTCTTTTGTTCGTAGGCCTGTTCTTATTTTCTTAACCATGTTTTTGAAAAGGGTTTATTTCGGAGAGATGATCTAAAACGTGCAAAAGCAGCAATAAATTGTCCTACATTAATCCAAGAAAAGGTTTTTAAGAGTCTTTCCTAGTTACACGATTAAGCTCACAACTCCAACGAAAGTAAGGAATGGATCTTGTATGCCATAATTAAAAAAATATATATATTTGTCATAGTAAAAAAAATTTCAAGCATCAATCAAAAAACGAAGCCGTGTGATTATTCAGCCTCAAGGAAAAAAAGGGGGGATAGTAATTCTTGTGTATAAACTAGAAGAAAGTCAAGAATTCTGCTTGGATGCAAATACCGAAAAACACTAAAAACTACTAGAGCAACACTCTTTGTCTGTTTACTATAAGGATTAAAAACATCGATACAAGTTGATAATATGAGCTTACACACACTTATAATGATCACCAACATAGCCAATGATTTGAACGTACAAAACAATAACATACACTACATTGAAAGCCAGTGTCAGCCTGCAATCATTTAGCTGCCACCTCCATCTGGTTTGATCTTGAGCTTGTGCTTAATATTTTTTACACCAGAAGAGATAGCTTCACTGATCTTTTCTCCCACCATCTGGGACACATGCTTCCTCTCTTTAGGAAACATACTTCCAAGCTTCTTCGTCGATGATGATCCGGTGCTTGCCTCTCCTCCTTTGACCTTGACATTCGTTCCCTTGTCCGCCATCTCAAAGTTTGTGTGTGCAGTGTGCGTGTTAAGTATTTGGATTTCTGAATGACCTGAAAGGTTTGTATAGTGTCTCAAAAGATTGAGATGATGGTTCTTGCATGGAAAAGATTGAAATGAGGGTTTAATTCAAAAGAATCAAGGTGTCGTTTCTGAAGCTGAAAGTTTTGTGTTGTGTCTGAAAAGATTGAAAGATGGTTCTATTTATACTGCATGGCGAAGAGGCAAAGAATGAAAAGAGGGTTAATTTTCAAAAGAGAAAAAAATTTGAGGGAATGTTTGGTCTTTGAATATGAGAGTATTAAGAAGGGGTAACAATGTAATCCATATATGCCTATTGTTTGGTAAAACACTCTGACCTTTATCTTTGACTGCATCAAGATATATAAACATGTCAATGCTTCTAGTCTTAGTACTAGGTCTTACTACACAGTTGTTAAGTGTCACATAATTGTTAGTACACAATTATTTCAAAGATATGATTAAAAGTTTGGTACAAAAATATAAGTTTGACTAAATTACACGTAGAAATTCATGCACAAATCGTATAAATATATTATAAAGTTATTAAAATGAAAAATACAGGTAAAACTACGTATAAATCTATAAAAAAAATTGATATATGCTAATACAACTTTGAGAATATGTCGATCATTATCTTTTCTCAAATTTTAAATTTTTTTCCTAAAATTGGAGTATGAGTCCTATAGTATCATAAATCAAGAGTTTATTGCATGTTAATAGGGTCATTGAAAAAGTATGAGTAAACAAGAATATCAAGCCTAACGATGGTAAAAATGAGACATCAAATCGATTAGCCGATGAAACCTTGGTCTAATAGCCAAGGTTGTGATTCCAGAAAGTGAAAGTTCTAGATTTAAATTTTCCTTCCCTCTTTCCACTTCTTAAATTTCATTTTTTCCCTACTAAAAAAAATTAAAAATGAACGAGTCATTCTTTAAATTAAATTTATGATACTTTACCAAATTCTGACCGCATCTACGTACAACTTAGGATGTTCTGCCCTCCAAGTTTTACATATGCTGGTTTAATCGTGGCAGCAAAAATGCATGAATCATTACTTAATCTGTCAGGCAATTAAAGTGGTTCTATACGGGGATCGGAACACATTTAGCCAGACTCAGTTTTCAAACTTTTGTTACCTAGGCTATTCCAAGTCTATCCTCGAGGGATAAAAAGTAAAAGACGTAGACCAAGGAACCTGCTATTTTGACAATCAGATGATCAAGGTTCTTCATTCACGTATGTACCCGTGTTAAAGAAATAAAAAGGACGTTTTTTTTTTTGGATTTTTGTTTACTTTGGGATGACTTTAACATTGAAAATCAAAATCTGTGACTTTTTTTTGTAAAGTGGCCCTCACACTGATGCATTTCATTTTCGGGAAGAAGATGTACATCAACTAAATTGACATGGAATTCCACAAACGCTTTCAATAATGTAACCATGTTGAAAAAGGCCAAAGGGCTTTATTGGGATGTTAGTTATGGCTTTGTGATGAGATGAACATTGCTATCCATACTAATAGCTGTTTCACGAGTTAATTTTCAAATAAATAGTATCCAATTACATATGCACTGGGCTTAATTACAGATGACTAACGGTTTATATTTCAAGTTATTAGCAAGATCGTACTCTAAGTTTTTATTAATGTAAAACACATTTTATTTATAATTAGAGCTTGAATGTACAGAACAGCAGAGAGCTTGCTATGGAAATGGTATATCTACTTTCATCTAAAAACTAAGCTACCTCTGCCAACTTTTAAGCAAAATAGACTGCGAAAAATCCCAACTAAGGCTAAGCAGCCAGTTCAATCTTATTGTTGTGCTTGCTATAGAAATAGTAATTTTGTCCAGTTCAATCTTATTGTTGTACTAATTGTTATATTATTTGGTATAGAATGATATTCCATTGTTAGACCGTGGCGAACAAACTGCCATGCACTGTATCTTCCAATCCAATATAATTTTATCAGATGTCCCTGAAGGAACATTCCTTTGTTTTTTGCAGTACTTGTGTTTTTCCAGCTTCGGAACATTCTTGGAAATGCTTCTTTTACAACATTTCTCTGTTGACTACCCAAAAATAAATAAATAAAATAAAAATTCCTTTGTTTCTTCAATCTTTCTCCGTTTCGTTGCAAATCTGGCCTGGAAGTTTGTACCATAATGTAAAGCTGGCCTGGAACTGGGAACATTACTCTAAACGAAACCCAAAATTGAAAGTTTCTAGATCGTGTCAAGTAATTTGTCCAAGTTTAATCTCATCAAATTTTGTAAGTTACCTTTTGAGATGAAAGTTCGCACCTTATATTTGACCATATGACCAATCATTCTTGCCACCATCAGGATTTCCTTTTGTCCTTGTTCTTCAGCTTTTGAACACTAGAAACGAGAGATTTTACAATTTTCTCTCCCACCATCTGTGACACAGGCCTCCTGTCTTTTGGGATCACGCTTCCTTGTTTCTTGAAGGAAGCTGCCCAGGTACCATTACTGGATTCTCGTGCAAAATCGCGCTTTCCTTCGCTGTTCTCGAACTTGTCTGCCATCCCTTCTTGTCTAGCACTTGGAGTGTGGATTATTTGGTTGGGAAAATGCGTTGGTTTTTATGTGATTCAAGAGACAGTCAAATATATATGTGTGCGCGCGCGCGTGTGGAGGTAATTGAGAGGAAAAAGAACAATATATTTATCAGAAAGTTCATGTGCATACTTGTATAGTTGTATGTAGGCCAAAAAGCAGATTCAGTATTACAAAAATTTATTGGGACAAAATAAGTATCTTACAATAAAAAAAATTCTAGAACTTCAGCGGGGCCCAAAACAAAAAGTTGTAGACTTGGACCATGGCAGCCTATGCAACCATAATGGCGATTGTATAGTTTAATTAAAATGGGGATTGATTTGTTTTTAATTTTGATGAATAAAATTGATTTTGGAGCACAATTTTGTACTAGAGTTAACTTGTAGTAATTTTACCCTTAGCAGAAGTTGGATTGGATGGTAAGATAGATGGAATTATAAGTAGAAGGCTATGAATTCAAGACTTCCTATTTAAAAGGAAAAATGTTTTTACACTTAGTTATTGATCGATGAATTCCTACAAGCACACAGGATCGATCGTAGTAATAATTTACCTGGAGTATTACAGGGTCGAACCCATAGGGATTAGTTAATTTTTTACTGCGATTATTCTAACAAAATAACAAAATTTAAATTCAAGAAGTTGTATTTTCTAACTAATCAATAAAAGGATAATTAATTCAAATAGAGGAGTGGTGAGAAAACAATAGACACGAGTTTAGGATTTCAATTTTAATCCAAAATTTGAATCAATTATCTAGTTAATTTTTTAACAAACTATGAACACATTACACAATTGTATTTTAGATTATCTTTTGATACATCTAAAGTGTGCCTAATTGAATCTTACATCTCTCTCGAGATCGCAAGTATTCAATTAAACTCTTTAAAAACTTTGGTAATATAAGTGTATAATACAAATCCTAACCTACTTTTGTGATTAGACTAAGTATGTTCATCTATCTAATGCACGGTTGTATATCCCTTTTCAGTTTAATAAAAACCCTAAGAATATGTCTATGGCGACCAATCACAAACATGTAATTAAATCAAGATAGATAAATCATAACAAAAGGCAAGAAATTAAACTAGAAGAATTAATCAAATTCCTTCATAAAAACCTTAACCCTAGAGACAATTTAGTTCAACATGATTTAGAAGTTAAAATCACGAATTTAAAGAGTTGCTACAAAGATAAGAAAAAGAGTAAGAAAACTTCTCAGTTGCTTGCTCCAATCTTCTCCTTGCACACTCCTTGATTCACCTCCATTTGATCTTGATCTTTCAAGAGTAAACTATAAAAAAGATGTTAAAATTAGGCTAGACTAATGTTTTCCACCCTAAAAATGACCTAAAGTACCCCTATTTAAGTTTCTTGAAAATATATCCTAAACAGGGTATGAATAGGCTCTATTAGACTCGAAAAATCATGTTTTTACACATTTATCTAATGAAGACCGGCCCAATGTCTGGCCCAGTCATTGGGCTGAGCTTAAAACACCAACGAAACTGGAGATGTCCAATGCGAAGTTCTTTGTGTTGTCCGGTGCCGGTTATGGATCCATCCGCGGATCAAATTTGAAGCCCCAAAACTTCATCAAATAGATTGAATCAGTTTTTGCTCAAAACACAAAAGTTGTAGTCCTTTAAATAAACTTTCCAACGCCACAAAAATCGAGTCATTTAGAGATCTAGACGTTGAGATATGCCTAAAATACTGAAACTTGGTTGTAAGAGAATCGCATCATAGCTTGACTTCAGTAATTTGGATTTTTGACTATGAAAATGTGAGAACCAAACTTTGAAGTCTCATAAAAGTTGTGGAACATTCTTTTGACTTCAATTTAATCAAGAATCATCTTAATCCAACTTGTGTAGTTCAAGTTATCACCAAAATACTTAAATATGTCATTCCTGCGAAACCTCTTTCTCTTGACTTTATCATCTTTCATTGTTTCTTCACACCACGTTTTTAGTCCCATTTTCTCTCCAATTAAGTTTTTCACCTATTAGAACAATATTCAAGCAAAATTAAGTAGTTTCTACTCAAGATAAAACTCAAATAATATGGTTAACTAGCAACTTATGCATGTAAATGTACTAAAATGTAAACCCTATCAAACTCCCCCACACTTAGCCTGTTCTTGTCCTCAAGCACAAGAACAGAACCAATTAAATACAAATAATGGCTATATTCAAGGCTAACATTATTAGAACAATCATTCTAAATAAGTGTCAAGTTGCCACTTAAGAATCACATACTCATAGTTATCGCCACTTTTTGATGTGAAAATTGATACTTTTAGGTGAAAATCTTCGGTTACTAGGTAACGACAACCAACGGGAGTGTACTTCAACTTAATAAATAAGCATATAAGCACAAATAAGAATATAAAAGCCTGCTTCATATCCCACTAATCTGGAGAACTAAGATTAATAATTAGGCTGAATCTACAAGAAAAATGACAAAAAATTATTTACAATGCCTAGAAAAATTAGCCATAAATTGAAAAGGTTTCAAACTATCAAATATTCACCAAAAAATACTCTAAACCAACACCAGTTAACACTTCATATATTCATACACACATCGCTTTAACAATAATAATACTCGAAATACAAGCCATTGCCTATTAGGAAATCAACAATAAAAACAAAAATTTGAAAATTTTAACCAAAAATTTCACTTCACTCCTTCACCCCTCCCCCACTCTTAAGATAATATTGTCCTCAATGTTGGGGATAAAATAAAGAAATAATAATATGAAAAGAGTTGAAAGTGAAACTCCCCTAATAACAAATTGAGGGCCAAAGTTCAAGTGGGGGTAAGAGAAGTTACCATTACCATCCAATAGTCAAGTTCACGAAGCCATCCAACCAACCTATAAAAGGACAAGAAAACACTACTGAATACTACTGAAAAAGACAAGAAAACACTACAAATAGGAGTTAAATACACCACTGAATAACCCAAACTAGAAAGCAATAAAATCCTAAAAAAATAAACACCACCATTAATTCCAAAAAACAAGGAATAAAGTTAGAAAGAAGTCGGATTGCCTCCCAAGAAGTGCTAAATTTAACATCTTTAGCTGGACAAGACTAAATGGAGTCATGGAGGATGAAATGGCTCAGACTTTTGCACATCCTTTAATTTATGTGCCTGTAGTACTACATAACTGTTCACATCAACATTGCACTTTCGGACCACCGAAGAAGAATATGAGCGATGATCATGCAAAGACATAAATCCTATATCCTGCTTTAAGGCATATTTTTTACCATACAAATTGTTAGAAGTAATAATATAGGAACAAGATTTCTCATATGAAGGATATTTTAAGGGTTAAACACATTAAATTCATGCCTCTTCTTACCAACCCTCAAAGTCAATTTTCCTTTTAACAAGTCTATATTGGCTCCCCCAGTAGCTAAGAACCCTTTACCAAGGATAATAGGTATAGAAATATCCTTTTCCCATGTCAAGAACAAGAAATTTAGTAGGAAAATAAAATTTACCGACTTTAACCAATAAATCCTCTACAATGCCTATTGGATATCAAACTAAACGATCAGCCAGTTGTAGAGTCACTTGAATAGGTCCCAAATTGGCAAACTTTAATTTTCTGAAAAATGATAGAGGCATCAAATTAACACTAGATCTAAGGTCACACAAACATTTATCAATAAAAATATGTTCAAATTGACAAGGCACAGCAAAACTCCCGAGATCTTTCATCTTGATAGGAAGATGATTTTGTAGCACTACACTACATTTTTCAGTAAGAGACACCTCTACAAAGTCTTCTAATTTCTTTTTATTAGACACTATCTCCTTTAAAAATTTTGCATAAGTAGGTATATTAGCAAGAACTTTAGAAAAAAGCATGTTCACTTGAAGTTTTTTGAGTATCTTCACAAACTTTTGATATTACTCGTCAATTGTCTTCTTTTTAAGCCATTAGGGAAAAGGGATGGGTGGCACATAAGTTTTCACCTTAAGCACCTTCATATGTTATTTATCTTCAGCTTGAGTCTTTTCACCAAAACCATTCTCCAAATCTCGAATTCCTTCACTTTTAATAGCAATTCCGCTCCTATCTTGCTTTTCACTTGGTTTAGTCTTGGGTTTAATGATAGGATCATCCAATACTTTGCCCGAACGAAGTGTCATGGCCATAGTAGTTTCTTTGGGTTCACCTCAGTGCTACTAGACAATTTCCTTGATACTTTTTCAGTTACTGTCATTACTAGCTGACCAACTTTCCTTTCAAGATTTTGAATGGAGGCTTGTTCAGATTGAACAAGTTTGTCGAATTGATTCGTCCTTTGGTCCACTTCTTGTATGAAATTCAACATCATTTCTTCAAGGTTGGACTTTTTCTCCTGAGCAGGTTGAGGAGGATATTGAGAAGGTTACTGCAAATTTTTGAACCCAAGTGGTCCCATAGATATAACCGATTGATCCTTCTATGAAATGTTAGGGTGATTCCTCCACCCCTCATTGTACGTATTAGAGAACGGATAATTCCTTGGTTGTAACTTCTGCCCACCATATGCTCCAGTGAAATTAACATCTACCATGGTTGAAGGATCTCTATTATTGCAACCAATAGTAGAATGCCCATACATGTGACAATAAACACAAGATTCTTGGGATTGAGTTACTCAATTTAAGAGCTGTTGCATCTGATGACTCAATTCAACAACCTGTGAACGCAAATCTACGTATTAGAGAACGGATAATTCCTTGGTTGTAACTTCTGCCCACCATATGCTCTAGTGAAATTAACATCTACCATGGTTGAAGGATCTCTATTATTGCAACCAATAGTAGAATGCCCATACATGTGACAATAAACACAAGATTCTTGGGATTGAGTTACTCAATTTAAGAGCTGTTGCATCTGATGACTCAATTCAACAACCTGTGAACGCAAATCCCATGGCACATTCACTTCATGCACTCCTATTCTCTTACCCCGAATTATTTTTTGTTAAGAATTGCTAGCTAACAATTCCTAGAGACTAACTAATTCTTCCGGGGTTTTGTCACCAATATACCATCCTGCTACAATATCCACCATATTCTGGGTTGTTAAGGTCAATCTATCATGGAAAAATTGAACTTGCAATGCCAATGAATATTGGTGATGAGAACATTGAGAAAGTAGTAATTTAAAACGCTCCCATACTTCATGTATTGACTCTCCTTCCATTTGGGAAGATATGCAAATCTTGTTCCTCAAATCGATGGTCTTTTGAGGTAAGTAGTACTCGGTCATAAAAACATTATAAACATCTTCCCATATGCTCAAAGATCCTTCAGGTAGATGAAGTAACCAAGACTCTGCACGATTCTTGAGACAATAAGGGAATCACCTGATTCGTAAGTCATCCTCTGAGACCCCACTCGAAGGGAATGTTTGGACCACCGAATAAAATTCTCTTATGAAGAAGACTAGGTCTTCATTGGCTAAACCATGGAAAGCAGGCAACATGCTAAAGTGTACCATTTTGAGCTCATAATTTCTTGCTCCTTCACTTAGCCTGATATAGTGGGGAGAAGCCGTGATCACAAGATGTTAAATATCCCCAAAACGAAGTCCTGCAGATGGTTGCACTACCTGCTGTTGATTATTGCCATTATTTCTATTCTCCTCAGCCATCTCTTCATCATCAGAAGTGCCCTGCTTAGCTATCTCCAAAGTAATATGAAATCCTGGTGAAGATGGTTGCAAAGTTTGTTTTTGCGAATGCGTTTGCTTCCTCAAATATTTTGCATTTTTTTCATTTTTTGGGTCAAAATCCAAATCACCTTTTTGAGATCGGGTCATATACCAAGCACCTAAGCAAGAAAAATCAAAACTAAAAGTCAAGAACTAGAAGTAAAATAAGATAAAAATAAAATGAAAATAACTAAAGTAAAAAAATTAAGCTTTGTCCCCGACAACAATGCCAAAAACTTGATCAATGAATTCCTGCAAGCGTACAGGGTCGATCGTAGTAATAATTTACCTGGAGTATTCCAAGGTCGAATCCACAGGGACGAGTTAATTTTCTACTCTAATTATTCTAACAAAATAACAAAATTAAATTCAAGAAATTGTATTTTCTAACTAATCAATAAAAGAATAATTAATTCAAATAAAGGAGTGGTGAGAAAACAATAGATGCGAGTCTAAAATTTCAGGTTTTAATCCAGAATTTGAATCAATTCTCTAGTTAATTTCTTAACAAACTATGAACGCATCACACAATCGTATTCTAGATTATCTCTCAATACACCTAAAGTGTGTCTAATTAAATCCTACGTCTCTCTCGAGATCGCAAGTATTCAATTAAACCCTTTAAAAACTTTGGTGATATAAGTGCGTCATATAAATCTTAACATATTTTCGTGATTAGGCTAAATATGTTTATCTATTGATAATGGCTAAATTTGTGATATTTTCGAATGGTTTCATATTATTTTTGAGTCAATTTGTAAGGTTAAATTGTATAAGTTGTCCATATTTTGTCTCTAATTTGCACATTGAGTTGATAGATGAATTTGATGTGATTTTATCATTTTACTTGCAAAATTTCTTTTTTTTGTAGGTAAAATGATCAAGTTCAATTGGAAGCAAAAACGAGTGAAGATTATAGGTTTGAGACGTCGCAACAATGGCTAAAAGAAGTGGTGCAAAGAAAAAGAAAAGAAGAAGAAGAAACTATCAAGAAACTGCAAGAAGAAGAAGAAGAAACTGTCAAGAAACTGCCTGCGGTTTCTCACACGGTTTGTGGCCAGTGAGTCATTTCGCACTTGCTCTGTCCAATCCTTGGGAGAATCCCTCCAAGGATTCGTCCAAGGGATTCTTGGCAGTTGCAAGTTGCCAACTTGTATGAATTTTCTTTCTTTCTCCATCTTTGACAAGATGAAAAGGGACAACTTGTACCTACTTTTAGGGGTTCTAGCAGTTTCTCTTTTGACATTTTGACTCCAATAATGCAAGACCAAGAAATATACTACCTAGTTCTTCTAGTTCCAAGGGAGTTAGTTCAAGTTAGCTTGAAAGAAGAGAGAGAGTTTGGAGAAAGAAGAACAATAACAAAAGGGTTGTGTCTTGCCCTTTGAGGCAAGACACAAGCCTTTACCAATTGTAACTTTCTTTATCTTCTCTTGTTTTAGTGTAGGTTAGTGTAGTATAATCTAGTTGTGGTTATTCATTCTTGTATTGGCTCAACAAGGAGACCAAGGGAGATGAAGAATGAGAGGTTCAAGAAGCTCTAGTGACAAGGGTTTTCTTCTTTCCACATCTTTGTCTTTGTATTGAATTCGAAGTTTGTTAATGCAAGATTTGGATTTTGTGTTTGTAATGTTATTTTAAAGTGTATGCCTTAGGTATTTAGTTGAACTTTCTATGATTGTTTGGTGTTGATTTTTTGGCCAATTGACGCTATTATCTTGTTTGAGTTATTTAGCACTTTTGCTCTTATAATCATGATTAACTGGCCATTGATTATGATCATCTAAATGTGTTAGATTTGTAATGAGAATTGGAATTTGACACTAGTTCATAGAAGTGTTAAATCTAAGGAGTACACTCACGAAAGTAGAGGTACACTTTTGTGGCTTTGTTCCATGTAATTTCATAGAAGTAAATGAACTTGTAGTTGATTTCATGACCACAAAAGTAGGTATAAATTAACTATAGGTATAGTTGGTACACTGGCGAAAGCAGGTATCACGTATATTAGGAAATTATACTATAACTTAGTTGAGATTTTGGTACTCATTTGGTTAGAGAGTTGCACTAGCATGAATAGGAAGGGATTCCATTACCCAAGGAGCTTTTATTTGCATTTATCTATCCATTTATATCTTAGTTTATTTGTTTTAATTCGTTGATAGTCTAAATATTAGAGAAACTGCAGTAGTGCTGGTACTTGCCCATCTTCCTTGAGAGATCGACCCTTAATACCCTATACTCGCTCACGATCCGTACACTTGCAGAAAATCGCATGTGAGGCTATTTAGAAATTTATAAATGTAGAACTTAACTGTGAATTGAGCTTAATCGTTATATGTATACCCCGTGCTCGTCATCTATCTTGGGCATGGTTGTATATTCCTTCTCAGTTCAATACAAACCCTAAGAGTATATCCATGGTGGCCAATCACAAACATGTAAATCAAGATAGACAAATCATAGTAAAAAGCAAGAAATTAAACTAGCAGAATTAATAAAATTTCTTCATAAAAACCCTAATCCTAGAGACAATTTAGTTTAACATGATTTAGAAGTTAAAACCATGAATTTAAAGAATTGCTACAAAGATAAGAAAAAGAGTAAGAAAACTTCTCAGTTGGTTGCTCCAATCTTCTCCTTGCGCGCTCCTTGATTCGACTCCATTTGATCTTGATCTCTCAAGACTAAACTATGAAAAGATTTTAAAACTAGGTTAGACTAATGTTTTCCACCCTAAAATTACCTAAAGAACCTTTATTTATAGTTTCTTGAAGATATATCCTAAAAATAGGCTTTCGTTGAGACATTCTAAGAGAATAGCATGAGAAAGAAGAAGGTGACTTCCCAAGTCTGTTGACCATCCTCCTCATAAGGGTTGCGATCTTCGGAGAATCGCTAAGACATTAAACGCCAAATTATATCAATCCAAGATTCTCTAAAATCGAAAGCACGAAGAACTTTAATGATGAAAAACCAGGAAACCCGGTCATAGGCCTTTGCCATGTCAAGCTTGAGAGCTACATAACCACCTCGATTCTTATTCCCAATCCCAGAGATCAACTCTTGAGCTAGCAAAAAGTTATTAGAAATAAGGCTTCCGATAGGCTCTATTAGACTTGAAAATCATATTTTCACACATTTATCTGATGAAGACTGGCCCAATGTCCGGCGCCAGTCATTGGGCTGAGATTAAAACACCAAAGAATTTGGAAGATGTCTAGCACGACGTTCTTTATGATGTCCAACGCCGGTCATGGATCCATCCGTGGATCAACTTTGATGCCCCAAAACTCCATCAAATAGGTTGAATCAGTTCTTGCTCAAAACACAAAGGTTGTAGCTCTTTGAATAACTTTCCAATGCCATAAGAATCAAGCAATTTGGAGATCTAGACGCTGAGATATGCTTAAAATACTGAGGCCTGGTCGTAAGAACATCGCAGCGTAGCTGTACTTCAGTAATTTGGATTTTTTACTATAAAAACATGAGAACCAAACTTTGTGGTCATCATAAAAGTTGTAGAGCATTCTCTTAGCTTCAAATTTAATCAGTAATCATCTCAATCCAACTTGTGTAGGTCAAGTTATCACTAAAATACTAAATCATGTCATTCCTGAGAAACCTCTTTCTCTTGATTTTATCCTCTTTCATTACTTCTTCACACCACGTTTTTAGTCCATTTTCTCTCCAATTGAGTTTTTCATCTATTAGAACAATATACGAGCAAAATTAAGTAGTTTCTAGTCAAGATAAAACTCAAATAATATTGTTGACTAGCAATTATGCATGTAAATGTACTACAATGTACACCCTATCAATTATCTTAATCTATACATTAACATAACACTTAACAACAATAACTCTCTTTCTAAATCTAAACTCTCCTTCTTCTTTTTAACTTTTCTTTTCCAAGTAAACAAAACATCTACCTCCTTAAAAGGAGGTCAATTGGTCTCCTTTGGACTCTCTCAATCCTTCCCATATTTATTTTTCTTTTATTTTTTATGTTTATAATAAAGTCTCTTCTAGAGTTTACTGGTTAGAGTTTCTTCTCTTCTAAGAATTTTTAATAAGAGGTTTCTACTCTTTTTAGATTTTTTAGTAAGAAATTTTTCTTTCTTAGGGATTTTTAGTACTCCTGCCATCCCAATTATTTGGTTATGTTCCGAGAATCCAACTTTTTAACAATAGTGGTTTGATTGTAACAATTGTAATTTTTTTCCAATTTTACCCCCACAAATTTAAAATTTAAATTTGAATGGTAACATGTATATGATTAGAGGGGGAGGTTATATTGGAAAGAGAGATCAAAAAGTGTTTTGACTTTCTCAACAGGACAAATATTTTGGAACATCTCAAAATGAAAAGTAGAACACTTTCAATGGAACGGAGGGAGCAAGAGTTTTCTCCTCTTCCAGGAATTTCTAGTGAGCGTTTTTGTAGTTAATCTATTTCTTGTAATAACTATAAATTTTTTCGTATTTGGTTGTTAGATTTGAGATTTTTTAGATCTACCTAAGCAGATCTTGCCTTAACATCCAGGCATGAATCAGTTCATTAGTAGATTTGGGAGAAAGCAAGCTATATGATTGGAAGCATTTCACATATGATTTTAGCATTATCAATGTTTTACCTTTTGATTTGGAGATTCAGAGTTTAATATTCGATTGATTTTCTAGATTTATAGTATCAAATATTTGTTCTTTAGATTTGTTTGTATTTGTGTATGATTGAGATAATTTCTGCGATTAGTGCAGATTTAATGAATTAATGAAATGACGATGTTTTTATCAAAAAAAAATTTTAATCTATACATTTGAATCGGTTTGTTTTGAACTTGGATTAGATAAAAGGACTAACTCCACTTTGAATCCCTGAATTTTTATCATTGTTTCACTTAGCATTCTAAATTTCAATTTTGAATATTTTGCACCCTAAACTCTCAACTTTGTACTATTTAAATCCAGTTAATGACAACTTTAGCAAAATTAATAGCATGGAGGTTCTAACAAATCAATAAAAATGTACCAAAAGTAGTCAGAAAGTGCTTAGGTATCATAGAAAAATAAAATAATACATTGTCATTAATTTACACCATCTTTTATCTTACTAATTTTGTTGAAATCATATAAATGAATACCAATGTTTGAAAGTGATCAAAAAAAAGTTAAGGGATTCCAATTAGAGCAAAATAGTACATTATCACTAATTTTCATAATTCTTTATCTTGCTAATTTTGTGAACGTAATTATTGATTAGATTTAAATTGGACAAATTTGAGAATTTATGGTGTAAAGTGTCTAAAATTAAGAATTTATGGTAAAAAGTGTCCAAAATTAGACTTTAACGTGTAAAGTGCAAAAGTAGTACAAATTTAGAGGTGCAAATTAAAATTAGTCCCAGAAAAAATTGATTTTGGAACACACTTTCTATAAGAGTCAACCTGTGGTGTTTTTGGACACAATTATCGTTATGTATAGATTTCTTGTTTGAGTCTCTAACTTTGTTATGTTAATTCATCCAGTGTCGCATGGAATCGTGATCATTGTCCAATGAATCGTGACTGGCAATTAGGTGAAAGCTCTAAAATCTTTTCACTCGTTAGTGGCTCCGACATTCGGACTTGCCATATCCGATAACGTAAACTTCGGCCACTTTTACCCAATATTTTGAAAATCGGACCGGACCGGCCGGTTCGACCGGTTGAACCGCGAACCGGCCATGGCACCGGTCCGGTTATATGGTAGTGTTGACTTTGTCAGAAAACCGGTCAAACCCGGTCAAAACCATGAAAACCGCTGAACCGGATCGAACCAGATTGAACCGGTTTTCAAGTTTCCCCTCTTTTTTTTTTTTAAAAGTTTTGCAAAATACTTCTATCAATTGTAGTGTTGACTTTGTCAGAAAATCGGTCAAACCCGGTCAAAATCGTGAAAACCGCTGAACCGGATCGAACCAGATTGAACCGGTTTTCAAGTTTCCCCTCTTTTTTTTTTTTTTTAAAGTTTTGCAAAATACTTCTATCAAGATTCAAACTCAAGACCTTTGTAATAGAAAACCAATGTAGTAACCATTGCACCATTGCACCATCGTATCTTATTTGTTTTTTTTGATAACTTATATATATAAAACAAACATCCATATTTCTTTTTTCCATTTTTCTTACAAAATCTCATTCTTTCACGACTCTTTCTTTTTAATCTTCAACACACACACTCTCTCTCTCCTCTTTTTTTGTCACACCCTTTTTAATCAAACCTCTTTAATTTTAATTTATTGATGTTTCTTCCATCTTTTTAATTTTGTTATTGTCCATTAAATTGAAAAAAGTTAAAAAAGAATTATTTTTCTTTAACCCAAATTATTTAATGCTACAACCACTCACTTTTATCTCATTTTTTGTTTCTTATCAAGTTTGCATTTCTATTTTCGATTCTCTTGAGTTCCTTCGAACTCCAAACTTTCTTTTTTTAAATTGCAATCTCTAAATCCCAAAGACGTAAATTAAAATTTAAGTTCACAATGTCAAATTCTCATAGACGTGAATTTTGTATAATTTCAAAATATTGTGATATTTTTGGGTTAGATTTAAGATTATTTTGATAGATATAATTGAAATTGAAATGAAATTTATTTGTTTTAACTTATAATTTAAAAAATTTATTTTTGAAAATCCAAGTTATTCAAAAATAGTAAACTTTTCATCATATAAAGTTTTAAATTAGTCTATTGCATGTCTTATTTTGTGCATATATATATTATATAAATTATTTTTTAAAAAATTCATTAAATCGAGGTTGAACCGGTCCGACAGGTTGAACCTCGACCCTTTCACTTCATCGGTTCAATTGACGGTCCGGGTTTTAAAACATTGCTTTTACCTATTCGAGTGTGCAATTTTAATTTCCTTTTCCCCCCTATTTTATGCCTTAGTAAGTACAGGATAAATATACAAAATATAGGGGATGAGTTTTTTCTTATTTTAGCAAGGGAAGAGTAGGATTTAAAAAGTGAGGAAGGAATAGGGAGATTTAAACCCAAAATTTCTAATTCTTAAGATCTCAATTTTAAGTCATTAGACTAAGCCCTCTTTGGTACAAGGGATGAGTTCACTATAAATCTAAAACATTATCATACACCTCTTGAATTAAAAAAACTTTAGCAAAGAAATTCAAACTTTTTCATACAATTAAGTGTAAGATTCACCTTTTATCATGTGAATGTAGCATAGAATAAACCTTTTATCTTTACCTGGATTATTGTGACAAAAGACAAATAACTTTTGATGCTAAAAACAAAAAAAAAATCATGTTGGAAATTAGAAATAATAATCTTAAAAGTAGAGCCTCAATAGGGTTGAGCCGACCTGAACTCGACCTAACCAGCCCGAAAGAAAAGGGGCCGAGCCTATTATAATTCTAGATCAGGTAGAGTTTGGATCTAGATTTGAGGCCCGATTAAAAATATGAGTGGAGATTGGACCTTCATAGGCTCACCCAATTAAAATCTGACCTATTATTATATGCATACATACATGCATGCATACATATATATATATGCACCCTAATATATGTAACTAAAAATGTATTATTGTTAAATATGTAATGTATAATTAGACTATTAGTAATTAGAAGAAAGACAATCAAATTCATTAAATAAATTATTAGTAGTCTATTTATGTTTTATTATTATTTTCCATGTACTTTAAAAGAATTGGATAATTATTGTTGAAAATTTTTTATTTACGTACTTTTAATGAACTTTTTATTGGTTTATGTGTAATTTTAATGTTGTAGATTTTGAATTAACTTTACTACTTAATGGTTATAGTAATTATATTAAAAAAATTTGAAAATAATAAGTGAATTTGGGTTGAGCCCGAATTAGATTCAAAACCCAAATCTATGTATATATATATATATATATATATATATATATATATATATATGAAAGTAACTGTTTTAATTAGAGTGTTTCTCACTCCTATGTGGCATTCCTAATTGAAGAGAATTAACGAGTATGGGTCATTTGGTTTTTACTCATATTGAATATCATATCATATGTTTAAAAATTATTCCTAATTTTAAAGTAAATTAAAAAAACTAATCTTATCTAAATGATATCTAAAATAACTTTTAAAAAGTAACTAATCTTATCTTAATGATATCTGCTTTCTATCAAATTATTACATAGAACTATAGTAAAGCCTTTTTCAAATTACAATTATTAAAATCTTACATATTCCATAAATTACTTCCTTTCATCACCATATTATTGTTCATCATCTTTTCCCTTAATTTGAATTAACTTAGTGTAAAAAGAGAAATAATTGTTACACCGACAGAATTATCAATATTGTTGAAAACTAAATATTTATTGATGAAAAAAAGCGGACTGCTGGATCTTTTTTACATAATCAAAATGTGAATACATAGTTCTAGGTTTATGGTCATTATAAAATTTAAATTAACTAAAAGAATATTTATAAAAAAAGAATATCTACCAAGTTTTTGATATGGGATACATTATTTGTTATATACTATCATATTATAGTGAAAGTATGTAAACAAATTTTTAAATTTTAGTAAATAATTGAACATTTAGAATACATTAATTTTTTAAAGTTAATATGAATGGATATATTGGATTGTTGTTAATTTTTGTATTTAAATTATTCATATTTGTATAAATTTACAATAAAAAAAAGACTGTGCTAAGGCACGGGCAAAATTCTAGTGTATTATGAGTCAAGTATGAGGATTACGTATATTAGCTCGAATCTCAAGTTCTGAAACTCAAATGTCTAACTAATTATAGGTGAGTTGAGCATGGACCTGCTATAACTAGGGGTGGCACTCGGATCAGAAATAAGTTGATGGGTCGGGTTGAGACCCGGGTACAACAGAAACCCGTTGATCCGCACACGACTCGTCAACCGAAAATGAGTCAGGATACCTGATCCGAACCCAAAAATTTCGGGTTGATGGGATGGCAGGTCAACTTGAATGACCCGAAATATAATTTCAACTATAACAAAAATTTTGATAAAATAATTCCAAACCAAATCTGAAATAAATTAAAACACCATAAAAGTGTTTTATCCCAAACTAGATCTAAAATAAATTAAAATACTATAAAATAGAAAATAATGTAGTATATCATTTATCCAACTTAATAAACTTCACACAAGTTAAACAAATTCATTTAGGATTAAGTGTTTAATGCCTTTGGGGAAAAAAGAATAACTTAGTTTAGTTAGAAAAAATATTTTTATATTTGTTAAATTATTTTTAATTTATAAACGGGTTATCGTGGGCGACCTGAATTCGATCTGTTTTTTTTTTTTGGTTCGACCCGATTTTGATCCAAACTCGCGAAATCTCAACCCAAACCCATTAATTTCGTATTAGGTTCGTGTCGCTTTTTTAAGTCGTGTCAAAAATTGTCACTCTTAACTATAACCTAAGTTCAGATAACTAGTTGACAGCCTAGTTAAAAGTCTCGCGAAACCAGGCCTTGCTATAAGGACTCTTAAGCCGAGCAATTTCAAGCCCATCCTACGTTGGGCTTTGAAATTGGATTAGACTTCAGGAGGAGCCCACCAAGCGTTGGCCCATATCTCTTCAATAAATTAAACCAATTAAGGGAGCCAAATTTTCCTCAATTGAGATTTCATTGGTTTTAATTAAGAAGAAAAATACTTAATTAAGCTAATTAATTTATATACATGGTTCCGTTACTTCCGTAACCCATTCAGGGCGTAGAACTCACTTGGACATTCGAATCCAAGTATTCAAGCCAAGTCCAGATTTAAACTCATTTCCTCAAACTCATCTCCTTTTCGGAAAGTAATAGGAATGTCACATTCTTCTTGACTTTAAAAGTGATAGACCATTCTTAGTCATTAAAGTTTTCAAATCTATCATTATCCTATCTCTTATTTTTATATTTGAAGTATTTTTAATAGGAATGTCTATTTCACAAACATTTAATATCTCAAATAATACAAGTAGCGATTAAGAGAGTTTTATACATGTTTATAAGTTTTCAAATTTATAACGTTTGTGATGCTACTAAAATTCTTATTTAAATTTAAAGAAATAGCCATTCCCCGTTATCAAAGAAACACTTGGAAGTCAAATACATACATTCAGAAACGGATTAGGGCCATTTGGCCCTCCAAAGCACCAAGTAAAAAGATAACATTCAGAAACATAAGCAAGGGCTAGAAAATATATAGACCAAATTTCTCAATCCTCAAAAGTCAACCAAGTCGTCTGATTTACAAAATAAAAAAAAAAACATTACAATCATTGACACATAAATAAAAGCAGTGCTATTTTATAATAAAGAAAGAATTACAAGTTTCAATGTGTCAATAATCAAGAAAACAAAATGGTGTACTAACTTTTGTCTAACCCTTCTAGTGGCATTTTTTAGTAAACTAGTTTTTTCAGCCTCACGCAATGCGTGAGGATGCCCTGGGTCTATGTTAATCAAGATCAAATGAAGGCAAGTGGATTAATGTAAAATGGTTATATATTTAATACATGATAGGTGTTAATAAATGTGGAGAATTTGACTTTAGATAAATTGAATATTGCTGTTACTCGTTTACTCATTTGATTTGTAATTTTCTCTTAGATAGTCAGTCTTTGGCTTAAGATCTTTGCGAATTCTTGATACTATAAATAAACGATGCATTCATTTAAAATGAACAAGTACATACAAATATCATAAATATGGTGACGCTGATCACTTTTAAAATTATGCACACACTATTTGTATCTAATCAAGAATGAAATAAGTTTAAACAAGATCAGCTAGGTAAGCGTGTGAAAACTTCACCTTGTAAAACTGCCAAATCCAAGTCTTCAATTGGAGAAAGAAAAACATCCAATATGTTGCTTTTCAGATGGCTTTCTCTCAAGATTACATAGACAAGAGAGCTTTGTGCAGCTCCCACAGATCGCTTCGGACACCACCCACTGCCCACTCACCAAGGGAGCTCAAGTAACTACAACTATACGATGAAGATACAAATACACGTCTGAACTCTGAAGCCAACACAAAAGCCACCAAAGTTGACCAAGCACACAACTGAAGCACGAATGCAAAACCCACCGAAGTTGCCCATAATTTAGGCGGTGGATCTATTTTCAAATGGGGTAACAAATTCGTGTTTAAAATCCAAAAATATGTATTTATAGAATCGTTTTTTCATGCTCGAAAGAAAAATTGGGACTACTGTAAAAGTTTAAAAATTATAATCTATTTCTTAAATTGTATATATTTTTTTATGAAGAAAGTTTATCCTTTTGCCAAAAAAAAAAAAAGAAGTTTACACAACCACGGGGTACCTTCATATTTTTAGTAACAAACTCGTGTTTAAAATCCGAAAATATGTATTTATAGAATCATTTTTTCATGCTCGAAAGAAAAATTGGGACTACTGTAAAAGTTTAAAAACTATAATCCATTTCTTAAATTGCATATTTTTTTATGAAGAAAGTTTATCCTTTTGCAAAAAAAAAAAAAAAATGATTACACGGCCACGGGATTCCTTCATATTTTTTTTCCAAAACAGGAGGACCCTCTTGTTTATATTGACAGTATACATTTTCACATTTTAATGCATATTATTTAATCCAAATTTGAATTCTAATTTGTAATAATTCTCTTATAAAAGTGAAGTATTATAGGGGGAACAAGTGCATGGGCTTAATTTGGGTGATGTTAATAAAGAAAAATTGAAGAAATGTGTGTCAAATATAGTAGATAAACATGGAGAAATTGATCGTAAAAATATGGGAAGATTCGAAGTTATAGTAAAATTGTTGTTTTATTATTTTGTTAGAGAATAAATCCATTTTATCCTTTATAATAAGGGCAAAAATAAAACAAAAAGAAAAAGACAGAACTAACAATGCAACACCGTAAAGGGCATCAAGCTTTATATATGGCACATATATGCTTCCTAAAAAATGCCACTGGAGGGAGAGGGGAAAGAATTCTAGCGTCTAAACTCTGTAGCAAAAGGGCAAGCCCAAACAAATTCCTATGAAATGCCACTGGAATTGTCGAAATTTACAGCATAACCAGTCTATCTGCCTATGAAAACGCCACCGAAGTTGCTCAAAATTACCGGATAACCGGCCCATGAGCACTGTAGCAACTCCAACTCGCACTTTTAGTATAGTAAAGATATAGGTACCGTAGCTTTAACTTACGTTTGTCCTTGCATTGCTACGAGAACTAATAGAACTATAACAAATTAAAGATCTAATAGAACTAACTGTTCTCAATTTACCATATAGCGGTTGGGAAGTCCAAATCGTGGAAAATGCCCATACCACATTTATGATCAATAAGATATTAAGATCTAACTTAATTCAGAATGGAAAAAATGAAATAAAGAACGGTTTAATGACACTAAGCCCTTGAATATTGAAATCCACATTTTAACGAGGTTATTTGCACATCTAGTTCAGAATATTCAAGTCACTGATCATGGCTTCGAATCCCAGAGTCATACTTATTACTTGGATACTGGTTGTAAATAAGAAATGTTACAGAAGGGAATTCTGCTTTTTATTTTTATTTTTATTTTTCTTTGTTCTGATTAGATTCATAATTATCTTAGAGGGCATTACAATGACAACATAGTCTCATTTGGGACGTGTTATGACATGAAAGCCAGCCTTGTCAACTTGTCTGAGTGTCCGCGTAAGAGAGAGCTGCAGTGATAACTACGCATGTAGTCGTCAAAAGAGTCAAAATTATGGACAACAAAAGAAGGGTTCATCAGGAAATTCGTTAATTGGATTTTGGTTCCGTCAGATTGATAATTTTGTCATTATTATTTTCTTGAATCTCTCTTTGCTTTCCTTTTCCTTCCTATAAATCAACCAAAACAAGAAACCAAAGGAAAAATTGTCATATAAAAATGTAAAGAAAATCTTATACTAAATGAGATACAATTTAAGTGACAGAAGCAAGCTAATAAATAATCCAACTCTTTGATTTTAAGGGTTTTCATGTTTATGTTTATTGTTTAAAAATATCGTGATTTATAGTTTTTTTTACGGGTGAATTCAAAATTTTTAAAATCGCTTTTTGTAAGTGGACGACTGAAAATGTAAATGCATGATTCTTTTAGCTTGCTCAACGCATTTAGCTTGCAGTTCTAAAACAAGTAGGAACTAAGACGATGGGCATTGTAATTACTACCATAGATTCATGGTTCGTAGTCGCAAAATCGGTAATCGTCACGTAGTGTAGCGTTTTCACATCGAACATTGTGTATCGAACTAATAATATCGGGTGATACGCAATTTTTACTAGATAGAGTGTTCCAAAAAAGATGAAAAATTAATGAAAATGTACAACTCCATAAACAATTCAATGAGCAAATAAAATAAGTTAAATATCTTTGTTTACCATATTGAACATGTCTAAATTTTGTTTTGTCTATATTCTTCATTTTCATATATCAATTAGAGAATAATTTTGAATATCTATTTAGTGAAAAATGAATAATATCTATTTAGTGAAAGTGGTTTCTTTGAATTATACTTCTTTGAAGAATATCTATTTAGACTTAAGAGGATTTTGCCTTTTTATAAAATTATTTTATTTTAAAAAAGATAAGAAGTAGTTGCATAGTAGCCAAGTTTAAACCAACATAGTAGAGAATATAGGTGGTATTTTGGTAAATAGTGTGAAATCTTGGCCTTAATTGTCTAAATTTAGACCCAGAGAATGCTCATCGTCTTCTTCAGCGGACTTTGGCTCTGCCTTCTACAGTTCTACTGAAGCAAAACTTTGGCATAAAACCTTGTGATTCTTTTGGTGAAAAAGATGATTTTATCTTCAAAATTCAGGAAAAAGACTCACATCTTAACTAGAAAATGAAAAAAGCTTCAGAGAAAGCCCCAAACTTCAATATACTTAAAAATCAAAGCGTTCCATAAACTTCTATATCGCTTGTCGGATGGTCATAAATCGCCCAGTTTCGGCTGATTTCTTGTCTCGCTGAATTGACTCAGCTAATATTGGCTGAGTCAGCTTGAGTCAACACAGAGATAGGTTATTCATTGATTCGAGTATCGATCTCGTACTGGCAAGCACCAGTTACATATTGACCGAGTCATCTCCGACTCGGGCGATACGGCAACCATGCTAAAACTACTAGATCAACTCTCTTTTTCGGTTTACTATAAGGAATAAAAACATCGATATAAGTTGATAACATTAGGTTAGGCACACTGATGATCGCCAACATAGACAATAACATAGAATACATCGAAAGCCACTATCAGCCCATGATACATTTAGTTACTACCTCCATCTGGTTTGATCTTGATCTGCTTGTTCTTGATATTTTTTACACCAGAAGAAATAGCTTGGCTAATCTTTTCTCCCATCATCTGGGACACATGCTTCCTCTCTTTCGGAAAGATGCTTCCAAGCTTCTTCGTTGATGATCCGGTGCTTGCCTCTCCACCATTAGCCCCGACGTTTGTTCCCTTGTCCGCCATCTCCAAGCTTGTGTGTGTAGTGTCCGCGTTAAGTAATTGGGTCTTCAGAATGAGCTGAAAGGTTTCTGTTGTGTCTCAAAAGAATGAGATGATGATTCTATATATAGTGCATGTTAAAGATTGAAATGAGGGTTTTACTCAAAAGAGTCAAGGGGTTGTTTCTGAACATGGAAGGTTTGTGTTGTGTCTCAAAAGACTGAATGATGGTTCTATTTATATTGCATGGCAACAAGGCAAAGAATGAAATGAGGGTTATTTCAAAAAAAAAAAAAAAATTAAGGTGATGTTTGGTTTATGAGTAGGAGGGTATTAAGAATAGCTAATAAGTAATAATGCAATCCATATATGACTATTGTTTGGTAAAGTAATTATAAGAATCACTCTATGGAAATGAAATTGTTAAAATTTGTCGTCATCTTTGCCCACTTATAATTTATTTATCATTCTTGAACTTACAACTTATTTTCAGATTGATTAACTCATGAATATAATGAAAGTCATTAGGATTCTAGATTAAATATGTAAATGGGATTGATGAATACTCGTATGGACAATGAGGTTTATGATTCAATTCCGTATCCCATTCTTAAATGCGATCAAACGGCTCCTAAGTATGTGCTGTGACTCTTATCTTTAGTTCACTATCCATTCGTTAGTATAGTTTTAGTTCTTCCTTTTTTTTAAAGCTTTTTGGAGATAATTACTCCCTCTCTCTCATGTTTTTCGTTGCTTTTCGAGATTGCAATTTTTTAAGAATAATGACATGATTGTAATGTTAATACTTTTATTTTTAAACTTGTCCTAAAAAACTCAAAACATAACATACAACTAAAAGTAGAGAAAGTATTGAAAAAAGTAAAAAAAAAAAAACTATAATTTTAGTAAAATGACAAATATTTTGAGACATTCTAAAATAAAAATATAACATTTTCAATGGAATGGATGAAGTACTTAATATCCAGAGAGAGTTAAGTCACTTTGTCTATGTAAATACAGGGAAAGGACTCAGTGTAGTTGAGACCCAGGACAGTTTGCTTCGATTATTGTATTTTTTATATTATTTGATGTACAATTATATTACATTATTATATTTTGAGTAAAAATGATATACATAAATAATATATATTTGGTACAATATTATAATATATTTATAAAAAAAAACTTCAACATGTACAACAATCGGACGTAAATCGCACAAAACTCCTTGTCCGTAAATACAAGGAGAGCGATCATTGTCTCTTGTGGTCCTTTTCGTCCAACTGGTAATTTTTTCGGTATTCAGGTGTGGTGTGGGAAGGACTAGTTGGCTACACAAACTCCGACGATAAAAGACAATCCACCGTTGACAACTAGGCACAATATTTGTGCTGTGTGTTTCTTTCCATCTTTCTTTTTGGTTTTCTAAGTGGAAGAAGAAGAAGAACAATGCAAAAGTCAAAAAGTTGGTACCTAACTGTGTCCTGAAGAAAGTGAAAGATTGTGTGACTACTTTGGGCACAGAAACTATATTTAAAACCTGATACGCATTTGGCGAAAAATACCATGAAATTTGTTAATTATTTCTTCTATGATTTCTTTTAAGTTTATTTACTTATGCTTCTCAAAACATAAGAATCAACATAATTTTCACCGTTTGTTGAAAAAAAAAACATAATTTTCACACTTCTTAGTATTTTCAACTTTTCCAGTTACTTTTGGATGTGTATTTTAGAACGAATGTTGTCCTAACTCTATAATCATTCAGAAAATTGTTGCATTAACACGTTTTAATGAATTTGGGAGTTCTCAATCGTCATGAGATTCCATAAATCTAAGCAATGAGCATTATATTTATTTGTACTTGATTAGCCAACAAAAACTCAGTTTCTTACTGGACATCTTACAAGATACTCTAGAGCCAGCGGCAAAAAATTAGTACAAATCTATTTAATTCCACTTGACCTCTTACAATTAAGTTGCTTGTGGTGTTTGAAACTAGAATATCTGATTTGTGACAATTGGAACTTCAAATTTCCATACAATCATTGTCGGTTTTTGCACTGGATAATTGTTGCTATTTCTTTTGTCCTTTAAGGTGCTTAATTATCTACTGTCTAAGACTCCAAAAGATTCGTTAAATTTGGCAATATCAATTTCGCAAAGTCTTGCAAACAATTTAATTTTGACGACAAGTCTATTGGTTATTGAAGAAGATGTGTAATAATTTAACACGACATAAAAAATGAAGCCTGAGTTTTAATCAAAACTTTAATCTATTCAATTAATTAGACATCAAGAATTTAAGTGATATTAGGCCTGTAGTTTAATTCACAAAATTCAAAGCCAGATCAACAAATTTTTTTAATAGCTAACTGCATATAATATTGATTTTAGCAGTTCAAAGCCTCTTACCTTTGTGTTTGACTGCATCAAGATTCATAAATATATTCTACTTATTGGTACTTATGTTCATACCTTAACAAATGACAATTAAGCAAGTCATAGGTTGTAATTATTCAAATCATTAATAAAAGTTACAAGATACAAAAGTCAAACGATGTTATTATATAAAAAAAAAAGAGTTTCACACAGTTTGATTAGTTAGTTAATCAACACACATGTGACCTGCAGACAAAGACAGTTGCATCGACCCATGTCCCCTGCAGAAAGTCCAGAACTTAATAGTTAGATATATGATGAAAGGATGAAAATTTAGTATTTATATGGTATCTTAATGATATTCTACAGTAAAAGACAACTATGATATGGCCACAAATGAAGCCTCTGAAAGAAGAAAAGACAAAATTGACACATGAATCCTATATTTGTCGTTTCAGTCTGAAAGGAATATAACTAAAGTGGTAGTGTCGGTGACCGCGCATGTCAAGGGATTGACATCTAAATCATGACAAACTTGTAAAAGATAAAAGAGATGAAAAGTCTTTAGCATTTATTATAAGGCTGGAATGAATTTTCAGTTCTTTATTTTTTTTGGGTAGAAAAGAGATTAGATTAAACGACTAACATAAGTCTTGTACAATCATTCTTGAGCTGTTTTGTGATTATCACCCTTTAAGCATAAGATTGAAAATTAATTATTGGGTTTGTTTGGATAGTGAAATTATCCCAAATAATATTTCGCTTGTATTATAAACACATTTTTTAACCGACGTTTTAATATTCCCAATCACCTTTTTATTTCATATACATCACATCACAAAAAAATACTACAGTAATTATTCTAAATAATATTTCAAATAATACTTTATCCAAACATGTTTTCAGCAGTTTGTCACTTACCTCCCATTGCTCCATCTTGAACTGCTATATGAAGTATTACAAGAGTTGAAGGGTATTTATTTCTTTTTTTGCTTTGTTGTAGGGGGAGGGGTTTGGGGGCGGTTTTGTATTGGTGAATTCAGTGAAGTATAATTTGCAATTCCAAATAGAGGGCAAAAAATTAAATATAGCAAGGATGATAAATAATTTTAAAAAAATGGATTAGAAATACATATATCAAGCACAAATTTCATTTTGCTTAAATACAAGATTCGTGGAGATGCGACATATTGCACTTTATTACCTAAATAACTGGTCACTCAAACGAAAAATTCGATTCTAGCAATACAACGGAATGACTTTCAACATATTGAAAAGGGAAAAAGAAAAAATCACATGATACAAGGGAATGAAAAACTTCATACAACAACATGTATAGTGCAAAGATTATGCCAAAATTAAATTATACTAGAAAACTAAACTCACTTAAATTCTGCCAAAATTGGGAGTTCCAACTCAAAATTGGCAAGATTCAATTTTGTCAAGTTTTCTAGATAAGAGAACTTTGGCAAAGTAACCTTGCACCCTGTGTAATCATATCAAGCATTGGAACCACCATCAGGATTGATCTTATGCTTGTTCTTGATCTTGTGAACACCGGCAAGAAAAGCTTTCCCAACCATAGGGGATTACATGCTTCCTATCTTTCGGAATCACTTTTCCAGTTTTCTTTAAAGGAACCAGCCCATGTTCCGTTACTGGAATCTCCTTCTACAGATTCACGCTTTCCTTTACCATTCTCCATCAAGTGCAATTTCTTTTTGTGTGTTTGAGTTGTGAATTTTTGCTAGAAATTACGGTGAAAACATCTCTTCAGGCGTCTAAGGTGCAAAAGAAAAGGAAGCCCGAGGGGTGTGAAGCCGGTGCAAATCTCTCAGAAGATTTCTGGTTTTGGAGGTGATTGACAGGTAAAAGTGCAGAAAACTGTCCGAAAGTACATATGAATTAAGGGAGATTTATATGGACAAGGAGCAACAATGTATACTATAGTACATTTGATTTGCTGCTTCTTTTTCCTTTGGCTAACTGATTCTAGTGCTATAAACGATGCAACTTCTCAGTGTGAAACTATTAATTATATAAGGAAAATTCAACTTTACCATAATTTCTTTTTTCAATATCCAACAAGTCATAAACTTTAAAATTTTTGTAGGGAAATTTCAGCTATCTAGTATCTCGGCCTTTTTTTTCCCATGATTCTTGAGTCTATACATTGTCGGAAAACTCTGTGCTTACCATACACAAAAGAAGGAGATGTTTAGTTTTTTTTTTTTTGACAATATTTAGGAGTTATTACAAATAATAGCCAAATGTACAAATTAATTTATGATGAGGTACGACCTATTTAAAGGGTAGTATACCGTCCTGTTGATGTCCCTTTCCATATATTGGCCAAGAACTTTTGGGTGGAGCAACGCGTCAAGTCTTTTGTGGTCGCTGGGGTCACTTCATTTTCCCATTCTTCTTTCTTTTCTACTGAAATTTAGGTGAAAGAAAACTGTGAAGAAATTGATTAGTAATTCTATTTTTGGTCAAAATTAGCATTACACCGTTTTCATCCTCACTAAAACTGTTGGAAGTGATGAGAAATTGATGACAAAAGTTCTCCTGTGGTGTCCTAACAATTAGATGAAACTACATTGAATTTCATATGAAGCTGAACAGGCAATGTGGGGAGATAACCAGGAAATTGCCAACACATAATTTCTTTTCTTCTTGGTATGGATTACTCTACTAAAGGAAAAAAATGTGGATGAAGAAAGTAACCATTTACCCTCGAAATGCAAGAGGGAAAAAAAACAAAAACTTTGGTTAAGAAATTACTAGGCTGCTGGTATTGGTAATGGTTAATGGGGCGTGTACCGTGTATAAAATTGTGACCCTATATAATGTTGAAAATTATTTATTAACCGCAGAGGGTTATGTATATATATTAAAAATTATAAGGAGATTATATGGTAAAACACTAAACTATAATGAGGTTATATGATAAAATATAAAACTATACGAGGTTAGAGTGTTATACATATTATATATATATATATATATATATATATATATATATATATATATATATATATATATTGGTTACTTCATCCATTTTAGTTTTCAAACGAGGGTACTTTCGACATTTTCATAGGTTCCTTTATGGATAATCATTTCTGTCACTTTGACAGGTTAATCCAAACTATGAGAGAGTTATATATAGTTTTAAAACTATGGAGGATTATGTAAAAATTAGCTATACCACAAGGGGGTAAAGTGTAATTTGCCCAAAAAAAAAAAGATTTGAGATGCATTATTTAAAGTTCATGATTTATGATGTAAGGTCCAAATTAAATGTGTTAGTTTTTTTGTCATACTACATCATGTTTTCATCTTATGAAGACATTACTAGTTTACTACAATGATCCT
Organism: Coffea humblotiana; assembly: GCA_023065735.1. Lineage (NCBI taxonomy): Eukaryota > Viridiplantae > Streptophyta > Magnoliopsida > Gentianales > Rubiaceae > Coffea > Coffea humblotiana. Next base: position 28,557,830 of record CM041217.1, on the reverse strand, counting down.
CGCAAGAATGAAAACTTATTACCTTTTGCCATACTGAATAAGGTTTTGTCCTGTTTCAGAAAAAAGGATTATGAAATCCATTGAATTATACCTCAACTTACATCTCCCCAGCGCGTAGTGTCCCAAAATTTATGTGACCGTGTCTGAGGGTCTGTAGGTCTGTTTTGAGTGTAAAGCGCTGTGTCTGCTTGTGAAGGCGTTTTGAACTTAAAAGCCAACCAAATTGAAAGAAATTGTAATTGCCCAAAAAAAAAAAAAAGAAAGAAGGAAAGAAAAATAATCAAGTATGTATAGTATATTATTATACAATTTTAACCAAGTAGTTTCATGTCTACTCACACATTTATTGATTAAAGGTTTTCCTAGGCTCAAATCAATGTTGAACAGACGAGTCAAATTGCCTAAAATTGGACAGAGGCAATGTTTTATTTCTGAGATTCGTTTAAGGCTTGATTTTCTCTTTTCTTTGAAACAACAGTGTCACCCAATTATCAAAAGGGAAAATTATTTTTTCCATTAGTACATCATTTTTATTTGTTCTCGTGGGACAAACAAAATATTGAAAGACAAAATAAATTTGTCTAGAAGTTGCAATAAAATCTAAAGAGCGTGTAGTAGTGCACTCATTTGGTTTAGAGATGAGATTCTCCTCTTTAGCCCTCCTTGGCTCAGTTGGACCCTCCTCCAGTATATGTCAAAGTAGGAGCACAAGTATGAGTTGCTGATCGACGAAAAACACAAGAAGAAGAAGAAGAAGAAGAAGAAGCTGTTTTGTGTTCAGCCCTTAATATAAGATGGAAAATGAACTATTGCATGTCACATCCCTATGCTTCTTCTTGAATTGCGATCTTAAATACTACTACTAGAGATGGAATAATTTGTTTTAAACTTTTGTTAGACAGTTTTTTATAAGTACAATTTGATTTTCAAAACAAAGGGAAAACAAAACGAGGATGAGAAATAGATATATCAAACACAAATTTTATTCAACAAAAATATATGCCTAAATACAAGACTCGTAGAGATACGACATACTATACTTACCTAACTTACTGGTCACTCGAATAAAAATTTGATTCTCAAAATACAGTGGAATGACCTTCAACATATTGAAAATAGAGGGAAAAAAAATCCCATGATACATGGGAAGAGAAACTTCAAACAACAACGGATACAGTGCAAAGATGACGCCAAAATTAAATTATGCTAGAAAACTAGATTCACTTAAATTCTGCCCAAATTGGAAGTTCCAATTTAAATTTGGCAAAATTCAAATTTGTCAAGTTTTCTAAATAAGAAAACTTTGGCAAAGTGACCTTGCACCCTGTGTAACGCTATCAAGCATTTGCACCACCATCAGGATTGATCTTATTCTTGTTTTTGATCTTTTGAGCACCGGAAATAACAGCTTTCGCAATTTTCTCTCCCACCATGTGGGATACAGGCTTCCTATCTTTTGGAATCACGCTTCCACTTTTCTTAGAGGAACCGGCCCATATTCCATTACTGGAATCTCCTTCTGCTGATTCACGCCTTCCTTTACCGTTCTCCGTCAAGCAAAATTTCTTTTTGTGCGTTTGAGTGTGTGTATATTTAATTGAAAGCAGTGAATATGAGCTTGTGGTATGCTTCAAGAGAAAGACATGGCTATGTGTATTTATAATGATAAGCTTGATGGCTATTTTGTAATTATTTTTGAATATTGGATTTTGACATTGTTTGAGGATGCAACATCACTACGCATTAGTATGAACTGAACTTGTCACCTCAACCTATTTTCTTTCGACTGTAGTTGCGAGAAATTGCAGTGAAAATAACAGAAAGCCCGAGGGGTTGTGGAGCCAGTGCAAATGTGTTAAGTGGTTAATTGTGCATATAATTGGTGAATATTCTCCCCTTTATTTTGCTTAAATATGGCGTTAATCGATATGTTTCACTCATATTTGAATTTTGGTGTTGGTTTTAGGGATTGTTGGTGAGAATGAATTAAAAGGCGCATTAAAAGTCGACTTTCTTGAAAGCATCTTGTTAAGCGTGCCCACGCTTTGTCAAACGTGAAGTGGTGCCTCTAAAGCTCTATGTCCAGAAGACTCCAGTCTGTTAAGCGTGTCCACACCTTATTTGACAAGGCAGTCAAGAGTTTGATCTATCAATTGATCAAGAAGCCGTTTGCATTCCAGGGCTTGACACAATTAGCCACGAATTGGAGACCTTGAGGGGCCATGACTCGATGTGATTATTTTGGGAAACCAATTGATAGGTTTTGGTTGGTTAGTTTAGTTTAAGTAGGAGTCTTAGAAACAAAAAAAAGAGGGAGCTACCCTTATTAATAGAGAAAGGAAGAGCCGTGGGCGGCCATCTTGGATTCCTTTTTCCTCTTTTTCTCTACAATAAACCCTAGTATTTTGTGGCCGCGAATCCACCAGGAGGAGCGGCTAATTCCTTTTCTAGTTGAAGGATAATTGAAGCTTTGGTTCGACAACACTGTGAGATCTAATTTGATTTGTTTGCTTCATTTATTCATGAGTATTTATATATTCTCTGTTCATTCATGATTATGATTATTTTCTACAGTTAAATACCTGATCAATATTTAATTGTCGAAATAGTCTATTGCCATCTAAAATATCAAATCCGTAAATTGTTTGATGGTTTAGTATCTGTGGCGCGTGATATAATTTGATTGTAAAAGAGACTTTCGAATCTATGTCACGGGAATACATAATCTAACTTAAATGAACCGAGCGTGCGTGTTTGTTGGTTAGAATTGGTAGCTTCTCTAATTATTAATGTTGTCAATAGGTTAAATCCTAAGAGCTTGTTTAGGGTTGCTTAATTGGTAAGAGAAATAGCCACAGAGCGTGTTTGTGGGTTATCGAAACAGTAAGGAGAGGCAGGTTGTCAGAGCTTGTTGACAACCATAACCAGTTTATTTATGAATAAGTGATTTCCACCTTTGCATCGATGATCAGTTAAATGAACCAAAGTGGAAATTAGACCTTCGACTAGAGTGTTGCCTTTTCTTGATTTAGTTTTATTTAATTTTGTGCTACTGTCTTTATTTTATTCAAGTGAGTTACTTAGTTAATTTCTCATAATCCCCTTTTTATCTTTACAAAGAAATAAATCACCCAGTCCCTGTGAATACGACCATACTCACTGCTATGCTCGAATTCATATTTTAGAGTAGGAACTTTTATTTTTGCTGGTTTGACACACCAACAAAATGTCTGAAAAAGACTTCTGGTTTGGGAGGTGATAGAGAGGAAAAAATGCAGAAAAAGTGTCAGAAAGTTCATATCAATTATGGGAGATTTATATGGACAAGGGGCAGCAATGTATACTATAGTACATTTTATTTACTGCTTTTTTTCTTTGGCTAAATAACTTAGTGCTATAAATGATGCAACTTCTCAGTCTGAAACTATAAATTATATAGGAGTAAGATGTAATATATGTAAAATTAAACTTTACCGTCATTTCTTTTTTCAATATCCAACAAGTCACAACCTTCAAAATTTTCCTAGGGTATTCAATATCTCATCTTATCATAAGATGAATCTTGTCCTTTTTTTTTCTTTTTTGGTTTTGAGTCACCTGTCTGTACATTGTCCAAAAACATATTAGTTTACCATACACGAAAGAAGGAGATGTTTAGGAGCCTTTTTTTTTTTTTTACAATGTTTAGGAGTTATTATAAATAATATCTTAATATCATTTCACTATTGTAAAAATGTACAAATTAATTTATGATGTGGTACAACCCACCATTCCCATTCTTCTTTCTTTTGTACTGAACTTTAGGTGAAAGAAAACAGTTAAGAAATTGATTAGTAATCCTACTTTTGGTCAAAATCAGCATTACGCCGTTTTCATCCTCAATAAAACTGTAGGAAGTGATAAGAAATGGAATTTACAAAAAAAAAAAAAAATTGATGAAAAAAGTTCTCCGGTTGTGTCCTACCAATTAGATGAAACTAAGTTGAATTTCATATGAAGCTTGACTGGCATTGTGGGGAGATAACCAAGAAATTGCTGACAAACAATTTCATTTCTTTTTAGTTTGGATTACTCTACTAAAGAAAAAAAAAACTGAATGAAAGAATAACACCTTACCCTCGAAAATGCAAGAGGGAGAAAAAGGTTTGGTTAAGAAATTACCAAGCTGCTGGTCTCAGGAATGGTTAAGGGGGCGTGTACCGTGTATGAATTGACCTGTCTACTTGGTCTTTAATTTTGTCCCAAGATTGCAAACCACAAAGATATCATGTTGGGACATTATGTATACGTTGGATTTTCAAATTGCGTTCTCTAAGGCAAATGTGGCAATTTCTTGATATATTAATTGAGACTTTACAGAGTCTCCGCCTATATATATATATATATATATAGAGCATAGAGCATTATAGAGCATTATTACTAAGCTACGAAAAGGAGGAGTTAAACATTTGTTTGATGAAAAGAAAAAAGATTTGAGATAAATAATTTAAAGTTCATGATTTATGATGTGAGGTCCGGATTGAACATTCTGTTAATTTTGTCTCGCTAAATCACGTTTTGTCTTATGAAGACATTGCTATGATAATCTTCATAAGAATGACAGCTTGTTAGTTTTCGTGTTACTATGAAATTCATTGACCGAAGTTTCTTTGCTTCACCTCAGAAGATACCTGAAATTTTCACATTGTTGCAACTTTACCATCATTGTTTTTTCAATCTGGACTAAATCCTTGGCCTTTAAATTTTGCATAAGAAAATGAAAATTGTTCAGTTTCTCATCTTATTAATCTTATTCAAATAAATCTCGGTCACTTTTCCAAAATTTTTCCCCTACACCATTCATATGAAGATTAGCTAATACTGGTTCGAGCAACATGTCAATTGTCCGCGGTCGCTGGATCTTGCAATTCTTCTTCATTTTTCCCTTTAATTTACTTGGAGAAGTGGCTTCCATTTTGCGGATGGAAGAAATGATCTGCAAATTCAATGTTACATTCTTTTGTCCCAAGAAAACAATGGAACTGACGAGAAATTGATCTAAAAATTGTAAGGTGGTTGTCTTGACAATTAGGCCAAACTAAGTTGAATTTGATAGAAAGCTTAACAAGCAATATGTGGAGATAACAACGAAACTGCCAAAAAAAATTTTATTTTATGTTTCTGCTCATTTTTTTTCTTAAACTGATGATTGAAACTGTGATTAACCATTTACCCTCGAAATGCAAGAGCAAGAAGAAAAGGGTAAATTACTTATAACTCCCCTATAATTTTACATAATCTCAGATGACCTCTTTAATAGCTACATAATCTCTTATAGTTTTATGTAAAGTGAAAAATGGACGGAATGTGCAATCAATTACGGTGTTATACCAAATGTGCTCCATAAGCGCGTGTGATAAAATTTTAATCTCCGTATAACCTCTTATAATTTGTATAAATATCTAATTTACTTCCTTATAATTTTTGCATTTATTCACGTAATCCTCCTATACTTTTATACAAGGTAATTAAGCCGTCAATTGATTTAACATTTAAATAAGGGTACTATTGATATTTCAATTAACGATGTTACATAAGCTATTTTTTTTTGTCAAATTTTCACTTTATCTAAAACTATAAGGGGTGAAGTGAACATTTTGAAAAGTGAAGAGGATCATGTGGCAATAGATGGAAACCACATAGGGGTTATATGTAATGTATCCATAAAAAGGGAACTTATCAAGTAGCTGACTTTGTGCACCAAGGAGACTGGAATCAGATGTTGTTGAAGTTCGTTTCCAAATGGATACATTAACCCACATCCAAATCACATGTGCCGAAATTGAATTCGGATGGTTACTCTAAGGGTAATCCAGGTGACAGTGCAGGTGGTGGCTTTCTTCGTGATACAAATGGAAAGACTATTTTTTCATATGCATGCAATTTTGGGGTTCTCACCAGGTTGCAAGCAGAAGTAAAAGCTCCTTTTAAAGGGGTGCAACTATGTATTGCAAAGGATTCAATCAGATTCACCTAGAAGCTGACATGATTTGCTACTTCTGGTTAGAATGCTTTTTTGGCCAATATAAAGTTCCCTGGAAAGTGTAGCGTGATATCACTGAGTTGGTATCTCGTAAGCCTGATTTTGTCTCGGTCTCTCATTGCCATCGAGAGGGTTGAAGTTGTCGAATTCTTTGGCGAATTTTGGGTTGAAGTTGTCTTCAAATTTGGTTATTAGTAGCTTTCGTAATCTCCCAAGGCAAGTTAGGGGAAATGTCAATTTAGATAGGCTATGCCTTCCATCGATTAGAAATCTTATAGTGTTTTTGTAATAGGAAGCATGGCTTGCTTTTGCTTTATTTGGAGATAAGATATTAAGCCCCTTTTTCTGTATTTATTTTTAATATTTAATAAAATTTGGATTGACATCCACCCTGTAGGGGGTTTTCCCCAAAAAAAAAAAAGATATATGTCACTTTTATAAAAGACATAGTACTTTAACAAAAAATAAAATCTCTAGGTGGAAAGAGCAAATTGATTAAAGAGGTATTCTCAGGCTCACCATTTTTTTGTACTTTTTTTTTTTTTTTTAGAAACATCATCATTCCAGAAATTTACGCTCAATTAAGAACTTAAGAACATCCTACAACGATGTTTTCGAATAATTCCTAGACACATACTTACTTTGTGCTTTAAAACTAGTTATAGCTGCTGCAAAAGAAAAAAAAACATTGAGGGAATTCAAAAGAATCTTAAACTACATTAGACTAAGGATAATTTACTACCTGTAAGACTTAACAATAATTAGGCCCGACAGAATTTACTTCGACATATTAATCTATTACTAATTTCCAGTGAATTGTCAAACTTTGCCTGTTTGTGTGTGCTGGTGACAGTGAGAGAGTGTGAGAAAGAGAGAGAGAGAGCCTATTGGTTGAGGTCAATGTTGGCAAAGTCTAAGGGGTGTCCCAGAGCAGAAGGGTCTTCAGAAAATTGATTCATTGACTTTTCTTCAGTCACTTGTTTTCAGAATCTAATGAGTTATTTTGGAATTCACATTTTTTTTTCTAGAAAATCAGAAAAATTAAGGAGCAATAACTATGGTCAATGAAATCTTCAAAAGAGCAGTAGACAGATTTTTTATTTCCAACTTCAATGAAATCCGCAGTCTAATAGTTATCAGCAGGTCCCGTGATTAATCCCGTATGCTATTTTACTGTGTATTTTTAAAACAAAAATATATACTGTCTTAAGAAATTAGTTTGATCGAAAGACTGAAATATCATAAGTGAAAAAAAAAACTTCATGAAGTCAAATCTAATCCAAGCTGTCCAGCTGGTTTTCCGGAATTAAATTCGTAGGTAAGTCTTGCAGTTGACTTCTCAGCATTGTCAAAAGAACAAGTCTTCAAAGACCCCCCAAAACAAAAAAAATCCTGGAGTTGGTCACCAATGTCATTCGTCCTGTCTAGTCAAGAACTCTAGATAGTTTTCTGAGATTAAATTGGTAGATAAGTCTCAAAATTGATTTGTTATTAGGGATAATTTCAGAAACCTCTCCCAAGATTTCTGATAATTTCACTAGTCTCCTTTAAAGTTTGTAAAATTATACCAACCTCCCCTGAGGTTATGGTTTTAATAACAAAATTAGTCCAATTAGAAAAAGTAACATTAAAAAAGTACTTTAAGAAGAAAGATGAAACTTTTATTCCATAAATATCCCTTATGCATGTATATAAATTATATGAGTAAAAGAATAAAAATAATTAATATACATATTTTACCACTCAAAAAAGTTGACATTTAAAAAATTAAACAACACAAATAAGTAACAAAACTACACTAATGATCACAAGATTTAATATAACAGACTAGTCATCTCTTTTGATATGATATTTGCTATGATTCTTGTGATTTTGGACAGACTAATTTTTCAAATTTTGCCTTTCTTTTCCCTCCATTCTTCTTTACTAATATCCAACAATTAAATAATTAGAGCACTAATTAACTATTAGTAACTAATTAATGAAAATAACTGTTGAAAATTTCTTTAATGACGAACGATGACTTGTATTTACAAAATAACACACACACACACAGATCAAACACATTTTCTTTTGTTCTTAGGCCTGTTCTTATTTTCTTAACCAAGTTTTCGAAAAGGGTTTATCCCGGAGAGATGATCTAAAATGTGCAAATGCAGCAATAAATTGTCCTGCATTAATCCAAGAAAAGGTTTTTAAGAGTCTTTCCTAGTTACACGATTAAGCTCACAACTCCAACGAAAGTAAGGAATGGATCTTGTATGCCATAATTAAAAAAAAATTATTTGTCATAGTAAAAAAAATTTCAAGCATCAATCAAAGAACGAACCAAGTGATTATTCAGCCTCAAGGAAAAAAAGGGGGGAGATAGTAATTCTTGTGTATAAACTAGAAGAAACTCAAGAATTCTGCTTGGATGCAAATACCAACGAACACCTAAAACTACTAGAGCAACACTCTTTTTCTGTTTACTATAAGGATTAAAAACATCGATACAAGTTGATAATATGAACTTACACACACTTATAATGATCACCAACATAGCCAATGATTTGAACGTACAAAACAATAACATACACTACATTGAAAGCCACCATCAGCCCGTAATCATTTAGCTGCCACCTCCATCTGGTTTGATCTTGAGCTTGTGCTTAATATTTTTTACACCAGAAGAGATAGCTTCACTAATCTTTTCTGCCACCATTTGGGACACATGTTTCCTCTCTTTAGGAAACATACTTCCAAGCTTCTTCGTCGATGATGATCCGGTGCTTGCCTCTCCTCCTTTAACATTCGTTCCCTTGTCCGCCATCTCAAAGTTTGTGTGTGCAGCGTGCGTATTAAGTATTTGGCTTTTCTGAATGACCTGAAAGGTTTGTGTTGTGTCTCAAAAGATTGAGATGATGGTTCTTCTATATATAGTGCATGGAAAAGATTGAAATGAGGGTTGAATTCAAAAGAATCAAGGTGTTGTTTCTGAAGCTGAAAGTTTTGTGTTGTGTCTCAAAAGATTGAATGATGGTTCTATTTATACTGCATGGCGAAGAGGCAGAGAATGAAATGAGGGTTATTTTCCAAAAAGGAAAAAAAAAGAGGGAATGTTTGGTCTTTGAATATGAGAGTATTAAGAACGGGTAACAATAATGTAATCCATATTTGCCTATTGTTTGGTAACATACTTAAAAGAATCACTCTATGGTAATGACATTGTTAGAATTTCTTTCCATCATTCTCCACTAATAATTTAAATCTGTTAAAATTTTCCCCTATCATTCTTTAACTTACAACCTATTCAGATTGATTGACTCATTAATATAATGAAAGTCATTATGATTCTAGATTAAACATGCAAATGGAATTGATGAAAACTTGTATGGACAATGAAGTTTATGATTTCATTCCGTATACCATTCTTGAATGCGCACCAAACAGCTCTTAAGTGCGTGCAGTGAAGTGACTCTTCTCTTAGTTTACCATTCATTCTTTAGTTCTTTTTTTTCCTCTGGACTTTAAATATCGATTTTCGCACTACAAATACTCTGACCTTTTATCTTTGACTGCATCAAGATATTTACACATGTCAATGCTTCTAGTCTTAGTGCTAGGTCTTATTACATAAATGATTGGGACGAATTGCCTTCTATCTCTAGAATTGTTAACAGACAATACCAGATTGTGTGGACTGCTTCATCTTCAAGAGAATTCACAACAAAGACAGCTTGGACTATTGTGAGAACATGCAAACCAACGTTCAATGGACCAAACAGAATGGTCCACGGCATGCTTTTATTACCCTGGCAGCCAAGAAGGCTCTCAGTACTCGAAAGAGACTTGGAAAATATATAGTTTGGTTCAAACAGAGTGATCCACGCAACTTGTTTGCTTTGTGGGAATGAGAATGAAACTCTATCTCATATCTTCTTTAATTGCACTTACAGTTGGCAGAAAATATAACAAAAAGTAAAAGATAGTTTTCTTAAGAATTCCTAAAATTACTTTTGATACTTACCTTCACTAGTTTTTATAAATACAATGGCTAACCACAAGGATTTGAAACTTACGTGCACAAGACATGCAACAATTTTTGTAATAATAACTATAATAAATTTATATCATAAAACTAGAATTCTCCTTTTCTTCCAATACTTTATGTTTTATTTACTATTGGTATGTTTTATTCATAAGGTTAGATGATAATATACCAATAAAAAATAAAATATAAAGTATGCAAAAGTAAGAAAAAGAAGAAAAAAATAAAAATATGATATATTGTTAGCATGAATAAATGGAATAAAACCAAAGAGATAAATAAAACATAAATTATGCAAAAGAAAAGAAACATTTGATGTATAATTAGCATGAATAAAGAAAAAAATTTAAAAAAAAAAGAAAAAGGAGTTTAATTAGAATTCTTATTATCTATTCAGTACTAGTTCAATCTAATTTGCATCCCAATTCATACTAAAACACTTAATATGACTATTTAAAAATTAAAAAATATAATGATTTAAAATCAAAATATTAGGAACCAAAAGTACAAAGTCAAAATTGTTGACTAACGGCAATTTGATGTTGGCAGTTAATCGTCATTACATTTCTGTTAGTTGTCCTAAATCTACCTAAAGTCACAAATTTCGAGGGCTAAATTTATTTTGGCTGAACTATTAGAATCCAATTTAGCACACAGGCCAAATATTGGAGACCAAAACAATAATTCTCCCTTATATATATATGCTAGAACCTCAATCTTAGTTGAGGACTGATGATTATGAAAAAGTGACACACCATTAAAGGAAGATATTTTGATGGGAATAAAACTCATAATATAACCCATTAATTGAAATAGCATCTAACCCATTGGAAATATTGCTAGTGGGAATAACTACCTTGCAATATAAATTAAAAAAATAAACACCCAACAAAGGAATTAAATACATACCTTCAAGAGAGGTGTGCAAGATTACACCCATAAAAAGGATGAAAAATACCATTGAGAAAAAGACAACCACCCGTGATATAAATTAATCACCTTTAACATAAATTGGAAGGAGAAAAACTATCAAATTTAGAAACCCATGAAGGGAATTGAAAACCCATCAAAGGATAACCATTTTGGTATAGCATTCTAAGATAGTCAAATGCGTGAAAATAATGGGGAAAATATTAGCAATAGCATCAGATGTTGTTTCACTATTTGCTGATTTTCCTTAATCACTTCATGACATTTAAGTCAAGTGATGGATAAATCTTGAACACAAGGTCAACACAAAAATATGGATCTTGCTGTGATACCATTATAAATTTTAGAAAAGGGTGTTGTCATTCATGGTGTTCCTATGTCATTGACATTGTTGAAAATGTTGGGTTTGGATTTTATCTCACCAACTGTTTATTTTGTTGTGTTTGAGTTTTGTTCTACCAAACGTTTATTTGTTGGTGGGATAAAATTCAAACCCAACAAAATAACGGTTAGTGGGATAAAATCCAAGTCCAACAGAAAGTTTATATAAAAGTTGCCCTATAAGCATAATCAATACAAAAGATAAAATCCTATTAAACTAAAAATCAAATTACAAGGTAAATTCTATCAAACTAGAATTCAAATTACAAATCAAATAACTTCATACAACAACATATCAGATAATAAGATGTTGTTAAAATTAAAATAAAAGAAGTAATTAATCTTCACTACAAGAGAGAAACGGACAGTACTCTTCCATGAACTTGATGCAATCAAGATGGGATTGGAAACAAGCCATGGAAATTTCAGGTAATAAGATTGAAGTCAAAAGTGATTCTGAACTGGCTATTGACACAATTGCTGGGAAAGTCAAAGTTCCACAGAAAGTAATGCCCTTGCTGTGTGAGATCAAGAAGTTAGATACCTCTTTTGTTAATATAATATTTGCTTTTGTATATAGGGAATCTAATAGCGCTGCAGATTACATTGCAAGAAAGCTAGATTCTGCAGGTTTTGAAGTGCTCAGTAGTAATTATCCCATAGAGTGAGTAAAAATTTTGAATGATGACAGGAAGGAAACTTTGACTCGTAGAGGGGGTTAGATTCGCTCTCGAGAACTCATATACATATTTACTGGGTACTATCCTACTTTTGAATTACATTAAAGCTTACCATTTCCCCGGAAAAAGTCTTACTACATAATTACTTAGTTGATCAAAAAAATCTTAAAGTTGCGGTCTACTCTTTTCTGTACGTACTAAACATATGATAATTAAGCATGTCATGATGGGTTGTAATTATGTAATCATTATTAAACTCACAAGATACAAAAGTCAGAGGATGTTTCACACAATTTGATTAGTTAGTTAACCAACGCGTGAAATGCAGAAAAAGAGAGTTGCATTGACGCATGTCCCCTTGCAGAAAGTCTAGAAATAATTAGATATATTTTGAAAGGTTGAATGTTTAGTACTTATATAGTATCTTAAGAATATTCTACACTACTAAGCAACTATAGTTTGGCTTGGTCACTTACAGCTAAGTTGGGAACATAATTATGCAACTGCAAATCGAAAGAAAAGATAGACAAAAAAAAAAAAAAAAGAGTTCATGTGCTTTGGCAACAAATGAAGCCTCTAAAAGTAGAGAGACAAAATTGGCATATGAATCCTATATTTGTCTTCTCAGTCTGAAAGGAACATAACAACAATGGTTTTTTTCTCTTCACGAGTGTGCATCCATGTGTGTAGTGGTGCGTAGGTTTGGGTTTTATCATTAGACAAAGAATAATTTACTACCTGCAAGACATAACAATAATTAGGCTCGACAGAATTTACGTCAACATATTAATCTATTAATTCCAGCTAATTGTCAAACTTGCCTGTTTTTGTGTGCACGTGAGAGTGAGTCAGTGTGAGAAAAAGAGAGACAGCCGATTAGTTGGGGTGAATGTTGTCAAAGGGATGTCCGAGAGAAAATGGGGTCTTCAGAAAATTGATTCATTGACTTTTCTTCAGTCACTTGTTTACAGAATGATATTGATTCTTATTTTAGCTTCTAAACTTTAAAATGGGACATTTCAATTCTTAAATTATATCCTGATTCCTACTTTAGATCCCCTAAATAATTTCTTCCCACTAATACTGAAATTTTTTGTTATTATTTAATCTGATTTTCCTTCTAGGCCTTGCAACATGCAACTAGGCTGCTCAAATGAATAGTATGCCATTAGTTTGGAAATTCTGTTAATGATTGCACTTAAATGGGATGGTTGTATTCACTTAGGGATTAAAATATCTTAAATTATAATTAGGGACCAAAATAATGATTGAATTATAGTTAAAAGGCGCAAAGTGAAATTAATCCATAGATAAGGGTCAAAAAAATAGTTGGTCAATCAAATCAAAGGAGGTCAATTAAACTCCTCGATAGGTGAGTATTCACATCGTACCAATGTCTGATCTACACTTGCAAGTGCAGAGGACAGTTGATGTATAGATTGGATTGGCCAATCCAATCTATACATCAACTCTCGTCTATAAAGATCAACTCAAATTTCGATGGATCCGTCTTGGCCATCCAATCCAATCTATACATCAACTCTCGTCTATAAAGATCAACTCAAATTTCGATGGATCCGTCTTGGCCATCAACCGTACAGTAATGGTTCTTGAACAAATGTCCATGAGGGTTCTCTCAGTGGGTCCTAAAACAGTAAACTTTTTGCAAAGTCAAGGTAAAAAGATTTACTAAGGAGCAGGCAATCAATGTGAAAAAATTCAGGAGACCATTCAAAGAGGAGCTACGGATATGAATTTGTTCATTTGAGATGAAATCTGAAAACGTGTACGCATGTTAGTCTCGTTTTAAAACTCAGTTCGGATTTCCTTATCGATTTAAAAAATTTTCCATGTTATTTTTTTTCAAGCTGATCCAACCCTCAAAGCCAAGACCCAAGGGGGTAAAAAACCTTCCTTGGATCAAAGTTTTCGCCAATTGAGTTCTGTCCAATTTAATCTAACTGTTGTAATTATTACAACTTTTGAGATAAATTCATACATTAATTGCGATTTTTATTCTAATTTAATCTTGTAAGTTAGAAAATTCACATTTATGCTAAAAATTGTATCAAGTTATACCAGATGTTGTAACAAGTTCATGATTGAACAGAACTAGACAACAGTTCACTGGAAAAATGTCTCAACTTGTGAACTATTGAATGAAAGAACTGTCCAAGAACTGTTTGGGTCAGAACTCAAAACATAGTTGAAAGTTAAACGCATTACTTGCTTTGCGCATGCGCTATTTTGTAGGCCTCAAGCTTACCATTTCTGAAAGGAATTCAGGCACCAGTTTTGACTGGCTCATGCATCACAACCACTGAGGAACTGACTTCTTAATTTAATCTCATAAATATGCATGATCCAAACAAACGCCACTGAATTGAGGCCCACAAATCATAGCTTTAATTTCCATGCATTATAGTCGAGACTATTCTTGGTCTCAATAGGGTTAGTAACCTACTCCCCTGAAGTTTATGTTGGTATCGCGTAGTATTTTTGAACTTTTAAAAATCTCACTTGTCTTCGCTGAATTGACTTTTTTGTGACATGTTCATCTTCTCAGAAAGAAACAAAGATATTGGTTTCAATATTCCAGAGCTACCCCTTTTATTGTCTTTACTTGTTAATTAATTTGAACACGCTCTTACAATTAAGGATATCAAACTCACTACATGTTTTCTTGCTTACGTAAAATTTCGTCTTCTTCCTTCAATTTTGGGTGTTTATACAAAATTTGATCTCAATAAAAAAACACAGCATTCGTACTCCACTAGAATTAATTGAATGTCATGTTACTGTCCTACCGTTCTGAGCTGCATGGCCAAGCTTTGCAGTGCTGCACGATTTGCAGTTCTGAGCGGGTTTGATTTAAACAGAATTCAACTTATGAGATCGCTATTCTCAAAAGATACGCTTTTGTGACCGTCACATGCGACCAAAAAAAACTTACCTGTATCATCTTATTTGGTTTAGGGCTAGGTTTAGGGCTCTTACTTAGTTGGGAGACCATCTCTATTATATTTGGCGTTTGTTCTTTACCAAACTAGTCACAACATTTTTTTTCTGTCGCTCTTTAGTTCTTTTCGTGGCCAAAATTTTATTTGTCAAGAGACCATCATTCCCCAATTATTTGTGGTTCCTTTTGCCCAATACATTATCATGCCCAAAACTCTCTTTTTTAATTCTTTTTTTTTTCTGTATTTAGCTTTAGTTCGTTTTCATAGTTATTTTGTTTCTTGTTCTTTTGCTTTCTTCTTATTACTTATTCTGCATTTAAAAAAATTGAACTCATTACGAGTTTTTGCAAATAACAATCAACTAATATAGACACAAAAATAGCAAAAAAAACAAAAGAATCAAATAAGCAAAGTGAAAAGCTGCACATTGAAAACACGCTTTGATGATCCCAAAACAAAGGAAAGAAAAAAGAACAAAACTCAGGCTTTCAAAGTAGAAGTTAGTGGTGAATCTTGTGATAGAGGGCCGAGATTGGGAGAGTAAAAATTGATACTGAAGAGGGGATTTAGGGCTTTGGAATTGGGAATTTTGTCATCTCTTGTCATAAATACAAACAGCTCTATTGGCAATTCATTCAACTTAGGGAGTGTAAGTCATAGATCTCGATCTAAACCTTCCTACTTTCACTAAAAAAAATTGGTTACACGCATTTTTTCTTCGAGTACAAATCTTTTATTTTGTTTATTTATTTTTTCACTTGTATTTTATTTTCGAGTTAAAGCTACAAATTTTTTATTTCTTTATTTACTTTTTCAAAGGATGAACTTCAAGATGCGCCTGTCCGAAGAGTCTCAACTAACGCCCATGGCCACAAGACTTGGCCCCCCTCCCTCCCCACCCACCCAAAATCCCACTGTCGAGGAGAGTTATAGAAATGCCCTAGGAGCTTTGCTCAAAAACTGCCTATCAAAACACTGTGGAGAATACACAATCTTGCAAATAAGTGTTCACCTATTTGCGAGACGATGTATTTGTGCACTCTATTCATATCAAAACCCAAAAAAAAAAAAAAATTTAACTTTTACGAAAGAGGAGGATTCCTTGTGCACTCCAAGAAAGAGTTTGATGCTCTTGAAAGGTTTCTGTTAGAGGGATTTCAAAAAATGGGAAAAGCAAAAAAAACAAAGAAAGATGAGCACTTTAGGAGGCCTTCACCAAATTGATTATTACCCTAGTAACGAGTATTTAGTGCCATGACAATTGAATTGTTTGTTTAGTTAATAAGAATTGGAATGAACCTTTTTTGTTTTTTTCAATCCCCTCCGCCGCAGATTGTCAGGTTAACTAGCATTTTTTGGTGACTTTGTAGCTCACAAAAAAATCAAAGGGACATAAAAGTGTTTAAAAAAAATCTGTGAAGGTTGAGATGTTTTAGTCCTCTCCAGTCACCCAGTGGTTAGGCTTAGTTTGGGAGTTTAGGATAGAAAAGAAAAGAAGGAAAACTTAAATTATGAGAGAAGAGAAGAGAAGAGGAGAGAAATGATTGTTATGTTGTTTAGAAGTTTTGAAAATTAGTGAAATGATTTTGAATATGAAAGCCATTAAATATTTGTTCAAAACTTTTTTAAGGACAAAATAGGCATTTTTAAAAAATTTGACAAGCTTCTTCAAAGTTTCTTTCTATTTCCATCCAATTTGGAAGGAAAATTTTTGGTTACTGTTCATCCTCCTGAATCCTCTCATTTTCTTTCTTTTCTTTCCTACTAAAAACTAACAAACAAAGGAAAACTAAACTTTCTCTCCTTTCCCTTTCTTTTCTATCCAAATCCTCAACCCCCAAATGAAACTTTAGCTAGATTTATCCCTTCTGCATAGTGTAAGAGAATGTTAACCATCATCATAGTAGGCAAAAAATAAAAAATAAAAAACACAAAAATCATCAAACAAGAAAAACGAATCAATCTCATTTAACTCCCGGTAATAGTTCCTACTCCCTTCAATCAAATCAATCTGATTTAGAAGGAACGAGCTTCACCTTAGAGTATCTCTCGTTTCCTTAGGCCCTGTTTGGTTCTAGGAAACCAGTGAGGAAAAAAAAGTGGGAAATAAAAAGTGAATTTCTTTTAAAGCCCAAATACTTTCTCCTGTTTGGTTAACAAAGGAAAGTGCTAAGGAAATGGAAAGGAATTCTAAAGAAAGAAATTCCTGTATTTGGATTATGGATTTTCAAAAGGAATTAAGAATGGAGAATACAGTTTAAAAAGAAAATTTAACTTAAATTAAAATTAAAAAAATTTCCAAAATTCAACCTATGTTTATCATGGCATTTCATTTCTTGTATTAAAGGAAAAAAAGCAATCACTACTTTAACAAAAACTTTAACAATTTCTTTGTATGATTATTTTTAGCCATTGACAAGATGATGTGTAAAATATCTAACTTACCGTCACAACTCTTATTAGTTATCTTTTGGTTGGAGGAGAAGGGGGTGATTTAACCGACTGTTGGCCACCATCAAGTCCTTAAAGTTTGGTGGAATGTAAGGTCAATGATTCAAACCTTACCTCCTACCAATTGCCACAATATGTGTTTTCTCTAAAAAAAAATACATACAGGTACGTAATGCAGTAGTAGTAGGATGCAGATAAAGTGACGATGACAAAAAAAAAAACAAAGAGAAAAGGAGACGAGTTGGGTGTCATCTACACTAAATAAAAAAAAAGAAAGAAAAAAAGAGTTAAGTTTGTGGTTGCTAATGAGATTTTGGTCTATTGATTAATTCAGGTTTATTGTAACCACATTTTAGTTTTCATCCAAGTATTTGCTAATAACTACGTGTTACTTTTTGGATAATAGATACTTCTCTTCCGTTTAGGTTGTGTCTCACATAAATGACACAAACCACAATACTAGCAAATGAAATGAAATGAGAAAAAAAAAACATTATACTCAAATGCAAAATATTGAAGCTAAAGTTCTTCTGAATTGTAAAGAATTAGTTGGTCTTCTTGAATTTTTGTGGTATCAGTGGCATGCTATAAAATTAATTGTGTATTTTGACTTTGAATGTGGTGATTTGGCAATTGCATTTGAACAAGTCTGTCCAGTATAATTGTCATTTGACACATGTGTACCTAATGAGAAATCAATTTTTAAGAATTTATGGTACAATTTTAGTAATCTATCAACCCTAGGCATATATACCAATATCTTTCTAAAGCCATTCAATCAATGCAGTTCAAGTTAGCAAATGACTCATTATGCATCTTTGGTGTAGGTTTTGCCACTTCAGGAGTGCCCAAAACATTCTAGACTTTCATTAGCTGCTGCAGATGCAATTGTGCATTCAATTCCCCGAAGAGGGTTTTTAGTATATCATGAAGCCAAATGAAATAAGATCAACTGGAGGAAAAAGCAAAACCAAGCAACGATGTAACAAACAACATTCTAATTACATAAAATAAATTGCTGATCTTCACTTTAGAATGATTCAAAATCTGATCCATCAGGCCAAAATGCATGATCCATCAGCTTGGATGGGAGACAGAAAAAGAGAGAAGAAGAAGAAGAAGAAAAGAACAAATGAACATTAGTATGATGATTAACTAATAAGAAAGATTAGTAGGAAGGTTAACCACTAGGAAATATAATTGTTTTTATTAAGAAGCGGCTCTCTTTAGCATTTGATGCTTGTTCTCTCTCTTTACAACTTTACTCATGTAAAAACTACAATCCATCTAAAGAGAACTTGTCTCCTAGTCATGGAATTGAACTCTGGGCAGGTAATGCAAAGAATGTTTGTTGTCTTCATTAAGTTTATTAGATTAAACCTTTGCAGAGGATTTATAATTTGCTTTGCATTTCAGTAGAAGGACCAATGAAACTCCAACCTAAAACAAGAAAGTCCCTCTTCGCTTATGACAATAAATTGCTACGATGGATGAGTTTTAACAAATTCCCAGTTTTGTTCCCAATGTTTAAACATCATGCACTTAAGAAAAATCATCTACCAAGCTCATTCTGGTCAACTTGAATTGGATTGAGAGTACATCTTTTGGAACCAAAATCAAACTAAAATTTCTTAAAACCATGACAGGTGCCAATTTAATAGCGACTGTATCAGAAAAATGTGCAACTAAAAACAACACGAGGACCTGAAAGAATGCACGCAAGCATCAGCTAAAAAGAAGCCACAAGAGCAAAATTTCTGGCTCAGCCCATTTGATTAAGATACTGAAAAGTTATTTTAGGAATCACATCCAGATCCTAGACTATGAACTAACAACTTTTGGTGCCCAACGACTTTAATAAGACAATAAGCCAGCTCTTAGCATGATGATTACCATTGTATGCCTTCATTCTAATATAAAATAGATGTAATTATATCATTCAGCAGGACAAATGGATAAGTTTCTAGATTACCAATTGTTCAGTAAATTATTGTTGGAATTCATTTTTTCTATAAAGATCAGAAAAAATAAGGAGCATAACTATTGGTCAATGAAATCTTAATATATGCATCTCGAGCTTTCATAACACGATTGACTTATAATTTAATTTCTTTCAGAGGGGAAAAAATCTTTATTGCATTCTTTGTTTGACATTCTTCACAGTTTTTCAATTCATTTTGGAGTTTCTATATGATAGGGGAAGGGATAGGTTGGATGGTACCATAGGTGATGGCAAGTATAAGAAAGAGATTTCAGATTCGAGATTTCCTACCTACACTAAAAAAAAATAAAGAAAAAAACGATTTCATATGGTAAGTAAAGAAGAAGAAAAACGACATCTTGAGCTCAAATAAAATTTAAAACATGTTTGTGAGGCATCCTTAGCACCTTTCACCGAAAGAAAGTACTTAAAAGAAAACTAAAAATCAACAATCAATTAAGTCAGCCTCTGTTTAAATTAGAATCATATCCATGAACAGGTAAAGTTGGTTCTCCAGTCAAGCGAGCTAAATGGAGAGAGTTCAAAATCAACTTCTCCTGTTTAAGGAAACGGAATTGAGACCAGTTCTTAACTTTTGTTAATTCGTATACTAAAGCTGTAAAAGGATCCCTGAAAGCCAATTTAAACCCTGAAATGGATTTGCCAAAAAAACAAAGAAGATCCAAAAATACATCTCAAGACAGATATTAGTTTACAAGGAAAGAATACCAACTTACGATCTACAAAAAGGCAATATTCATTAATTATTCGATCACAAAAGTGCTACATATGCAGGATATGATTTGAATATGAGAACACTATTCATGCAATAAGCTAGAAACAAATATGAGAAGGGTGCTCGAAGATAAATATCACAAGACACCTATAACTATTACAAAAACAATACTTGATTATCAACTACGAGGACTAACGCTGTAAATCAAGTTTACAACAGCATATGAACAATGATTTGAATGATGCATCAATAGCGAAAACAATATCCCACATAGTATATCTAGTTACCGCCAGCATCTGGATTGATCTTGCCCTTGTTCTTGATATTTTTAATACCAGAAGAAATAGAAACTAATCTTCTCTCCCATCATTTGGGAGACATGCTTCCTCTCTTTTGGAATCACGCTTCCCAGCTTCTTCATCGTTGATGTCTCGTTGCCCGTCTCTCCTCCTTTTCCCATTACATTCTTTCCCTTATCTGCCATTTCTCCGTTTACTTGTGTCTGTATGTATCTGTGTGTGCTATGTGCGTGTGTATGTAGTGGAGTGGAGTGCTTGTGTTTGAGGAACTCAAAGGTTAAATTTGTGTTGTGTCCCAAATGAATGGGGATAAGGGTACTTATTGATAAGAGAATATTTAACGTATATTTTGCACAAGTTTGGCATGAATTTTTGGTATGTTTTGAAAAGATTAAAGCCATAATTGAACACTTTTAGTGATAATTGCTTAAATATTGTTCAAGTATTCAAAACGTGATAAATGAGTGGATTAATGCTTTAACCTGTGATGTTTTGAAGGTAATTGACATGTGAACTTCATAAAGAAAGAGCAAGAATCATTTGGAGGACAAGAACAAAAGAAACTAGGAGCGAAAGAATGAAGAAAAAGGAAGGAATCGAAAATCTGGAAATTGACCAGACAGATCCGAGCTCGGATCCGTACTCAACAAAAGTGATCCGAGGGCTCGTCTGATCATCTGGAGCAATGGATCCGAGGTCAGACGATCCGAGCTCGGATCTATTTAAGAAACTCCTCGGATCATCGACGATCCGAGCTCGGATCCATCTTTACCCCTCGGATCCGAGGCTCGGATCGGCCTCTCTCTTCTGAAAGTGTGGAGCCGAATTTTCTCACTTTTCACACAACTTTCTAGCTAAATTGGTGAGAGAAAACGGTGGCACATGCCTCTGTAACAAAAGGGAAGACAAAATGAGTTATTGACAACTCAAAAACAACTTATCTTTTGACTTCCTTTACAAAAGCTAATGGGTTGAATTATGAGGGGTAGAAAGTGCCTTTCTACTACTTTTAGGAGGGAAGTATGGAAAACTTGAGAGGGACGGAGTTAGTTTTGCTCTGGTGAGAGTTTTCTCTCTAGCTAGAACTTCTTGAGGAAACTTGGAGACTTCACTTGTAATTTTCTTTGGTGCAAGACATAGCAGAAATTTGAGTGATTCATCCTTAATTGGCTAAGCTCTCTTTTATTCTTCTTGTACTTGTACTTAATGATGTTTTGCATTAATAAACTTGTGAGTATGATTGTTATATCAATCATGAATAGCTAAACTTCTTTATCTAGGGGTAGATGAAACTTATGGCTAAATGATATGAATTGAATGTGATTCACCCTTGTTATTTCTTGTATTAACTTGTCTACTTGTGTAGCTGAACTTACTTGTTATTGTTTGATCACCAATGACATGTTCTAGTTGTTCTTACTCAACGAGGATTGGTTTTAACAATGGAAACACATAAGTAGAGCTTAAGTTGTATGCTCATGAAAATAGAGATACACTTAAGTGGATTATTTATCATTTCATGAAGGAAAACAGGGTAGCTCTAGTATTTCACCATGAAAATAGGGAAAATTAGCCTGCTCTGAGCCATTTTATCATGAAAATGAGATTTGGTAATATTGGAAATGAATCTCTGGTTTAACAAGAACAATAACAAGAGGTAAATTTATTAATTTGTGTTGTTTATGCCATAAGTGGAATCTATATCCCTAGATTTAAGTTTTTGGTAAAAAGTATCCAATTGTATCTTTCAAGTTATCAATTCAGAATTGTATAAAGCAACAATATTATTTCTCTGTTCAAATTCATTATAAGTCTAAATAATAGAGAAAAATAAGGACCTAGTACTTGTAAACTTTGCTCCTCGTGGGATCGACCCGATACATACCCTATATTATTGGATTGACCTGTATACTTGCAGATAACGGGTATAAAATCGGATTGTTAACTTGTACGTATAAAGAAAAAAAAACCCGTCAAGTTTTTGGCGCCGTTGCCGGGGAGCGGCAATATTAGGGTCTAATCATCTCTATTAATTTAGACATTTTCAGTGTATTTATTTAAGTTGTTTATAGTTGATTTGGCATTAATTTGGTTGTTGACAATTAAAACTGCATAATTTCTCTGATTTCTAATTGTAGTGTATGCACCGATCATCTCGAGAAGTAGCACCTTTTAATCCAGAAATTGAGAGGACACTACGTAGACAAAGGAGGCGTACACAACAGCAAGAAGAACAAGAGGGTTGGCAACCGTTAGAGGAAATTTTGATAGAGCTACTGTTTGAGGAAGAAATGGCGGAAAACGAACCAAATCGGCGAGCTCTACGAGATTTTGCTTTACCGGGAACACAAGGGTCTCAAACAAGTATAGCAAGGCCTATGGTAAATGCTAACAATTTTGAGATTAAACCATCTCTTATCCAAATGGTTCAACAATCTCAATTTGGAGGTAATGCTGTAGAAGATCCAAATTCTCACTTAGCTACATTTTTAGAAATTTGTGATACCATTAAGATGAATGGAGTTAGCGATGATGCTATAAGGTTGAGATTGTTCCCATTTTCTTTAAGAGATAAAGCAAAAATATGGTTGCACTCTCATGCACCTAATACTTTTTCCACTTGGGATGATTTGTCAAGAGCATTTCTTAACAAATATTTTCCACCGGATAAAACTGCTAAATTAAGAATAGATATTACTAGTTTTAGTCAATTAGAAAGTGAATCATTATATGAAGCATGGGAAAGGTTTAGAGATTTGCTTCGGAGATGTCCACATCATGGACTATCCGATTGGCTAATCATACAAACCTTCTATAATGGCTTATCTTTCTCCACTAAAACTATGATTGATGCAGCTGCAGGTGGAGCTTTAATGGGAAAATCACCCCAAGAAGCTCATAATTTGATAGAAGAAATGGCCGCAAATAACTACCAATGGGCAAATGAGAGAGGTAATACAAGGCGTCATGCAGGTATGATGGAAATGGACACTCTTAATATGCTAAGTGCTCAAATGAACAATGTGATGAAGATATTAAGTAGACAAGGTGGAGTTGGTCCAAGTTCATCTAATGCACATGTAGCTTGTTGTTCTATATGTGGAGGTGAACATGATGCTAATGAGTGTGTTGATTCTGAACAGGTACAATTTGTTAACAATTACAATCGTAATGTTCAGAATAATCCCTACTCAAACACGTATAATCCGGGATGGAGAAATCATCCAAATTTTGGATGGAAAGAGCAAGGCAATCAACCGAGACCAACCAATCCACCAGGATTTCAACCAAGGCAACCACAAGCTGAAACTAAAGCTGGTTGGGAGATTGCAGTGGAAAAACTTGCTAAGGTGACTTCGGATAGATTCGAGCAAGTTGAGAGGCGATTGGACCAATTGGTTGGGATGTACAAAAACTTGGAAGTTCAAGTTGGTCAAATTGCCAATACGATCAACAACAGAAACCCTGGTGAATTGCCGAGTAAAACTGAAATGAATCCGAGAGAGTATGTCAATGCAATTACTCTTAGAAGCGGTAAAACGATTGAGGGACCTAATTTTGGAAATTCAGGTGGTGAAAAAAACAAGGAACAATCAATCGAAGGGGAGAAAGAAAGCCGAAATGATCATGTTGTCATTGATATTGATGCATTTCCTCCCAAATTAAATTCTCAATTAACTTCTAATGTAATTTCTTTCCCTCACAGGTTGAAGAAAGATGGACAGGATCGGGAGTTTGAAAAGTTTCTCAAAATGTTTAAACAATTGCACATTAACATTCCTTTCATTGATGCTATAACACAGATTCCCTCTTATGCACGTTTCTTGAAAGACATTATGTCAAGGAAGAGGAAAATTGTAGATAGTGAGATGATAGCATTAACGGAAGAGTGTAGTGCATTGATTAAAAACAAACTCCCTCCTAAATTGAAAGATCCGGGAAGCTTTTCTATTCCTTGCACAATTGGTCAATTGCATTTTTCTAATGCTTTATGTGATTTAGGTGCAAGTGTGTCACTCTTGCCACTATCGGTTGCCCGGAGGTTGGGACTTCAAGAGTTAAAAGTTACCAATATCACATTGCAATTGGCGGATCGATCAATCACACATCCAATGGGTATTTTGGAAAATGTGCTCATAAAGGTAAGACAATCTATAATACCTGTGGATTTTGTTGTCTTAGATATTGAGGAAGATGTGAGAATGCCAATTATTCTAGGACGACCGTTTTTAGCCACCGCACGAACTATAATTGATGTGGAAAAAGGTAAGCTTATATTACGGGTTAATGGTGAGGAATTGGAATTCAATTTGGATAATAAAGAAGGGAGTATAGAGTCTACTGCTTTTGTTTCTAATATGCCATGTGATGAAAAGGTTAACCAAGAAAGGAGCGAAGAAGTTAAATTTATAAATGTCCTTGGTACTAATTTTCATGGTGTAGGAGCAAGGGAGGAGAAGATAAGGTTGGAAGTTGGTTTAATAAATTCGCCATTCTATGAAGAAAATGGAGAAAAGTTGAGCCAACTTGAAAAAGACAAGCAAATTCCACTCCAAGGTGAAGTCGAGCCCTTATATGACAAGTCTAATACTCCTCCTTGGCATTTGAGGAAATTGGACTATGGAGATCAATACACGGCTCACCACATGGTGGATTGGTTCGGGAGTTTCGAACCGTGGGGAGAAAATCACTCCCTAATGTTCTAAAATGATTCAACTTTTTGAGTCGAGCTAACGACTTTAAACAAAGCGCTAGTTGGGAGGCAACCCAACGATTTAATTAGTTTAATATGTGTTTAATGTTTTTCATTCATCGGTATGATTTTTAATGTTTTAAATATTTGTAGGGGGGCTACCGGATGAAGAATGTCCATTCTGGAGGTGCACCTAGAGAATGATCGTAACAAGGGAGGTTTTCCTATTGGATTTTGTTTTAAGTGTTTAAAATCTCTAGTTTATATATCCAATGTTGCACAAGCGTTTTATTCAAGTGAGTTTCGGTGGTAACATGTTTTTATATACTCATTGACTCATTTGATGTGCATTTCACACCTAAAAGTGCGACTTTGGTATAAAAGTGCAAAAATGATCAAAGAACCTCATCTCTCGATTTGCAATGTAGATGTGTTTGATGTGTTTTGAGAGATTGGATATGGTGTTTATGGTATATTACACTTGCGTGGGAGGTTGAAAGTGATAAAAAGTACGTTCAAGGTGTAATTTGGTTTTGGTCGGAATTAGGGGGTAAAAATTGAAAAATTGCAGTTTCTGCAATTAATGCAGAAAACAGACGATCCGAGCTCGGATCTGACAAAACCCAGTCGGATCCGAGGGGCTCGTCTAATCATCTGGGAAGACAGATCCGAGCCTGTCGGATCCGAGGACTGTTGGAAACGATCCGAGCTCAGATCGTTTCGAAATAAGAGCAGAACCGAGCCTTCGGTTCTGCATTTTTCCAGTTCTTTCTTCCCTTTTCTCATCGAAACCCTAATCCCTTCATCCAATCTTCCATTTCATCCGTTCATTTTCCAATCTTTCACCCCAAAAACATCTCCAAGCCTCTTGTGATCATAAAC
This sequence comes from Coffea humblotiana, assembly GCA_023065735.1. Lineage (NCBI taxonomy): Eukaryota > Viridiplantae > Streptophyta > Magnoliopsida > Gentianales > Rubiaceae > Coffea > Coffea humblotiana. The sequence goes on along the minus strand of CM041217.1, from coordinate 28,531,785 downwards.
CCTCAACAATTTCAGATCGAAAACATCAATTTGAAGGGTTTTGATCTTCACCACTGAAATTAGGGCCGAACTGAATTCTTCTCATTTCGGGTTGAATTTGAGGTTGTTTCTTCACCATTTTTGCATCATTATCTTCCTCCACCATCACTCTACATATTTGAGGTAACAATTCTTAACTTCCTTTGATTTCTTGCCATTTAAAATTTTCAATTTTCATTGTTATTTTTTTTACATTTTAGGAATTGTAAAATTGTTGAAATTTATTGTTGAAATTGTGCTACATTGTGTTAATAAATACCATTAAACCTATTTTGATGTGTGTTAATGAGTTATTTGTGATTATTAGGAAATTTGTCATATTTTCTCTAGCCTAATGGATTAATGCCAAATTATGACTCCTTATTTGTAGTTTCTTGCTCTCTTTGGTTACTTTAGACTTGTTTAAGAGAGTAGAGATTATGTTTATACCACTTAGAGGACAATATATGATCATTTGCACAAAGTGGTATTGAATTTCTTGGAATAAATTGCTAAATTATTGAGAATTATTGAGATTGAGGATGCTATATGAATGAGTATTGGGATATGGTTTTAAAGTGTTTTTAGAAGCTAAAACTTTATTGCACATTATCTTTGCAAGTCCATTATGCTTCGATAGTGCATTATATGCATTAATATTCTGAAGTAGTGATTAGATTCTTACAGACACCAGTTGATGAGACTTGAGATATCTAAATGCCTTCTAAATGTGCAACTGTGTGGAAAATGATTTAAGTAGGATCTTTGACTATATTTGGGTATATGTTGACAGGGAGTTTAACCCTTTTTCAAGGGGAAACTCTGCCGAAATTTCCTAAAATTATATTCCAATATTTTTTCTTCTTGTTCTTGGGTATAGGTACTATGGTTCGCACAAGAAGGGCTATTATCCGCACACCTTCGCCGTCTTCGAGCGAGGAACACACTCCATCACATGAGGAGTCACCAGTGGAGGATTCCCCTTCGCCGGAGTCACCTCCTCGATCATGCCGAAAGAGGGCATCCACGAGTCAAGAGGAGCCTACTCCGGACCATGATATCACGCAATTCACTTCATTAGAAAATCAACAATGGTACGAAGCGGGCCTCGATAAGGAGATAATCGTTGAAAAACACTTGGCACCGGAGGTGGATAACCATTACAAAATCTCTACTGCATTCAAGCGACTGGGATGGGAGAGTATTTTCCAATTGCCGAAGCACTATTACCCCAATCTAGTCCGGGAGTTTTATGCTAACGTGGAGAATAGGCAGAGCCACAGTGGCAATCTCATTGTATCCTGGGTTCGCGGTACAAGAGTGGCCCTCACCCGAGATACAATAGCCCGATTTATCAAGCTCAAGGACGAAGGAGTCGATATAAAGTTGACCAAGGAGTTTAAGGCATGTGATCCATGGCAAGTGGGAGAAGCCGTTTCACGTCTTAAGGGTCAATACCGTGAGCGAGGAAGTTCGAAAAAGCTCACCGTATATGCTGACTCCTTTGAGCCTAGGTACCACCTAATTTTCTATCTGTTCGCTTTTAATGTGGTACCAAAAAGGAGTGGAAAAAGGGAGCTCCGTAACAGTGATCTGTACTTCCTGGATAAATTAATGCATGGTGTGGGTAGGCAGCTCACTGGTGTCCCTCTACCTAGCATCATCATCAGCTACATGAGGACCACAGCTCGCATGAGAGCCGGCGAAACCTGTTTTGGATTCCCTCGCCTTCTTTCTCTCATTTTTGAGAAACTTAAGGTTCCTCTTGGAACCGAACGAGCTGTTGTCACTAGGGTTACCGAGGAGGTCAATACCGCGATACTTAAATCTTTAGGTATCCCTACTGACTTTGGAGCTTCTTTGGTGCGGGATGTTGGAGAAGCATCGACTTCCACTCAGCCTCCGCATCGACCTGAACCACAGCAGGAAACTCCAGAGATGGAGGCTCAGCAAACTCTTCCTCCTCCCATTCCACGACCACCACCTCCTCCGCGATCCAAGTGGCAAGAGGTACTCAATGCCATCTGCTGTATGGAGACACGGGTCATGGAGCGAATTGATCAAACGGAGCGAAGGATGACAGAGCGTCTAGACAGGCATGATCGCCGTCTACGGGCGATGGAGGATCACTTCAATATCCGTCGTTCACCTACTCCGACTCCTCATCATGAAGAGGGACATATTGGGACATCTCATGGTCCTCCAGGAGCTGAAGAGACCATGGATCCTAACTCTGAGCAGCCATAAGGAGCTTTTGAAATCTTTTGTTTCTTTATTCTTCTTTTATCTCGAATTTTAACTTTGAAGTCTTCTTTTTATTTGACTACTCTTGTGCTACTTATGTTTCCTCGTACCCCTTGCTTTATTTTGAACAGAATCTGGACGTTCGTGGGGTTCGTAGCTTCAAATTGCATCACCACTTTTTATAAGGGGAGTACTAGTTCCTTTTACCTTTTTTCACAATGAGGACATTGTGCACTTTAAGTGTGGGGGAGGGTATTTTGTGTTTCGATTACCTTATGCCTTGATTGTGTCATAAAGCGCATGTTCTTAGTTCATTATGGCTTGGAAATTTTGGAATTATATGTTGAAATATTGATATGTGGAGAATTTTCTTGAAATTGGGAATGTTAACAGGGAGTTTTGTCCATTTATAAGGGGAAACTCTGTCAAAATTTCTTCAAAATTTCTCCAAATTTTTTCAAATAGCCAAAATACCTCAAATATTTGCATTTTTATGAGCCAAATTGTCCCAACTTTAAGTATCTAATTCTTCCAATTGTTGTAATGTTATATGTATTTTGGAAAGATTTAACCCTCATTTAACTTGGAATTGGTTATTATGCAATTAGGATTTTTGCATTTTAGAAAGTATATTCGGTTAAGTAAGGAAAATTATGTCTATAATTTTACATGTTTTATAAGATTTCTCATCTTTACTTAATTTCGCAAGTAAGTGATGGATATAGTCAATAAAGGTTATATTCCTCTTTTGATTATTCTTATACATTTTCTAAGAGGGAATCTGTATTTATTATGTTATATTAAAAAAAAAATTAAAATTAAAAAATTTCTACTCCAATGATTCTTGTACTAAGTAACCGGGGGTTGGCATTTACAAATGTCGACATTCGCGTAAAAAGGTACTTGAATTAAGAGTATGCATAGCAATTTAAATAAGTGAAATGTTGAGTAACCGGGAATCTTCACCTAAAAGTGTTGATTTTCGCGTCAAAAGACATTTTTACTATTTAAGTAAAATTAGTGTGAATAAATCCCTTTTAGTTTCAAAGTTTTTGAAAGATGATCATAGGAGGAGAAAGGCTATAAATTGATTATGTGAATTGCTTATTTGTGAAATTAGGTTAGGGTGAGAGATTAAGTTTAACTTGTTAAAATTAGGACATAATTTCCTTTATTTCACTTGATATTATGAGTATTTAGTGCAATCTGAACAATGGCATAAGGATTGACTTCCAAGTTATGAGGAATTAAATTTGAAAAAGTATATGTATTGTTTCACTTCTTGAATCATTGAAAGTGAATATGTGTGAATTGCTTGAGGACAAGCAATGACTCAAGTGTGGGGGAATTTGATAAGAGAATATTTAACGTATATTTTGCACAAGTTTGGCATAAATTTTTGGTATGTTTTGAAAAGATTAAAGCCATAATTGAACACTTTTAGTGATAATTGCTTAAATATTGTTCAAGTATTCAAAACGTGATAAATGAGTGGATTAATGCTTTAACCTGTGATGTTTTGAAGGTAATTGACATGTGAACTTCATAAAGAAAGAGCAAGAATCATTTGGAGGACAAGAACAAAAGAAACTAGGAGCGAAAGAATGAAGAAAAAGGAAGGAATCGAAAATCTGGAAATTTACTAGACAGATCCGAGCTCGGATCCGTACTCAACAAAAGTGATCCGAGGGCTCGTCTGATCATCTGGAGCAATGGATCCGAGGTCAGACGATCCGAGCTCGGATCTATTTAAGAAACTCCTCGGATCATCGACGATCCGAGCTCGGATCCATCTTTACCCCTCGGATCCGAGGCTCGGATCGGCCTCTCTCTTCTGAAAGTGTGGAGCCGAATTTTCTCACTTTTCACACAATTTCCAGCTAAATTGGTGAGAGAAAACGGTGGCACATGCCTCTGTAACAAAAGGGAAGACAAAATGAGTTATTGACAACTCAAAAACAACTTATCTTTTTGACTTCCTTTACAAAAGCTAATGGGTTGAATTATGAGGGGTAGAAAGTGCCTTTCTACTACTTTTAGGAGGGAAGTATGGAAAACTTGAGAGGGACGGAGTTAGTTTTGCTCTGGTGAGAGTTTTCTCTCTAGCTAGAACTTCTTGAGGAAAACTTGGAGACTTCACTTGTAATTTTCTTTGGTGCAAGACATAGCAGAAATTTGAGGGATTCATCCTTAATTGGCTAAGTTCTCTTCTATTCTTCTTGTACTTGTACTTAATGATGTTTTGCATTAATAAACTTGTGAGTATGATTGTTATATCAATCATGAATAGCTAAACTTCTTTATCTAGGGGGTAGATGAAACTTATGGCTAAATGATATGAATTGAATGTGATTCACCCTTGTTATTTCTTGTATTAACTTGTCTACTTGTGTAGCTGAACTTACTTGTTATTGTTTGATCACCAATGACATGTTCTAGTTGTTCTTACTCAACGAGGATTGGTTTTAACAATGGAAACACATAAGTAGAGCTTAAGTTGTATGCTCATGAAAATAGAGATACACTTAAGTGGATTATTTATCATTTCATGAAGGAAAACAGGGTAGCTCTAGTATTTCACCATGAAAATAGGGAAAATTAGCCTGCTCTGAGCCATTTTATCATGAAAATGAGATTTGGTAATATTGGAAATGAATCTCTGGTTTAACAAGAACAATAACAAGAAGTAAATTTATTAATTTGTGTTGTTTATGCCATAAGTGGAATCTATATCCCTAGATTTAAGTTTTTGGTAAAAAGTCTCCAATTGTATCTTTCAAGTTATCAATTCAGAATTGTATAAAGCAACAATATTATTTCTCTGTTCAAATTCATTATAAGTCTAAATAATAGAGAAAAATAAGGACCTAGTACTTGTAAACTTTGCTCCTCGTGGGATCGACCCGATACATACCCTATATTATTGGATTGACCTGTATACTTGCAGATAACGGGTATAAAATCGGATTGTTAACTTGTACGTATAAAGAAAAAAAAAACCCGTCACTTATAGTTGTTGCATGACAAATAATGAAATGAGGGTTCTACTAAAAAAAAAAATGAACAATCGATTTTTATCATACAATAGTTTTTTTTTTCTTGATTTAGCGTGAGTGTGTGACTCTGTGTGTGTTTGTGTGGTAATAATTACGTCATCTCTTGCGTATGTCAATGCATGTGTGTGTGTGTGTATGTGTGATTCGGTAGCGCATTGCCATGTGGCAGTGTGGACTGCAATTGAATCGCGTATTCTTGTAGAATTTTTTTCGTCTTTGTGTTGGTGTTATGGTGTGTGGGGTTGGGGAAGGAGGAAAGAAAACTACAGCGATAAAGACCAATCACTTTCAACGCAAGGAAGCTCAGCATTTGCTCCGAGTGTTTCTAATCGTGTTTTCCTTTGCTCTTGCTTTATTTTTCTGTTTGCAAACAATGTAAGAAATGGAAGAGAAAATGGACCAGAATTAAGCAATTGGCTTTGATTCGTGAATATAAAAAGAAAATATCCTCGACCGTGTATGAAGTGGGGAAAGAAATGCTAATACCAATCCTCATTACGGAAGCCTTTTTTAAAGCATTGCAGCTTAATTCATAATGCAAAAATCTATACATCCTTTTTAACTCCTCCTAAAATTTAGATTAGCTAATTGTTTGCTTCAATCAAATATAACAGGACACAGTTGAAGAAAAAAAAAAGAAAAGGAAAAAATGGGCTGGACTTTTGTTCTAAAGAATTCTAGTAATACATCTCATGATTTGTCCAAACTTTAGCATAGGCATGTTTTCCGGTTTTAACGCGTCTACGAGTTCTTGATCGATTTTGCGATTTCCATAAATCCGAGAAATGCAGGAACGCGGACGACAAACCCCGCGCGTTCCGTTTGTGGATCTAAAGCACAATTACATATATTTCACTCTCACCTTAATTTTAAATTAGTCAATAAAGACTCTGGTTTAGTACAATATAATAATAACACAGTACAATAGTTTTGTTAGTTAATGAAGTTGAAGTCAACCTTTGAATTTTCTGGTCAGAGACTGTCCTGTAACTTTTTGTTTTTAGGCAATTTATTAAGTTGATGATGTCAAAGTGACAATCAAGTGTTGAATTAATCTTCTTCTCCCTAGAAGTTTTGTTACATGTTTGACAAAATATACGACAATTAAATTTCAACATAATTGAGTAACGTGGAAGGCCAAATTTCAAGAACAAACCATGAGTCTTGAAGCATCACAATCTATTTTTAAGCCATATAAATCAAATCTTGTCTTGCCTCTGAGAAAATTCTTAATGATATAATTAACGATTTCTCTTTTGCAAATAAGTTGGAAATAAAATTTCGAAGAGCTAGATCCATGAAATTGTTTTTTTGTTGCTAAGCTAATTGAATATTTGGTTGATCGGATTAGGAATCTTAAATCCGCATTTGACGTAGTATTTACTTCTCTTCTTTAAACATAATTTAATCACTTAAGCAAGTCATAGGATATTGTCAAACACTTAATAAGACATAAAAGTCAGATGCCCTACAAACACTTGACTTACCATGCATTGAATTCTGAAATATCACACGCAATTGTTTTAGTCGTCTAATGCCAAATCTTGACTTGCCAAAGTAAAGATCCGGATATAATATTTACTAATCACTTCCAAGCCTCTCACATGTGCCTCTGACCAAGACCCCACAAGGGAAATTTTTATGCAAGTATTAGCATCTGACTAATTGGATATTGAGTTGATAGGAAGAATCTTAAACCCGCGTTAAACACATTAAGTCATAGGTTTTTGTACTTTAAAGAGAAATTAATCATTAAGTCATAGGTTGTCTTACCTTCTTAATTAATAACCTTTTTTTTTTTTTGTTTTGTCAAACAGCCATCCTTTCATATATACCATAAACCTTGATACATACAAAGTCATATACAAACTAAATGGTAACGGTCAACGTATTCACAGTGTACTGCTTTTAAAAATCATACATGAAAAGCTATTGTTCTACCTAATTTCGTTGATAAGATTAATAGTTTTTATCAAACCATGATTATACAACTCGACTTCTCCTTATAAAGAAGAAAGCAAAATGCCAAAATGATCCACTCAAAAACATAATATCATTGACAATAACATTACAAGACAAAAGTTAAATGTTCTAAACCGTTTGCTAGGAAAGTCAATTTTCACACGCAGCGTGTCCATTTATTGTGTTTCAAATTCCAGAAAAATGTTACATAAATCAGGAATTAGCGGAAGCATGTTATATGAATATCATATATATATATTATATATATATATATATATGTATATATGTATATATATATTTTTTGGGTGTAAGTTAAATTTATTGCAAAACAACATCAAACGTAGGCTACAACCATAACAATAGAGTTAAACCTAGACATCCGAAACAATTGAAAAGAAAACAACATTTCAAGAGTAAACAAAGTTGCAGCAAAGAATCTAGACCACTATCCTCATTTGTAGGCAAGTGTTTTAGGCAACGGCATCAACATAAATATTCGTTGAAAATTCTCTGATTTCTTTCGGTCCAAATAACAATAAACTGCTGCAGCCAGCACCAATTTAAGAACTAGATTGGCAAAGCACTCGGCTTTGATGGTCATGACGGCCCAAACTAATAGTCTCAGGCAGACAATACTGCATTTGTGCAATGGATATCTCCATATTCTGTAAGTGAATGCACAAGACAATACTGCATTTCTGAATAACTAACAACAATGGGCAACCAAATAGGGTGGGAAGAATTTATCCATATTAGCATAGAAAAAACTAATTTTTGTTCCAGTGTAAAAGACTGAATTTGCAAGCCGGATATTAATACTTTTTTTTTTAATTATTACTACTTTAGGTGATCGAGTAGCCCTCTTGGTGTAACTCTTTTTGCATGTTTCCCTAATGCCTTATTTTTTCAGTCAATTTTTTTTATATACTTCCAGAGTAATTTCTTGCAAATGCAAAAAAGTAAAGTGTCCCTTTTATTATCAGATAAAAGTAGTGGTGGATTCACATTTATGTTGGCTTTTCATTTTCTTCTTTCTCCTTTGTCACAGATTAAATTTTTTTTTCACTTTTTTACAACTGCCTAGAGTAGGCTCGAGCAACAATCTAGAACACGGGCAATAGCACACAGAGGGATTTTATATCGTACAACAATTATTAGATAGTAAAGCATCAAATGTCTATGAATTGGCGAAAAGGAATTAGACTAAATTAATTTGATGTGACTTACCACAGAAAAAATTATTTGATGTGCTTGGGAAATTATTATTATTTTTTAAAAAAAAGCCTCGGAAAGAAGTGGAGCAAACACCTTAAATTTTACAAACAACAATTTGCATTTATGTCTTCTGGCGGTACGACATAGAAGAAAGTTACTTTTCTTTCGCAGGCCAATTATGCTGCAAATGCCATACTATAGCAATTAGTGGGAAAATCGAATTTAAAAAAAAAATCAAGTCATAATAGGAAGCAAGAGAGAAGAAAATGTGCGGTCACAAGATAGAGCAGGATAAACTAATTAAGAAGCTAGTTTTTCTTTGAAGCCTAATTTGTTTATTTTATTTTGACAATGTGATGCTACTGTTATTCTTTTCAATTATAGCCTACACTTAAATGATTAGATCGATTGACTAATTTCAGTAGAAATTCTTACTCAACCTTCTTTGCCAAAATATTTGTTGAAAAGTACTCTGATGTAAAAATGAATGGAAGAAAATAATAAGGCAATTGTATAACCACTATGATGAAAACTCAGTTACATCTACAGGTTTTCGTTCTTAAAAAAATCTTGCAGCTTTGGTCCGCAATGTTTGGCCTGTGTGTAAAATTGGTCTCCAATATTTTGGTCAAAATAAATCTAATTCCCAAAATTTATGATTTTAGGCAGATTTAGAACAGCTAACGGAAATGGAATAATGATTAATAGTCAACATCAAATTGCCATTAATTAACAACTTTAGCTATGCATTTTTGGTGCCTAATGTTTTGATTTTGAATCATTATATTTTTCAATATTTTAATAGTGATATTTGACAAGTGTTTATTTTACGTATTTTTAAGTGCATTTTATTAGTTAATTTTGGTTTGATTATTTACTTTTATAACTAAAATAACTAAGGTTTTGGTAAAAATCTACATTTTATGTTAAAGCGGCTAACATTGCATTTCTAGTGCTTTTAATGGTAAAAATTTCATATTTTACAGGTTTAATGATTCAATTATCAAATGAAGACCATTGAGAAGATATTTGGATGATTGATGATGGATTAAAGTGGTGAAAATAAAATATGAAGTGTTAAAGAAGAAATGCAATTTGTGGATAAAATAATCAAGAAAAGTCAGCTTTGACAACTCTGACATATTTTCGTATTTTGACCATATCTGGAGTTTCACACATCGGGTTGAGGTGATTTTTGTACCACTTTGAAGCTAAGAGATATATCTACATTTGGTATGAAGCAATCAAAGCCCAATTCAGCCGTTTTCCTGGTCAAAAAGACGAAACACAGAAGCTTTTCTGGATGGTCGGAAGCTGAAGCCCAGAATTGACCAGTCTATGGTATTTCGACCATATCTCTGTCCACCGATCTCCAAATTAGGTGATTCTTGAAGCATTGGAAAGCTAACTAAAAGGGCTACAACTTTTGTGTTTTGCACAAAAGTTAGTTCGACCTTCATCACAGAGAAAACCATAGTTGAAGTAAGGCCAAGTTGAAAACGCGAGAAGACAAAACGCGAGTTAACGTCGCGTTTTGTTTAGGCGCGTTTTGTAGCCGAAAAGCTGCAATTTGCTCAGCCAATTCTCTTGTGTTCAGACTACTTTCCAGCTATAAGTTGCAAGGGAATTCGGTGCACATGCTTCAGAATACAAAAGGGCAACAAAGGTGGCTTATTTTCAAGTCAAAAGCCATTGTTTTTTACTATCTTAACACAAGACATTTGAAGAATCATAGCAGAAAATCTTGACCAATGAAAAAGGAGTTTTTCATTAGTTTATATGCAAAGACATTTGGGAGGATACGAGAGAGGATACGGGAGAGAGCTTTGGAGTGCAGAAATGTAGTTCTTCCATTGTTCTTAGTGTAGGATAGATTAGCTAGTTAGTTCATCCATTCTTGTATAATGGCTAGATTAGGATGAAGATGGAGATGAAGAAGGAGGAGTTGAAGCTCATGTGACAAGGGTTATCTCTTCTCCAATTCCTTATCTTTTGAATTGGATTCTTAAGTATGGTTAATATGCAAGTTCTGGATTTTGTGTTTATTATGTGTCATTAAAGTTTATGCCTTGGGTTTGGTTGAACTTTCTATAATTGTTGGTGTTTATTATTTGGTTATTTGATGCCATTATTTGAGCAAGTTATTTAGCACTTTAAGCTCTTCAAATCATGATTAATTTGGTACCATTAATTGTGATTATCTAAGGTGTTATTTCTGCAATGAAAAATTGAGATTTAACATTAGTTCAAGAAGTGCTAAACATAGGGAGTACACTCACGAGAGTAGAGGTGCACCTATGTGGTTTTAAGTGATTCATTTCATGTAATTTCATAGAAGAAATAAACTTGTAGCTAATTTCATATCCATGAGAATAGGTATGGATTAGTTATGAATATAATTGATTCACTACGAAAGTAGGTTTCATATGCATGAGGAAATTACACCATAATTAGCTTAGATGGTAGTATTCAATGATCCAAAAATAGCATTTGCATGAGTAGTTAGGAATACCATAACCTAAGGAGCTTACATTTGTTATTTTGCATAAGTTCAGTAGATTTAATTTCTTATAATTCATTGATAGTCTAAATAATAGAGAAGTTTTAGTAACACCGGTAATTGTTCACTCTTCCTCGTGGGATCGACCCGATATATACCCTAAACTACTAGTTGACCTGTATACTTGCAGTGAAACGGGTGTAAATCGGATTTATTTTAACTTGTACGTATAGAAAAATCCCGTCAATATTAAGTGTTTTAGCATGAATTGAAATGCAAATTAGAATGAAATAATATTAAATGCGTAATAATATTTCTAAATAAACTTCATGCTCTTCTTTTTCTAAAATTTTATTTCATTTATTTATGCTATTAATATATCATATGTTTCTTTTCTCTTGCATAGTTATTCTCAAATAATTAACCGATAATGAATTTTATTATTTTTATTTCTAATGATAATGAAAAAAATTAATTAAATATCACTTTAAAATGTAAGGAATATGTACTTTATGTAAATTAAGTTGACCTTTTTGGCATTTTAATAAGTTATCAATTGAATTTGAAATGAAGTTGATATTTCATACACATTATATAAAACCATTGAATATAACTTATTATTGTCCAATTATAACTTATTTAATATAGACATGCTATTTAGGCCATGATCATGTTGTGCTAGTACAAAGTATTTCAATTAATAGTGAGAAACAGTAAGATACATATATTATACCAAATTTGAGACTAACTATACAAAAGAAAAAAATATGATATATTATTAATATGAGTAAATGAGGGGGGAGGGAGTGTAAGCAAGAGGTCTCGGGTTCGAGTCCTCCCGCTTACACCAAAAAAAAAAGAGTAAATGAAATAAAAATAAAAAAAGAAGAAAAAGATTTAATTAGAATTCTTATTATCTATTTAATACTATTTCATCCTAATTTGGATCTCAATTCATGCAAAAACTCTTATTATCACTATTTATAAATTAGGTGAATATAATGATTCGGAATCAAAATATTGGGGAACTAAAGTACGGAATCAAAGTTATTGAAAAAGATCCTAATGGAGAAATTGTATATTTGAGAAACTAGATTCTAGATTTACACAATCTCAAAATTCACAAAAAAAATATAAACACTAAAAAGAACTCTCATAAGGAAAAACTCAAGAAAGAATAAAACTCTTACTAAAACACTTTAAGAGAGAAGAAACTCGTACTAGAACAATCTAGGAGAGAAACTTTCACTATAAGATCCTAAGGGAGAAGAATCTCTCACTAGAAAACCTTAGGAGAGAATATTTTATTCAAACAAGAGAAACTAAAACCTAGAAAGAATGCTCCCTCTCATGGGGAAAAACCAGATTTGATTTTTCCCCCATGGGAGAGATAAAGGAGATTTTGACTGAAACTGAAAGAGTTTTAGAGAAAAATAGGAGAAAACAGGGCCTATAGTTATTTATTATTGCTTATTTTTATTCGATTATATTGTGTACCTAAGGGCATAGGGAAAGAGGTAGGTTCGATGTTTAGTTGCATGTAGAAGTTTGAATTTGATAGCTAAAATTTCTTGAATTCGGGGGGTGGATAAAATTTTTTGAAATTTTTGGTGGGCCCACCTCCTTAATTCATGTGCTTATAGTTTGCTTTTAGGGCACAAAATAAAAAAAAAGGAACTATTTTTCTTGATTTCGATACACAAGAACTTAGGGTTTGTTTGGTTCATGGGATGACACAGGATTGAATTAAACATCCTAAGTCATCACATGTTTAGTTACATTTTATACATGGGATAACATATCCTACCTAACCAAATTAATCCCCTATTCGTGAGATAAAATAATCTCAAAGGGGGAGATGGGATTAGTTAGATGACTAACAGATAGGATGATAAAATTTTACATTTATTTATCCTTACAAAAAATACAAATTTATGCGCTTATAATTATATAATCCAACTCTCACATGATAATATAATATGAATGGACTAATTTGCTCCTACTATTTAATTTAAAATTTTTTTGACTACTTTGCCCCTACTACCAATATTTGGACTAATTTATCCTTCTGATATTATAAATACAGCCAAATTTGCATATCATTTACAAATCTTTGTAAATTAGCAGCATGAGTAACTTACGCGATCATTGATCCAATTCTCGACTTACTTCTGGGATACCTGATCCTTATCGAAGTTTATGGAAAATGAAACAAGGAAACCAAGAGAAAACATTATTAAACTATTGCTATATTTAATACAGGAACATATACGCAGTTAAAAAGAAAGAAATAAACATTAATACCCTTAAAATGTTCTTATATTAGCAGTTCGCATATAACAAGCCAGTACTTGGCCAGGAAACAAGATAAGCATCAGCATACGCTGCTGATATAGATGTTCTTATTTATATATAAGCGATTTACATAGATAACAAGATGAGCACATAGAAGTACTTATTTATTTATAAGATGAGTACTACTTCCCAGTTGTTATCCAGCAGGAAACAAGATGAGTATCAGCATATGCTGCTGATATTGATAGCTAGTCATTCAGGTATCCTGGTTACCTTCACCAAGATTGATCTTGGGTTTGCCCTTGTCCGATTTGACAAGACCAGAAAAACATTTGCCTACTGATTTAAACACTTTGGTAGAGACATGCTCCTTCTCCT